>CM046306.1:1205000-2405000 GCA_025267735.1 Mactra quadrangularis | reverse complement strand
GTCGTTTTATGACTTTTATAGATTTTTTCTCGTCACCATGTGCCACTATTGTTTGAGTAACGGTTAGATGTAGAGGTCTGTGTTATACATTCAAAAATGTTTTGTTAATGGAAAATTTAAAAATAGTAAGGATGAAAGCAAATGTGACTTCACTTTACAAAACATCAGGTTATGCATTCGAATTCAATTTAAATCAATGTTGATATGTTGTTATGTCAGAGTATGAATTAATCTTCCTTTCGTGTGTTGATTGGATATCAATAAGCATTATTCATTTAATCAGCGTCTGTTTCAATCGCTCAGAGGAAAAAAACATTTGTAAACATTTTTTATAACATACAAACTCTAACCGAACTAACTGACAGTCAATCTGAGTAGTGACGACCCCACTGTCAACATAGAATTGATACATTGGTAAGAATTTACTTCATCTGTCATTAAAAGAAAATGTTATACGACGTAACTATGGATGAATAGAGGAAAAATCGCGTTTAAGTGGAGAGTGCTATTTATGAAACATATTCCATTTTAAGCTCTAATTTAGTATCATAAATCGGTATATTTTAACGATGCATTTGTTTCCTTGTTGCTGGTCTATATTCAATGGATTTCACTATTACATGCTGCTTGTAAAGACAATGTATGTATTACAATGGGATATGTTTTAGTATATTTCCTTCATTATTGATTTACTGATTCTTTCTACAAACAAATCAGATTTATTTCCTCAGCGTTTGCCTTTAGACTACATATGTTGTATATTCTATATGAAATATTGTTATTTGCCTTCTGCCTAGGATGTGCAGAAATGATAAGAAATACTTGGCCTTCGTGACAAACACATTAAAGTTGAATCACTCTAGTAACATGTCTTGGTAGATGACTATTTTTCTGAAATGATGTACTTGTTTATATATTAGATCTTTGTATTACATTATTGTATCAAATATAACTTAATGAGACAATCAAGTCACTTTTATATAATCGAAGCTTGGCATCCATGATTCAGCTTATAGAGTCTCTCGTTCAGTATACCTGCTGACGAGACAAAATTAGTTCATTATATAATTTGTATCAGTTTACTTCCACTTAGGTAATTCAGTACGTTTGGTTAGATAGTTTATTCCATCATTTAATAATCAAGCCAAGTCTGACTAATGAATCATTCTTTTGTTGACATAGCGATTTGTCTAGACTACTCTGATTGGTTAGTATCAATGTCTACCATTTTGTAAACATTCTGAGTATTTGTAATAAGTTCTATTTACAAATGTCTTGTATTTCCTTAAAGATGATCAATACATAACATTTATGTCGATATCAATTTGTATAACTAACATAGCAACGTACGATTGTTAATAGTTGCTGGAAACGATGTTTATTAGACTCAATAATATGGTATTTGAGATTGGCTATATTCACAACCATCTTAAAGTTCAATGATTGTTTCGATAAAACCATTTTTTTAATATATGGTTTTGTGATATAATGGAAACAAATTTTATGAATGCATCACATTTATAAGATTCAGCATCTGACACCCTATAGCCTCCAATTCCATGTTTGTTGTAAAGATTTTCCATTACGTAGCTTTTATTTTATTTTTGTAGTCTCAGTTATAATCATAATGATAACCAAAACAATAATGCAACACTTTAAAACGTTTCAAGATAAACAGTTTCCAAGTTTTTGATAAAAGCTATTCAGTAGGCCTACAATCTGCAAATGTCTCCAAACTTTTGGTGGTACTGTATGTAATTGCACATTTGTGTTTTTATAAGCAATAGCAATGTTACATTCGTATGTATCTTTACTCTTGTGCATTAGGCAGATTTTATTTCTGTTAACGTTTTTCTAAAATTCCAGTATCTCTATACGAGTATATATCCTTAAGTATATCTTGTCTAATTTACGTTTTACTGTTTGTCAATACTTGTATAATGGTTAGTTAAATTATTATAAATTTATATTTATAATTTTACGTCCAAATTTCATATCAACACTTTTTGTGGGTTATAGAATTATATGTATGAGATAATAAATTAACCTGAATTTTCTGTTTTAAGTAAGATAAAATGTCTCACACAAGAAGGCTTTCTGAAAATAGGACAAAGAGACGCCACCACTTTGACATGTATAATGAAAGTAAATTATATAAAAGGTTGTATGTACAATTTATGACTCAAAAAGACTTGACTACATCAGCATAAATAACTTTTGTAACATTTAATTAATTGGATCATCCAGTATCTATATTTTACGATATTGGATATTGTCAAATCACAATTATATCTATCGGTCTGATTGTCTCAATCCCTTTTAAACATTTTTTCCTGTAAACATTCTGGTATACATGTAGTTGTTATTTTGTCGCTTTTATACTTGTATATATGTAAATTTTAGTCTTATTCAGCAATAACAATATTAGTATAATATACTCTCTAGTATCGTGTCATTTTATAATTTTGATTGTTTGAACATAATTGACAACTCACAGTGTTCGACTGATTTAGCATCCGGTGTGCGAAGCAGTCAAAATTATGTTAGTGGGTTGATGATATTACCTCGCGTAGTCAATGGTGTTATTTATTTTGCCATCTAATAACCGTTTATAGAGTTTTACAATACTAGTAAGATATATCAAATATAGGTTTAGGGGTTTAATTGCATCACTAACAAATGTACAATATGCCAGGAGATAGCTTTTCCAAACTGACCAGGAATTAGCAGGTGAATCATGAAAAAACAGGACATGTGTTTTTTTTTCTCTTTTTTAAACATTCAATACCAATATAATAATTTATACGTTACATCACACTTTTTATTGTGTTTTAACAGTTTTGTATCCGTACTTTGTTATTTTTATATCGCTTCACGAATGTTGATCGTTACATTAGTGCTGTGTATTTTTTCTTCAAGAAAATAATTACATTATTTTTATAGTTGAATGCAAATCTTACTAAATTATTTCAGTTTAATTTGACAACAATCGCAATAATGTCCTTTCTTACTCGAGTAACGCCCGTTTTGTGGTAAGTCCGCGTAATGTCAATCTAACGTGGAGAAATTATGTTGTAAATGATTTTCTTAATGCTTAATATATTTATAAAGGTCCTCCAGCAAAGTCTGGCTGACTTTATATTAACGCCTTAATGATTCTGTAGTTACAATTTATGCCTCATTTAACTTCATTTTGAAATAATGACTGGAAATAATGACTGGAAACTGTTGAACAACAACTTCAAGCACACCCTATTACATTTCTTATTTATAAATTGGTTAAATGTTATGTCTGTTAATATGTTTGAAAAAAAGATTACGCACAAAAATAAGATCAATATCAAACAGTTGTACCATTATGTTCATATACAATTTGCAAACTGGGAACATACTTCTGATATTGATATATACGTGCATCACAAGAGAAAAAGTATTATTGGTTCGTGTAAAATGACTCGAGTAATCAATTATCATGTAATTAGATGGAATTATCTTTCGAATCTGATAATCACAAACAAACTCCTGATATATATAAAGCGTGATGTCTAGATATGAAATATCCCCTTGCAATTTCATGCAGTTATACAAACTATTACCAAATAATTCAAATTACATTCTACATCATAGTGATACAAAATACAACTCCCTACAGCATATCAAAAAATGTTCTATTGTATTTCTACCAGAGACTATTTTCTATTTATAAAATATTGATAATATATGCTATGTATAGTTTAAGGGAGAACCTGTGTCACAAACGATAAGGTGGAACAAAATTATGTCTACAGGTTGTTCATTTTGAAACTCAATTAATGCATACATGTCCCATAATATAATCTGCGTATTTTTTGTAGTTGCTGTACTCAAGAACAAGGCGGAGTTTTTTAAGTCTCAACTTACAGAAGTCAATAATAAATTATTTCTTAAGACGTTAGTGTCTTGGTTAATTGACATTTTGTTTCAGGCGACAATCACTCAAGTTCGTTCACTAATTAACTTAGTAAGTCAGGAAAGAAATCATAAAACATACAACACAATAATCGTCCAAGACAGTGTAACTTATGTATGACTGTAATTATAAACGAAGTAGTCAGTACTTTGTGGAAAAAATGCAAAATGCATAATTGGATCGTTCCGTTTCTTTCAATTTCAGGAAGATGTCCCTTCTAGAAGGAAATATGCTGAAATGTAAAAGTTTACATTTTACAGATGTAAATGTAAAATCGTCCATCTTGAAACGAGAGAATAATTTCCATCTCAAATACAAACTTTACTTGTACATAATGGAAATATAGTAGTTTAATAAGTACAATTCAGAGTTTTTGTACATTTTATGTACCATTCCAGGCCTATGTTTTTTTTTCAGAATAAAGAACACATACGAGCAAATCTTAAGATTGAGGTAGCACAAAATATAACACTAACCGAATTGCAAAAAAATACATGGTACATGCAAACAAATTAATACATCAAACATATAATTTTGAAGATCACATTACAAAGTATTGAACATTAACAGTAAACAAACAGTTGGACCAAAACGGAAATATTTACACTCACACATAAACTCATCTGCTTTTATTACGAGAGAGAAAGCAATTACCACAACTTATCAACGTAGTCATTTAAAAGGTAATAAAATATAAGTTAGTAGGTAGATACATTTTGACATGAAGCTAGTACCGTGCGTAATATCTTAGTATGATACTCAGTCAGTTTTGATGTAAACGGACAACAATGGTGTAATTCAGTAAATAAGAGTGATATGTATATTCTCAGAGACTATCGTAAGAAATCTCACCTAGATAAAGTTATAACATTGAAATGCCGAGAGAATTCACAAATGTCTTTGAAAATATTACTACATTGTTATTAGATATTAATACATTCGTGTGATAAATTGTATGTGAATCTAATTTTTATGAATATTATGACAAACGGCTGAACAATTCTGTATTATCACATACACATTATTGTAAAAGATCAAATGTTGAATTAAGTAGTATATAACATAATTATCAAACTATTGTAGAAAGCTTTCATGATAAAGAAAGAACTTATGGCTTATTTAGATCCAAATTGTATGTCACGTGATTTTATAATTTCCCTAATTTCAGGAAATGTGTATTATTAAAGTTTTTTTTAGTTAAAATAAATCAAATTGGGGTTCTCTTAGAAATGCATCTCCCAAAATAGATTAAAGGATGTCGAAAGGTGACACGAGGACCTGTCAGAGGATTGGTTATGAATATTTTTAGTGCATAATGTTGAAGTTAGACAAGTTATAAAGTGGCAGAAAACACGCAACTATCTGTGAGAAATTAACAAAATATTATTTACGAAAACGCACAGTGAAATGCACAACGCTTACAAATTCGTTCAGATTAGGTATATTTATGTAATAAGTGTCAGTCGTCACCTCAACATATATAATTTTAAGGCAACCAATAGGAAATACATTGAAGTTTCTCGCTTCAAGATATTTACCCAATTGAAATAACTTTTATCATGTTTATTTCATTTCTCTGCAATAAATGTGTCTCGCCATCGTAAAAATTGTAGACTTATTTTCTTGTTTATCTGGTTTGGCAGTTGGTTTCCAGAAAACAATATTTCGACTTTACATGTTCTTTTTATATATTTTTGACATGGGTTTGCTTGCACCCCCGGTATTAGTAATCACAACTTTCGAAATGTATCACCCAAAAGTCGTGGACAATTACACTTGGCCGTTCCTGTCTCATTAAACACATACGCGCGAATAAATGGTCGTCTTGTTACCATATCGGACAACATAAAGCTGTCTTTTTCGGTCCCGTTGAGCCCATGCTCTGGCAGCGATATCGATGCTTTAATATTTAACTGTAATCATAGACATAATATGCTTTGGCAATATAACTGATCTATTTATTTGTTACACATTTGAAAATAAAAATAATATGTGTAAGATAGAATTTGCAAACATTATTTGTTTTTTTGAATGACATTCCCTTAGCTAGAGCTAAATCAAAAATTGCACTTTTATCGCAGTACAACTAATGCTGTAAATTTACTGGTTAAAGCAAAACATCGACATATACAAAATCACAAACTCATATATTATGGATGTATCAACTAGATTGAAGTGTCTATGATAAGTTAATATAGAAATATATCTACAGAGACTATAGGCACTGTGGTTGTAACCTAACTGTCGAGCGAACTGACGACATTAGCTAAAGATATTGAATTCCTTCAGGATAAGGATATATAAAGCTACTACTGGAAAGTCTAAAGCTTCCTTAACAGACAACATTGATGCAATTTTTATGTAATACTATTTCTTCGTTGTGTGTTCTGATATTGTTTTCTACTACTTTGCTTGGTAAATTGGCATATATCTTTAAACTATGAAAGTATAACCTGTCAAAGCGGGAATGTCTAAACATTAGCATGATACGAATACAAAATTTGACCATATTTGATTAGTCACACGTAACTCTATTTAACTATGTAACTTGGATTTTGGCATATATTACCTCCTTTCGCGCTTATAACCTTTAAAACGAATATTTTAAGTGTTTCGTATTCCATATTAATTAAGAATATCAATGTTAATTTAATTTACGTTATATTTTAATAATAAGCAATTGTTTGTAATTCGACGATTGTTCTCCGCACATAACATCATTCATCACAAAATATTACGATATTTGAATAGATGCTTGCATACAAGAAATGTTAACAAGCGTTATATTTTCTATCTAATACACATAATCAATCTCACACTTTATGTTATTTTTTGGAAAGCTGGTACAAACATCACTGTATCAGGTTGTGCTCAAACAATGGACAGGTAATAAATTAACAATGGAAACATTAAGCTACATTCTCTGATACACTTGTCAACTATGAGTCAGAGGACATAGGAATAAAATAAAAAGATTGGAGATCCTCCGCCTAAAGCTAAAAGCAGTTTTAAAGTTGCCCATATTCCATTCATGCAGGCTATAATAAATGTTAATACATGCTTATAAATTTATTAGCATAATTGGTACTTCTTCTCTTAGCACAAACAGGGGATGAAAACCCGACGAGGCTAGCAACTGATCAAACAAATGTCTGCACAGAACATGGCAACATTTTGTACAGATTATTTCGGTATTTGGATGGCAGTATAAAGCGCCATCAAGAAAAATAACTAAGAAGAACTCGATTTCTAGATGTTTTTATACATTGTGAAACATGACCTGTTTTAAAAGATGTGAGAACAAAGCATCATTCAGAAATGACTGAAATACATGCTAGATGAATCCATCAATTGTACCCTCTAAAAATAATCTTCAATGTGTATCATCTGACGAACATGTCAATCTCAACACATTTTTCTTGACTGCCAGTATCTCAAACTTATTCGTGATGAACACTTTGAAGTAATTCTTCTCCTTTGGCATTTTTATAGATGATGATTGCTTTCGTTATAATTTCTGCGTGTTTGAACGCCGTTATCCTATAACACAACCATTACATTTTGTAACAACGATTTGATATTTCGTTAAAGCAAATTGTTCACCCGTAAAAACAAAATTATGTACGATAAAAAAGAAATTATCTTGAAAGAAGTAATATCAAATGTCATTCATGTGGTACAGTTATTTCGTTACTATTATTGTATTAACTTATACGTACAGAGAAAACGTTAAGATGATTTGTTTGGATCCAAAATCAATAGAAAAACATCCTTTGGGTTTTCTTTATAAAAAACTAGAACAAAATATGTCATAACGCAAGGTTGAAGCGCGTGATAACAGAAGTTTCTTATCAACGTCTTATAAATTTCAAGAATTTTGGTATAACTAAGAATTCAAGACATCGCAGAATAGAAATAATTGTAAAATGCTTGTCAAATATATGTTGTTTAACAAAAGAATTAACGTCATGTGATACATGTTAACGCAGAGGTGAATCTTCTCTTTCGGACATTACACATTTGTATATCAAGTATGACCAATTCTGCATCTTGTTGATCATCTCTATGTTATAATAACGACAAATCAAAGGCTGGCTTAATGTTATGTTATCTAATTTTAATTCAAAATCCCGACGTATTGACGAGCAGCAATGGTTGAAATAATTCAATTAAATATACTAATTTGTGATAAGCGAGTTCAAGTTTTAAACTGTAATACTTTTTTATAAATATCACGTTTTGCTTTAATTTATTTAAAATCCATACGAAAACATTGACCGTCAACTGCCCATTTTGACAAAGCACTATAATGGTACCGGATAAAATAAATAATTTTGACAATTTGCGCTTGGTTTGAACAAAACCTTGCAATCAGACAAGCGATCGTCTAATATAACCAGACGGACAAGTTTCTAGACAAGCAGCTTCAGAGACATATTATTATACTTTTGAAATACAATATATTTCTCTAGCTAGTCTAGTGCTTTCGTTGAATCATTAACTAACTTAAATTCATTTGAGTTGGGACAAGTAATGAAGCTTTGGTATTAGCGAGTTTATACGATAACCTTCATTTCTTTACTTTCTCACAAACAGAATTTGCCTATGGAGATTCTATAAAGAGACAGTAACTCAACTTACATTTATTTTCTACGTTTCATATCTTATAACATCTAAATGTGTATTAGCAGCAAAGAACAAGTCTTTCTATATCTTGAACACATAGTGTTTGGCATAAAATCCTATATACATTCAATGTTATGTTGGATGGCATTTTCCCCCTCAATTATGGATGAAGTAACTTCTTACTAATGAATCATTTCTATGTTGACATTGGAGATAGTCTAGACTACTCTGATTGTCTGTCAGTTTGTTCGATTAGAATTTATGTGTTACAAGAAATGTTTACAAACGGCTTTCTCTCTCTGAACGATTGATACAGGAAACTGATTAGATGATAATGTTTATTGATATCCAGTCATTACCCTAAAGGAAGATGAGTTTATATTCTAACATAATACCATTGATTTTATTTTGAATTCAAACGCACATTCTGATGCATAGTTAAGTAAGTCGCATTTGCATTCATCCGTTAAAGTTTCAATTAACAAAAAGTTTTGTATATATAACGGAGAAATATACATCAATCCGTTTATCCAATCATTAGTGCCGCATGGTGATGAAATAAATATCCATAAAAGTTACAAGACGATGTGGACGTATTCTGGGCTGCGTTTCATTAACAATCCTAGAACGAAATTTGGTCCTAGGATCAAGAAAAAATCTTAAGTGCGTTTCATTAAAATTACTTAAAAATCCTAAAATAAAAACGCTCCTAACATTAGGAGTGGTCTTGAGCAGTCATTTGAGCGTTTTTCCATTCATGTAGAATCAACAATGGCCCCTCTTGCTCTCAATATAATTCACTTTTAATCAAATAATGTTGTCTGATCTTTTTGAGGCCCTCAAAAATCAGAATAATTACGGATAAGTTTTGTCTTAGGAATTTTTGTTGAAACGCACCTAAGCCAAATCCTAGGATTGTCTTAGGACCGATCCGAGGAGTATGTCCTAGGATTTATAATGAAACGCAGCCCTGGTGCCCAATTCTGATAGATGAATGGTTTTTTGTATTTTGACTAGTTGCCAGTTCACGATCGTGATAATTGATTTATGCATCAGATACACGTAACTAATTTATCATATAAATAATAAGATATAAGTATTGATTTTGATGTTTCAAATGCTGTCAATGTTATACTTTTAATGGACTATATTCAACGTATACAGACATTAAGTATATCTTTTATGAGGTCGTCGACAATCACTTAAGTACATTGCTTCGTACATATTGTGTGTGTTAGAAGTTGAAACGCCTGAAGATGAACAAAGCTGCGTCTGCTATCTGATGTTATGAGACTCTGGCACGTATTTTTATGTACGTCAATATAATAGTAATCATAAACGATATTCATTTTGCCACGAGGTCGTTGTTCTAGTCACAAAAGTCACTATACAATTACACTTTCATTCTGGCGTTTCGCTAGCTCAGTTCAAATTGGCCAGCGTAGTAATTTTGTTATGAAAGTGTGCATTTTGTGTATGTTTCAAATTACTAGGTAGTCCAAGACATGGTAATTTTTTGGTATAGGAACTTGAATACTGTTCGTGATGTTAGAGGATTAGGTGAAACCGACACATGTAGAAAGATTGCCCTAGGCATTGTCAATTGGCACCTTAGAAAAAATAAAAAGCGACAGTTCTAGCGCTCGTGTTGAATTGGCGACATTTCAAATACCAGTATTATATACAAGGATGACAAGCAAACAATCTTACGAAAATTACTTTCTTAAATTGGATACCTTTTCGGAAGGGAAAACATTTTTCATGGCACATACTAAGACCATTTAATGATACCACAAACCAAATATAGTTGCAGTTACTCTAAGAATCATGAATTCAGAGAGAGAAAATTGTCAAGATACCCTGTTTTAGAAATAATGATAACCTAAGGTTGAGTCTTCCTTTGACTCAACGGACAAACTAGATTAACGTTAGTAATGGAAACAGAGATGAAATTACATGTAACGTTTGGCTACAGTTGACCTGAATATTTTTGTAGTTTTATTAGAATTCATTCTAGAGGCATGTGGAGTCTTTATTGACTTTCTAATTTTTATAACTGATCCCCTATGTACATGCATGTGGACAGGTATTTCATCCTCATGAAAAGTATATTCTTTTTTGCCTATGAATTAGCACACTTTGTGTCTTTTTCTGCAGGCATGGAAATACTGCTAATAGATTTAAACAAATAATCAGTTTGATTGATAGCGTAAGTAACACTATATTTTCTGGTTTATGAGATACTGTGTTGGAACTGGGCGACAAAATCAACATTTCGACAGTGTGCGTATTTTCTAATATAGTATTACTTATGATAAACTTTTTTTATACTAAATTCAATTAAGTTAAAAAAACATGAGGCACATCTGGAAATTAAAAACCTGTTTGCGCAAAAATTGTATCGGTCTACCAAAAAAATTAAATAAAACAAGCAGCATTTCATAAACACGTACAACCTCATTATTTAATTAATAATTTGTACGGAATGTAAGTTCAATGACATTAAAAACAGCAAAGCCCGGCATTTCGTAATCTACTGCGACTCATAATGCTTTTTGAAATGAGACATTGAGAGACAAATCCTCACCAATCCACAACATGAAACAACCAATCCGCACAAAAAGAAAATATTTTATTGCTATAGCCACGAGAGAAATAACGTTATACAGTATTATTTCTACACTTCTATGTCTGAACACTGTACAGATATGTTTATACAGTGATCATAAATCTCTATATTGTGTCTGATATCAAACAGAAAAGTATGTCTGCTCTATATTATGTCTACAAGCGTATATGGCAGTGTGTCTAAAGATGATTTTTTATCAAATGAAGATTTAAATAGTTAGACTTATAAAATTCCAATAGAATATTTTAGATTTTAGTTTGGTTGTAATAGTTCAGAGCTCATGTTATACTGGAGTGCATTTTTTAAATAATGTTTGGAAAACAAAATGTCAATTACTTATGATGCCCATTGTTGCAAATGAACATCCGATCCATAGCTATACATTTATCTCTTACGACTTGTCGCTGATTTTATTTTTCATAGAGACAGAAGTACATTTAGTCGAGTAAACACAGAAATGTGATATAAATTAACATTCAAGTCATTTGATTAAATAGACAGAGCAAGCCCAAAATTTGTATGCTTCAACTTTCATGACATTGAGCCGATCAGAATCAAAACTATAGCAAATAGAAATAAAGCATGTTTAATACTACAAGAGTCTGTTGTCATTTATCTATGTAGATGTACCTAAATTCCATTTTGTTAAAGATATATAATTTACAAATCTTATTCTTATGATCCACATACACGTTTAGACATATTGATAACGCTCTAAGGTTTGTATTACAGTTCTAAAACAGTGTAAACAATAAACAGTACAAAGACGTTTTTAATTATGTTAAATTACTTTGTTTACGTCTCGTCTTTTCAGAGTTTATTACCTATAATAAACATCAACACAAGTGTTCTTTCTAAGGGAAATAAAGTATTGAATGACAAAACCAAATTTAGGTAAAACATGTGAAATTAACTGTAGCGAGGGAATTATAGCATTTGTGAACATCTTAATAGTTTTAAAATAGTCAAAATGACTATTCAATTGTCTGAACGAGTCCATACACATTTCCTGCACTTGTAAAATATCGTATCTTTCGACTAATTTTAAAGTTCCTCTCAACGACATGTAGATAATCGTATGGTATTGTAGTATAGGCTATCACGGAAGTAGATGGTTGTCCATACCTACACTGTTTAATTTCTGTACAAATGTTCTCATCAAACTATATAAATGCAATGGCGGACATACTTTTTATTGCACTCACAATAAAGGCTGCGTTTTCTTTAACCAGAAAAGGAGCTTCAATGAAATCCACAACAAATAACAATGTGTTTACTATACGTTATCTTAATTTTGTACTAAACACAAATAATAACCTTCGTGTACAAACATGAGTTCATGATATGTTCCCTCTAAATTACAAAACTGATTGGCATTTTGTTTCTTTGGCGTCTTGGTTGATCAGTTAAGTAATGGTGTGACCCTTGTTTGCTTGTTTCATCAATCACGTAAGTTCAAGTTGATTAAATATATGAGACAATTGTTTTGTCCCAGAGAATGAAGAAACAGCATACTCTCCCTACATAGTATAGTAAAGATGACACTACAAATAAAATAAATTCACATGAAATTAAATGAGCATCGCAGTGTATACAATGATATTTCTTTCCTTGTAAGAAACAACTTGCAAGGCCCCATTATATAATAAAGAAACTCACTTTGTTGTGCATTTCACTGTGCGTTTTCGTAAATAATATTTTGTTAATTTCTCACAGATAGTTGCGTGTTTTCTGCCACCTTATAACTTGTCTAACTTCAACATCATGCACTAAAATTATTCATCACCAATCCTCTGACATTTTAAATATATACAAAATTATATGTTTCGTGTCCCATTCCGACATCCTTTAATCTATTTGGGGAGATGCATTTCTAAGAGAACCCTAATTTGATTTAATTTAACTAAAGTAAACTTTAATAATACACATTTCCTGAAATTAGGGAAATTATAAAATCACGTGACATTCAATTTGAATCTAAATAACCTAAAGGTTATTTCTTTATCATGAAAGCTTTCTACAATAGTTTTATATGTATGTTATGCTTCACTTAACGCAAAATGTGTTCCTGCATAATTATGTATACAGTATAACCTCTCTACAGCAGCCAGCAGCCGGCCATAACAAAAGTGGCTGTTGTAGAAAGGTGGCTGTTGTTGGGAGGGATATTTTGATTTCCATGGTGTATATATATAGTGGTATGTCTTTTATAATGAACTGTGTCTTTAAAAATCTTATCAGTTGTGTATATATGATATATCTTTTAATTGTGTTTATCTTCATAGATGTTGATGCCCATGCGTAAGAAATTTACATTTTTAAGTACTCATAGCTCTTAAATTTGGTATAATGCAGATAAAAGACTGCCTTGTCAATGTTGATGAGTAGCGGTTGTTATTCACAAGTAGATAATCTCATGAAAATATAAGTGGTTAATGTTAGTTTCGCAGACATCTAATTGTAGACAATAGCTAGTAAGATTCTATATATACATATCACTCTTTTTTACTGACTTTCACCATTGTTGTCCGTTTACATCAAAACTGACAGATAACCTGAGTATCATACTAAGATATCACGCATGGTACTATCTTAACGTCAAAATGTCAATTGTTTTCTCCCTCGTAATAAAAGCAGATGAGTTTATATGTGAGAGTAAAAATTCCCGGTTTTAGTACAACTGTTTGTTTACTGATGATGTTCAATACTCTGTAATGTGTTCTTTGAAATCATTTGTGTTATGCATTGATTTGTTTGCATGTATTTTCTGCAATACAGTTAGTGTTATCTTTTGTGTTACCCCTTCTTAAGATTTTTAATCTTAAGACTTACTCGTATGTGTACTCTGTTCTGAAAATGTCATAATGGAATGGCTAAAAATTGTACAAAAACTCTGAATTGTACCTATTAAACTATTATATTCAATTATTTGAGATGGAAATAAGTCTCTCGTTTCAAGATGGACTGATTTTCTTCATGCCTTTCTTTGTAAAATGTAAACTTAAATATTCCAGCATATCTCCTTCTAGAAGAGTACGTTTTTATTGAAATTGCAAGAAACGGAACGATCCAATTACGCATTCTGCATTTTTTGTTCACACAAAGTACTGACTACTTCATTTATAATTACAGTCATACATAATTTACACTGTCTTGGACGGTATAAGTTTTATGCTGATTTCATTTCCTGAATTACTAAGTTAATTAAAGAACGAACTTGAATGATTGTCGCCTGAAACAAAATGTCAATTAAGCAAAGCACTAACGTCTTAAGAAGTCAATTATTATGGACTGTAGTGACTCTAGACTAAAATTCATCTTTCTAAACAGAATATAGGCTTGGACATGTATTTACTAAAAGTGTTTCACCATGAGCAGTCTGTAGATATGCTTATATTTTACCATTTTGTTTGTAACACAGGATGTCCAAAACTTATATATCGCATATATTGTTAATATTCCATTATTAGAAAAACATCTCTGGTAGAAATACAATAGAAACACTATTTGATAAAGTGTAGACAGTTGTATTTTGTATATCGATGTTACAGAATGTAATTTCAATTATTTGGTAATAGTTTGTATAATTGCATGAAATTGCAGGGGGATAAAGCTATTTCATATCTAGACATCACGCTATTGATATGTCAGGAATTTGATTTAGATAATCAGATTTTAAAGATAATACCATCCAATTATATGATAATAGATTACTTGAGTTATTTTACACAAACCAATTATACCTTTTCTCTTGGGATCCATGTATATACCAATATGTTCTAGTATATTTCCAGTTTGAAATTTGTATATGAACAGAATTGTAATGTACTTTAATTTAATATTGATCTTATTCTTGTAAGTTTTCTTTTTTTCCAAACGTCTTGCTATGCGCGTAGGGTAAGCAAAAGCATAGAGATCATTAATAACATTACATGTCGAAATATAAAATAGATTTATAAAAACGTCTAAATTATTATCTGAATCATGCTCAATTCTTTACAAACAATATTTGATGATTTCAACATGATTGCATTTTTTGTCAAAATAAATAGAAACAATTTAGTAAGAATCGCATTCAACTATGAAAATAATGAAATTTTTTTCTTGCTGAAAAAAAGGCGCAGCACACATGTAACGATGAACAGTCGTAAAGCGATATCAAAAGAACAAAGCACGGATATAAAACAGTTATGACACAATTCAAAATACCGTTGATGTAATTTACAGATTATTATATTAGCATTGAACGTTTTAATTAAAAAAAGAAAATAAACAAATGTTCTGTCTTTTTTATGATTTACAAGCTAATAACCAGTCAGCTCTAAACAGCTATATTATGGTATTTCGAGATAAAATGTTATGCATCAGCATGTGAAGAAATTACACTCCTAGCTTTGATTTTATATGTCCAATTGCGAAATTACTTAAACGATTATTAGATGTCAAAGAATTAATCAACATCATTGACTTTCGCGAGATAATTTCATCAACACACTTAAATAATTTCTTTGACTGCCTCGCACACCGGATGCTAAAACAGTGTAAGCTAACAATTAATGTTCAAGCTATCAAAAGTATATGTGAGAGTATATTTTAGCTTATGTGCTTATTGCTGAAAAAGACTTAAATTTACATGTATACAAGCATAAAAGCTACAAGACATTATATCTATATCCGAATGTTTAAAAGGAATTGAGACAGTAAGACCGGTAGATAGTGATTTGACAACATCCTATTTCGTAAGATAAAGATAGAGGATGATCCAAATTACCTTAAGGTTACAAATGTTATTTATGCTGATGTAGTCAAGTCCTGCTGAGTCATAAATTGTACATACTAAATTATATAATGTTACAAGTCAAAGTGGTGGCGGCTCTTCCTCTTTTTTTCAAAAGCTTTCTCGTGAGACATTTTAATCCTACTTAAAACACAAATTCCAGTCGAATATATTAACCCATGCGTATTTTATTATAATCCACAATGAGAGTGGATATGTAATTTAAAACTTATATTTGTAATAAACAGTAACACATAAATCAGACAGAATATTCTGAAGGACATGTATTATGTAGATTCTGGAAATTAAGAAAAAACATTTAAACAAAAATAATTGTCTGCCAAATGCACAAACATAAATACACATACGAATGGAATATCGCTATTGGTTTAATTAGAACAGACAATAAAGAACAACAAAATCTATCAAACGTTTTGATGTTATTGCCATTTAGTTACTACCTCTCTTATAGTCGTAAAAGATAGCAAAATAATGTAACCAGTAGTACTATTGGTTCGGTTGATGAGTTCTTTTGCCATAAAAAGAGTTGATTTATAGTACTGTTTAATATTCTACAAATGATACATTACTGGTTTGTAAACGTCAAGTTTTCTACCTCTTACTGTGTCAACCGACGTACATACTTATATTAGGAAGAAAATACAGAAAAAATCAATTTAAACAAGTAACTTTATCTGTTTTATTATTTTACTTCGAAATCACATGACAATTTACCATAAATCACCCAGTGGGAAATAATCCGAAAATATTCGATCATATACAATGTAGGTGTCATAACTTAAGAGAAATACATTATTTAATTAACAATATTGTAAACAGTCGTTCTGAGACAATTGCAGACATGCAGCTTCAAGTATAGGGTATATGGAGAAATTGTCAACGTTCTTATAGGTAAATGGTTACTATGTAATAACAAAGATCCAGACAAACTAGGTTATAGTGATCTGGCAGCCTTAAATGGCCATGGTTTGTATTGGTACATGTTAAAGCCGTTAAAAACACAATGAAAATAAATTGATAACACAAATATAATAATTATTGTATAGGTATACAACAACAAGATTAGTTTGTTATATGATGCTAGCTACTTGGTTTCTATATAATATAATGACAAGGGAAACAGATAAAGTTTACTCTTTTGCATTGACATCAAACATAAAGCATAAGGTTTTATCTGCCACTTTAAATGAAAAGTAATAGCAAAATGGAAATAATCTTTACACGTTCAATATAAACATTAAACGTCACTTAGAGATTTTATATTCCTTATTCAAAACATATCTACAAAGAACTTAAGGACCTACTTATGTCATACCATACAAAGCAAGTGAAAGACAAAATTGAATGTTTGTTCCATCAATAGTTTTCCACCATTTAAACAGACAAGTAATGTGTTTGTCTATACAATTAATATCATGATAGGAAGTACAGGCAATTCAAGTGCATTATTAAATTTTAATTCATTAGATTCTCAAAAGGAAAGCAAAATCGTTAACTTGCTTTTTCTTTGAAATTGATATGTAAATACCAATACATATATCAAGTAAATTTAAAATGTAACGATCCACTCATGTTTTATTCATTCAATATTTATGATTACAGTGTGACATCTGATAACAAACAGAACTACTCTATTGTTCTAGCTTGGATGACATTCGATTTTAGTTAGATTTAAGTTTATATTGCGTTAGAATTTCAAGATATAGATTGTGTTGGAAATAGCAAACGTGATCAATTTCTATTTGCATACCTCCAATATAATTCATAAAATCAAAACTATTAATGTACTGATGGTTGAATAGGATTGAGAATAAAGCCAATCTCAAATACCATATTATTGAGTATAATAAACATGTTTGTTTATTTTACCCTAGGCTATTAACATTTGTACGTTGCTATGAAAGTTAACAAATTGATATCGACAGAAATGTTATGTATTGATCATATATCTTGGTCCATGTCTCCGTTTTTAAGGAAATACAAAACATTTGTAAATAGTACTTATTACAAATACTCGGAATGTTTACAAAATGGTAGACATTGATACTAACCAATCAGAGTAGTCTAGACAAATCGCTATGTCAACAAAAGAATGATTCATTAGTAAAACTTGTATTGATTATTAAATGATGGAATAAGCTATCCAACTAAACGTACTGAATTACCTAAGTAGAAGTAACCTGATATAAATTAACTGATGAACTAATTTTGTCTCGTCAGCTCGTATTCTAAAAGCAAGACTCTATTAACTAAATTCATTGTTGCCAAGCTTTGATTATATAAAACTAGCTAGATTGTCCTGTCTCATATAATCATATTTGTTACAAAAATGTGATACATTGATCTAATATATAACTCAGTATATTAACTCCGAAAACAACACCCAACTGCCTCGATAATTTACTAGGTGGATGATAGCAACTTAATTTTGAAATAAACATTAGTTTATATTGCATATAATAGAATTGGAAAATAAACTTAGGGTGGTTTAACTTTCACGTGTTTCTCACATATACGTTTTGCATATTAAAGTGAAGAAGAAAGTACTTTACATTCAGATGTTTATCTCTGAGGTAGGTAATCTTTTTCAAAAGGAACAATTGATGTTATCTAGTATGCCCAACTAAGGACTTTGATTTCATCAACTAATACAAGCTGGAAAATACTGATTTATTTAAACTTTCTCGTCTGCAACCCACTGTCGTTACTGTGTAACATTTGATTTTATACTAGTAATAGTATTGATGCTAATTTCACGGCGTCTCAACGCCGTGATATTGTGGTGGGTAGATTTTGATAGCAATGGGCAAAAGTCACGTGATAAAAAATGATAAAAATCCTTTCGATTTCCACTGCCGACAAATTTATTGTTTTTAATGCAGTCATAGTACAGCCCATTTCCGTTAAAAGTTAAATAGAAAAAACATTTTTGGGGGAATCCATATAAACAATTTTTCTTGCAACAATGCAACACAAGAAAAATCAGCGTTTTATATCAACACATTTCCGCAAATCCTTTCGAATCACACGAAAATGGGTAGGTATAAATCGCGAACCAACCGGACCAGGAGACCAGTTTAGTATACGGATACAGTTTAACAAATATGCGTATCATAATGTGTGTATAGTACATATATTATTGATATTTGCCAATATTTTATTTGAAAAGATTAGACACCAATATCGAAATTATATTTTAAGAAAAAACTTTGCAGACTTTAACTATTAAAAGAATCGTCGATTGCTTCATCACATATTGTTGTAAATATTATATATTTCAACTGTTAGAGCATTTATCATTTGAAAACTAATTTGATATGATTCATATATTTTAATAATATACATTTTTTTCTTATTAGCCGACTGTATAAATAAAGAAGCGTAATCGTGTAACATTGACTCTTAATTCTTACTCTTACTGAGCTCTATTGGCGATCTTTTCTAACTATGATTAAGTGCAGCGGACCAGTTAATTTTAAGAGCATAAGAGTTACGGACCAGGGTTGAGTTCAGTAACTGCGAACGTTATAGAACGTTCCGCAAAGATACATTCGGAAGTCCTCGTCCATTTGCTGCGAATAATCTCGGACATATTTGGACGCTATTTTGAAATGTCCGGCGTTAAAGTAAACAAATGTATGACCGAGGAGTTCCGAATGCATCGTTATGTAACGTACTGTAGCGTTTTGTGTAATTGAACTTGCTTCTGGTTATAGATCGAGCAGATGTAAGATTATTTTTGCAGACTTTTTTTAATTATGAAAAGTTTGGTACTATATTGACGGACTATTGACCAGACGGACCAGGTAATTTTAAGAGAGTTAAAATGACGGACATTTACACCTAGGTGAAAAGCTCGCCAGTTTTTAATTTGTTCGAATGGAGTATGTTTTCTCGAGTCCGAGTGAATTCATTATTAAGAAAAATGATTTCTATTCGAAATAGCTTGCCTTTTGTATTTAAGTGCATCTTTTCGGAATTAAAATACATGTTAAATCCTTTCGTGTATCCGGCAACAAAATTCTTCCGTAACAAGTAAAGGTATGACTACTCTCTAATACACTGGTTTGAAAGATTCACTCGCTGACTCTCTACCTCTGCTTAAATACTATGCGCAAACTGATATTTCTATTTCAAGGCAAAGACACACACATTTAGATTGCATGACTGTCTCGTGATTAAAAAATAAATGCAATAAATGCAACAAATGTTCACGCCTGTAAAATCAAAATGTCGAAATTCAAAGATGCTGGACAGTTATGCATTAGTTAGATGATTGGTTACACGGATTGGTAAGAACAGATCCGCAATGTGAGGAGCACTTGACTAAACAGAAGCGATAAGTCATGTAAATAGCTTCTGTTCTGAAGAACTATGTTTTCCCTTCTGCCGATCTTTTTAAGCGTCATGCAAATATGAATTACTGGAAATAAATTCAACTAAAACCAAACATCCTGTAGGCATAAAGATGGTGTCTAGATCCAGACCATTCGCGTACTCCAAATTTGTCAAGATTCTCAATCTAACTAGTATCGAGAATCTTACTAGGCTTTTGGAACGAGATTGTTACATTTGAACAGAAAAACGTTTTATGACAAGTTGCCTTTTAATTACTGAAAAACTTTAACATGACAATTCAATATAATGCTCTTTTGAGTTACCTTTAGATTATACTTAATCATTCTTTTTTGTTTGCCGTGACAATCCCTTTGCTGCATTTAGCAGCAATTTTTTACTTGTTAGTTCATTACTTTGGTGTCTTTTACCAAATAACAAAGGTTATAATAAGATTCAACTTGTTATCTCCGTAAGAGTGTAAACATTAAAAAATACCTGATTAAATTTGCTCGTATGTTGAACCCTAAAAACTAAAAATCTTGGCAAACATAAAAAGGCAAGCAGGAACATTGCAAGTGTGGTAAAATAATGTTGATTTTAACGTAGATTCTGTTGTAATAGACAATATTATACTGTAACCCTACTGGCCTGTTCTGAAAACAAATAGGGAAGCTTTAGGGAATAAACTGCTGTAATAAACAAGATTATACTGAATCATCATCTGGTCTGTTTTGATAAAAAAGGAATAATATATACACGTTTATTTCCCTCAAAATAGGCATGACTTTATATTGTTCAGAAGACAATGTAAAATTGAGTAGTGAAAATCCGTATATAGACATTTTAACAATCACTTACACCAATTATATTTAAATACACTGCATTTTCAGTGTAATACGTGTAATTCAATGTAAACTGCTCGTTTTATACAAAATTTATTATGCATATATCAAATTAATATTGTTCAACTTAAATATAATTACTTTGTGACTCATATTATATCAGGAATCAACTTACAATTCATGTGGAAAAATATATCAATCTTATTTTCTGTTAAACCATCATGGAAAGCGATAAAACTACTGCCAGATACCTCACAAATCCTTAAATAGACCATAAACTTATTTTGAGGTCCGTACTTTTTAATTGTGATTAGATGATCGGTTCAATATTCTTGTTTCATTCCGACAACCGTAATGAATATAATTGCATAGACTTACGTTAAAAAACAAGGAGTGTCACAATTTTTTAACGATGATCTTACACATTTACATAAAAAATGAGAACAGTTGTCAACTTCCGTCACGCCACAGCAATAAAATAGCTGTAAGTAAAATAGTTAAAGGTATTTCAACAGCGCCATGTGTTATGAAGTATTACCCAACAAAAAACTTTAATTACGGGTCAAAGCTATCTATCAATTGTATTTGAAGGACGCAATGTACGCAAGCTATATCAATAGCATGCTGTCATTGAAACACACACGAATATTGTTGTTTAAATACGTGTATTAAAACGAGTTGGCGCGTACATTCACTATACTCAGCTATGTGCAGTAAAATCCAAGTGTGGCTTCAATACGCTCTGTATATGTTATATACCTCGACAACTTACAAAGTAAAATATTATTACAAACACAACTGCTATACAATTTTTGTTCTTCCTAAGAAAGTTTCAATTCATTGAAATAAAATTCATAGAAACACTTATCTTAATTTACTCGTAATTTTGTATTTAATTTTTTTTAACCAAGTGAAGGTTCGTTTTGAAGGTCACTTTTAAAAGAGAGCCAACAAAACAATATCTTAAAATTTTTCTTAAGCATTACGTAAAACATTCATAACGTTTATTTACTGTGTGACCAACTTTTGACCATAATAGAAGACTTTGCTCTATTAGTGCATGCATAAATGCTTGCTATGTCTTGCAAGTTCAAAAATCTTTTTGATACTGGCATATTTCGTATTTAAAGTTGATAGTGGTCCACATGAAGTCGATACAGAAATGGTGTTATACAAATAAACAAAAAAATATTGATGTTATATCACTGATTGTAGTGTAACGTTTCAAGTATTACCAATCTTTTTATAGCATTTTGCTGATATTCTCTCTAGGATGACTAGGCCAAGTTTTTCTTATTATTTCTGCACATCATAGGCAAAAGGCAGATAACAATATTTCATATAGAATATATTTATATACACTACATATATACTAGTAGTCTAAAGGCAAACGCGGAGGAAATAAATCTGATTTGTTTGTAGGAAGAACCAGTAAATCAATAAGGAAATATACCAAAATATACCTATTGTAATAAATACATTGTCTATACAAAAGGCATGTAACAGTTTTAAATCCCTTGAATTTAGACCAGCAGCATGAAAACAAATGCTTCGTTAAAATATACCGATTTATGATACTAAGTTTGAGCTCAAAATGGAATATGTTTTGTAAACAGCATGCTCCACTCAAACGCAATTTTTATTCTATATTCATTCATAATTGTGTCGTATAACCTTTTCCCTTAATAATGGATGAAGTAAATTCTTACTAATGTAACAATTCTATATTGACATTAGGGTCTACACTACTCTGATTGACTGCTAGTTTGTTCGATTAGAGTTTGTATGTTATAAGAAACGTTAGCAAACGTTTTTTTCCTCTGAGCGATTGAAATAGAAGCTGATTAAATGATTAATGCTTATTGATATCCAATCAATACACGAATGGAAGACTAATTTATTTTCTGACATAACAACATTGATTAAAATTTAATTCAAATGCATACTCTGATGTATGGTAAAGTGAAGTCATGTTTGCTTTCATCCTTACTATTTTACAATTTTCCATTCAGAAAACATTTTCGAATATATAACACAGACCTCTATATTTAACCATTTATCCAAACATTAGTGGCGCATGGTGACGAAATAAATATCCATAAAAGTCATAAAACGATGGTGCAAGTAGTCATTCTACTCAACCGTCATCTAGATGTGACGATGATGCAATACAATATAATTATGGTGCCCAATTCCGATAGGTGAATGGTTTTCAATATTTTGACCAGTTGCCAGTTCAAGCGCGTGCTAATTGATTTATTCATAAGATACATGAAACGAATTAATCATATAAAATATATAATTATTTTGATGTTTCAAATGCTGTCAGTGTTATACATCTAATGGAATATATCTTACGTATACAGACATTAAGTATATATTTTATGAGGTCATCGACAATCATATAGTGTGTGTGCATATGTTGAAACGTCTGAAGATGAACACAGCTGCTTCTGTTATCTGGTGTTATGAGACTCTGGCACGTTTACATAAGTCAGCATAATCACATGTGACATTTATATCTTGCTTTGAGGTCGTTGCACTAGTTTTTAAAGCCCCTATGCTGCGATAATTTTATTACGAGCAAATAAACCATAATAACTTACATTAGCATAACTATAACCCATCGTTTCGCTAACTACATTGTAAGTTAAAATTAGACAACGTAGCAGTTTCGTTTAGAAAGTGTGCATTTAAGCTTATGTTATAGCTTTTTATTTGATATATGCTCGTGGTCCGTAATCACAGCTTAAATCTTGATAATAGTATTTGCTTAAACAACGCGTCGCTATATTACATACTTTTAAGCTTCTTTCAAAGCAACAAACGATCACCTAACTTGATTTAAAGTTTTGACAAGTGTTTTTGTAGATTCATTTGAATTCATTATTTACGTTACGAGGGGTGCCCACAAGACTGTAGTAACCCGCTCTTTTACGCAATGCACTTCGGCCAATCGTCGATTTAAACAAGCAATATGTGTCAAATCATTAGATAGTTCATACACGGACTTTCTTGGTATACTCTATATGATGTAAAGGGATTAGGTGAACCCAATACAAATACATATTGGAAGGTTGTCCTACGTGTTCTTATTTGGCACCCTAGAAAATATAAATTCGCAATATTTTAAAATTCAATATTATAAACAAGTTTGAAATGTCCACCAATGAATGTTTAGACATACATTTTTGTGAAACTTAATAGTGAGTACGTAATTGCCTCAGTGAGCACTTCCTGTCGATACCATTTATTATATACACACAATATTACATAAAACAGGAAGGTCCTGTGGACAATAATATGTTTACTTAACATCAGAAAACATAACTAAAGATTTCAAAACTCGATGTGACACAGCTGAGATATCAGTCGTGTTCGTTTTTTACTTAAGGGACAAAGAATACGTAGAATTATATGTGTAGGACATCCTAGGACGACGCTACATGTCATTTATGATAAATGTAGGCCTTACATGTATGATTTGAAATTGTTATCTTACTATTAATTCTTTTTAAAACTGGATTCCACTGGAAGGGGAAAGAATTTTCAAGACACATACTTAGACCATTTTTATATCACAAACCAAGTAAAGTTGCTCTTAACATCATGGATTAAGTGAAAACTGTATATATAACCTTTTTTAGAAATGATGATAACCTATGGTCAAGTCTTCCTCAACCCAAAGGACAAAAAAGATAAACCTTAATGATAGAAACAAAGATGGAAGTACATGTTATGTTTCGCAAAGGGTGACCTGAATGATTTAACAAACGTGTTTTAGAATTGTTGCTACAGGCATGTGAAGTCTTTATTGGCTTACTAATGTTTAAACTTGTCCCCAATGTACATAAATGTGGATATGTATTTCATCCTAATGAAAGGTTTATTCTTTTTCGCCTATGGGTTAACACACAATGTGTCTGTTTACTACAGGTTTGCAATTATTGCTAGTAGATTAAAACACATCATCAGTGTGATTGATAGCGTAATTTAAGTTATATTTTCTGGTTCATGGGGTACAAATGTTTAATTTCAATATATATTAGTATAAGTATCACATACAGGGGACATAAGGGACACTATGAGGTAAATGGTTTAAGCAAAAAAAAATTAAAACACATCTAGAAATTGAAAATCTATACATATATGCTTTTAAACACAAGCATCTTGTATACTTAAATGTTCAAATAAAACATGCACCATAATGTGGTTAATCACGTGCAAACTCATTATTTAAACAATCATTTGTCCGAGATGTTAGTTCAATATCATATAAAGAAACAGAAATGCAAGGCATTTCATAACCGGCTTAGACTCATAATGCCAATTAGAGACTTATCATCACCAAACCACAACATGAAGCAACTAATCGGCACAATAGGAAAATATTTTATTGCTAAAGCCACAAGAGTAATAACGTTATATAATATTTCTACACTTCAGTGTCTGAACAATGTGCAGATATATATTGTTATATACAGTGATGCGATCCTAAATCTCAATATTTCGTCTCATATCAAACAGAAAATGCTGTCTGTTCTATATTTATGTCTACGAACGTATATGGCAATGAGTCTTAAGAAATGATTTTTTATAAAATGATGTTTTAAATAGTTATACTTATAACATTGCAATGTACTATTTCAGATTTAATCGGGTTGTTAATGATCAGAGTTCATATAATACTTGTAAACATACATATTTAAGAAAATTTCGAAAACTAAATGTCAATTACATACGATGCCCAATGTTGCAAATGAGCATTTGATCCATGGCTATATATTTATCTATACGATTGGTCGCTGATTACATGTGTACATTATCATATTACGTACCTATAGTACAGTAAACATGAAATATTGTATAAATAAACATTTCAGCCATTTGCTTAAATCGTCAGGACAAGCCTCTAGCTAATTCTCGATAAACACCTATTTTTTGTTAATTACCTATTTGCATGCTACAACCATCATGATATTGTACCAATAGAGTCAAAATTATCGCGTATAATAATGAAACATGTTAAACACTACGAGAGTCTATTGTCAATCATCTATGTAGACGTAACTAAAATCATTTTTAAACAATTGTGATTCTTAAATCTCGCTCTAATTTTCAACATACTCGTTCAGACATATTGATAACGCTCTAGGGTTTGTATTACAGCTCTAAAACAGTGTAAAACAATAAACAGTACAAAGACGTTTTAATTATGTTAAATTACTTTGTTTAAGTCTCGTCTTGTCAGAGTTTATTACCTGTAATAAACATCAACACAAGTGTTCTTTCTAGGCGAAATAAATTTTTGAATGACAAAACCAATTAAGGTAAAACATATTAAATTAACTTTATCGAAGAAAATTATAGCATTTGCGAACAATTTAATGGTCTTAAAGTTGTCGAAATGTCCACTCGATTGTCTGCACGAGCCCATACACATTTCATGCACTTGTAACATTTCTCTCCACTAATTTCATAGTTCCTTTCAACGATTAATAGATAGTTACGAATTTTACTTGTAGTATATGCTCCAACAGAAGTAGTTAGTTGTCCACGCATACAATGATTAGACCCTATACAAAGGTTCTCAACAAGCTATAAAAGTGCATTGGTGGACGGATATTTTCTTTTATTTTTAACCATAAAGCACCCACGAAAAAAGAGCCCCAATAAAAACAATTACAAATAACCATAGTTTCCTTGTTAGAAACAATTTGCAGGGCGCCATTATAAATTAAAGGGGCCAACGATGCATTACACTTTGCGTTTTCGTAAATAATATTTTGTGAACTACTCACAGATTGTTGCGTGTTCTCTGCCACCTTATAACTTGTGTAACTTCAACATCATGCAAAAAAAATATTCATCACCAAACCTCCGACATTTTAAATATTTACGAAATTGTATGTTTCGTGTTCCATTTCGACATCCTTTAATCTATTTAGGGAGACGCATTTTGAAGAGAACCCCAATTGGATTTGATTTTACTAAAGTAAACTTTAAACATACACATTTCCTGAAATTAGGGAAATTATAAAATCACATGACATACAATTTGGATCTAAATAAGCTATAAGTTATTTTTTCATCATGAAAGCTTTCTACAATCGTTTTATACGTATGTTATGTTTGGGTAAACACAAAATGTGTTCCTTTACAATAATATACATATGATAATACAGAATTGTTTAGCCATTTTGTCAGAATATTTGTAAATTAAGATTCATATACAAACTATCACACGAATGTATTATCTAATAACAATGTAGTAAAATTTTCAAAGACATTTGTGAATTCCCTCAACATTTCTATTTTATAACTTTTTCTAGGTAAGATTTCTTACGATAGTCTCAGAGAATATACATATCACTTTTATTTACTGTATTTCACCAGTGTTGTCTGTTTACATCAAAACTGAGAGATAACCTAGTATCATACTAAGATATCACGCATGGTACTAGCTTCACGTAAAAATGTATCAACTGATTTTTTTAAAACTTTTAAATGTTGACTACTTTGATAAGTTGTGGTGATTGCTTTCGCTCTGGTAATAAATGCAGGTGAGTTTATATGTGAGAATAAAATATTTCCGTTTTAGTCCAACTGTTTGTTTACTGTTAATGTTCAATACTTTGTAATGTGATCTTTGAAATCATTTGTGTTATGCATTGATTTGTTTGCATAATTATATTTTCTGCAATACAGTTAGTGTTATCTTTTGCGTTACCCCAATCTTAAGATTTGCTCGTATGTGTTCTCTATTCTGAAAAATGTCAGCCTGGAATGGCTAAAAAAATTGTACAAAAACTCTGAATTGTACCTATTAAACTATTAAGTTCAAATATTTGAGATGGAAATAATTTCACTCGTTTCAAGATGGACTGACTTTACATTTACATCACTTCGTGCCTTTCTTTGTAAAATGTAAACTGTTATATTCCAGCATATCTCCTTCTAGAAGATTACATGTTTTATTGAAATTGCAAGAAACGAAACGATCCAATTACGCAGTTTGCATTTTTTGTTCCCACAAAGTACTGACTTCTTCATTAACATGTATAATTACAGTCATTCATAATTTACACAGTCTTGGACGAATATTTTGTTATATGTTTTATAATTTATTTCCTGATTTACTTAATTAATTAGTGACCGAACTTGAATGAGTGTCGCCTGAAAGAAAATGTCAATTAAGCAGGACACTAACGTCGTAAGAAATCATTTATCATTGAGTACTGTAAGTTGAGACTTAAAAACACCGCTTTGTTCTTGAGTACAGAAACTGCAAAAGTACGCAGATTATGTTATGGGATATGTATGTATTAATTGAGTTTCAAAATGAGCAACCTGTAGACATTTTTTTGATTCACATTATCGTTTGTGACACAGGTTCTCCCCAAATCATAAATGGCATCATTATCTATCATTAATATTTTATTAATAGAAAAAAAAACTCTGGTAGAAATACAATAGAAACACTATTTGATATAGTGTAGACAGTTGTGTTTTGTATCTAGATGTTATAGAATGTAAATTCAATTATTTGGTAATAGTTTGTATAATTGCATGAAATTGCAGAGGGATAAAGCTATTTCATATCTAGACATCACGTTATTGATATATCAGGAATTTGTTTGAGATTATCAGATTTGAAAGATAATACCATCCAATTATATGATAATAGATTACTTGAGTTATTTTTCACGAACCAATTATACGTTTCCTTCTTGAAATCCATGTATATACCAATATGTGCAAGTATATTTCAAGTTTCCAAAATGAATATCAACAACATTGTAATACAAAACAATTAAATATTGATTTTATCATTGTAAATTTACTACTTTTTAAAACATATTGCTATGCGTACTAGTCGAAAAGGTAGCGGACATAATATGTAATTGTACTAATACTCGCAACCATAATATAAATCAGAAATGTTTTGATGGGATTGACGGTGCAGTCCAACAGATTCCAGCCATGTTTCCAGTCATTATTTCAAAATGAAGATAAATTAGGCATAAATTGTAGCTACAATAGCATTAAGGCGTTAATATAGATCAGACAGACTTTGCTGGAGGACATTTATAAATATATTGAGCGTTAAGAAAATCATTTACAATAATATCTGTCCACGTTACATTGACCTTAGATTATATCAGTACAGTTTTGGTTTTGAAAGTCTGTGTTAAAAAGGTGATTTAACATTCAAAATCTTAAAGAGTATTAAAAACATTATGTGTCGAAATATATAATAAATTTATACATACATTAAATGCACAGAACACCTGTAACGATTAAGAGTCGAAAAGCAGTGTAAATAGAACAAAGAACAAAACACGAATGAAAAACAGTTTAGGCACAATTTAGAATAAATCTGATGTAACGTATAGATTATATTATTTGCATTGAACGTTTGACTAAAAAGAGATAAAATGGTCTGTCTATATATACCATCATATACCAGCTAATTTCTAGTTAGTTTTTTAAAGGTATCTCCTGGTATTTCGAGATAAAATGTTGTGCATCTGCTCGTGAAGAAATTTAACCCCTCAACCTATATCTGATATATTTTATTCAGAAAACTCTTAAACGATTATTAGATGGCAAAGAATTAAATAACAGCATTGACTTTGCGAGGTTATTTCGTCAAGCCAATTAAATAATTTTTGACTGCCTCGCACACTGGATGCTAAAACAGTGGAACACTGTGAACACTGTAATGTTCGAGAAATCAAAAGTATACAATAACACGAATATTGGAGAGTAAATTTCAAATTATATTGTTATTGCTGAAAAAACAACTAAACTTTACATATATACAAGTTTAAAAGCGACCAGACATTACATCTATACCCGGCAAAATGTTTAAAAGGAATTGAGACAACCTGAACGGTAGATAATTAAAGTTACTTGACAACATCCAATATCGTTAAATATAGATACAGTATGACCCAACTTAACTTAAGGTTGCAAAAGTTTATTTATGCTGATGAAGTCAAGTCTTCCTAAGTCATAAATTGCACATTCAACATTTTATAAAAAGTTCTTTTATTATACAAGTCAAAGTGGTGGCGCCTCTTCCTCTTTTTTTTCAGAAACTTTCTTGTGTGAGAATTTTTTTTTATCTTACTTTAAACAGAAAATTCAGTATAATTTATTATCCCATACACATAATACTGTAATCCACAGTTAGAATTGATATAAAGTTTGGAAGCAAATCAAATTTGATGTAAATGTTATATACTTATCTTGTATTGACAGGACACACAGTAAGACGTATATTAGACAGATAATCATTGAGGACATACATAGAGATACTGGAATTTAAGAAGAAGAAAAACACTAAGAAAAACATGAGCACCTGTAAATAAATGTCTGTTTAATGCATGAACAAAAAGACACACGAAAATGAAATATCGCTATTGGTCATATTAGAAAAGATTTTAAAAACAAAATGTGCTATCACAAATTTTGATTTTATTGCGCGTTAATAACTACTTCTCTCATAGTCACACGAGATAGCAAAATAATGTCACCAATAGTACTATTGCTTTCGGTTGATAAGTTTATTTTTTCACCTACATAGAACATATCTAACATTTATAATAAATTTTAATGTCCTTAAATGATACATAAATGTTTCAAAAACGTCTAGTTCTCTAACTCTTACTGTGTCAACCGACGTACGTATTTTTTTAGGAAGAAAATACCGGGAAAATCAATTTAAAAAAGTAACTTTATCTGTTTAATTATTTTACTAAGAAATCACATGATCATATAACACCAGTGCTCAGGGAAAAACATGACAATTTACTATACGTAAATCACCCATTGGGGAATAATCCGAAAATATTCTATCATAAACTATGTAGGTATCATAACTTAAGAGAAATACATTATTTAATTAACAATATTGTAAACAGTCGTTCTGAGACAATTGCAGACAGGCAGCTTCAAGTATAGGGTATATGGAGAAATTGTCAACGTTCTTATAGGTAAATGGTTCCGATTTAAAAACAAAGATCCAGACAAGCTAGGTAATAGTGAGCTGGCAGCCTTATATGGCCATAGTTTGTATTGGTACATGTTAAAGCCATTAAAAAGAACAATGAAATAAATTGATAACACAAATGTAACTATTGTATATGTATACAACAACTGGATTGATTTGTTATATAAGGTTAGCTACTTGGTTTCTGTATAATATAATGGCAAGGGAAAAAGATAAAGTTTACTCTTTTGCATGGACAACAACCATAAAGCATAAGGTTTTATCAGCCATTTTAAATGAAAATTAATAGCAAAATGAAAAATAGCTTTACACGTTCAGTATAAACCATTAAACGCCACTTAGAGATTTTATATTCCTTATTCAAAACATGTCTACTTAAAACTTAAGGACCTATTATGTCATACCATACAAAGCAAGTGAAAGACAAAATTGAATGTTTGTTCCATTAATAGTTTTCCACCATTCAAACAGACAAGTAATTTGTTTGTCTATACAATTTATCATTTATTTATCATGATAGAAAGTACAGGCAATTCAAGTGCGTTATTAAATTTTAATTAATTAGATTCTCAAAAGGAAAGCAAAATCGTTAACTTGCTTTTTCTTTGAAATTGATATGTAAATACCAATACATATATTAAGTAAATTAAAAATGTAACGATCCATTCATGTTTTATTCATTCAATATTTATGATTACAGTGTGACATCTGATAACAAACAGAACCAATCTATTGTTCTAGCTTGGATGACATTCGATTTTAATTATATTTAAGTTTATTTTTAGTTAGAATTTCAAGACATAGATTGTGTTAGGAATATCAAACTTGATCCATTTCTATTTGCATACCTCTAATATTAATTATAAAATCAAAACCTATTAATGAACTGATGGTAGAGAATTTAGCCAATCTCAAATACCATATTATTGAGTCTAATAAACATGTTTGTTTGTTTTACCCAGTAATATCGTTTTCAGAGACTATTAACATTCGTACGTTGCTATGAAAGTTAACAAATTGATATCGACAGAAATGGTATGTATTGATCATATATCTTGGTCCATGTCTCCGTTTTAAGGAAATACAAGATATTTGTAAATAGAACTTATTACAAATACTCGGAATGTTTACAAAATGGTAGACATTGATACTAACCAATCAAAGTAGTCTAGACAAATCGCTATGTCAACAAAAGAATGATTCATTAGTAAGATTTGGCTTGATTATTAAATGATGGAATAAGCTATCTAACCAAACGTATTGAATTACCTAACAAGAAGTAAACTGATATAAATTATCTGATAAACTAATTTTGTCTCGTCAGCTCGTATTCTAAAAGCAAGACTCTATTAACTAAATTCATTGTTGCCAAGCTTTGATTATATAAAACTAGCTAGATTGTCCTGTCTCATATAATCATATTTGAAACAAAATGTGATACATTGATTTAATATATAACTCAGTATATCAACTCCGAAAACAACACCCAACTGCCTTGATAATTTACTAGGTGGATGATCGCAACTCAATTTTGAAATGAACATTAGTTTTCGGCTGATGATTCAATATTGCATATAATAGAATTGGAAAATATACTTAGGATGGTTTAACATTCACGTGTTTCTCACATATACATTTTGCATATTAAAGTCAAGAAGAAAGTATTTTACATTCAGATGTTTATCTCTGAGGTAGGTCATCTTTTTCAAAAGGAACAACTAAGGACTTTGATATCATCAACTAATACAAGTTGGAAAATACTGATTTATTGAAACCTTTCTCGTCTGCAACCCACTTACGTTTCTGTGTAACATTTCCTCTTATACTAGTAATAGTATTGATGCTAATTAGTTCATTACTTTGGTGTCTTTTACCAAATAACAAAGGTTATTATAAGATTCAACTTGTTATCTCCGTAAGAGTGTAAACATTAAAAAATACCTGATTAAATTTGCTCGTATGTTGAACCCTAAAAACTAAGAATCTTAGCAAACATACAAAGGCAAGCAGGAACATTGCAAGTGTGGTAAAATAATGTTGATTTTAACGTAGATTCTGTTGTAATAGACAATATTATACTGTAACCCTACTGGCCTGTTCTGAAAACAAATAGGGAAGCTTTGGGGAATAAACTGCTGTAATAATACAGTGTATGATTACAAACACAACTGCTAAACAATTATCGTTCTGCCTAAGAAAGTTTCAATTTATTGAAATAAAGTGCATAGAAACACTTATCTTAATTGACTCGTAATTTTGTATTATTTTTTTTTAAACAAAACAATATCTTAAAATTTTTCTTAAGTCATTACGTAAAACATTCATAACGTTTATTTACTGTGTGACCAACTTTTGACCATAATAGAAGGCTTTGCTCTATTAGTGCATGCATAAATGCTTGCAATGTCTTGCAAGTTCAAAAATCTTTTTGATACTGGCATACTTCGTATTTAAAATTGATAGTGGTCCACATGAAGTCGATACAAAAATGGTGTTATACAAATAAACAAATATTATTGGTTTTATATCACTGATTGTAGTGTAAAAAAAGTATTACCAATCTTTTTATAGCATTTTGCTGATATTCTCTCTAGGATGACTAGGCCAAGCTTTTCGTATTATTTCTGCACATCATAGACAAAAAGCAAATAACAATATTTCATATAGAATATATTTATATACACAACATATATTGTCTAAAGGCAAACGCGGAGGAAATAAATCTGATTTGTTTGTAGGAAGAACCAGTAATTTAATAAGGAAATATACCAAAATATACCTATTGTAATAAAAACATTGACTATACAAAAGGCATGTAACAGTTTTAAATCCCTTGAATTTAGACCAGCAGCATGGAAACAAATCATCGTTAAAATATACCGATGTATGATAATAAGTTTGGGCTTAAAATGGAATATGTTTTGTTAACAGCATGCTCAACTCAAACGCAATTTTCTATCCCCTATTCACAATAGTTATGTCGTATAAAATTTTACCTTAATAACGGATAAAGTAAATTCTTACTAATGTAAAAATTCAATATTGACATTAGGGTCTACACTACTCTGATTGACTGTCAGTTTGTTCGATTAGAGTTTGTATGTTATAAGACATATTTACAAACGGTTTTTTTTCCTCTGAGCGATTGAAACAGAAGTTGATTAAATGATTAATGCTTATTGATATCCAATCAATACACGAAAGGAAGAGTAATTCATTTTCTGACTTAACAACATAACAACATTGATTAAAATTTAATTCAAATGCATACTCTGATGTATGGTAAAATGAAGTGACATTTGCTTTCATCCTTACTATTATACAATTTTCCATTCAGAAAACATTTTCGAGTATATAACACAGACATCTACATCTAATCGTTATTCAAACATTAGTGGCGCATGGTGACGAGAAAATATCTATAAAAGTCATAAAAAGATAGTGCAAGTAGTAAATCTACTATACCGTTTTCTGGATGTGAAGATGATGCAATAAAAGATAGTTATGGTGCCCAATTCCGAAAGGTGAAAGGTTTTCAATATTTTGACCAGTTGCCAGTTCAAGCGCGTGCTAATTGATTTTTTCATCAGATACCTGAAACGAATTAATCATATAAAATATATAATTACTTTGATGTTTCAAATGCTGTCAGTGTTATACATCTAATGGAATATATCTTACGTATACAGAAATTAAGTATATCTTTTATGAGGTCATCGACAATCATATAGTGTGTGTGCATATGTTAAAACGCCTGAAGATGAACAAAGCTGCGTCTGTTATCTGGTGTTATGAGACTCTGGCACGTTTACATAAGTCAGCATAATCACATGTGACATTTATATCTTGCTTTGAGGTCGTTGCACTAGTTTTTAAATCCCCTATGATGCGATAATTTTATTACGAGCAAATAAACAATAATCATTTACATTAGCATAACTATAACCCAGCGTTTCGCTAAGTTAAAATTAGACAACGTAGCATTTTTGTTTAGAAAGTGTGCATTTAAGCTGATGTTAGAGCTTTATATTTGATATATGCTCGTGGTCCGTAATCACAGCTTAAATCTTGATAATAGTATTTGCTTAAACAACGCGTCGCTATATTACATACTTTTAAGCTTCTTTCAAAGCAACAAACGATCACCTAACTTGATTTAAAGTTTTGACAAGTGTTTTTTGTAGATTTATTTGAATTCATTATTAACATTACGAGGGTAGCCCACAAGACTGTAGTAACCCGCTCTTTTACGCAATGCACTTCGGCCAAACGTCGATTTAAACAAGTATTATGTGTCAAATTATTAGATAGTTCATACACGGACTTTCTTGGTATACTCTATATGATGTAAAGGGATTACGTGAACCCAATGCAAATACATATAGGAAGGTTGTCCTACGTATTTTTATTTGGCACCTAATATAAATTCGCAATATTTTAAAATTCAATATTATAAACAAGTTTGAAATGTCCACCAATGAATGTTTAGACATACATTTTTGTGAAACTTAATAATGAGTACGTAATTGCCTCAGTGAGCACTTCCTGTCGATACCATTTATTATATACACACAATATTACATACAGGAAGGTCCTGTGGACAATAATATGTTTACTTAACATCAGAAAACATAACTAAAGATTTCAAAACTCGATGTGACACAGCTGAGATATCAGTCGTGTTCGTTTTTTACTTAAGGGACATACGTAGAATTATATTTGTAGGACATCCTAGGACGACGCTACATTTCATTTATGATAAATGCAGGCCTTACATGTATGATTTAAAATGGTTATCTTACTATTAATTCTTTTTAAAATTGGATTCCACTGGAAGGGGAAAGAATTTTCAAGACACATACTAAGACCATTTTTTATATCACAAACCAAGTACAGTTGCTCTTAGCAGCATGGATTAAGTGAAAACTGTGAATATAACCTTTTTTAGAAATGATGATAACCTATGGTTAAGTCTTCCTCAACCCAAAGGACAAATAAGATAAACCTTAATGATAGAAACAAAGATGGAAGTACATGTTATGTTTGGCAAACGGTGACCTGAATGATTTAACAAACGTGTTTTAGAATTGTTGCTAGAGGCATGTAAAGTCTTTATTGGCTTACTAATGTTTAAACTTTTCCCCTATGTACATAAATGTGGACATGTATTTCATCCTAATGAAAGGTTTATTCTTTTTCGCCTTTGGGTTAACACACAATGTGTCTGTTTTCTACAGGTATGCAATTATTGCTAGTAGATTAAAACACATCATCAGTGTGATTGATAGCGTAATTTAAGTTATATTTTCTGGTTCACGGGGTACTATGTTGGAATTTAGACACAAATCAACAGTGCGTGCATTTCGCAATATTGTATTACTTATGATAACCTCATTTAATATATTTAAAGCAATTAACCCTTTACCTCATACAGGGGTCTACCAGCTCCTTATCAGTTTCTCATACAAATCAGACATAAATTGTACCTTATATTCATAATGTTTAAATGATGGCCACTGTTTAGACACCTATATTTTTAACAGGCATTTACAACTGTAGATGTTAATTTAATGATTTTTTTAGGAAGAATAAATATTTTAAAGTATGAAATTTGCTTACTGACGGTATGACAGTTGAGATATCATATAAAACTAAAAATACATGTTACGACATAAAGTGATATCAAATACAACAAAAATACATGTATATCATTTAATTTCTTAAACAAATGTTTAATTTCAATATATATTAGTATCTGAATTACATACAGGGGACATAAGGGACACTATGAGGTAAATGGTTTAAGCAAAACAAATTAAAACACATCTAGAAATTGAAAATCTATACATATATGCTTTTAAACACAAGCATCTTGTATACTTAAATGTTCAAATAAAACAAGCACCATAAAATATGGTTAATCACGTGCAAACTCATTATTGAAATAATCGTTTGTACGAGATGTTTGTTCAATATCATATAAAGAAACAGAAATGCAAGGCATTTTATAACCGGCTGAGACTCATAATGACAATTAGAGACTTATCATCACCAAACCACAACGTGAAGCAACTAATCGGCACAATAGGAAAATTTTTATTGCTATAGCCACTTGAGAAATAACGTTATATAATATTTCTACACTTCTATGTCTGAACAATGTGCAGATATATATTGTTGTATACAGTGATGCGATCCTAAATCTCAATATTTCGTCTCATATCAAACAGAAAATGCTGTCTGCTCTATATTTATATCTACAAACGTATATGGCAGTGAGTCTTAAGAAATGATTTTTTATAAAATGTTTTAAATAGTTGTACTTATTACACTGCAATGTACTATTTCAGATTTAATCGGGTTGTTAATGATCATTTGTTGCAAATGAGCATTTGATCCATGGCTATATATTTATCTATACGATTGGTCGCTGATTACATCTGTACATTATCATAAGTACGCACCTATAGTACAGTAAACAAGAAATGTTGTATAAATAAACATTTCAGCCATTTGATTTGACAAGCCTCTAGCTAATTCTCGATGGACACCTATTTTTTTGTTAATTACCTATTTGCATGCTACAACCATCATGATATTGTACCAATTAGAGTTAAAACTATCGCGTATAATAATGAAACATGTTAAACACTACGAGAGTCTATTGTCAATCATCTATGTAGACGTAACTAAATCATTTTTAAACAATTGTGATTCTTATAGCCCGTTCTAATTTTCAACATACTCGTTCAGACATATTGACAACACTCTACGGTTTGTATTACAGTTCTTAAACAGTGTAAAACAATAAACAATACAAAGACGTTTTAAATTATGTTAAATTACTTTGTTTATGCCTCGTCTTGTCAGAGTTTATTACCTATAATAAACATCAACACAAGTGTTCTTTCTAGGGAAATAAATTTTAGAATGACAAAATCAAATTAAAGTAAAACATATTAAATTAACTGTAGCGAAGAAAATTATAGCATTTGCGAACAACTTAATGGTCTTAAAGTTGTCGAAATGTCCACTCGATTGTCTGCACGAGCCCATACACATTTCATGCACTTGTAACATTTCTCTCCACTAATTTCATAGTTCCTTTCAACGATTAATAGATAGTTACGAATTTTACTTGTAGTATATGCTTTCACAGAAGTAGTTAGTTGTCCACGCATACAATGTTTAGACCCTATACAAAGGTTCTCAACAAGCTATAAAAGTGCATTGGTGGACGGATATTTTCTTTTTTTAACCATAAAGCACCCACGAAAAAAGAACCCCAATAAAAACAATAACAAATAACAATAGTTTCCTTGTTAGAAACAATTTGCAGGGCGCCATTATAAATTAAAGGGGCCAACGATGCATTACACTTTGCGTTTTCGTAAATAATATTTTGTGAACTACTCACAGATTGTTGCGTGTTCTCTGCCACCTTATAACTTGTCTAACTTCAACATCATGCAATAAAAATATTCATCACCAAACCTCCGACATTTTAAATATTTACGAAATTGTATGTTTCGTGTTCCATTTCGACATCCTTTAATCTATTTGGGGAGATGCATTTTGAAATGAACCCCAATTGGATTTGATTTTACTAAAATAAACTTTAATAATACACATTTCCTGAAATTAGGGAAATTATAAAATCACATGACATACAATTTGGATCTAAATAAGCTATAAGTTATTTTTTTATCCTGAAAGCTTTCTACAATCGTTTTATATGTATGTTATGTTTTAGTGAACACAAAATGTGTTCCTGTACAATAATATACATATAATAATACAGAATTGTTTAGCCATTTTGTCAGAATATTTGTAAAAATAAGATTCATATACAAACTATCACACGAATGTATTATCTAATAAAAATGTAGTAAAATTTTCAAAGACATTTGTGAATTCCCTCAACATTTCTATGTTATAACTTTTTCTAGGTAAGATTTCTAACGATAGTCTCTGAGAATATGCATATCAATTTTATTTACTGTAGTTCACCATTGTTGTTTGTCTACATCAAAACTTACAGATAACCTGGGTATCATACTATCATATCACGCATGGTACTACATTCACGTAAAAATGTATCGACTGAATTTTATTTTTTTAACTTTTAAATGTTGACTACGTTGATAAGTTGTGGTGATTGCTTTCGCCCTGGTAATAAAAGCAGATGAGTTTATATGTGAGAGTAAAATATTTCCGTTTTAGTCCAACTGTTTTTTTACTGTTAATGTTCAATACTTTTTAATGTGATCTTTGAAATCATTTGTGCTATGCATTGATTTGTTTGCATAATTATATTTTCTGCAATACAGTTAGTGTTATCTTTTGCGTTACCCCAATCTTAAGATTTCCTCGTATGTGTTCTCTATTCTGAAAAATGTCAGCCTGGAATGGCTAAAAAATTGTACAAAAACTCTGAATTGTACCTATTCAACTATTAAGTTCAAATATTTGAGATGGAAATAATTTCACTCGTTTCAAGATGGACAGACTTTACATTTACATCACTTCATGCCTTTCTTTGTAAAATGTAAACTGTTATATTCCAGCATATCTCCTTCTAGAAGAGTACATGTTTTATTGAAATTGCAAGAAACAAGACGATCCAATTACGCATTTTGCATATTTTGTTCCCACAAAGTACTGACTTCTTCATTTACATGTATAATTACAGTCATACAAAATTTAAACAGTCTTGGACGATTATTTTGTTATATGTTTTATGATTTATTTCCTGACTTACTTAGTTAATTAGTGACCGAACTTGAATGAGTGTCGCCTGAAAGAAAATGTCAATTAAGCAGGACACTAACGTCGTTAGAAATCATTTATCGTTGACTACTGTAAGTTGAGACTTAAAAACACCGCTTTGTTCTTGAGTACAGAAACTGCAAAAGTACGCAGATTATGTTATGGGACATGTATGTATTAATTGAGTTTCAAAATGAGCAACGTGTAGACATTATTTTGATTTACATTATCGTTTGTGACACAGGTTCTCCACAAATCATATATGGCATCTATCATTAATACTTTATATATAGAAAAAAAACTCTGGTAGAAATACAATAGAAACAATATTTGATATAGTGTAGACAGTTGTGTTTTGTATCTAGATGTTACAGAATGTAATTTCAATTATTTTGTTATAGTTTGTATAATTGCATGAAATTGCAAGGGGATAAAGCTATTTCATATATAGACATCACGTTATTGATATATCAGGAATTTGTTTGAGATTATCAGGTTTGAAAGATGATACCATCCAATTATATGATAATAGATTACTTGAGTTATTTTACACGAACCAATTATACGTTTCCTTCTTGAAATCCATGTATATACCAATATGTGCAAGTATATTTCAAGTTTCCAAAATGAATATCAACAACATTGTAATACAAAACAATTAAATATTGATTTTATCATTGTAAATTTACTACTTTTTAAAACATATTGCTATGCGTACTAGGTTAATAGATAACGGACATAACATGTAATTGTACTAATACTTGCAACCATTATATAAATACGGAATGTTTTTGATGGGATTGACGCTGCAGCCCAACAGATTCCAGCCATGTTTCCAGTCATTTTTTTCAAAATGAAGTTAAATTAGGCATAAATTGTTGCTACAATAGCATTAAGGCGTTAATATAGATCAGTCAGACTTTGCTCGAGGACATTTACAAATATATTGAGCGTTAAGAAAATCATTTACAATAATATCTGTCCACGTTACATTGACCTTAGATTATATCAGTACAGTTTTGGTTTTGAAAGTGTTTGTCAGTGTTAAAAAGGTGAATTAACATTCAAAATCTTAAAGAGTATTAAAACCATTATGTGTCGAAATATATAATAAATTTATACATACATTAAATGCAAAGAACACCTGTAACGATCAAGAGTCGAAAAGCCGTGTAAATAGAACAAAGAACAAAACACGAATGAAAAACATTTTGCCACGATTAAAAATAAATCTGATGTAACGTATAAATTATATTATTTGCATTGAACGTTTGACTAAAAGGAGATAAAATAGTCTGTCTATTTATACCATCATATACCGGCTTATTTCTGGTAGTTAGTTTTGAAAAGCTATCTCCTGGTATTTCGAGATAAAATGTTGTGCATCTGCTCGTGAAGAATTTAACCCCTCAACCTATATATGATATATCTTATTCAGAAAACTCTGAAACGGTTATTAGATGACAAAGAATTAAATAAGATCATTGACTTCGCGAGTTTATTTCGTCAAGCCAATTGAATAATTTTTGACTGCCTCGCACACTGGATGCTAAAACAGTGGAGCACTGTGAACACTGTAATGCTAGAGCAATCAAAAGTATACAATAACACGAATATTGGAGAGTAAATTTCAACTTATATTGTAATTGCTGAAAAAAACAACTAAAATTTACATATATATAAGTTTAAAAACGACAAGACATTACATCTATACCCGGCAAAATGTTTAAAAGAAATTGAGACAACCTCAACGGTAGATAATTAAAGTGACTTGACAACATCCAATATCGTTAAATATAGATACAGTATGGCACAACTTAACTTAAGGTTACAAAAGTTTATTTATGCTGATGAAGTCAAGTCTTCCTGAGTCATAAATTGTACATTCAACATTTTATATAATGTTCTTTTATTATACAAGTCAAAGTGGTGGCGCCTCTTCCTCCTTTTTTCAGAAGCTTTCTTGTGTGAGAATTTTTTTTTATCTTACTTTAAACAGAAAATTCAGTATAATTTATTATCCCATACACATAATACTGTAATCCACAGTTAGAATTGATATGAAGTTTGGAAGCAAATCAAATTTGATATAAATGTTACATACTTATCTTGTATTGACAGGACAAACAGTAAGACGTGAAAGGACCTAAATTGTGTTGATACGGCGTTAACTCCAATAAATAAAAAAATAAAATAAGCTACGAGTGAAATTATTTATTGGAGTTAACGCCGTATCAACACAATTTAGGTCCTTTTACGTCGTCCAGCGCACCTAACCTATCTTTCCTGGACGATTGTCTATAACCAGTACTCACCTACCCTTCCACAAGGCCGGAAACTTCTCCATATTATCTAATCAATGGAGGAAAATCGACATTATTGTCAAATTTTCATTGAAGGGTATAACCTCCCCGGGTGGGATTCGAACCCGCACCCCCTCGGGCACGAGTATCCAAATCCCGGCTTAGATAAGACAGATAATTATTGAAGACATACATAGAGATACTGGAATTTAAGGGGAAAAAACATTAAGAAAAACATGAGCAACTATAAATTAATGTCTGTCTAATGCATGGACAGAAAGACACACGAAAATGAAATATCGCTATTGGCCATATTAGAAAAGACTTTAAAAACAAAATGTGCTATCACAAATTTTTATTTTATTGCGCGTTAATAACTACCTCTCTCATAGTCACACATGATAGCAAAATAATGTCACCAATAGTAATATTGCTTTCGGTTGATAAGTTTATTTTTCACCTAAATAGAAAATATCTAACATTTATAATAAATTTTAATATCCTTAATTGATACATAAATGTTTCAAAAACGTCTAGTTCTCTAACTCTTACTGTGTCAACCGATGTGCGTAATTTTTTTGGGAAGAAAATACCGGGAAAATCAATTTAAAAAAGTAACTTTATCTGTTTAATTATTTTACTAAGAAATCACATGATCATATAACACCAGTGCTCAGGGAAAAACATGACCATTTTCTATACGTAAATCACCCATTGGGGAATAATCCGAAAATATTTTATCATAAACTATGTAGGTGTCATAACTTCAGAGAAAATTATTATTTCATTAACAATATTGTGAACAGTCGTTCTGTGACAATTGTAGACATGCAGTTTCATGAATATGGTATGTATAATAGCAAAATAAAACTTAGTTAAACATGCTCAATACAAAACTTTAAACGTCACTTAGAGATTTTATATCCCTTATTCAAAACATTTCTACTAATAACTTAAGGACCAATTTATGTCATACCATACAAAGCAAGTGAAAGACAAAATTGCATGATTGTTCCATCAATAGTTTTCTACCATTCAAACAGAAAAGTAATTTGTTTGTCTATACAATTTATAATTTATTTATCATGATAGAAAGTACAGGCAATTCAAGTGCGTTATTAAATTTTAATTAATTAGATTCTCAAAAGGAAAGCAAAATCGTTAACTTGCTTTTTCTTTGAAATTGATATGTAAATACCAATACATATATTAAGTAAATTAAAAATGTAACGATCCATTCATGTTTTATTCATTCAATATTTATGATTACAGTGTGACATCTGATAGCAAACAGAACCACTCTATTGTTCTAGCTTGGATGACATTCGATTTTAATTATATTTAAGTTTATATTGCGTTAGAATTTCAAGATATAGATTGTGTTGGAAATAGCAAACGTGATCAATTTCTATTTGCATACCTCCAATATAATTCATAAAATCAAAACTATTAATGTACTGATGGTTGAATAGGATGGAGAATAAAGCCAATCTCAAATACCATATTATTGAGTCTAATAAACATGTTTGTTTATTTTATCCAGTAATATCGTTTTCAGAGACTATTAACATTCGTAAGTTGCTATGAAAGTTAACAAATTGATATCGACAGAAATGTTATGTATTGATTATATATCTTGGTCCATGTCTCCGTTTTTAAGGAAATACAAGACATTTGTAAATAGAACTTATCACAAATACTCGGAATGTTTACAAAATGGTAGACATTGATACTAACCAATCAGAGAAGTCTAGACAAATCGCTATGTCAACAAAAGAATGATTCAATAGTAATACTTGTATTGATTAATAAATGATGGAATAAGCTATCTAACTAAACGTACTGAATTACCTAACCAGAAGAAACCTGATATAAATTATTAGATGAACTAATTGTATTCTTTAACTAGTTTGTATTCTAAAAGTGAGGCACCATCAGCTGAATCATTATTGAAAAGCTTCGATTATATATAAAACTGGCTTGAATTTCCCGTCTCATAAAATTATAATTGATACAAAAATATAATACATGTACATAGATTTACTGAATGAACCAATATATTAACTCCGGAAACAAAAGTCAACTGCCTAGATAATTTACTTGTTGGATGATAGCAAATCAATTCTAAATATAAACATTGGTTTCTTCTGATGATTAAATATTGCATATGATAGAATCGGAAAGAGATTTTCACGTGCTTCTCACAAAATATATTTTCCGCAAATTGAAGTCAAGAAGAAAGTATTTTGCATTAAGATATTTATCGCTGCTAAGGTGGATAATCATTTTTGAAATGTACAATTGTTGTTATCTAGTATGACCAATTAAGAACTTTGATTTCATCAACTAATACAAGCTGGAAAATGCTGATTTATTAAAACCTTCCTCGTCTGCAACCAACTAACGTTTCTGTGTAACATCTGCTCTTATACTAGTAATAGTAGTGATGCTAATAATTTCATTGCTTTGGTGACTATTACCAATAAGGGACTTTAGTCAGTTATTTCCCCTTGTATAGTCATTAAATAGGTTGGTCCTATTAGTTGGATTACTCGGATTTTACCCTTATTTTTTAATGTCAATTTGCCAAAATTAATGTGAAATAACTTTTTTTGTAAGTCATTTAACTTGTTTGAAATTCAAGCTAAGTAGTTTTAGGGTAAAGAACTATCTAAATTTCATCACTTATGTTAATATCTTAATTAACAAGAAAGATATTAGATGAAATATTTTGTTACCCTTACATAGAAATTCAATGATACAATCCGAGGATTCCAACTGAAAGGACCTACTTACCAATTGGATTGCTTCAGATTTTATCAGGTAAAGATAACTGACTAAAGTCCCTTATTAAGAAAGATTATAATCAGAATCAAAATGTTATCTTCGTATGAGTGTATATATGAAGTAAAGACCTAGCTCAAGTTACTCCTACATTGTTTTTATGTTGTACCATTACTTAAAACTCTCTTCTAGTAACTCAAGCAGGTATATTAACATTTTAAAACTATTTAGGATGTAACAAATTCAGATGTGGCAAATAATGTTAATTTTAACTTGAATTCTGTTGTAATAAACAACATTATACTGCAACACCATCTGGTCTATTCTGACAACAAATAGAAACGCTTTGATGAATGACATTTATACGTTTGGGTAATATCAAATACAGGCAGATTTTAAAAATGTTTAGAAGTGAAAATCCGTTTATAAAGACATTATGACAATCACTTACATCATCTACAATGGAATAAACTGTAAGATCAGTGCAATACTTGTATTTCTATGTTAACTGCTCGCTTTATACAAGATTAAATCAGTATTTATGAAAAAATATTGATCATCACAAATTAGATAAATTAACTACACAATTTCGATCAGGAAGCTACTTATAATTCATGTGGAAAAATACATCAATCTTATTTTCTGTTAAACCGTCATAGAAAGAGATAAAGCTGCTGTCAGATAACGCACAAATCCTTAAATAAACTATAACTTATTTTCCAGGTCCGTAATTTTTAATGACAATTAGATGATCGGTTCGATATTCCTGTTCCGTTCTAACAACCGTAATGAATATAATTGAATAGACTACTGTTAATAAAACAAGAGTGTCAGAGATTTTAACGATTATCTTACACATTTACATAAATGAGAACAATGATCAACTTCCTACATTATTTTCATCTTTGCGTAATTTCCTATTATTGTTTTGTTATCATGGTAACAATACCACGTGACAAAAGTTTTCAAGACAAAATTTACAAGACATTGCCTCGACACAGAAATAAACAGCTGTAAGTAAGATATGTTAATATTTTATTGTTTGTACATGATGACATTCGTTAAGAAGTATAACACAACAGGAAAGTTTAATTACGAGTAAAACTATCCATCTTAGTCAGTTTTAGTTGAACGACATTTGAATACATTTCTCTTTAAAGGCATTTGAAAGACCCAGTGTATGAAACAAGCTATATTAAAAGTATGCCGTCATTCAAACTGACAAGAATATTGTCTTCCATTGATAAGTCATTAAAACGTGTTGACGCGTACATTCACTATACTCAGCTATGTGTCGTAAGAATACAAGAATGATTTCAATACGCTCTTTAAATGTTATATACCTAGACAACGTGCAAACTCGTAAAATGACATGTGACCAAAAATACAACACAACTGCTACAGAGTTATCGAGTTTACAAGGACGTATTCAGTATCAATTTATTGAAGTAATGCTGGGCATACTTTCGTGGAGCTTGGTCATGCAATTATTTCTACGGCCATTCTCCCTCCTACCAATGACTTTTAATTATGTAAGGCAGTTGTCAGTCACTGACGAAAGTATGCGCTTAGTAGTTGGTTTACAGCTAAATCCGAAGATTTAGCCTTTCCAGGAGGAGTGAGTAGGCTGACTGACCGCCGTTATTTGACCTATACAATGTGTTGACATGGCGTTAAACCCAACAAAAAACAAAGAACAAAACTATTGAAATAATGTCTATTTAAAGATTTTATCTTCATGAAGTTAAATGCTTGTGCTAAAAGTTTTCTAAACAAATCATCAATTTGTTTTGTATAATCACTCTTAAAGGAGCGGATGAAACAATACTTCTAAAATTGTACAATCCGATGTTAGAATTGTAGAAAGTTTAATAACTATGTTACTAACTTTCGACCAGAATAGAAGACAAAAAACATCATGTTTGAATTTTGCATCGTCAATGTATGCATAAATGTTTGCAATGACTTCAAAGTTCAAACTCTTTTTGATACTGGCATACCAACAAAGATAACTCAATTCCGATGTTCAATCTAAAGTTGATTCGTTACAGATACATAGTTTTATACAAATAACCAAACATTATTGATGTAATATCATCGATTTTAGTAAAGTTGATAGTATTTCAAGTATTATAAATCTACTTTATATCATTTTGGTATTGTTCTATCTTGAATGACGAGACCAAGTATTTCTTATCATTTCTGCACATCCTAGACAGAAGGCAAATAACAATATTTCATATAGAATATACAACACATGTAGTCTAAAGGCAAACGCTGAGGATATAAATCTGATTTGTTTGTTGAAAGAATCAGTAAATCAATAATGAAGGAAATATACCAAAATATATCTCATTGCAATACATATATTGTTTTTGTATCCTTCTGTACAAGTCAAGTCAAAATATTTTATTGGCATAAACAATGTGTTCATCGCCAAGAAAAACTTTGGCAGTATTTTTTACAAATAACATATATACACTATTAAATATAAAAGAAAAGCATGCACAATTAATATACAATGTATGACAAAACACTTACTGCGTACATGTAAACAGAGAAAAAAGGAACAGATGTATATAAAAAGGTATTAAACAGGATGTAAGATAGGCAATGTATGTTTGATGAAATATACCAAGATTAATTCATGTATGTATAGATATAATAAACTAAAACTTTTCGATAGTAATACACAGAAAAAAAATTAATATGAATTAAGATGGAAATTAGTTGTAACGAAGTTGTTGTTTCTTCAATAACAACTAAGATACTTTGCTATACTAGAGTAGTTCTTAGTTTAGTTGCAAAATGTATAAATGATGCTAATTTTATAATTTTTGTTCGACTTGTAGTATTTAATAAAATGCGGAATTTTGTCAAGTTAGGCCAAGTATAGAAATATTTATGTATGTATTTTTTTCTAAGTTCATTGTAAATAGGGCATATTAATAAAAAATGATATTCAGATTCAATTTGATTATTATTACACAATTTACACAAACGCAGATTTTTACTAATATTACGACACCTCCCTTCCTCTATCGCCAGTTTATGTGAAGAACAACGAAATCTAGCTAAAACAGATATGTACTTGTCATTGTCAATAAAATCCAAATATTTCTCAAATTCAAAACTGGTTTTAAAAATTTTGTACGTTTCTAAACGCGAAAATGAATTCAAACAGCCATACCAAGATTGTAAGTAATTGTCAATTATTCGTTGAATAACACTGTTAATTTGTAAGTTTGATACATTAGAGCTTGTCCATAGGAATGAAAAACCAAGGTTAGATAATAGTGATTTTACATTAATTGCCCAAGTGTTAACTAATTCACCGTTGTTATCAGTCATGTACAGTAACTTATACATCAAAGATGTATCTAATTTATTTATTCTGTGCCAATATTTAATTATTCTTATTTGTCTTTTGATATACAGTGGGAAGCGACCAAATTCTCCATATACAGCAGAACAGGTTGTTTTATTGTGAACGCCGAGTATTTGCCTCAGGAATTTCAAATGTATCTTTTCAATATCCGGTGATTTGTGGAAGCCCCACACCTCGGCCCCATAGCTTAAAATTGGCATTATCATTGTATCAAACAATTTAACCTTTTCTGATACTTTCAATGATACTATATCAAAAAGTGAGTTAAGTGAATATAATGCTCGATTTGCTTGATTTGAAAGCGATTTTTGTGCTTGATAAAACTGACCGTTAGATGACAGTGTTACACCTAGGTATGTAAATGTTTTTACTACTTGTAGTATATTACCATCATAAAATAATTCAACATTTTCCATTCTACTACCTTTTTTAAATACCATGATAACAGTTTTGTTTATATTGACAGTAATTCCCCATTCGTTACAATAACAATGCAATTTATCAAGTAGTTTTTGTAACTCACATTTAGAATATGCGAAAATGGCGGTGTCGTCCGCAAATAACAATAAAAATATTTGGAGTTGATCTAATGTAAAAACATTATCTGTGGTGTTTTGTAGATAAGACTTCATATCATTAACAAAAAATATAAATAAAAGTGGAGACAGAGGCTCGCCTTGTTTCACACCCATATATGTGTCGAAGTACTCGGTTAATGAACCGTTGACTTTTACACAAGACTTCACATTTTCATACATTCTTTGTAATATTTTAATAATTTTAGTAGACACTCCTAATTGTACTAATTTATACCATATGCCATTTCTGTATACATAGTCAAAACATTTTTGGAAATCAATGAAAGAACAATATACTTTCTTTTTCTCATTATTCAGAACCTTGTCAATGATTGACGATAAAACAAAAATGCAATCGACCGTGCTTCTATCTTTTACAAAACCGAATTGTGTGTTTGATAAAATATCATTATCATTAGCCCACTTACGAAGTCTTGTATCTAATATAATTGAAAATATTTTCGAAAAAATACTAGTTAGAGAAATCCCACGATAGTCGTTGACATTTTGCTTACTTGCTTTCTTGGGAACAGGAACGATAATCGCGGAAGTCCAGGATTCAGGATAAACGCAGTTATCGAACATGAAATTAAATAGTTGCTAAAATTAATTTGCAAGATTTAAACATTTCTGGTATTAACAAATCGTCAGATCCACTTTTACCCGATTTTAGACTCGAAATCGCACTTATGATTTCATTTTCTGATATGACGTTGTCTAATTGTTCATGCGAAACGTTTTGCATAAAATTATCGTCAGAAATACATTCCTCGACAAAGTCGTTCGTAAAAGTTTCAGTGGAAGAGAACAGGTTTTTAAAATGGTTATAAAAATCATCTTTATCGATGCTGCATGTATCTTTTTTCTGTTTGAGTTTTCGAATCTCATTCCAAAATGCCTTCGGTTGAGATGTAGCAAGATTATGAAATTTATTTTTATTGTTATTATTATAAATTAATTTCGCTTTGCGGTTAGCAGCCTTGTAAATATTTCTCTTACTAATCATAATATTTCTATTTGAGACAGATCTATTCTTGCTGTACTGTTTATTAGTTTTCCGAAATTCACGTCTAGCAATTTCACAGTCGCTATTAAACCATGGACTTTTGAACTTACGCGACGTTTTCTTACCTTTGTATGGTTTGATCAGTTTTGATTCACCGAATATACTGAATGCTTTAACATATAACATATCAGAAAATGATTTGATTCCATCGTGTATATTTAATTCATTTGATATAATACTATCAATAATGTTGTCGAATGAATCAAAATCAGATATAATAAGATTTCGGAATGGTTCTTCATTTGCGGAATCCCATTTTAATTTGTTAATCTCAGTGACATTAATATCAGAGCTGTCACTCGGACTCAATATATTAAGATCCACATGTATAGGCACGTGTGATGAAAATGAGAACATTTCGTGAACGGCAAAATTATTTACATATTTAAGTAGATCACGTGACATAACGACATAGTCAATTGTGCTATTTCCACAAGACTATGTAATTAAGCACCTCTTCTTTAATTGTTTAGGAGTCACTTCTAACACTAAGTGTCCAATTGCCATGAGCAAAATGCACGATTTCGTGATGTTTAAACTGCTTCTTATTGCTTTATTTAAAGTTTCCAGAGCTAGTATTACATTGTAGTTACTTAGTAAAATTAGTTTTAGCAGTACTGAACGATGTATTGCAAGAAAGTACCCTCGAGGAAATCAAAATTTATTATTCAAAACGTCCACGTTAGAGCTTTTTTCAGATACACAAGTCAAAACAGAAAGTTTATGTATTAATACGGTTCTCTCGTAGGGAAAGCTCGAAATTTCGAACGCAAAATAATCCTCTCCTCACACAAGACGAAGCACTAACGTCGGATCAAAGCTCCTGATAGCCGAAAATACACTTTATTTCCGATCAAAACAGGAACAACGCATTTAGATTTGCGTCCAATTTCAACACGAAATGCTTGAACTTTCTCTCGACAAAGTTTGTAGCGCCGCTAAACGTCGCAACATTCGCTTAACCTCGCAGATGTCATTGACGCTATACATGGCACTAAGTAAAAAGGTATATAGTAACAAACCTAAAAAAACACAATATTAAATAGAACAAGTATGACTCCAAAAGAAACACTCTTGGATCCATAGCAACCACCGAAACATCCTTAACAAGCACCCTCGGGTCAGTAGCAGCCACTTTTACACTAGGCAAACCGCCTTAATGTCCAATCATCCACTCTACCGACCATAGCAACCCCTTTGAAGTCAATAGCAACCATTTTGCACATTTCAACGTTCAATTATTAATTATATAATCTAGAAGAAACTAATATCTATTTCTAATTTGAAGTATTTAATATGTTTGTTGTGTTTCATGTTAATGTTCATCCCAAAATGCTTTTGGTATAATATGACATTTATGTAACGGCCGACTACAAATAAATCGACTACAATATTTTGTAATCATATTTGGATATACATTGTACATATCATTTGTATCATGTTGATTTAAATATACTAAAGTAAAACTGCTATCAATAAAGATAAACTGCATGTACAATGTTTATGTATAATGTCAATTATAACCAAGTACAATTTATAAATTATACAGAATTAATAACAGTCTTTGAATTGTAGCCATCGATCTGTATTATAAATTATATACATCAGATATATATAACAACAAATGCAATAAGGAAAGAAGTATTTTAGAAAATAAATGTACAATTTAGAAAAGATAATAAGTTGCAGAAAATTTGAAAAACGAACATTAATGAAGCAATGAGTTTAAAATTAGAGGTTCGACGGAAATAATGTCTATATGTCACATTTGGCTCAACAATGCTCTCATCTTACCAAAAAGCAAAAATAATATTGGTAATATGTATTCAAGTTTTGTATATACTTTGCTTTAGATCATATCATGTAACAAAATTTAACAAACACGTATTCAAAGTCGGTACATCTCTCCGAAAGTTTGAAATGAGGTAAAGCTGTTCATTCCTATCGGTAGTTTGTTATCGAGGGAGTTCAGTACAGTATCACCTCTGCAGAGCGGCCCTTTACAGAACAAATCTTCTGCACAGCAATAACATTTGACATTTCTCGTACGCATAATCTTTAATTAATGTAACCTTTGCAATGCATCAATCACTGAACAGCAACACACTTTAGTCCCTCCAAATGGATGTTGTTCTGGAGAGGTTGTACCGTATTAATTCAAACGTGATGTTTATTTATAGTATGTTATGTTGTTCAGACGACATGTGATTAGAATGAAAAATTTAGTTAAAGATTTTGTTATTGTTATATTTATAAACCGTTCATATAACCTGTTGTCAACCATCTAAAAAGTTCTGATGACGAAAACAATGATGAGGTCAGATTTAGTCACCATCATTGGACTTACTGTTGCTATGGTAGCGTCTATAAGCGTTCCATCATCAGCAGAGACGTGTCAACAAGATGGACCGTGTCTTTGTAAGTTTGGAAATGGAAGAGAAATAGATCTTGGAAGGATTGGATTGCAAAATGGATCAGCTCTGTAAGTTTCTTAACATTTCTATTGCAATGTTTTACTTATATGTAAAGAACAATCGTAAATCACTTGACATAAATTATATCACTGAGTGCACATAGTACAATACCATCTGTAGTAATGAGGATATACATGTATGTAAAATCATAACAACAATCAAGATTGATACGATTAATCAGATAGACAATTAAGTTTGGCCTTGGACACTCGGGAGTGTATATATGTGTAAGGTGATTTAGCGTTAGGGGCGGTGTAACTTTAAATATATGGTATTTAAAAACATTGATAAACGGATTGGACTTGTTTGAACATTTTACATTAATAGAATGCTTTTTGGAGTGGACGTGGCCGAGCGGTTACGACATTGGACTGGTAATCATTGGATAACCAACTCCGCATTGGTTCGAATCCCGTTCAAACTACGCTGTTGTTTCTATGAGCAAGAACTTTGTCCTACTAGTTTTGTACTTGGGAACCAGGAAGCGGAAAGTGGAAAATGATTAATTTAAGTTGTACGAACTTGTTTCTCAATCGAGCTAAAATGAATTAGTATATAGAGAATGCTTTCTTGCTACTTAAAGTATAAATGAAAGTTGGCATTCAAATCTCACAAGTGCGGAGTATTCGATGAAATTGAAATGGTAGAGAACAGTGGCTAATTGATGTTGAAACAAGTTGGTTGGATAATACATAGAAAGTTAGCCTTTATTGTACACGCTTCTGTATACTTATATCTCCATTCATTACATGAGAATGAATCTATTTTAACTAAAGGCAAAGTGTTCTATATGAGCAATTGAGACCAGAATGTGCCCGTCATGTGTAGTGTCAATATCGTCCAATGTTGATGAAATTGAACAAACATTTATTTGGGCATAAGACATTTCTAAATGAGGCATATGCCATATATCCATTGTAACAAAAATAAAAAGATGTTCTAAATAAATTCCTACCCGAGAGCCTCAATGCCATAAGCAGCTCTTCTAAGTTTCAATCATGGTTGTTAAAATCATATCCTTTAAGTAAAAGCTGACTTAATACAGAAGTTATAATTTTACAAAAAAAATCGAGACAGTTACAAATTAAACGACGGGTTATAAGGCAAATCATTTAATAAAACATTTAGATCAATAAGGCATAAAATGTTCATTTAGCAACACCTTTAAATTCTTCTTTCGATTCATTATAAACTCACTTGGGATTAAAAATTCCTTTTCCGCACCTTGATACAAAGATGTCATATGTATCCGTTTTGCAATCCAATCCTTCCAACAATGGTGACTAAATCTGACCTCACCATTATATTCGTCATCAGAACTGTTATGTACACGCGTTCAGGGGAGCTCTGTGTCATATTTTTTAGGACTTTACCCGAGTCACTAGAACAGCCTTATTCATTGACAACCATGCATATTTGTTTATAAACATATGTTGTGCATTTTTCAGAATTTGATATATTCAATATACAAACTTATCTATATTTTTTGCTATTTCAGAATTGAAGATCACGCAATTGACGAGTATTATTATTCATTCAACCCATGCTACCCATTCTCAAAAGGAGACGGGCCCTGTCAAAATATTGCGGTATGAACATATTTTTTAATATTTCAATCTTTTTTGACAAATATGGCTCGAGTTCGGTTAAAAATGTTTTGTCTGTCTTCAAATAAGAACACGTGAGTACTTGAACATAACTAGTATATTTTTGTGAACAGATTTAAAGCCATCATGAACGTTTCCTGTACATCCTCATGAATACCCACCAGTCAGGTTCACCTAGTCGGTAAGGCGCACGACTGGGTATCTAAGGTCATTTGGTTCTATTTAGGGATCTGCAAATATTAAATAAATTGGTCAAAATATTTCTTATATATATATTCTCCAACCAACAGCAGTATCAAGTGGAAATGTAGTCACCACTGGCAAAGTTAGAGCTATCGAACTGATCAAAAGCTTGAGTCCAGGGAACCCTTTACGGGTCAGTGAGCACTTGGCGAGACATTTTCGCTATGGCCCAGATGTATCACAGAATAAACATAAGGGCAACAAATTTAAAATCAAAGAAATAGATTCACGTAGCTTTTGAAAATATATAAGTAAAAAGAGGGAAACTGTATTATTAATGAGTGTATTCACGTTCATATAATTATGTACAACGAAAATCAAAGCATTAAATTAGGTGAGAAAATCCTTCTTTACAGACAGGTACTACTGACCGGGTAATCTTCAGAATTCATCAACTTGCTTTCTTTCATAGCAACTGTAAACTATAAATATGGTAGCAAATGTAACATATGGTATTTTACGTTTTCTTGTTACAAGTCAACAAACTAAAATGTACTTTCTGATATAACAGGGTTGTCAACAAAACATAGCCAACAACTCAGTTTATTACGTGATTGGTGATGCTAACAATCCATCATTAAAATATGAAAACACTACTCTGATAGGACAATATAGTCATACTGGCGAACTAGGTATAACAAGGTAACCATTTTAAGTCATTTCTTAAATTTGGATTTTGGGTTGTTTATCAACACTTTTTACGAGTTTCCTGGACCCCTTGATCACTACAGGTGTTAACACGTGAAGGGAATATAAGTTTGCCATCTGTCTGTCCGCTCAAATCTGAATCATGCTATTTCTAAGGAAGTAAGTAATCTTTTTGATGAAACTTGGTATGTAAATAGTTGGCAAGATGTATATTATGCGCACTATTGTCGTGTAAACGTGTAAACATTGTATTTGAAATGGGTTGTCAAAATTTATCAAACATTTATATCTTTAGGTAACTCCGAAATTTGTTCGGAAACTTGATCATGTAGTTTGATTGCTCTGTGTAGATTATGCTCATCATTGCATTTTCTTTTGGTCTTAGTAACCTAATGCTCTTTGTATAGGGATCTTTTCTATTAAGCATTTAGGATTTAAAAATCACAAATGAGTTCATGATTTTGCAATCTCAAAGGCGATCTTTATAACAGAACTTTAATCTTTTTTATTATTTTTTACTATTTTGGGAATCAAGGATTTATGTTTCACGATAATTAATTTTACAGTTTTCCAATTAAGTGTGTCTGTATCGCAATGCGGAGATTAAAAGGGACCTTACAATAAGTGTGCATGTCATGTCATCCTATAAAATGTGCAATATCTTGTATCTCGCCACCATGTCAAACATTATTACTGTTTATAGAATATCTAAAGTACAATATATATGTAATGAAGAAGCAGATAATCCTGCAGTTGATGTGATAGGAGAGACAGCAGTCGGTGTTTATGTATGTATTAACTTACTTTTGATAATAATATATATGTCTATCTGGCGGCGGTTTTCACCTTTTGGCGGTCTTGCCGTCCAGATATGCCATTTCGGCGTGTATATATCTTGTACATTTTGTGTTATGGCATCTAAAATAAAATGCCCGTTTTCAATCAATCTGATTTCTCTTGGGTTTTTTTGCCTCATGTTTTGCCTCATTCCCTACTAGTAGACACGTGCGATGGACAGCACATAAATAGTATCTATACAAATTATATTAATAATACAATTAGTTCACATTTATTTCCGCTGTTGACTAGAATTGTCTGTCTTTGAAGAAGTTTTAACACGATAGTCATAATACAATATACTTTCACGTTGGAGAAAAACAAATTTCAGAAACTCATTTACGTTGAGGTTCTTTTCTAGTTAATACATACAAACAACATTGAATACATAATTGTATAAAGAATGAGCATAGCATTTAAATGAATTGAATATTTCAGGTAATTTGCTAGAATTTCAGATGATATACTTAAAAGTACTTTACTGATTCTTAAAGCAAATTGTTCACTTATAATTCAGTCAAAAGTAAATTCTATTATTGTGGTCAAGTTTTAAAAGAACAAAAATACATATAATTCAGGGGAGGAAACTCTGACTTGTTTGTTAGAATTTGTAAGAGTTGTTTCCCTTCAATAAGTTTTTATTTCTTATTCATGTACAATACCACACGGAAAATGCAGATTAACGATATATCGACTTCAAAATGCAGCACTTTAGTTGACTTACAAGGATTTAACTCTTGAGATAAAAGACAATGTAAACTTCACACAGTGAATCAAGCCTAATTAAACCTATAATTACTTTCTCTAAGGAACATGGTAATTGGTGTTAATTAAGAATTAATTGATTAATTACATTGGAACACACACAGGTTATTAATGAAGAGTTGACAAAGTAGTGTTTAAATCATTGGGATGTAATTAAACTCTTGAGTCTTAGACCGTTTTCAAGTTTATTTTATATACATTGTATATATGTTATCTCTGCCATGAACTAATATACGTTTTGTTGACATTGTTACGTTATGATTATTAGTTTGAGTAGTCAGTACACTGGTTAAGTAAAGCTGTTAAATATTTTTTAATCAAATGCTTTTTATACTGAACAAATTATTCATAAATATTTGGTAGATTTTTCCTTGTTACAGGAATTCCAAATCACATCAAAGTATGCCTGTCCTGGTGTAGATCCAACACCTACACCGACTCCAACAAGTCCAGGAGTACCTTGGTAAGTTGTATTAGCACAACTATTTTTTAATCATGAGCAAATGAGGTCGACACAGAAACTAATAAGCTTTAATGATTATATAAATATATATCTGACGACTTTTTTGGAATTGTTACAAATCAATGTTATAAATTTCACAATCTAGCTCATCAAAAAGTTAAGTTTATTGAAGCCATTGTCCTTACTACCAAATACTTCAAAACATGTAATCTAATAATTCATCCCGACACTTTAAAGAAATATTTCCTGTGAGTTGTTTTTGGTGACCTTTACATGGGCAATTCAGTATTCCTGTAAAGTTATATTAAAAATAAAAAAGATTATTTTTTTCACAGGCCATTCAGATTTGTAATTTCTGCCTGGGAAAGAAATTCATGGTGCACAGAATGGTAGTAACCTTAGTCAGTAGCTATAACCGGGTGTATAAGTCATATCACAGCGGTCAGTCCACCTACTCCCTGTTCCTGGAAAGGCTTAACCTCTTAATTCAATTGTTAACCAGATAATGGACGCGTTCTTCCGTCAGTGACTGACAACTGTCCTACATAACTAAGAATCAGAGATGGAAGGAGTATGGTCGTAGAAATGATTTCATGACCAAGCCCCAAGAAAGAATGCCCGTCTGGGAATCTAACCCCAGCCCATTGATCAGTATACTAATGCACTACTGAATGACCTTACTAGGCAGGTTCCAGTAGTTCTACAAATATTAAATTTCAGGTGTACAACAGACTATATAAACTTTATAAAGAGATGTCACTATGGTTACGATGGTCATCCTGAACCAGTAAAACTTGTTATTATTCAAGATTGGAATGGAATATGTAATTTTCCTGAGAATAAAGATATTGCTCTTCATCTTTACAATCCACAATCTACATGCCAGGGCGTTACTAACCGTTGTAATCCAAGCCAACCATTTTCTGTAAATGAGGACGTCTGTAAAGAGGTATTATACATGTATGATATTTTACTGCTTTCAGTTTATATAAAAAATGAACCAAACATAGAACGCACCACTTGATTGGCCCCTTTATTTTTGCCGTTGTGCTTACGTTACTGCCAACCGATATAGACTCACACGCTACTAATAAAAGGGCCATAATTTATTCAAAACTTATTCGAACGCTTTGAAACTTCCAATAGTATTCCCATAACGTTGAATAATAACGTTGCTGTCTAGTTAAAACCTCGTAACTTCCATTCAAAAAAGGTAAAGTTACAAGGTTTTGACTAGACAACAGCGATATTAAATATGTTTTAAGTTTTTAATGATTGAAACAAGTCTTACAATTAAAGTTAATGTTTCAATGTCAATCAATCACTATATATCTACATGTATGTATCATGACTAAAAAGGGAAAATAATTATCTCATACAGAATGACTCCACCATATAGTTTTATGAGACTGCACCGTTCAAAAATGTGCGTTTTGACTGCACCATACACCGGTGACTGCACTCACTTAGTGTACACTCATAAAATGTTTGTTTTTGTCGATGGGAGAGGATGATTCTCCAAAGTAAGGAGATCGAGTAACTCGGACGATCATTTTACGCTATTTTGTCAATGGATTTCAATCTAAGAGCTTAAATAAAGTCAGAATCAGACTAAGATTCGCTTCAATTTTTTAAATTTTACATCGACCAACTTTGTGATTTATTTTTGAGCTCTTGGTGGATATCAAGGGAATGTCTATGCCTGTTGAATACAACTGATTTTACAACAATAAATGTTGATTAAGCTAGAGAAATTGAAAAAATAAAAACTGTTTACCTTTTCATCAGCGTTCGATCCGCCATCTTGGTTGACTGCACCGTTCAGTGCTACATGACAGTGGTATATAGATTTATAAATTTTGTCCTTTTTTATCATTCATTTCAGCCATGAGTAATATCAATAAACACATTGATGAAGGAAGACAAAAGATCAAAGCTTCCACTTGTTATATGTTAAATGTATAAAAAAATGTTTCATATTATTGAATATTAATATGATTCTATTATTAATTGGGCAGCCATTCTGCTTACTATTTATATGATAATTTCTAATGAAATGTACACGTACCGGTACATATAGCCTCATAACAATGTAACCATGAAGAAAAAATAATTTAAATTCGAGTTTTATGAATAAATAATACTTATCTGTGATTGCAGACTGAATTTCTATCATTTGAGAGATACGGATTGGTTTATTCAAACATTAGCGCAAACACTGAATTTTATTTTGAAAGAACTATAGACGCGTATGATTGTTGTGGAATACTGATGTTTGTCATATTACTCTTTCAAAAATTCTATATTAAACAAGTCTATTATATGCCTTGATATTGATGTTTGACAACAGGAAATCATATTTATTGTGTTAAATTGCTTGAATAAATAAATTTAATTTTTGTTATGTTCTGTTCCTAATCTTCAGTCCTGTAGCCCGTTCAATTATCCCGAACGTTCCAAAACGTTACGTAACGGAAGTGTCGGAACAACTCAGCCCAATGACAACTCAACCCGAGACAACTCAATCCCTTACTTACTGTTTGATTTGTCCCAACTTTGAGTTGAGTTATGCACGGGTTAAGTTGACTTCGGGTTGAGATGTCCAGTATCCGTAACGTTCGCTAACAGTCGTTACTGAACACGCTGCTGAGATGACCAATGGTCCGTGAAACGGTTGACTACTTGCAGGATTTTGAATCTAGTGTCCCGATGGCGTCACTGGTTCGAGCCTAACCTGGGCTATATATGAAAAATTCGAGAATAATTTCAATTGACCTCCATTAATAAGGTTTATGAAGAAGTTGTCAGCATTTTGGAAGAGTAGATTACCACTGGTTATTAAAAAAGGTCCTGGGAAGCTCGGTTGGTTTTAGTGGCCGCCGTGAAATGACTAATACGTATAAGTGTTCATGTACAAGTCAATGATGACAAACAAAATATTGCCGTGATCATAATGAACTGAATGGATAAAGAATGATCTAAGATAACATTTATATTGTCATCATAAATGTACATTCCACAGGTCGCTGTACAAAAGAAAAACCACTCTGCTAAGATCAAAATAGTCCGGATTACCTGTCCCTTACCACTATCGTGAATGGGTTAGGCAAAGCGCAATAATGGCGGCGACCACATGGTTCCAAAATTGTCTTTTATTTGTTGTTGGTTGTTTCCTTGAGCAAGATACCTTATCCATGTAGCTCAGCACTCGGAGACCAAGATGGGGACTTGAAAGTGAGTATTCTAAGTTATAATATGACTTGTTCACAATCAAGCTAAAACATAGTATGTATTAACAAAATTAGTTGTTTTTAATAACATTATAAGCTGCCCTACGTTTAAGTGATCTTTACATTTACCTGTGATAAGTGTATTGTTTTATTAAAACTTATTAAAACGTGATTATATTTCTAAAAATAGTATTTATATACATTTGATAATTAGCTAATTATTGATGTTACAATGACCGATTTACAATACAGGTCAAGCATGTAAACATTGCGTGTATATTTAATCCCAGTTTTATGGAAAAACAACAATATTTTAGGGCGAAGTAGTTATACAATTCTATAGTTCATTTAGTTTAAACTCATTTATTGTCATATAATAAAATTAAATTTACTATATAACAATACAATGAACTAACCCACGACGAGGGATGCCCATGATGACTTTAAAATAAACAATTGTGATATGTTTTACTTGTGTCTTAGTTGTTGGTGTAATGGAAAGCGTTCTACCACAACAAGAATGATTTACCAAGTGGTGGTGGTTTATCTGCTTTGCTAATTTTGTTAAAATGAATTACACACATTATATTTTCAATACTGCCTACCCCTGAAATGAATTGCCTCATTTTTAATGTTTACCAAAACACGTTTTGTTTTTTGTACGCCCTATATGTTCATATGCACTATTTATAATAAATGTTATGTATCAAAATGGTTGGTTTAAATCAATAAACGATGTTCAGACATCAGCATAAGAACCTATTTAGTAAGCATGTCTATTGTTTAAAATACAAAAAAACATGCATGGCCTGATACCTGCCCATTCTCGTACCCCCGAGGTTATCAAGATTCTCGATCTAAGTATTGAGAATCCTACTAGACTCTGGGACCGAGAATGTTACCTTCCTTATAGCTTACAGGCTGTAGTGTTTGTTTTAATATTTGTGGATCACTTTCACGGTCGCAGTGAATCTAACCAAGACTTGCATGAAGGAAGGGGAGACGATGAACAATGCTCGGTTCAGACATCGGAGATGACGGTTCAACAAATGTATATAAACAGGTATTAAACAGGATATATAAGAATAAGAAAGGCAATGTATATATACATGAATGTAGACATGTAACAAGCATAATACATGTAAACATTAATATAATAGATATTATAAAACTAACATCATACTATATTATCATACAAAACATAAAACGTATGATGAACCGTGATAAAAACGAACCGTCAAAGCCATTTTGTTGATAGTATTGAACCGCGAGGTGGACCAACCGCGACAACGCGAATTCTGAAATCACTAGCCATATGTTAAAGACTCCCTTGTTGGTTATAGTCCGGCCAACACCAAGGATGACCTTGCACGAAAGGATGTAGAAAATGTTATTCAATTTATTGGTAGACATGGTCTTACTGAATCCAAATCCGGTTGATGCCACTTTGTCATCCTTGGGCAACTCCCAGAATCCAAGATGGCGACCAAGATGGCGGCTAGAGGCTAAATAATACATGCAAAATGTATTTTTACACATTATGTTCTTAAAATAAAGGACAAAAGTGATTTCAACATCTGCGGATCCAGTTGGCTAAATTTTGTTATTCATATACAAATCTTTTAATTCAAAATGGCGGGCAAAATGGCGGATAAAGGGCAATTAGCCCAGTATATAAAGAACAAACTGGCAGAAAGAGACTTAGTGGTGTAGAAATTTATTTACTTAAAAAATAGTTCATGTAATTAAAGAAACCGATTGATTTAACTCAGTTTTAAGTTCTAATAAACAATTATAAATCCAAAATGGCGGCTTAAATGGCGGATATGATCTTATAGTTCAGTATATATAATATACATACATGGGCGGAAACAAACACGTGTGGGTTTAAGTTTCAATGTTGTTGTTGTTTGCTTTTGAATCTTTCTCTAGTTCGTAAAACTAGTTAATTCCACCTGATTATCTATTATCAACTCAAGATTCAAGGTGGGTCCAAGATTACGGTTATGAAGCAAATTCAACCAGTTCGAATTTTTAGCAATAATGTAATGTAAATAATGAAGTGTTTTCATAATGGCCTTGTTATTTGGTTATAATAACGTAGTGAACGCCATATCAGCCCTGAGTTTGAAGTCCAATATCATACAATTAATTAATAATGATACTTATTTACTGGATAATAAATAACAGACCATTATGAAAACACTTAAGTCACCATCGTCGCAGATAGGGACCCTATAAAAACATTAGATTGTACCAACATTCAAAATGGTGGCATTTTTGTGGAACAAAAAATACGGCCTTCATGAGAAAACTCGGCCATTATGAGATTCGGAATCAATCAAAATGCCTGAATCTCATAATAGCCGATGCATTTATTAAAGGCCGTGTTTTTCCATATTGGCCGATTATTTGGTTATAATGCCGTTACGTTAGTGAACGCCGTATCAGCCCTGAATTTGAAGTCCAATATCATACAGTTAATTAATAATGTTACTTATTTACTGTATTTAATGAAATGAAATTTTGATGAATAGTTGGAATGGACAAACTAATTTATTTCCAAAATGTAAGCCATTTAAATAAAGAAAAACGGGAAAATAAAATTGGATTAATATACAGTGAACAGTAGACAAATTATTATAAATAATCTGAAACATATAAATAGCAAAATAAGCATGTGCAAATAAATGTGGAAGAAACTAATTGAGCTCTATTATTATCATTACACAAACAATTATACAGTCTGACTTGACCTAACTAGACTAAATTAGAATATGTACTTAAATGTTCAAGTTTGCTTCAGTCTAATATTACATAACGATAGCACAATTTCTCTGGTCGTTTTTTGTATGTTGATAACAACATGTTCAAGTGACGACACAAATTACTGTTTACATAGTATTATGCACTCAACATCCTACGCACATCATATGCAATGGTAAATTTTACATATTAATGCTTATTGTCTTAATAGGAAAGTATCCAAATGGATAATAGCTTATGGCCAAAAGGTATCATAACTGTATTCACTTTTGATGTAGGATAGGTGAACCAGATTTAAAAGCATATTTTACACCCATGCTAATAGTGTACTTTCTTTATGCTGTCAATAACTGACTGACTTGTAACATTACATTTTGGACGAATGACAGTTGAACGTATTGTTATAGTGTTACAAGATAGATATTCCAAAATGAGTATCAGCACACCAATATAGTCAGATATTTTTGGTACTCAGCGAATTGCAGCAACAGTAATACAATGGTATTTGTTGTACAATTTTGTTGTGTGTGCTTCTCGTATCAAGTATTAAAGGTTAATGCGATTAAACATGTATGTAATGTTACCGAAAACATGAAGAATCACCATATCTTGCAGTGCATCGTCTATAATGTTTGGAATGGAACATATTTGAATATTGCGAACGAGATCGACAAGTTATCACAGCGTACCATTCTTCTTTGGGGGAGTCTTTGCAGTTGGTAGTGAATATACTCCAAATGTGTTTAGTTAACAGGCCTGTTTAAACTTTTGACACTGATGCATCAGATATGTTATGTGTTCTTTCAAGGTATTTAGATTTAAGTGAAACAAGACACTTGACAAAATTTTCTACTTTGCCATATTTTTGTAATTGATGAATCCCTTAAAGCCACCATCTTGCACAGGGTAACACTATTTGCTAAATCATGAGCACACGAATTGTGAGTCCTGTGCACAAATTATTTTTGAAAAAAACCTTGTTTATCGTTCGATTAAAATTTTGTGCGAAAGATTTAACGCTACGAACGAAGCTAGGGAATTTTTGGGAAAAGAAAAAAGTGCTTGTTTTATGCGCCGCGTGATGTCATTCAAATATTTGTCAGGCAAGAGATATTTATTTAGTTATTATTCGTAAAAACCGTGTGCAGACACCCTCCTGACAATGAATAAGTTTGTTATCTTAGCATTTATTGGTCGATTATTTCGAAATTTTACTTCCGTGTTGCTTTTCATTCAATTGAAATTATATAATAACGATCGCATAGTCTGGCGAATAAGCAAATTTGTTTTGTATAAGTTTTATAAAATCGCAATACACATTGCGATTAATTGTATAGATCATGTTAACTTTTTAATGAATAATGTTGACATTAATGCTAGAATGCAGGCACGAGTGCATTGCAAGTGAAACAAGACACTTCTAAATTTTCTACTTTGTCATATTTTTGTAATTGATGAATCCCTTAAAGCCACCATCTTGCACAGGGTAACACTATTTGCTAAATCATGAGCTAGACACTGGGTTCAAATAGCAGTGTATACGCTTATAGAATTGACATATAATTTCTCTCCCTTCCTTGTAAATGACAAAACAAATTATACTACAAACTTTGATGGAAATGTGCGTTTGATATTTCTCCGTGATCAATGGATAGAGTATTTACAATGAAATAAAGAACAATCATGATCCAGTTGTGATATCTGATATCAAGATCGAATTTGAAATCCTATTGCAATTTCCCTTAATTACTATCAAAATGTGTTACAGTGTTACAATGTCAACAGAATTTCTTTCAATTGCTTTGGCATTAATGTACTCTTAGAATAACTTGAAAGATAATTGAACTTGCATACAATACTTTCAATGTCATTTGTCTTTTTCTTTGTTTATAACCTCCTTTTAGTACGTATTGATTATTATCAAAGTGGCAAACATATATGGAAAAGTGGTCGTTATTCTAAGTATATTAAAATTTCGTACCACAACTTATGTTGTTCAATGAATTAAATATTATCCGAATAGTGTCTCTAAATTGCCATCTTAGAAATAATTTGCTTCTAGAGTCAACTGACAAGCTAGTATCAATTATTTAATATTCGCAAGACCAAGAGATATAAAAACCTAAACATGTCGCTGTATACTCATTAGTGTGGAGTCATGTCTATTTATGTGACTTAATTTTCCAGCTCTTATCATTCGTTTTGACCACCATCTTGAATTCTTGAAGTTATCCAAGAATACTAGTATGGCATCAATCAGTTGTATTTAGAAAAGTGGATTAACGACAAAATAAAATGCATTGAACTTATTTGGTATACCCCATTCTATGACTTAACTCATTGAGGTTGATATATACCCAACAGCTAGTTATTTACGCCATTCTAGCCGCCATATTGGATTTTGGGAATTGTCCGATGATGTCAGTGTGGCATCAACCAGTTATATAAACTCAGGTATAACTACAAAAATACACTATTTTTTGATATGCCTCTGTGTACGATTTGGCTCATTGTGGTTGACATACATGACAAATGCGGCCTTTATACGCCATTTTGTCCGCCATCTTGGATTGGAGAATAAACGAAGGGTACCAAAATTGTATGAAATAATATTGCAGATAATGTTAAACTAATTTTAGCTCTTTAAATGATCAGACTGTCATAAAGATGGATTTATTATAGATTCATCAGTTCTCATCCGCCATTTTGTCCGCCATCTTTAATTTTGGGAGTTGCCCAAGAGTGCCGAAGTGGCATCATCCAGTTTCGTAAACTACAATGTCTTAGCTTCAAGAAAATGCAAAAACATATTCTACATCCTTTCATGCAAGGTTCAGTCGATTTTTGTTGTTTATATACCGGACTATTAGACACGCTGTCACGCGAGTCAGTACCAGGTCATGTGATCGTATCGTGGTAGAGTTTATAAAATGATAATTTAGTGAGATTTGTTAATTATTAATATAAAGGTATTTTTTCAAGTTTGCAACGTAGAAGAGGTGACCCAAATGTGTTTGTTTTGATTGTAATTGATCCATTAAAGGCTTGTTACGGTATTGTTACGGATTTTATCATATACTATATTAAATGGTATCAGATTGCCACGAAGCCAATTTTGAATTTAAACTAATATTGATAACAATTTAATTACATGAACTATTATTCATCATTTAAAGGTTTAAAAACTATACAAGGATTGGCTTATATTATTTGCTTATATTTCGAAATGACATTAACAATCCGTGTCATCGTATAGTAAAATATAATTTAAATTCAAACCGTAGCAAATCAAATATCAGTATTTGATTATTTGATTACTTGTCGTTTTTCTGAAAAGGGGGATTTCTAAAACTGACTTTTACTTTAATGCCAGAATACAGTTACAGTTTAATTATTAATCGTATTTCACTAAAACTATATTAAATTTCTAAAACGGATTGTATTGCTTGTTTAATTTTGAAGTCATTTATTTCGAATATAAGTCTTCTTTATAAATTATCTATATAACTTTTTTCTAAAACGGATTTTATAAGTTGTGAAGCTAGGACTATAAAATATTGTGTTGTTGTTTCAAAGTAATGAAATCATGAAGCTGTTAAAGAGAGATTTACTTTTTTGTGTATTTGTTTTACAAGTATGTTATGTTTCTGCGGCGGACTACGACACAATGAAAACAGAACTGGCAACTATATTGGACACTTTCTTTGATGCCACATCTTTGAGACCAGTTTTAAATTCCAGCAACGACATTACAGTATCAGTTGACTGGAACTTAGTTTCCATTCTCGATTTTGATGAAACTAATGGTTACCTTGAAGTCAGTGGTTATCTTTCCTTTGAATGGAAAGTTGAAGCATTGACAGCTAGTGTTTTGGACCTCAATATCATGGTACAAGAAACAAAGTTATGGCGTCCACCAATAGTTCTTGTAAACTCACTGGATGGATTTGATCTTATTGGCTTCGATTCTTCTGTGAAGGTTCGAGTGAACGTGAAGTCAAGAATATGTCAGTGGCGACCTTGGATGGTGGCGAGGGTAGCATGTAAAGCCGATGTGACATATTATCCTTATGATAGACAAGAATGTTCTTTACTGTTCTCAGTTTGGGGCTACGATAAAACAGAAGTATCTTTACAAATTGGTAATCCAAGTGAATGGAGTACATTGTATTTTGAGGAGAACGGTGAATGGGAAATAGTTGAAACTTCATCAGAATTGAGTACAATACAAGACAGTTCAACTGTCAATTTTAAGATCCAACTTTCCAGACGTCCATTATTCTATGTAATTAATATTGTGGCACCAATCGTACTACTTGGCTTAGTTAACGTCTTCACGTTTGCTTTACCCATAGAATCGGGTGAGAGAGTGGGATTTTCTGTTACCTGTTTCTTATCGTATGTTGTCTTGTTGAACATTGTCATGAGTCTTTTACCATCGTCTGCTTCACCCATGTCGTATCTCAGTTACTACACATTTGTTATGATGATTTTCAGCGCAGCCATGGCCGTTATGTCTATTGTCACAATTCGCATCTACCACAAACCGGACGATGACAAAGTGCCATATTGTATCGCAGGGTTCTATTTGATTATTACGTGCAAGAAATGCAAGAAAGACCACTCCAATCGTGTTAGAAAGATCGGCGTGTCGTCCACCTCCAGTGAAGATTTGGTATCAATCAACTCAAGCAGGCGAATTGAAGCCAAAGATGTAAAATGGAAAAACATTGCTGGCTTTATTGACGGATTTTTATTCTTTGGGTTCCTTACATCCCAAGTCTTTTTCTCAGTTTCTTATCTTTTACCTGTTTTTATTAACTCGTGATTTTTATTTCTGATTTCTTAATTTTTCACTCACTATAAGAGTTGCGTAGGAGGGATTTTTGATAAAACCAACGTGTATAAGTAAAAATGTTATAAAAAACTGATTTTGTGAGTATGTGGATAAGTTGATGTTCAGTAACTTGCAGTACAGATTAAAGAGTTCAAAGTTTTATAGACTTTAACAAGTTTACAATTTCATTAAGAACCCAAATTTAATCCTCGCCGGGTCGCAATGTCGACCAAACGTTTTGATTTAACGAGTCTTATACTTTTTATTTGACTACCTCCAAAACTATTCATATACATGTATTATATAGCTTCTTATTTTTAGACTTTCGGCGATTTCGCCGAAAGTCTTAAGTTATACCACAAGTCGAAATCTATCGACGATTCAAATGCCTGACAAGTTTAACCTGCGGAGTGATACACGTGTCCCTGATATACTACGCAGTCAAATTTTAAGCGATAAAAGTAGTTCCGTCATCTGACAGGTGTTTACATCAATTGATATGCGCGTGGAAGGGGGGGGCAGTCAAATCTCGTTAATACACTAGGCTGTATGCGTTTACATAGTGATCAATGTAGTGTTAATTTTAACCACAGCAAATCAAAGGTTTACATTCCATGTTGAGAAGTTTATGTAGTAAAAGCAGTAAAATAATTTGTGTACTGATAGTGACTGTAGCTGTTTAATGTAATGATACTGCATGCGGTCATTTATTGTATTACTTGAAGTTGTTTTACAGCATTGTACCACAATTATACTACGTACACAATTTGTATGCAAAATGACAAAGTGTACGGGATAAACTGTACTTCAAGGTTTTGTATAGGAAGAAGAGGAAAATAAAATCTTTGTATTTTGAACTGATAGTATTTGCCAGTTATTCAGGGTAGAATTAACATTTTGCCCGCATTTTTTGCACTACTCGATTTGTACTTAAATCTATTGTTTAAGAAGTAACCATTAGTATGGAATTGTTAGGTTTCAATGTGCACGAAAGTATTTCTGTATTTGAATTCTTTGATTTGTAAAGTAGTTAAAACTATCTATTCGTGTATCTTGATCTATCTACAGTGTTTCGATATCACGTGACATGCTTGTATTTATCATGTTGATAACAAATGTTTCATGCAGTCATTATTCTCATATATAGTGCGTACAAAAAAACCGTGTTTTGGTAAACATTAAAAATAAGACAATTCATTTCAAGGGGAGGCAGTAATGAAAATAAAATTTGTGTAATTCATTTTAACAAAATTAGCATGGTTGATAAACCACCACCACTTAGTAAATCTTGCTTGTTATGGTAGAATGCTTTCCATTACACCAACAACTGAGACACAAGTAAACATATCACAATTGTTTATAAGCCATCCTGGGCATCCCTCATCTTGGGTTAGTCATTGTATTGTTATTATAAACAGTGTTTTGTTTTTTTGTACGCACTATACATTGTTTTGTAATATACAATCTGAGTTAAAATAGTTCCGTTCTGATTACTGATATTTTCCTCGGGCGACAAAAAACAATGATCGTTCGAACCCATGTAACGACCTTGCTTGTATGCTTAAGTATCGAGCTAAGGGAAAAATGTCGTATTTTCATATATTTTGTCAAATCAGACATAGCATGAATACTTCAATTTCTTAGTTGTGTTTCCATCAATTCTTACATTGTTTATATCAAACTATATGATGCTATATAATCTTATGTACAGTGCCATTCAAATTTATTTTTACACTTATTGCCTAAATTAGAGGGAATACAAGTATTTAAAAAATACATGTATCTTCATTTTTTCTATAATTAAACGAAAAGAACGATTAAATATTTGATGTTTCTCAAATATCAAAGGCCATTACAGTAGATTTAACATTTTCAATGGCTATAAGTATAACATAATCGTGGCTGCCATCTGTTATTCGATATTATGCGCTCTAAAAGTTTTTGTATACAAACCTAACTCTTTTTAGATAAAACAATTTACATGTAACTTTGAAATAAAAAAAACAATGTGTAGTCAAATTTATCTATTAGTTTATCTAATGTTTATTTGAATGATTCAAACTCAGTTATATGGATTATTTGCAGCATGTCGATCAGTTTTACTTAGAAATCATTTGTCCAAAAACTTTTGGAGGGTACTGTACATTGTATATGAGTACTTCCGTGTTCAGGTTTTAAGATTAAATCAGTGTCTATTGTTTTGATAACACTGTATTATATGCTGATCCCATTTTAATTATTCTTTGTTCTTATAATATACTCATGTGTTTGATAATTAAATGTTAAAGTATCATCATAGTTTAGTTATGATTTATAGAGTTCCCTCCAACCCGGGTCGATAGCGCAGTTGGTAGCGCGCCGGGATTCGTGTCCCGAAGGAGGTACGGGTTCGAATCACACCCGGGGAAGTTTTACACTTCCATGAAAATTTGAGAATAATGTCAATTTTCCTCCATTGATTAGATAATATGGAGAAGTTTTCGGCCTTGTGGAAGGGTAGGCGAGTACTAATTATAGACAAGGGTCCAGGAAAGCTAGGTTAGGTGCGCTGGACGCCGTAAAATGATCTAAAATTGTGTTGACACGGCGTTAAAACCAACACAAAAAATAAATATAATAGAGTTCCCTCCAACTGTTGGTGTAGAAATGTAATAGACGTACAGGTCGTATTCTAGGACACAACATAACTATAATAACAAATGGATAAATCTATGTGTTTGGTTATAGTAATACGTTATCACAAAAACTTAATGTAAAATAAATTTACCTTTACTCTCTACTATATTTATCAACTTAAAGAGTGAATCTACTGTGAATAGAGTGTTTTAATTCGACCGTAGAGTTATTAAGTTCAAATCTCAATTTAAATATCATATTTCTAAATTCTAAGAATTTTTGTAAAAGGTATTCATTCAGTACAAAGGTATGACAGATTTTGCATCGTAAATAACAAACCCGCAAAGTGTCACAAATTTTCCTCGTTCTTATGTGACATTGAATACAAAAATCATTAATTTCACGCTGCGCATTTCAAAAAGTGGAAAGTAAGTAAACATCTCAATATAATTATTTTTATATTATGTAGCCTCTCCCTTTTTCGTGGAGATACAAATAATGATATGGAGATAGACGCTATGACATGCGGATAGTTTAGTTAATAATGTATTAATTAATGTAAAATCAAAGTACTGAAAGTACTGTTGGAAGGAATTTTTGAACGATTTTAGGAGTTCAAAGTTACTATTTCGATATCCATCATCACATCTCTTTATCATTCATAATAGAAATAGTTTCATATTTCATTTTACATGCATATTATGCTACTGATCGAGAAGTTGTATGTTTTGATTCATGGGCAGGGCATACTTTCTTGAAGCTATGCCATGAAATAATTTCTACGGTCATTCTCCCACCTACCACTGATTCTAAATCATTTTAATACGGCAGTGTTCAGTCACTGAATTGCATCTAGTAGTAATCCAGAGATTGAGTCTTTTCAGGAACAGTGATAGGTGGATTGCTGGTCATGATGTAACCTAAACAATGTGTTGCCATTGAGTTAAGGCCACAACAAATTGATCACATGTTCTATGTATTTTGTTCTAAAGAATGGAGCTAAAGAGCAATTAAATTCTTTTTCCATATTTTGAATTTTGAGAAGCGAGCGAAAGCGAAGAATAAATTTGTGCGGTTTCTAAGACATTTATTTACCATAAGTTAAAAAGAGCAGAAAAGGTATGGACTTTCTTATATAACATATAACCATGTATCTATAGACTATAGAGTAATCACGTAATAATTAGTTCTAGGTAATATAAAGCAAGTTAACAATTACTCCAGATGAAAATTCAATTGAATTTAAAACTAGTTAGAAGTAGGACAGAAGAGGTTAACACCTTCATAAGTTCATACGGAAATATAACTTCATTTGTCTTCGGTATTACTTTTGTTAATACTAGATAAGGCCATGCCATATCGGAATTTTGTTAAGCGGCCGCGTGCGCGTAGGTTTTAGAGTCCTAAATCTGAATAAAAAACAAAATTTTCTATAATAATTCAGATATTCGGAATTTCAATACGACAATTTAATTCAGGTAAAATTGTAACCGCGTCATTAATACAATATATATTTTACGTGGAAAAACACTAGTCATTTTATATTTAATTCAGACCATTGTTTCATATTATGAGAATGATATTCCATTGAAAAAAATGCATTGGATTCGTTTGGTCGTAAAAATATTTGTGTTTTCGTTTTTGGTTTGTGTGTTTTCGTGAATAGGTACCTAGAATTGTCAAATTTGAGTTGACGCTTGACAGAATTCCGATTTGGCATGGCCTAACTACGAAGCACAGATTACCCCGGTTCACTTTTTGTGTAAACAATGTAATTAGATTTTGGTAAATTATGCTAATGTCTAATAATACCACAAGAATTAAATCAAGCATAATATGTTATTTTGGGGCATCAAAATTGTAGGAAATTCAATGTAATTTTTTCTCCCTGTCCTATCTGCTCTCTATGGATCAATCTTCATATTTTACACTACAAAGACACGTATGACGTCACACATCAAGATAAGGTGTGTAGAGTGAGTAAATGTTCAGTTTACCGTCTAAGACATGTGCAGTTATCATATTACTGAACAATGGATTGTGTCATTGTAATTTCTAATGCCGTATGTTAGCAAGAATACATTACTGCTTTACCGTAACAGTGAAATTTTCTGATTTATTTTGCTATTTAGAGATCCAATTTTTAGTTCAATTTCTACTTGGTCTAGTGTGAAAACTTCTGATTTTCCGAAATTTATGATGCGTTCATTTCAAGGTTTTTTTTTGGATTTTAAGGTGCGAGAAATCAGACAAACATAACGATTAATTTGTTGCGGTCTATTAAAAAAAAATTATGAAACTCGCTTCGCGCTGTCACTAAACCTCTACGGACACCCATCCAAAGATTAACCTTACATTTCGTTGCTTAACTTCGATAAATGTCCAGCGCTCTACGCTCTCAAAGTAAACCCCTGCTGAGATAAACGCTCGTTAAAATTGTATATATATATAAACGTGTGGTAGATACTACTGCGCAATAATACAAAAAACTTCTCTCCGTGCACAGTTAGAAAGTTGTTTGATTCATGTGTATAAAAACCATTTAATATCATAGTTTTAAGTATTTGTTGAAATTACTTTTTCAACTTATCTACTTTTGATAGTACACATATTTTTCTGCTGCACTATTTCTTGATCGCATCGACTCATTGATTTCTATTGAGTTTAAGGTGTTGTTCGTTCTTTTTCAAATTTCCAAGAGCGCTGACATAGTAAGGAATTCTTTGAAAAAGAATTCCTTCCAATAAATCTCAAATAACTTAATATTCGACGTTCTGTACACAATATCCAACTGGGGTTGCATATCGAACTAAAACATACCAATATCGAACTTTTGTTGAATATCGAACCAGTTTGATGTAAGACAATCGCCAATAATATTCTGAATATCATCTTGAAATTGAATATCGAGCCATTTCGACATCGAGTCACTACTCAATGGTCACCATTCTTACATCTGAATACATTCAAGTCAGTTGTGGAGAGTTAAAGATAAATTTAACATTACAAGAAAAATACAACATTTAGGGCCTACTTTTTGACACATGGTTACAAATGTTGTCGATACCAGTCATTTGATAACATCACTCTCACTGCATATTTGTACATGGTAACAGACCCACTGTGTCTTTTCATAACTCGTTGTATTTTAACATGAACGTGAAATCAATAAATTATGTAGATATATATACTAGATATATACATGTACTTGATTCTTTAATATGGAAAATATGAACGTGAAATCAATAAATTATGTAGATATATATACTAGATATATACTTGATTATTTAATATGGAAAATAAATATGAAAATAAAACATCTGTTTTATTATTGAAATATGCAGAAAAAAACGAACAATTTGCAGTACACTTGACAAGTTTGCGATCATTGATACAATAATACATTCAATAAATTGACTACTTGTATACACAAAATGGAATCAAATCATTCTGTGATATTATTAGTTACACAGTCAGTTACTGACCGGATACGGTGTGATAGCGGGTCAGTAAATTAATATTGGGTGAGAGCGTAGCTCGAGCCCAATATTTATTTACTGACCCGGTATCACACCGTATCCGGTCAGTAACTGACTGTGTAACGAATATATCTTACCGAGTACCCCCTATCATTTATAAATTTTGTTACTGACTGGATATTAGAATCTACTGACCTAATATGGGATAATACATGGTCAGCACGTGACCGCTCTCGGCCAATGAAAAACGAGTATTCTGTACGAGGTAAGATAAGTTATATATACTAAATCATTCAGCATATTTGATGAATCAAAATTAATCAAACCGAACTAAGGTAAGAAAGCACCACTAAGTATATAAGTCTATGTGGTGATTGTGAGAACGCTAGGCGTGAAGTTCGGTAGAATATTAAATAATATAGCAAATACAGACAAAGTACCAAACAAATATTCTTACGAAAAAAATCTTCGTAAGTCAGTTTCATAGAATTAGCACTTCAAAGTCAGACAGTTAATTAGCATTACTATGATATCATATTCAAAAGGTATACACAATAATTTTTCTACACAATTTATATGATATTTAGAATTGATAAGCCATAAAAAATGAGCGTATTATTAATGTATCTTGCGTTTAACTGACGAAGATGTTTTTCGTAAGAATTTTTGTGAAAAGAACCATTGAAATCACAGGGATGTGTCAAGTTACCTCCCTTTGATTTTTCAAACATACCTTTTATATACCTTTATGGATATGTAAAAGGTATGTTTGAAAAGTCAAAGGGAGGTAACTTGACAAATCCCTGTGATTGAAATATTATGATCTGTAAAGGAAATACATACAAAGCTGCCAACTGTAAAGCAAAATAAGTATCATATAAACTTGCTACATGTCTACCATTTGGTTCTTTGTAATGAGATACGGAAACCTCAAACAGAAAAACATACATGAAGCCATCAATTACGATGACTTTTAATAGTATTTAAACCCTATTGTCTTCGTCATACAAGTTTAAGATTGGTTCTGTCGGTAAGTGTATCTCTACAGAAGCTAGACATTCTGTATCATTCTTTGAAAAAATATCACTTCTTCTTATAATGACAAGGACGGGCAGTTTTTAAAGTACGATACAGAATGTCAAGTTCCTATATGTGTAGTAAGGGAGATAATCCAGGTGATAAATCTTTAAAAACTTCTATATACATGTCTTCCATCCAATGGTTGTAATGGTCTGAAATTGTTTACCAGTCTAGATCTAGGAAGAGATTCGTAACCTAAAATACACAAAAATGTTTAAGGATTGATTCTCTTAGTTATGTATCCCATTCTCTGTCACATTTTGTTACAGTAAAAGATAGTCGTCCACTTTGGGGTCAGATCGATTCCATAGAATTAGCTAAGAAAACATATTTCATAAAATTTCAAGAGTTCAAAGTAAAAATACGATTTTAAGTAGTTTTCAGCCTACTTTATAATTTTACGGTAACTCCTGAACATTGAAATCACCTTGTGTCCATGCATGATTCGAACCCTGGACCGCTCGATCCCTAAGCATACGGTCTCCCACAGGATCACTGCTTCCAAGAGAGGCGTAACCATGAGTAAAAATGTTAGTTTTTGAGCTCATATGTCGTAATGCTCTAAGGATCTAGGACGAATTTTAACTTGACTTTATAGACTAGTGATGGTTATCGGGAGTTAATTGAACTGAATGCTAACTACACAAGACTGGTAACCGTCGTAGTTGTTTAAGTAGTATACGAAGGAAAAGAAACTTGAAAGTAAATAATCTTAGTTATCAACGTTGTGTCACAGTTAATATGAAGTGAATCTGTGCAATCTTTACTGAAGGGGAATAAATTGGCAAAGCAACTACTTTGAACATGCAATTTTGAAACAATCCACTTATAGAAATGACCAATTATAGTTATTTAATATGTTATAATGTTATATAATAGCCGCCCGGCTAGCTCAATTGGTAGAACGCAAGTCTACTTGCCTGAGTCTAATCCAGAGATTTAGCCTTACCAAGAAAAGTAAGTAGGTTGACTGACCGCCGTTATATGACCTATACAATGTGTTGCTACGGCGTTAAACCCAACAAACAAACAACAAGCAATTATGTTATATACCTACTTGGTAACAAACGATAACCAGATGATGACGATGAATGATCTTTCACGAATATTTGTCTTTCGAAAAAATGTTGATTCTCCAATAACTGTCTAAACGCATTTAACTGAAAAATATGAAAGTTACATAATTATTTTTGTAACAGGCTTGGATTCGGAGCTTTGATGTAGAAACAATAAGCTATAAAATCTTTGTGTCATACTTTAAACTTGTCATGCCTTGTTCGGTGCAAGTATATTTGTTATGAATAGTGTGGAACTTTTCTTGGATTGAGTCATTCATCAAGATTGACTCATACATCGGATACAAGAACAATCTCGGGTACAGCAATGATATTACGATATCAACGTAAATTTGGATATTTCCAACACCATGAAGCATTTAAATTATTTGATGCAATTGTTAAACCCATAGTTTTGTACTCATCCGAAATATGGGGTTATCAATATTGTAATACAGTTGAAAAGGTTCAAATTCGTTTCTGCAAGAAAATAGCTTGTTTAAATCAAAATGTTACAAATACATTAGCGTTAAGTGAGTGTGGTCGCCTACCTTTAAAAATCTCATACTTTGAAAGATGCATTAAGTACTGACTGAAAATTACTGAGATGACACCAACGAGATATCCCAAACAGTGTTATTTAATGTTAAGGCGATTGGATGAACATGGAAGAACAACATGGGCAGCATATATTACACGTTTACTTTTTCAATATGGGTTTCGGTACGCTTGGATAGGTGGACAGGTTGGTGATTCGCGGGTATTCTTGAAAATACTTAAACAGAGACTTATAGACTGTTGTAAACAAGAACTACTCGGAGATATAAATAACTAGTCAAAAAGTTTATGTTATAAACTGTTTAAGGTGGGTCGGTACCTTACTCGGAGGGAAAAACGAAAATAATATTATGTTCACCGATAATAATAAAAGTTGGCAGGCAGATACCTTCATGCTTCTTGTTTGTTTTTCTGGTAACCTTAGCGACATTGTCGTTTTTTTTCACGACGTCACGGACGTCACAATGGTTCGCGCTAAAAACAGGCATGCAAGTACATTAAACCCATATACATTTGTATTTAAAGTATTGAATGTCCGAGGACAAAGATAATTATACCAAAATGTTTCTGAAATGTTGTTGCATACAAATACTTTGTTCCGATTATCTAAATATCACGTCAGTCGTAAAGATTGTACATTTCATCACTAATTTTAGGGTTTTCATGTCTAAAAGGTTTCACCAATTGCCGAGTTATAACGTTTATTATCAAATATAAGCAGAACGGTGGTCAAATTCTTATCGCGATTTTTGAAAACTACACACTTTTTGTGTCATTTGAATAAAATAAAAAAGGAAAGTTAACGTTCTCAGTTTTTCACAATATCTCTTTCAAAGTAAAATTATCTTCAAAACAACGACGTTAATATTACGTTGCGCTGACGTTGTGATTTTGGGTTATGTATGTAATTTTCTTGTAAATTCAATTTTGTAGTTTCTTTCCAGTTCTTAATTAATTTCTTGTGACACTCAGCATCTGATCTGTTCAAAATTAATTTAATATAAGTCAATCAAAATCCGCTTCTACTTATTTTTACAACAAATGCTTTAATCACAACGTCAGCGTAACGTTTTATTAACGTCGTTGTAATGAAGGTAATTTTACTTTGAACGCGATATTGTGAAAAACTGAGAGCGTTAACTTTCCTTTTTTATTTCATTAAAATGACACAAAAAGTGCGTAGATTTCAAAAATCGCGATAAGAATTTGACCACCGTTCTGCTTTAATTTGAAAATAACCATTATAACTCGGCAATTGGTCAAACCTTTTAGACGTGAAAACCCTAAATTCAGTGATGAAATGTATAATCTTTACGAATGACGTGATATTTTGATAATCGGAACAAAATGATTGTATGCAACAACATTTCAGAAACATTTTGGTATAATAATCATTGACCTCGGACATTCAATATCTCAAATACGTGGGTTTAATGTACTTACATGCCTGTTTTTAGCGCGAACCATTGTGACGTCCGTGACGTCGTGAAAAAAAAACGACAACGTCGCTAAGGTTACCAGAAAAACAAACAAGAAGCAAGAAGGTATCTGCCTGCCAACTTTTATTATAATCGGTGAACAAAATATTTTTTTCGTTTTTCCCTCCGAGTAAGGTACCGACCCACCTTAAAAGTGTATTAGATCCAGAAAAATATTTATCTGAACCTTTGAACTATCAATTAAAGCATGCTTTATCTAACTTTAGATGTTCTAGTCATCACCTAATGATTGAAAAGGGTAGACACCTTAAAATTGATAGAAACTTAAGATTCTGTCCAATATGTTTAAAACAAAACTTAAATATAATGTCCCATAATCCAATACCGGAAACAGAAGCGTTCCGAACGTGCGAATTTAGTAAAAAAAACCGGCAGTATGTTATCGTTCCTGCATATGAGTTGTGTGGAGCAAAGGGAGGTAATAAATAAACAGTTTAAACCGGAAGTGATAGTAGACACAAAATTTAGTTTGGATTGTATATTGAAATTAATCCGCCAAAATCTCTCGCAATACCTTGAGTGGAAAAGACTTTCGTCTTTTCGATACTATAGAAAATGAAATACATTTCTTGATTGTACAATGAACTAAGACAGCGCTATCTCAAAGATGACTGGTCAAACTGTACTGTTACAGATCAATTATTCATTTCTAAAATGGCCAATCAAAACAGTGATATCATATTTTCTATCTCAAAATATATATTTGAGGCATTCAAATTACGAGAAAGGACTCTAGAAACTTTAAGATTAAGATTAATTTTGTGTATTATTATGTCAATTATACATAACTATTGAACTTGTATACTTGTGATACTACTGTATCTTTTTTTCTTTTTTTCTTTTGTATTATATTTTCATGTTGTAATTATTATGTCACTATATTATGTAAAACATTATGTGTGTGTATTATGGGCTGGATGCCTTCTATTACAAATAAAAGCATTGTCATTGTTCGTTTTCCTCAACTGTCAAAACATGAATAATTCCACGGTGACTTCGTGCTCTTTGTCTATTGTACGATTATATTGAACTGTCCGATTGCATAAATTAAAACGTCACACTACACGGTATATTTAATACTCGGTTAATTTCGGTAATTCACGTACAGCGTATTGTCAGCACATAACACTTATGTATTATATCTTATTTGCAAAACGTATCGTAGTATGTGTGGCCGAGTGGGGAGACGGTCAGACTACAAATCCTTTTATTGTGGGTTCGAATCCCGACAGAAACTAATTTTTATTTTTTTTTCTTATTTAAATCATGGGCGGATTGCGTAAAACTTATTGTTCCCCGTGCATCATGAAACCTGTAGACGCCTTTGTTGTTAATTTGGTAGCATCTCTTTAAGTGATGATGACAGTAGCACAACCGACACATTCAGTAAAATTGAGTGAGTTTTACATTGTTTGTTTTGAAGTGTTTTATTTCTATGTCCAAAATTACTGAATGAAATAGATGTAAAACAAAAAAATACAAAACAAAGAACAAAAAATGACATATTTAGCTTCAGATTCGCACTTCTTTCGAAAATAGATGTTTAGTATCATTGCACTTTAACCGTACAACCATTCAGCCAGATGAGATATCGACACTAAATTAACTTACATATTGCTATTTTTACTGCAAATTTCTATTTATAGAACGCGGAAAATAATATATACAGTGTGCGATAACCGTGTAATTATGCAATCGGACAGTTCAATATAATCGTACAATACATGTAGTTAATGTAAACAATTATGTCTACGTACATTCATGACTGGCTACATTAAAACAAAAGTTTGGGGGCTCCGGGTATAATGGTATAACAATTTAACTGTCTAGTCATTTGTAACATTTCTACATGTCAACGTACACAATATACGAACATATATAATGTACATATAAACTATTTATAATTAATGTTGACAGGTCAAATCGGACTATAATGCCTCAGTCCTATAAAATCGTGGCTTTTTGAGGCCCTGTACGTGCGGACAGTCGTAGGTCGAGGGAAGCATTGAGTATGTACAAATGTACGGTGTGTCTACGGGTTTGTGGTCACATAAATTTTAGAATCGTGAGGACAATCGTAAGAGCGTCAGTACGGGTACCATACCTACTATTTACGGATGTGTAAGGGTACCGTGCGGGTGCCACAAGCAATATGGGCCTGTCATCGCCGCATATGCCTTCAATATAACGTAAATGCATCACTTGAATCACCTATCGGGTAGGCAAGTGGATTGTTTATACATGTAGTACATCACAATACATTAGTATTATATTCCTTTAATTAAGTTTCATAGTAATTTAAAGACTTACCTGTCTGTGTGATATATATTGTCTTTTATAAAACAATGTCCATAAGACCCCTTCATGACAAGTAGGGGTTGTAAATGACCCCTTATATCTATAATACATGTTAGGTTTTTTAGGTAACCACTTATGTATCGGTATAGCAGGAATATCAACATGATAGTGTAAGTCTGAAAGTATATACATCTAACATTTTTTTATTTTACTCGTACAGAGTTCAGAGAAGAAATGTGCATCTTCAAGAGATTTGTAATAGGATATCTATTCAGTATCGCCGATACAGCAGTCGCGATACAATGCACGTCTTGTACTATCATGGAAATAAGTTTTAAATGGCATGACTGTGTTAAGCTGTCGCCCTAAAAACTCATAAACTATAGCTACTCTATATACATAGTAAAATGTATCCGAACAATTTTGAAGGCAAATTGACATGCATTAGAAAACATATTATAATCATATAACTCATTTGTAATGCGCTCTTTTCATATTGAAAATATTTTCAAAAATTAAAAATGTTTACAAATAAAAACAATACCCCGTTAGTAACGGTAAAGACAATTTAAGTGGACATTTAATGCCCCAGTCCCATAAAATCGTGGCTTGTTACGGACCCGTACGTGCAGACAGTTCTAGGCCGTGGGAAGCCTTGCGTATCAAGATGACGATACACACGGAGCCGTAGCTGGAAGATATGCATATTTAATCTATACTCGGCCATGATTTTGTTCATGAATGCTTTGACTCTGAAACTGATACGTGTATCCTGGGCTCATATCACGAACGTGACAGTCCGTACGGGTACGCAAGAGTTCGTACGGGTCCTTGCGGAGCTTGATCGCACGGCGCCCGTACGGTGCCCTCAGGGCTATTTTTATGTTTATTGGACTGTAGCTTTACTTGTTTAAAGTTATAATTCTCAGAATCTCTATGTCAGTTTACCTTAAAATATTCAGAATTCATTTTCTTAACACAATTACAACACTGTGAACTAATTTTAAAATATAATAAGTAGCCAAATCTGAGAGCAAGTAGCTTCAATCGCTAGATAAAGTAAATAGTTCTACGTTATTTTGTGTGATATGAAGCCATGGTAATTGCAATCTGCGTAAACACACATCCAGTAGACCACGGTCGTACTGGATCTGTACTTTTTCCCTTTGAGGTCACGTCGAGATGAACTTTGTGTCGACAAATCAATGCGTAGCTTTCATCTAGACGAAAACACTATTAATCACATTTTGATTTGTAATTTCTATTTTTAGACCAAGTTTTGCTTGCTAATTTAACCGCGGTAATATTCACAGTCTGCGATTGGGCATTCTGTACACAAACGGTCTGACTGCTCATCATTCTATAAATAGACGGTGAAGATATCACCTCTATACTAAGACGCGCAACCGTCTCAAAATTCGGCGTTTGGTACGCAACAGAATAAAGTGCGGCGGATGAAGACACAATCGTTGCATTTTTTCGTTTTTTGACAGACTCGTTGTTGAAATGTAAAATAAATGATCACTCATAGCTACAGGATCATAATACTATCAATACAAAGTACCTTTAAACCTCTGTAGGTATAGGTGCATAGTTAAACCGTGTAACCTAGTTTCGAATTCAAATTTCTGTGTAAAGAATGACAGATGTAAACACGTTATGACGAAGGTTTAACAACCGGTATAAAAGTTTAATTTAATGAGGTTAGTTGGTTGGATAGTCAAATTTTATTGAGTAGACACAAAATTCATTCTATTTTTGTTCAGTATACTTGAAGGGGGGAAATTGATAGAATGTAAACATTGCCACGTGTTTTCAGGTAAATAAACAGTTTTACCCGTGATGCGCGGCGTCTCCGTACAGAGGTCAGTCAGACCGTTTGTGTACAGAATGGAGGCTCATTTCAAATTTCGTGACGTAGACGATGTAAACAAGTTACGTATCATAACAATTTCGTCATGAATATTATGATGAGAAAAGGTCACCTGAACGTGACCTTCGTTTGGAAAAGGCCAGATCTACATTAGCGAGTATGCGAGCGGTAAAATTGTAGATCGGGATTTAATCAGATTGTGGTAATTGATGAATTGTTGTTATTATACTTTTAATCATTTTATAGATAAATGTAGTTTTTATACTTTCGCTTCATTTCTCTGTGTACATTGTATTCTATCGGATGATTTAACAAGTCTAACTTACCTGGGTCTTGGACAATGGGTAGAGAACGTACAATGGGATCTAACAAAGGGTTGTCAAATGGTGATAATTTAAATAGAACACTGAATACTGCAACACCTTCTGAAGTATCAGAAGCTTCTGAGAAAGATCCATACCGAGTTGAATCCCATAGTACAATGTGCATCTTAAATATATATACATGTAAACATCATTTTTATACTGAGTTTAACGCCTTGTCAGCACAATTAAGGTTATTTTACAGTGGCCAGCGCACCTAGCATGATTTCCTGGACCTTCGTATATAACCAGTACTCACCTACCCTTCCACAGGGCCGGCAACTTCTGCATATACCTTACTAATGGCGAGAAATAGACATTATTGTCAAACTTTCATGGAAGAGTACAACCGCCCCGAGTTAGAAACGGGCCCGTACCCTTTCGGGGCACTACAATCAAAACTCGGCGTGGTATCAACTGCGCTTCAGACCCGGGTAGATAGATAGATAGATTTATTTAGGTATTGGCAAAATACAACACCGCATATGTAATTTAACAATACAATATGATACTATAGTCATAAATAAATAAATATTAAAAGTTACATATACATACATATTTATATTAAAACCATGTCATAAAATACCAGCACCAGGGTTAGCACAAAAAAGAGTGAACTCTTGTTTCCATTGTGGACCCTCATGTGGTAGTATGACACGGAGAGGCAAAATTAATGTTTACAATAAAATCATATTCACAGTAATCCTAAGGTATCATATTACGGTATAAAAAGTTATAATTTATTATCATTATAATTAGTAGTATTATTATCATAACATTACTTAATCAAACACCATGATAATTTTTATGCTCCGCCCTGTAATCGAACCGACGACTTGAAGTCAGTATCACTACCGACAGAGATTCCGGCATCGTCAGCAACCACGGTACTTTCTTTCGTTACACTCTATACGTAACGCAGCATAGCGGAGTAATGTATCGTACCGACGATGAGATTCCGGTCGATTGTGGCAGCTGTACGCTTAGATTATCAATGTAAAATGCTACATGTTTACAATCTTTCCGTACTCAAGTGTGCGTGTTTCTTTAATTGAATTTGTCTCGATTTAAACTTTTGAAATGACTCTTTTTTCATTACCCAAAACAAATATTTCGTCAAATCGTTAGATATAACACTGTATACCTTACTGAACGTACCTCAATGGGAGCTCTCTTCTTGTCCACTGTATGTTCCGATCCATAATAATCTTTATCACCCCAGTGAAAATGTATTTGTTCAACTCTAAAGATTCCAGGAAGTCCTCCCTCAGATATATACGAGGGCGTGGTCACATTGACACGTACTATAGAAAAAAATATTAAAATACATAGTTATGATAATTTTATACTAAAATATATTATAAAATACATGTTTATGATAGTTTTATACTCCCAAGTATAGTCATACATTGTTTCGTTTTATTAATCTACCACAACTGAAATAATTACACGGTCACTGAATTTTTAACTTATTTCCAACCTCAGAGTCGCTATCCAATTTTGATCATTGATGAAGTAACTGTATACATGTATGTATATGAGACGATTTTAAGTATCGGGGAAATACAAGTTTTAAAAAAAAAGTTAAAACTAAAACATTCAGTGGCTGTGAATTTTTATAATAATACTAGGGCTTTAAATGATGTTAAAATTGGGATTCTTTACATTATGATTATTTATAAAACCATGTCTTACGTGTTTCTCCATTGTTGAACATTCTGTATGGTTGTTTAGTTTTATATTTTTGATGAAATCTGAAGGGTGTAAGTTTTGGAGAAAATATTGTGCGCTCTTGTTGAATGTTGATAGGGGATTGAAAATAGCCTGCACACTCATGAGGAAACGTGTGAGGCCATACTCTTGGTCCTGTGAAACAAAACTAAATTATAGAACTATTCTAAAGAAAATATCATCAAAAGCGAAGAGTTATTTAAAAGCTACTATTATTTGTTCATACATGTAATTTCGCTAAATGTACATATGTGACTTCATGCAGTGACGTAGGAAGCATTTTCAGAAAGGGGGCATATTTTTGTAAGGCACATTTTATTTGGTAGGTAAAACATAAATGAGTTTCCTAATCTTATTAAGTGTAAATCACATTACTTTCAAAATCATTAGAGGAGCTGAGCCTCCCCTCCCCTGTTCATACGGGCATGTCATGAAGATTAAATCAATCGGTTAAAGAAGACGTACTTTGCATGCCTGTCTGAAGAAAACACGTAATTTCTGTTCAAATTTGGAACGTCAAATGAGCAGACAAAGGAATAAAAGTAAATAGGTTTTATGATATGCCTATAAACATGTGTACAAATACCAATAACATATCTTAGATAAAGTCTAAAAAACTTACCGTTCCAAGGTTCATATCCCCAATGATCACCTGCAAACAACAAGATATAAAATATTTCTTTCATACTTCAGGTAAAAATATGGTGTTAATTAATTAAAAAATATATAAATGTAAAAATGTTATATTTTCATTGTTGTCAAAATGACGTCACTTCCAATAAATAATGACGTCATTTTAGTTGATAATTGACGCCGCGTTACTATTTGAGTAAAACACTAAAAAAGCATAAAGAACATAATTCGTCGTCAATTTTGGTACTAGATCTTTTAATTTCAACTGGTGAGCTCAGACAATGACTTTTTGACTAGTGTATATGTTACTTTCGGTAAAAATATGTTTTCTGAGCTCAATCGATGAAATAAAATTCGATCTGTCACCAAAGTCGACGAATAACCTCTACATCATTTCAAACAGATTTGGGTCTTGGGGTCTAAGATCTATGATTTTCATGCAATATTCGACGTCCTTTGATCCATAAATTGTATTCTACAAGAAACGAAACAAATAAGGAATAAGGGACATGGATATATGTATTGTGTAATTACGAATACAAAAATTATACATGTAGTATGGATACCTTAAAACAGTGTTATATTAATTAGTAAGTCCCTTTGTTAAGAAGATAGCATTATATAGAATGTCATCAAAAACATATTAATAATCACAGTACATATACATTGACATGTTTTATAATAATGACTATAGCTCGTGAAATTGACAATACATACATGTATAATAAGGGACCTTAGTCAGTTATTTCCCCCTGTATACTCTTCAAATAGGTAGGTCCAATTAGTTGGATTACTCGAATTTTGCCCTTACGTTTTAATGTCACTTTGCCAAAATTTATATTGAATAACTTTTTTTGTAAATCATTTAACTTGTTTGAAATTCAAGCTAAGTATTTAAAGGGTAAAGAACTATCTTAATTTCATTACTTCTGTAAATATCTTCATTAACAAGAAAGATATTAGATGAAATATTTTGTTATCCTTACATAGGATTTCGATGATACAATCCGAGGATTCCAACTGTAAGGACCTACTTACCAATTGTGTGATTTAGATTTTATCAGGGAAAGATAACTGACTAAAGTCCCTGATTGTTGCATAATTTTAATAGAATTGCCATGTCAATAGTTATTTCATCCATTAAGGATAAGTTAAGACATCGTTACATATGTTTGATTCGTGTATTGTTTATTTATGTTTATGTTCATCTAATATAATAGACAAGTTTTATAATTAATACGGAAATAACTCAGGTAGTAGCGTCGCTTTCTCGTTCCCAAAGTCTAGTAGGATTCTCAATCTCATTTTATGTCAACCTTTAATAATGACATTGTTACACGCTTTATCACATCATTTCATCAGTACAATGTCTCACACGTTGTATTTCTGTGTAGTTCAGACTATATTACCATAGAAACCAAAATTCTTAGATCTACTTTTTCACCTTATGATATCCGAGGTTTATCTCCGTAGAAGATCGCCGAGGTAGATCCGAATGAGTACCATCATGTACTTTAGACCATACCCGTACGGTACCATTATGTAACTGTATTATCAACAAATGATAATATATAAGAAGTATGCTATTATACGTACCCTGGCCATGGCGGAAAGTTCCATTACATATCACAAATAATTGTAACAAAAATCCAAGAATAAAAATGTTACATGTCATCATTGTTTCAAATGAGGATTTCTAATAACCCAATCTGGCTCTCAGAAAGAACAACTGTGTGCAACGATCTTATTAAGACATTGTCGCACTTGTCCAACTTGTGTCCCAATTATACTATTTGGCTAGAAACCGCCTATAATACTAATAGATTGTTAATGTCGTTATAACTATATCAGTCCATGACTTTATTTACAATTAAATTATCATTAACCATTCAATACATTGTCATAAAAAATGTCCAACCATGACAACAACACACAAGTTTACAAGTTACATGTATAATGTTCATGTGGTCAGCACGACCCCGATCTATCAACATACCGGTATAACATATACATATGTACATGTATACATAGTCACTTTAAACTAATTTGGGACCATGCGATGATCGCCTTTGGGTTAAAGTGTGTGTGAATAGAATGTCCTTATTTTGTATATTTGTTTCCGTCGGGGAAGAAAACACATAATCATATGTAGAGCAGCTCTCAGTCACTGATGGACGTATGTGTCTAGTAACCAGCTAAATCCAGAGATTTAGCCTTTCCAGGAACTGTGAGTAGATTAACTGACCGTCGTAATATGAACTGCACAATATAAATGTATTGCTACGGCGTTAAGCCCAACAACGAAACACGAAGAACATATGCCTAGAGCAAAGTCAGGTCTTTGAGTTTTTGCCTTTTAACTTTTCAATTCTATTAGCTTTTATTCCGTTTTGTTTTGTGTTTTATATGCACATGAACATTAAACACAGAGTGAACGGTATGTTGAAATTTTATCACAAATACAATTTTATATTGTTAGTCCTTACATTAATCTGTTGGGGCATTTGTGAGGCTGGTGCACGCTAAATCCTGGCTTAAACCCCAGCTGCAATTATTTGGTCGCTGTGGCGTTCTTTTACAAAAATGAAAAAAAACTTAATAATTTTCCTTTTTGTTTTTGGTTGTGTTGACGTTCGAGTCTTCTTTCTGATCTCAGTTTTTGCTAAAGAAAACAACATAGTAAGTTAAACATGTGATTGAATCAGAGACATAGATGACATATCTATAATTCCCTGTTTGAATAAATTAAATAAAAGTTAAAACAAAGAATAGTGACAAATTGTATAAAGGGAATGAGTACGGGACGCTTTTTGTATTGTGTTTTTGAAAAAAAAAACGTTATAGCGAGCTCGAAAAGCGAGCTTTACGGTAACGCGAATATGTTTCTATACAGTATCGTATTTTGACAATGTACCGGAAGTTGATTTTTGAACCCGCCCTGCGCATTCGGAAGAGAGTCAACGCGGCAAAGCAAGTGGCGTCTTTTCATTGGCTTAAAAGATTAACAGCTGCCTCATGGCCTTTTTCACTTACAGAATAATTTCAAAAGTGTTTTTTTACGATGCTTATTCCATAATAACTATTCAAAATATATTTCGTCGTTTTATTCGTTCTTTTACTCTATTTATTAATGACTTTTTTACATCGAATATACTTACCAACGCACCGTTTATGACGTCGCTAAGAGACGTTTATGATAAAACCAGCACGTTTCCGTAACTTAACGGTACCGGGCATTGTTTAAAGAGGAAAAATATATCTATCTTAAAAAATAAATGTTTTATTGCGTTTTTTCATCTATTCAAAAGATAAATAATAATGTACATATGTACAATACATTTCTTTCAGAATTGAAATATGATTCTGACATAAAAGAGTGAGATGTTGTCAGATTTTTTTTAATATAATTAATTACGCAGTTATCTCCCCTAGCTTGTTTGATTAATAGGCCCTCTAATAAATATATCACTGAAGCAACTACAATAAGGCAATGTTTACAAGCGTGGATCTGCAAGTTCATAAAAGTGACATTTTTAAAAGTAAAAAAAAATACAATAGAAACAGGGGAAATGTTTTGTGGGTTGAAGCCGTATATAGAGTATAGTCTAATCAAATGTTTTATTTGCATCTTGGAGAACATGATATTCTTGTGAGGATGAAGGTGTAGTCCTACCTTCCATTTCTCTGTGATGTGACGCTTTTAAGTACAGCAAAATACGTAGAGTGATCATAGTGTAAAATTAGTGTTTAGATGATTGGTCTTGAAAATTGATTTCCTTTAGAAGGTTCTTTTTTCTCTTTTTAATCTCCATCAGACTTTTATGGGTCTACAAGTTAACAAGTCAAAAAAGTTTGTTACGTCTCCACATATAAGTTTGGATTCGTCGAGCTCGCCTTGAGGCTTTGCCTTAGTCATATTAATTGAAGCATATTTGAGCGTACTTCAAGAATTTGGTGACTTTAGTACCATTGTCTGCAACATAAGTTCATACGCTAGTAGGGGAGACGATTATGCAGGTAAACATAAAGAGTACGCTACGAGTTTCTTCCCTTGAATAAATTGAATAAATCCCACGACTGCATAATTCTTCACCACGCACCGTCTACTTTCACTTTCATTTTAGTGAGCAAACTCCTCTGAAGTTAAAACACACCTAAGCATGTTTATTGTGGGTTTAACTGGTGGAATCGCCACAGGAAAGTCTACAGTTTCTAAGATGTTGAAAGAATTAGGCTGTCCAATCATTGATGCTGATTTAATTGCCAGAGAGGGTAAGTAACAAGTTGTAAGAAAGTATTTAATTATTAATATTATATTATTGTTCATTTGTTTATATTATACTTATTGTTACATTTTAAGTTTCTTGCTTATGCATATTCAACAACTTGACAACTATTTGCCTTGTCATCGATAAATTGGTATTGGTCTATCTATCTCTACCTGGGTTTCACTCTGTTTTGTGCAGCCAACATATTGGCATGACCAAATAATACCACCCTTGAAGGTACAACTTACATTGTGTATTCATTAACACATTAACACTTTGATGGAGTGAAGCAATCACAGGTAAATTTCTTCCTGATGGGGTTCGAACCTGGCGCTATGGTCTAAAGTAAATGATTGTACCCTTACATGCTAAAATGTTAATTAGTTGTGAAACTTACAACTACCTGAAAAGGGTATCAAAGTATACTTCAAATCAAATGTAAAGAAACTTTTGAACCCTGGTGTTTACTCAATATGTTTGGCGCAAAGTATGAAGTGGCATGCTTCTTATGGAAATGTTTTAAATCAGAGCAAAATAGAACCCATTTTCATGCAGGTTTTGATATAATTATGCTTTATTCCGTCAGAATATTGACTTCAACCTTCAAGGTAAATTGTTTATGTTATTCTTCCTGGTTGCCTACATATCCCTGATGTCTACTTCCAGTTTTGGGTTGGAACTTACCCAGCTACCCCAGGGGTTGCTCTAAAGGGTGTCATGAACCCACTGAACCAACCATGGGCATAGCACAGGGTGTACTGGCATCCCCTATATAGTCTATATAGTGGTCTATGCAGATAGAGTTGTTGTGTTCAACCTGTCCTACTTCCGGTTTGGGGTAGGGACCCACCCCGCTACCCCAGGGGTTGCTCTAAAGGGGGTCATGAACCCACTGAACCAACCAAGGGCATAGTACATGGTGTACTGGCATCCCTATATAGTCTATATAGTGGTCTATGCAGATAGTGTGGATGTGTACAACCTGACCTACTTCCAGTTTTGGGTTGGGATCCATTCTGCTAACCCGGGGGTTGCTATATGGGGGGTCTCAAACCCTCTGGACTGACTAAAATGGCTCAAATTGTGATTTACCCCAAGAACATAGGATTTAGCTAATGTTTTTAAAGATTATGTTGATTTATTTACAGTGGTTGAACCAGGTATGCCTGGCTGGGAAAAGATACGTGTAGAATTTGGTTCTGATGTATTTCATGATGATGGTAAACTGAACAGAGAAAAGTTAGGAAAGATGATATTTGCTGATAATGAGAAACGTACCAAGTTAAATGGTATAACACATCCAGAGATACAGAGATCTATGATGTGGAAATTGTTCTATATATTCTTAAAAGGTAAAATTTGTTATCAGGTTTAATGCTGTTGGAAATATTAGCTGTTGAGAAGGAGAGAAGTATATTATAGTGAAGTTTTACTTTTAGGACCATCAAAATTAATTGTTTTAATTGTAGGAATCTTTTTCTTCTCAACTTTAAGCATGTTTGGACATAAAAAATGCCAAATAATGTGATTTTTGCATTTTAAAGCCTAGATCATTGTGATATAACACAAGTCAGCCTAGCATCTAAGTCACAACTTTATTTCCAGTCAAGTATTTATGATGATCTGTGATCAATACAGAGTTAAACTGTGTGTACTGACTGAACTGATGGTAGAGGGCTAGATCCCATTTTATATGAGTTAAATCCATAGTCCAACCAGACTAATTTTGTCTATACCAAAAACCCAGCCGTTTAATGTACATTGTACATTGATTTATAACACCAAATGATCATTGATTGTTTATCAATTTTTGAGGCTTAGATTTCTTTGAGAGCCTCTTAAAATGTAGTTATCACTAAATATGTTATATTATATCTATAATCTTCTAAAGTCATTTAAAATTTGATGAAAAGTACATGGTTCATTTTCCAAAGGGAAATAACCATACTTTAAATTAAACACTTTTATACATAATTAACTCCCTTGACTTTGTTTTAGACAATTAGGATTGTGCTCATAGGCTAGTATTTGAGACTCTCATTCAGGTTCATGTGTTAAAAGGTTCAATTGATTAAAACTTATGCATCTGTCAAAGCAGACAATCTCTTTCAATTTCTATTTTTATAATGGACGGAACTATTTACTGTTTGTTTGATTCTGTAACAAATAAAAGATACAAGTAGTACTTGTCAAACAGCCTTAACTCATTTAAAAAACAGTACATTCAATGGAAAACGCAATAAGTTTTTAAATTCAAATGCTTTTGAATCCATTCATCATTATGTAAATAATGTCTATACTGTGTAATATGTCTAATAGAGGCCCACATGGAAGATTGGATTTATCCAAATATGTAGCCTCTTAAATAGTCTTCATTGTTATTATTATTATAATTAATATTATGTTTATATTTTTAGGTTATCAGTTTACAATATTAGATACACCATTATTGTTTGAAAGTAAGAAAATGTTACCTTACATGTCATATACTGTAGTAGTAACATGGTACGTTTTATATGTTTTATTTAAATGGTTGTTACGTTATTTCATTGTTTAAAGTATTATGGTTATTAATTTATGAATCTCAGTCACACTTTCAAATAAAATCTGGGGTTTCATTTTTCAAATACTGCAGGCATCCCACAAACCTGGATAGACAGCAGGGCAGCTTATTATCAAAAATCTTACAGAAATTTAACATCACAGCATAGAAGAATTTACGACTAAAATTGGTCATAAGACACTTGATAATATGGGCCCCAGGGGTCAAGATTGTCTGACATTGATTACCATGAGACCCTTTTTAGAGGTAAAATATCCGCTAGGTTATATGCTTTTATGTTTGCCTTGACACATTCTGGCTACATTTTCCTTGGATGTTCACGCTTATTGGGGACATGGTATCATTTAATCTCCTTTTTGAAATGACATTTAGGACCATGAGAAGCATGACGGGGAAGTTGTTTTTTGGGAGGCATATTTTTTATGAGATTTGGTGAAGTCTAAATCACATAAACTTTTTAAGTATTGGAGTTGGGCTGCAGGCCTGCATGATACTTCACTAATTATATTTGCTACAAAAAGTTCTGTTGAAAGCTTGCTATAATAAAATGATTATACAATGTACATGGTCAGCAAACCTTATTGTTATAAACCATGTTCATTGAAATCAGGTTCAAACAGTATATAACTCAAGTAGATTCAAACCTAGGATATTTAACTTGAAGTTGAATGTTCTAACCACAATAGAATAGTTTCAATGTTAGACATGATAGTGTTGTAAACTAACATGATGAGACAAATATTAAAATGTCAGTCTGTATTCAAATCATATTTTTTGTATGTTATTTATTCAGATTTTACTTCAATTTTCAACACTCTATGAGCATATGACATATGAGTAGCTTACTCACACAGCTTTTTCTGGACAAATTTTTTGAGTATTCACTTACCCTTTCACAACTGGAGCTGACAAACTTTGCCCTTAAAAGAGGAAAATCAATTATGAATACTGAATTTCATTGAAAAATAATATACCACAGCCAGATATCAAACCTAGGTCCTCTGGATTAGGAAGCATGCACTGTTCCAGGACAATCTGATTAAAACTCGATCTAAAATTTTACCGCTCGCATACTCGCTAATTTAGATCTGGCCTTTTCCAAACGAAGGTCACGTTCAGGTGACCTTTTCTCATCATAATATTACATGATACGTAACTTGTTTACATCGTCTACGTCACGCAATTTGAAATGAGCCACCCAATCGCAGACTGTGAATAATACCGCTGTTAAATTTGCATGCAAACCTTGGTCTAAAAATAGAAATTACGAAATCAAAATGTGATTAATAGTGTTTTCGTCTAGATGAAAGCTATGCATTGATTGGTTGACACAAAGTTCATCTCGACGTGACGTTGCATTGACTAAGTAGAGATCCAGTACGGCAACGCGAGTAGAACAGGATTTCTGTTTACGGAGATTGGTTCCAGGCCTGCAACTTTTTGTGATTAGGACTCATTGCTTTATCTTTGGACCTACATGCCACCTATAGAATAAAAAACATTGATTTGATTTCTAATTCACTTTTTTGCAGTTCTTCAGAGCAACAGATGACACGCCTCCAGTCTCGCAACGATTTGACGACTGAAGAAGCAGAGCAGAGAATTAATGCTCAAATGTCATTGGATGAAAAGTGTCGCCTAGCAACGTATGTTATAGACAATAGTGGAAGCATTGAAAATACCAAAAAACAAGTGATAGCTTTATACCAACTTTTGTGTGAGAGCAATAAACAGTGGAAAATAAGATTGTTTTTGTTATCAGTTTTTGCTTTTATTAGCTCTGTTATTACTGCTTTTATTTTGAAGTATGAGTGATATAAATGTATAACATGTAATCAGATGTTTTAATTATTCATTTGTTATATTCATTCTGATAAGCTCAATTGGTGGAATATCTTACTTTTTAGATTTTATTCCATTGAGTGAGCTCAGCAAAAATAATTTTTGTGTGAAAAAGCTACTACTTTATTTGTATTGAAAATATTAGCATGTACCTTTAAATTAAAGTTAAGTCTGTGGTATTGTTTTTTGTGTTCACAAGTTGAAATAAAACTATCTAATAACAAAATTGTTATAAATTCTGCTTGTTTCATCTTCTTCAATAATTGTTTTCTTTGATTTTTGATACAAATATGATTTGACATTGTGTCTACATGCAAAAGATAATCATTTCATTGTTACATATATTTACATTGTATAGTCCAACAGAATTAACCTGAGCTTGAACTACCTAATCATAATAATTACGCACTTCACTTACATTAAATCGTGTGTTTCCGAATGCGTGTATACGATTACACACATGTTGATAGCAACCGATGTGACTATAAATCAATTTATTAAAAGTGACATGTTATTGTACTTTTAATTTTGGACACGTTAGTTTTTGGGGCAACAAGTAAGTCAGCAGTATTATGGCACACTTTCAAAGGATTTATTCTTATGAAAACGACATTAATTGTTCAGTACGTGTGCTTTGCCGAAAGCTTTCGATAAAGCGCGATTTACAAACGAAAACAAAAATAGACTGTAAATACTGAGTTTAATATATTCTTGCATAAAGGTCAAGCTCAGGTTAATTCTGTTGGACTATATATATTTTACCATTATATATTACCATACATTTTACCATTATATTTTACCATTAGGCCAGGCCATATTGGAATTTTGTTAAGCGTCTGTGTGCGCATATGTTTTAAAGCCCTCAATTTATAAAAAACAAAACAAATTTGTTGGTGATTATTTCTTAAATAATTCCAATGTTCCAGGATTCAATAACGACAATTTTGTTAAAACACTAATCACTTTTTAATAAACAATTATGTTTTAAGTCTGTGCTTAAACTAGTCATTTCATAAGTAGTTTAGACTATTGTTTCATACTGTGACGATGTTTTCCATTAAAACAAATATATATATAATGTATTGTTTTTGTCCTAAAATATTTGTGTTTTTAATTTGTGTGTTTTTGTGAATAGGTATAATGCGTAAATATTAACTCCTACTTGACCTTTTTGCAAGAATATTCATTACATTGAATACGAATGTAGTATTAATCTTCGATATCACTGTGTCCGTGAGGATTATAAGCTAAAATTTAACACACAAACACACTTCTATAATTTTACGATCGCTGCCGAAGTGTAGAATAGGCGTGGTACTGATTTTCGTGGGGATATGTGTAGATAATTATTAGATGCAAATGTGGAAGGTGATATCGAGGTCAATATTTACACACTATACCAAGGTTTGTCAAACTTGAGTTGACGCTTAACAAATTTAAATTTGGCATTACCTTATATTTTACCAGTATATTTTTACCAGATAATTTTACCATAATAGTGTTCCATATATTTTATGAATTTACGTCATGTTAAACAGTATAACAGTCAGCTATCATTATATCATACAACTTTCATGTATCTTGTTAATATTACAATGTATCAGAGTTTATAGTAATCACTAATAAAATTGATGTATTTTATATTATGTATTTTGAGCCGGAGGCCTTTATTTACAAATAAACATATTGTATTATTGTATTGTGGTCATGTGATTAACAACTTGTAAGTTAAACAAACTCTTCTTTTTGACCTATTTCTTTTCGCAGACAAATTGTTGTATGTCTATAAAAACCTCATAAAATACATGTAACAACTACTTTTTATTCCCCAAAAATCTATTTGATTCATTTACTTTAAATTATTTGTATTGTATGCATAAAGTTTAACCTCAATCTGAACTTTATGCAAGAATCGTATTCATTACATTGAATACAATGTAGTATTAATGCTTGATACCAATATTGGAGTATACACATTTTGAAAATGTTACTTGCCGATGTGTAGAATAGGTGTGCTACTGATTTTCGTCGAGATATGTGTAGATAACTATTAGATGCAAATGTGCAAGGACAGATCAGGGTTAAACTTTATGCACTATACAAAAATTGACTCAAACAATAAAATTTGAATCTTGACTACTTTGTCTTTTTTTAACGTCGTATTTAACACATATTTAGGTCATATATACTACGGCCAGCTCTTTTTAATATAGGTTTTCTGGGCACTTTTCTTCTATCACCAGTGTTAACTTACCCTACCACAAGGCAGACAACTCATGTATAGGGTACGACCTTCCTTGACTCGGCTATTTTTTACTGCTGCTATAGTTAATAAAAAAACCCTGTGTTTATTGAAATTCTGGAAGTCACATGTCTTAACACCCTGATTTATGAGAATTATATATATTTTTATAAGTTTATCTTTTACATATACGTTTGGATATTTAGGGGATTAATACATTATGATACAGAATGTTAAATGTGTTTTGTTGAGTTTTACATTTACGCTCCTGTGCACCTTTTCTCAAAAATTCTTACGAAAAAAGTTATCGAAAGTCAAATTCATATTCTACATATTTTAATAATATTTGGAATTGATTCGCCAAATTATGACTGAATTATTAATGTTTCTTGCTTTTGACTTAAGATGATTTTTTGTGAGATTTTTTGTGAATAGCGCCACTGTTCTTCTGTCAAAATCCTGAGAGGTGTATAATTTACATTACCGTAATTACTAGACAGAATCAATGGTAGACTCTCATCTACTGTAAGCAACTGATTTCTTTCTCACATCATGTCATGTTGAGAGCTCAAATCTACCTAGTGAGAGTTAAAGTTAAAGCAAGGGTTTTTGGAGTCTACTTTTAGTATCCCTACTCAGTCCACTCTTGACTTTAACTTCCCTGATCATCAAGTCACACCAACTGTTAACATACGGTGCAGATTGCAGCCACAGCATACAGTGCATGACGCTAACAGGTACCCATTTACACCTTGGTGGAGTGAAGCAATTACATGCTCAAGGAAATTAGCAGTGCCCCTTGTGGGGTTCGAACCCAGGACCTCTTGATCCCCAAGCATGTGTCCTACCACTGGACTACTGCTCCACATAAGAGAGATTTATAATAAGCAAGTTCAACAACAAAGCTTTGAGGCAGACAAAAACTAAGCGAGTTAGCAAGGAGTTTTATGTGATAATGTCTTGACTGTATTTTATTGTCATATTGTTGTGGAACTTTAGGATGAAAAATAACAAAAAAAAGATGTAAATAAAATATTTTTAATATAATCTCATTTTAGAATAAGAAAATAACTCACAGAACATATTTAATTATATAATTATAATCAATTAACAAATTAAATAACAATGTAATATCATTTAGTAGTAAATAATACATGTTAATAATCTAAACAATGACCTTCAAAAGTTCTTGCACAAACATATTTGAGAAAAAACTTGACCATGCATACAACATGCAATTTTCTTAGCTTATTTCTGTATAGTCCAACAGAATTAACCTGAGCTTGACCTTAATGCAATAATATATTAAAATCAGTATTTACAGTCTATTTTTTGTCTTCGTTTGTAAATCGCGCTTTATCCGAAGCTTTCGGCAAAATACACATACTGAACAATTAATGTTGTTTTCATGAGAATAAATACTTTGAAGCTGTGCCATAATATTGTGGACTTACTTGTTTTCCAAAAAACCAATGAGTCCAAAATTAAAAGTACAATAACATGCCACTTTCAATGAATTGATTTATAGTCACATCAGTTGTTATAAACACGTGTATAACCGTATACACGCATACAGAAACTCACAATTTCATGTAAGTGAAGTGTGTAATTATTATAATTAGGTAGTTTAAGCTCAGGTTAATTCTGTTGGACTATAACATAGTTTGAGTCATGAAGATAAACTAAAAAATGTTGATTTTAGAAAATGTTCTAATGAATCATTGTTTCAATTTTCATTGGTTGATGAGAATCTGTATATCTGATAAACATAGTTTTGTCAAAGAACTTTTGGAGGGCACTGTTTTTTATCATTGTCGAGTCAAAAACTCGTAACTTCAATTCCAAAAAGTAAAGTTACAAGGGTTTGACACTACAGCAACAATATATTTGGCCAAACAACATAATTATGTGAGTTTTAATATTGATCTTTAAAAACCTAAGGCCACAACAAATTGATCATATGTTCTATGGATTCGCTCGCACCCTAATTTTGTCGGTTTTTACAAAAAAAAAATATTTTTATTTCCTCGCTCGCTCATAAAAATTTAGTCAAACCGCTATATAAAGCAAGTGAATAAAGACTTTTTTTTTTCTTTGCTCGCTTGCCCCATTTTTTTTCCAGAAAAATCCATAGAATATATGATCAACTAGTTGTGGCCGAAAGTGCAAACTATGTGCTAATTTTGACAAGTGGGAATAATTCTAATAAACAAGAAAATGGATTGTTCTCATCAAAATTCTGCATAGTTTATTAATGATAGGAGTAATAGCAATAACACAATTTTCTGACCATTTTCTCACTAATTGCTAGATATTCTTAAGAACTAGCTCAGTTCATTATGGTGTACAGGAATAGTTAAACTTATCAATTAACATGACGGAAAGAAATTATCAATATTCACGAGCCTGAATTAATTTTCACTAGCCCTGGGTTTGAGCTAGTGGATTGAGATGATGAGTGCCATTTAAAGTTAATCATAGTAGCAATGAGATGGTATTAGACATGCTCCAGATAACTTTCATATTCAAGGCCTGGTAAAACAGATGAACAGATGAGTTAAATAGCTAAGAAAATTAAAAACCTTATCCATAAAAAATTTATTACATTAGCAATGTCATGACACATGGCATACAAATGGTGTATATCACAATATGTGCATCATCATATGTCATGTACATCAATACTGGTGATAACAGTGAAAAATGGGATCCTTGAAAAAAAAAATCAAAAATTGATATAAATTATACATCATACACAATTAAAAGTTAATTATCTATTTCTTTACAAGAATATAAGATATTAATTAATATAATAAAGTATGATATGACAGCTTCAGGCAGAATATCCATAATGTATTTTGTTGGCTTGAGAAATTTTGTTTGACAATGTGACACTAGGCATTTAAATGGGCAGGTATAAGATCATCTCAAGATGTTTGACATACAATTGCAAACTATTTAACATCTAATGATGTACATTATTGTATGATGTCTCATCAAGTCTAATACAGACTTCTCAAACATAAATATAGGGCCTTTTATACTAAATTTAGGGCTTCATTTTCTAGGGCTATATTTGCATGCCTCAGAATATTCCCTTAGAAAACCAGATAAAGCTGAGTTAGTGTTTGAACCCGAGGCAATTCACCCACCACCACTCAAATCACCCAAAATATGGAATTATATGTACACGTAATTAAAAAGATATTTATTTTGCCACTCAATTGCCTTGTTAATCATTTAGATTTAGATAACCAATTAAATAGTTTTAAAACTAAATTTAGGGCCTTAAAAATAGTAAATTAGTGCCAGACAGTGCAAATTTAGGAGCTCTTCAGGGCCAGCCATGCAATTTAGGGCCTTTTCAAGACTGTTCAAACCCTGTTATGAAAAAGATAATTCTGCCATAAAAACAAAATAAAACACAATAAAAAAGCTATGAGAAGCACATTTTTGTAGTAAAATAAATAAATATTGCACATTATCCACTATATTATATACAAACATACATAGATACATGATTTATCTTGAAATAAACAAAATTAAAACAATAATAAAATCATTAAAATAAAAAACTACTCATTTTATAATCTTATACAATAATAATTAAAATTTTCCACCATGGTTAGGTTTAAAAGTTGGGTATATTTAATATTTCTATTTGACACCAGTTTGGTAAAGATCATGGCTTAGCACAAAATAGCAATAACATCATTTTGACGTAATACATGTATTTTCATGTCATTGAAAAAACAAGATCTTTTCAATGGTATATTTATATCAAATAACAGCACATTTCCCCATAAAGCATGAAAGAATGAGTGCTCTAATACAGTGACAAAAGAAAACAACCTTACAATTCAGATCATGATTCAAATATACATAGCTATAAATATATTACAAAAAATCTATTCTGTATTTTCTCAAAATAACAGCATAAATTATAAATAAATCAATAAAACAAGGCTTAAAAGAAATAGTTTGTCATGTGACCATCATAGGAAAATATTCAATTTTTTTTGTTACAGTATTTAGTAACAAATTAAACACATCTTTCATTTGATGATTCCATTATCTAAGTCTCAACAAGAAATATATGTGGAAACCACATTAAAGCCGGATTTTCTTCAAGATCTGCCATAAATGACGGAGATATTCAACATATTAAAAACTTTAATGCAAAAATTACAAAGGGAAATAATCCATGATAAAGCCAGGTAGAGTTGGTGTTACTTTCTAATTCTGTTCATCATATGGTATGTTATCAATATCATTGTATGAAGTTTCATAAACCGAAACCAACCTGCCCACCGAGGTTTCGCCAAACTAAAAGCCAAATTTTTTGTTAAAAAATCCGGCTAATAAATCAATTATTACAGAGTACATGTATATGATAAAAGCTACCGTAGACAACAGTGGTAGATTTTTAAGTAACGATTTCTAAAAATCTTTAAACAGTAGGTTTTGGTATGGACCCTTGATACATTCGTAAATTATTTAATAATACGGTCATTGGTTTTGAAAATTAACAAGATTCTTTGAATCTTTGGATGACAGTCAATTAGCAGGCTAAAATAGTACATCACAACCTTAATACAGATATTGAGCTTGTTAACATTGACCTGATACTAGAAACAATAATAATATTAGTGTTTATTAGATCAGTGAGTCAAAGTGCAGTGTTTAAAGTAAACAATGTCTCAGGTCAACACTAACAAGCTATATCACCATGGCAACGATATTTTGAACAATACATAAAATTATCTACAAGTCATAAACATATCAGCAATGATTGGACCCTGTCCATTTATTATAACTTAGACCATAGAAAATTAATTGTAAGATTCTGATCCCAACCAATCCACTTACAAAACCCAACTCAAAACTCTATTATTTTGAATCAAGAAAAAACATATGCAGTTTTTAACATTTAAATTTTCCATTTAAAACATGCAACAGAAAAATATCTGGAAAGCAGTTGAAATAGAACTTTTTCTTGTGCATAGTTTAATATAGTCTTAATGTGTTCTAAATGCCCACAAGTCCCATTCTTATCCTATGTGGAAAATAATCTAACAATTAGGTTTTCTAGGTATGGAATAACTACATGCATGGCATATCATAGCCGTCGAGTCAAATTCTCGTACATTCACTTTTTAGGAGTTGAAGTTACAAATTTTTGACTCGACATTGACGATATCTAATTAAATTAAAACATTACAGGGTCATAAAATAATCTCTTGACATAATATATTTTGAAGGCAAACAGCTTTACCACATTTATAACAAAATATACACAGTCCTGGCAAAAATACATTGCGTATAGAAAATACAACCATTTTGATTCAAGCTTAGAATGTTGAATAAACAATTCAAATAAGATCACCAGTTTTTATCTAATATCAAAATCTGGATTTAAATCTAACAATTAATTTACTATGACCTTTAATCTATGGCAATTTTGATTAAAACCTTATATGGTCACAACATATTTACATCACAACCAAGTTTTGTTTAACCAGGTATTAACAAATACACATACAACATAGGCAAAAGTAATTTACAAAAAGTCAATATGTGGTACTATCATAATTATCAAGGCAACCATTTTGATTAAAGCTTGTACTGTTTATGATCACATTTTTACAAAAACAAAGTCTGTAACCATCTAAGACAACCAAAGCAACTATACTTGGACAAAATCTTCCATCACATGATAATTTCATCCAGAGAACATTGATTGGGTAAACAAAGTCTGTCAATCTAAGAATAATATTTTTGGCATTCTCATGTTTATAAGTAATAATACCTCACAACATGACTGTGTTTCTGTTATGGTAACATTTGCAAATCATGGCAGTTTCTTGACATCAGTATATATTGGCAACAGATCTTATCTAGCTTCCTTTCACCATGACAACAGTCTGTAACCTTCATCATATCACCATGACAACAGTCTGTAACCATCATCATATCACCATGACAACAGTCTGTAACCATCATCATATCACCATGACAACAGTCTGTAACCATCATCATATTACCATGACAACAGCCTGAAACCATCATCATATCACCATGACAACAGACTGTAACCATCATCATATCACCATGACAACAGCCTGTAACTATCACCATGACAACAGACTTAACTATGATCATATCACCATGACAACAGTCTGTAACCATCATAATATCACCATGACAACAGTCTGTAACCATCATCATATCACCATGACAACAGACTGTAACCATCATCATATTACCATGACAACAGACTGTAACCATCATCATATCACCATGACAACAGACTGTAACCATCATCATATCACCATGACAACAGACTGTAACCATCATCATATCACCATGACAACATACTGTAACCATCATCATATCACCATGACAACAGGCTGTTACTAGGTTCTTCTAGGTTCTAATTTATGTGAAAGTTGAGTTAGAAGTCTTTGATTGTCAATCACTTTGAGATTACGTATATAATCTGAGGTATCTGCAGATTTCAAGGTTCCTGGTGCTTCAAGATCTGCAAATAAATATTTACATTTAAATCATACAGAAAATAATAATGTGATAAGGTGATTTTAGGATATTTTTAATAAAGGTATTTGAGACGAAATATCAAAATTATATGATTATTTGTATATACTTTCAGATTTATAACTGGTTCATTTTGAACAATAAATAATATTTTGGGAATCTTACAATACAGTCACTGCCTTGAAACACTAGCCTAATTGATAATATTACTGTTAGGGGCAAATTTATGAACTAGCCTGACCATATAATTAATGTCTGAAAAGATTTTCACTAGTCCTGGGTTATGAGCTAGAGGGTTAAGGCGATGACTTCAATAAAATACAAGAATTATATTCCAAAATAAGTAGTACAGCAACAATATGTAGAGCTGTCATCGATTCCAACGATATCCATGTACAGTGATGTATTGTCAAAAAAATTTCCGCATCAATATTTGATATACATTTTGAAATATCGATAATAATGCTTATATAGGTAAAAGATCTATTTACATGTAATACCTTAAATAGATGCAAAAACAAACTGGAATGCTACTTGACTGAAGGCTGTATAAAGATAGATCAAACTTGAAAACTAAAGATAAAATATAATAAACTAACCTAATTGTGAACTTCTACAAAATCTCACAGTTTTTAATGTTTGGGCAATCATATGCTGAAATATATGAACAAAGATTAAAATATCATTATGTTATAATATTGAGTCAGAGACTACACTACAAACAGAATGCTCCACAAAAACCATGTGGCACGATAAAACATGATTGAAATCATGTGAGTTAATACGAATGCTTCTAATAAAACATGATTATAGTATATAAATAGAAAAGAAATGTAATGAGGAAACCACATTAAAGCCGGATTTAAAATCTTTAACACAAAAATTACAAAGGAAAATAATCCAAAATTAAGGCAGGTAGAGTTGTGGTTACTTTCTAATTCTGTCCATCACATGGTATATTTTCATTGTATGAAGTTTCATAAAGATCTGACAATAGATGGCAGAAATATATGGAAAAAAAAAATTAACGCAATTGTTAATAACGCCAGATGCCCGACCAATAGCCCACCCACCCAACAGCCCGCCCACCAACCAGACCGCCTGCCTGTGTTTCGCCAAACTATTAGCCAATTTTTTTCATTGAAAAATCCGGCTAATATGAATGCAGTGATACCTACATCATTTTAATAAAGTAATTCTTGGTAAAATATAAGTTTATAACAATGTATACATATATATTATAACTACAACTCACCATTTTTTCAAAGTTGACAAGTCCATCAAAATATGTTTTATTTCCCTCATGAGTGAAGGTCATATCTGAAATAATATCCAATACAAACAAATATAACTAGGCATATCACTAAGGCAGGTTAAAAACCAAACACAAAACAATGGCTAACAAGCTTTTTATTATTGTGACCAAAATTGTAACTTTACTAATATTTTGTGCAGTTACAACCCCATAACATCTAAATTTTCAGGGTATTTTGTCACATAATCCACAACAACTTCTAGTTAGTCCAACAAATATTTGTTTCAGCCAATTTCTCTTTCCAGGAAAACAACCAAATGGCATCAAATCACTCATAAATAACCACTACTTGTCTTTCTCTCCAAACAATCCTAACAGATCCTGTGATTTGTGATATTGATCTTTAATTCCGTCACACACAAATTGAATCCAACTAATAACCAGCGGTGCTTTCACAAAAATTCTTACGAAAAAAATCTTCGTAAGTCAGTTTCATATGATTAGCATTTCAAAGTTAGACGGATAATAAGCATAACTATAATGATATGATATTCAAAAGGTATACACAATTCTACACAATTTGTATAATATTTAGAATTGATAAGCCAAAAAATAAGCTTATTATAAATGTTTTTTGATTTTGACTTACAAAGATTTTTTTCATAAGAATTTTCGTAAAAAACACCACTAGTTATGAGCAAAAATAAACTGTGTAGAGGATTCAAAGTTAACATTTACAACTAACAAGCCAATGTGGGTGTTTTTGTACATAGCAATGTAAAGGAACTTTATTTTATGTGTTATTTGAATCTTTTCTATTATTTTTTGGCAGTAAGAATTAGACTAATAAAAATATCCATGTTTACACACTGCAGACCATATTACTATATACCCTGAATTTTTGTAAACCATGTTAAATGCTGTTGAGGACAAAATTCTTTGAATGTAGAGATTGATCAGATGGTAGAGCAGATGGACAATAATGTGAATCAAATATCACAATAAAATGTGTGACCCCCACCCTCTGTGACCCCTAGATCAGGGTCACTATTGACATTAAGGTCACTATTTGAACAATGTTTGTAAAAGACCTTCAGGTGATACTACATTTGGTAACTGAAGGCCTTATCATTTTTGACAAGAAGACATTTAGGCATTGTTAATAAGGGACAGAGGCACACACAGAAAACAAAATAGACTTCCTACAATAGCTTACCTGAAGAACTTTGTGCTCAGGGCAGCATATTATCAAAAAATTTATGACCAATACAATATAGAAGGAAGGATTTACAACTAAAATCAGTCATAAGACACTTGATAATACGGGCCCCAGGTGAGTAAACAATATTTCACAAACTTACCTTTCATTAATAATGGCATAAAAGGTATAATTGGAGGAGCCATCTTTGCTACAGATAATCTATATACACGATGGTTTCTAGATGGATCCATTAATGTCTCAAAATCTGCAAACATCTTCTTAAATTTACTTGGTAATTTCTGTAATACACAAAATATTATATTGAGACAGTAACTGGCAGTGTCCAACAAATTCGTGGTCAGAATGGGTAAAGGCTGATCAATTTTGTTGACACTGATACTCAGAAATGGTTTAGAAGAGGTCAAATATCAGGTGATGTAGCCACCTCCTGACTACCCCACTTTATGAGATGCCTGCAGCAGATGAAAAATAAAATCAGAAATCAGGATTTGATTGATTTAATGAATAACAATGTCAAAGTTATCAATAGTAATGCCTTTGACAATGTCCTTTATGAGATGTTTGGTAATAAGAATTATTGCAGTTGAGGTACAAATCTGACAAAATTGACCGATTTTGTCTCGGGTAGAAAATTTACTTCACATTGACTGATTTGACTGATTGAAGAATATAAATAAGCACTGGTCAAACAATAGCTTAGTCCTGTGTTGTTTTGTTCATGATATATTCAAATTAAATTTGTGTACCTTGTACAGTGTACCTATGACTTTAAATTATGAATGACCATCTATCAATTACTGGAACCTTAACATTCTATGATTATGGTAAAATGTATTGTCAACCTGACGTCAATCTCCATAAACAGAGATCCTGTTCTACTCGCGTTGTCGTACTGGATCTCTATTAGTCAATGCAAGGTCACATCGAGAGGAACTTTGTGTCGACCAATCAATGCGTAGCTTTCATCTAGACGAAAACACTATTAATCACATTTTGATTTCGTAATTTCTATTTTTAGACCTAGGTTTGCCTGCAGATTTAACAGCGGTATTATTCACAGTCTGCGATTGGGTGGCTCATTTCAAATTGCGTGACGTAGACGATGTAAACAAGTTACGTATCATAACAATTTCGTCATGAATATTATGATGAGAAAAGGTCACCTGAACGTGACCTTCGTTTGGAAAAGGCCAGATCTAAATTAGAGAGTATGCGAGCGGTAAAATTTTAGATCGGGTTTTAATCAGATTGACCTGATGTGGAAGTAATGGCAGACTTTCACCAAGGTTTTACAATAGTAATAGTGGTAAAAAACAATCATAACAAGAAATGAAATGTGGAAACCACATTAAAGCAGAATTTTCATCAAGATCTGACCATAAATGAAAGAGATATCCAACATATTAAAAACTTCACCACAAAAATTACAAAGAGAAATAATCCATAATTAAGCTAGGTAGAGTTATGGTTACTGTCTAATTCTGTTAATCACATTGAATGTTATCATTGTATGAAGTTTCATTAAGATCTGACAATAAATATCAGAAATATATAATAAAGAAAAAACTTTAACATAATTGTTAACAACACTGGAGGCCCAACCACATGGGTTTTGCCAAACTAAAAGCTGATTTTTTCATTGAAAAATCTGGCTAAAAAAGTAATTATTTCACTCACCTCCCATGTTAAAGATAGTCTACTCACAGCAATATTACTTAGACCCATTACTATAGCAAAGAAACAATTCAAATTTTTGTTCTCTTTACAACTGAAAAATAGTCAATTTTTAAAATGAAAAGATATGATCACAGTGAAATTTGTTAAAATATAAGCAATTGTGTCAATTGCATGAAATATTTACCATTTATTGCAATGAATAAATATTAAATACAAGCATAACAATTTGAGCAGCCAGCAAATAGTAAATATCTGGAATTCAAATATTTGGGTTTTTCATTGCAGTACAATCAAACTTTCACCATAGCAATAAAAACATGTGTACAAAGAACAATAAGATTTAATTTGCATTTTGTGCTTTTCAGCATTGCAATAATTTGCCAAATGATTTTTAAATAGACTATTGGTCACAGCTTAGGAATCATTTAAATTACTTTGCTTACTTCATCGAAGTTGCAAGTTAACAGGAGCTACCATTTAAATCAATAAAAAGCAGCAAGGCAATGGTCATACATAAAATTTAAATAAAAAAGTAATTTCTTACTGTGCAGCAAGCTTGATAAACTTTCGTAGAAGAGAGACACGTTTACTGAGATTTGATGTGAGAACCATCTCTGTCACAATCCAGAATTGAATCTCATTGAATCTCTTCAGGAAAAGGTCAAGATTGCAGGTTATCTTTCCAAACTTGTGACGTCCAAATACTTGATATATCAACTCATACTACAATATAAAACAGATTATTATTTATACACCAACTTTTTTCATAACAAAGCTAAAAACATGTAGCCATTCAAAATTTCTTGGATATATGAACTATGAGAAAAACAGATCATGACACTCTCCAAAAACAGATATCCTGTAGAGCATTGTCGTACAGGCTCTCTACTTTCTCCGTTGAAGGTCACGTAGAGATGAACTTTGTGTTGACCAATCAATGCGTAGCTTTCATCTAGACAAAAACACTATTAAACTCATTTTGATTTCGTAATTTCTATTTTTAGACCAAGGTTTGCGTGCTTATTTAACAGCAGTATTATTCACAGTCTGCGATTGGGCGGCTCATTTCAAATTGCGTGACGTAGACGATGTAAACAAGTTACGTATCATAACAATTTCGTCATGAATATTATGATGAGAAAAGGCCACCTGAACGTGACATTCGTTTGGAAAAGGCCAGATCTAAATTAGCGAGTATGCGAGTGTAAAATTTTAGATCGGGTTTTAATCAGATAGAGATCATGAATACAACAAGTAATTTTAGCTTAGTCATGTAACAAAGTTTGAATCATATGTTGATAAACTAAACAAGAGCACCGCTAGGCGGAGCATGATATGCCCGAAAGTGTTGTTTTTTTTTAGTTAAGTGCTACGGAAACTGTTTTCAGTTTTAAGGTAATAGTGACCTTGACCTTTGACCTTGTGACCCCAAAATCAACAGGGGTGTTCTACCCGATATGAACAATCATCATATAAAGTTTGAATATTGTGGGCCAAATGGAACTTAAGTTATGCTCCGGAAACCAAATTGCTAACGGACGGACGGACGCCAGGGGGTACAACATAATATGCCCGAAATTCTTTCCGGCATATAAAAATGCTTTTTTGGAATTTGTTCAGATGACTATTTGTTTCTTTTTTATTCATGGGTAAATCTGAACTGATTTATCATTAAAAGAGGTTTTTGTGTAAGGACTTAAAAAGGGAACTGTGCATACTTGCACATGACCACAAATCACTTAAAATCAATAGGGATAAACCTTGGCCCATGAATCATTCATGCAGATGACCATATTGTACATGAAGAACAGAAAAAATATTTATCACTTGGCTTCCCAATGACTTTGTCCAATGAAACCAGGGTCACAAAATCATTCTTGGCAACTGGGCTTAAACAGGTTTACATCAGAGTTTGATTCATAACCTAAAACTGCTGCTATTCTATAGATATTGCAAAAAGTTACACACCTCTTGTACACAGGTAAATAATTCCCAATCATATAAAGACATATGATAAGCCATCTCTCTAGAACTAAACATTTCTATAGTAGAAAATGTCCCATCCGATAAACACGTTTGTTCTGGTAATGGTGTCTGTAATATATACACAGTAACAAGTATAGTAATTGTAAATTATACTCAAAGTGTCTTACTGAAGCATGTTAACAGTCCTTACTATCAATGAAATTAGGATATGAAAGTGGTTGCCTGAAAAAGTCATTTTAGCAGCTAGCACTATATCTTGTTAGTAGTAATTTGGTTGCCCAAAAGAATTTTTGGTTGCCCGAACTAGAAATTGGTTGTCCCGGGCAACCAGACACCCACTAGTTTCCTAGATTGCTTTACATCTATTACCCCTGGGTCATTGGGCTACTGGTATCTATCTATCAATATCCCTGGGGAGCCTTTTACTTAGTAAGTTTGCAGTCAACATGCTCACAAAAATAAGAAATCATAAAATCTCCAAGGTCCCATTCATTTACACTGGGGTTGAATAAAGCAATCCAAGGTAAATTTCTTGCTCAGAGAAATTAGCAGTGTTCCTATTGAGGTTTGAATCTATCAATCTCAAAGCAAATACTGAACCACTGTTGCAATCTCAACTTGGATGCGACCATTCAGAAAAGGGTCGAGATAAAAAAAAGAAGAAAACTCTATTTTCATGCAGATAAAAATGGGAGGGTATCTTTAAATTTCAGAAGAAAATACCAAGTCTAGATCTATAAGCAAAGTTGATGTAACAAGAAATGACCACAGTTAAATAGATCAACAAAACATTAGAATACCAACCAATGCATCAAGGTGTTCCTTTGGTGTCACAAATAATTGACTATTTATACCAATACTAGTTGTTATACCTAAATCATTCTCTTTTAATACAACCCTCTCTGTAAATATATAATGTTGAAAATATACAGTGATCTACAAATGTTCTAAGAAAAATGTATGAAGAAAAATATATACATGTACATGTATTGCAATCTAAAAGTTCTTCGAAAAATGAATGTAGAAAATAAACAATGTCTGAAAAGTTCTTGAACAAGAAATGTAATGTGGAAACCACATTTAAGCCAGATTTAAAAACTTTAACGCAAACATTACAAAGGGAAATAATCCATAATAAAGCCAGGTAGAGTTGTGGTTACTTTCTAATTCTTTTCATCACATGGTATGAAGTTTTATAAAGATCTGACAATAAATGGCAGAAATATATGCTAAATTGAAAACTTCAACGCAATTGTAAACAACACTGGACGCCTGCCCGCCTAAAAGCACGCCCATCCGCCCGCCCGCCCCTGTTTTGCCAAACTATAAGCCAAATTTTTTCATTAAAAAATCCAGCTAACAAATTTATACAGAATTTAAACAGTGCCACCAACATATTTTATGTCCAATATTTTCTTGAATAAATTAAAGCCACACTTACATCTTCTGAAGCAACTACATGTACTTACTTTCTAACATAACAAGATAATTGATATCAGGAAAGAAACCAAAGTCTTTCTGACTATATAATGATAGTAAAATCCCCTTTTTTGGATAAAACAAAATATTTAATGTTTGATTATTTTTACATCACATGCTAAATTTGAGAATAAAGAATGTCGTTAACATGTATTAAGACAATTCTGCTAGTAAGTCTATCAATTCTGATGTTCCTAACAATGGGCTAGTAGTTTGAAGTCAGTCATATCAACCATCCAACAATGAATACAAATTTTGTCTCCATTTATACTGGGTTTAAGGCCATGTCAACACAATTCATTAGGTTATTATACCAGCACACCTTACCTAGCTTTCATGTACCCTTGTCTATTACCAGTACTCACCTGCCTTTCCACAAAGCCAGAAAATTTTCAATATACCTTATTAATGGATGAAAATTGACATTATTGTCAAATTTTCATGGAAGGGTAAGAACTCCCCAGGTGGAATTTGAATCAGTACCCCCTTCAGGAAGCAAGATTCGAATTCCAGGTGTGATACCAACTGCACTACTAACCTGGGTTTATGTCTTCTTTAAACAATAACTTATGTAACAAAACAACTTCCTACCTCCTGTAGATTTGACCTCACACAACAAAAGGTCATCACCTAGTCCAAGTTTATCTTTGACTTGTAACAATATTTGTTCAACTTTAGCATCCATAGGTAATTTAACAGTTGTATATGTGTGATCGGCACAGTATACCTTGATGATTGCTGTAATATATACATAGTAATAATATGAGATATGGTTCATTGTGAAAGAATCAAAGCACTAAAAGCAACCCACATAAAACAAGAGCTCCGCTGGGCGGGGCATTATACGCCCGTGTGCAGTCCATGCTGTGTTCTATCTCATATAAAGTCCCTGTGACCTTGACCAATGACCCTGGAATAGGTCCCGTCCTTAACTGGAGGGCTATCCAAAGCAAAGATTTTGAGAACCTAGGTAAAGCCATGGTTGAGTTATCACTGGCACAAAGTTTTCCCATACAAACTTCAAGTGACCTTGACCCTGGGGCCTCAGAACCAAAAGTTCTCACCCTTGACCCAAAGAGTATTGATACATAAAATTTGGTGATCTTAGATAAAGATGGTTGTTGGACAAGGTTTTTCCTCATGATTTCCTTGTGACTTTGACCTTTCACCCAGGGGCCTAAAACCAAAGAGCATATGCTAGACATTAAGCCTACCCTTAAATAAAATTCCGTGAACCTAGGTACAATCATTATTGAGTTATTGTCCGGAAAATGTTTCAATATAATATTCAATAATTAAGTCCCAGTGACTTTGACTTTTGACCCTGGGGTCTCCAAATCAAAAGGGAACATCCTCTACCAAAGAGCTATCAGCACGTTACTCCTTGACAAATGGGCTGATCCACATAAAATTTGTTAACCTAGGTACAATCATTGTTTAGTTATTGTCCGGACAAGGTTTTTCCATATGATGCCCCTGTGACCTTCACCTTTGACCCAGGGGCCTCAAAACCAATAGGGAACATCCTTGACATATGGGCTAGCCTCACATAAAATTTGGTGAACTAATTTCATGTTACTTATTAAATATAGCATTATTTCCATTGCTTGCCATTTTGACTTTATTATCATATTGATTGAACATTTGAAGTCACTGCTTGGTAATTTGATACCTTCTGGTTGAAGGTTTAAATTTAACCCTGTTTCCCCAAAACTGATAAGGCACATCCTTGACACATGGGCTACCCTCACATGAAATTTGGTGAACCTAGGTACAGTCATTGTTGAGTTATTACCCTGACAATGTTTTTCAATATGATGCCCCTGTGACCTTGACCTTTGGCCCAGGGGCCACAAAACCAATAGGGCATATCCTTGACACAAGGGCTACTCTCACATAAAATTTGGTGAACCTAGGTACATTGATGATTCAGTTATTGTCCAGACAAAGTTTTTTCATGTGATGCGTCTGTGACCTTGACCTTTGAACCTGGGGCCCCATAAACCAATAGGGCACATCCTTGACACATGGGCTACCTTCACATAAAATTTTGTGAACCTAGGTACAGTGGTTGTTGAGTTATCGTCCAGACAAGGTTTTTCAATATGATGCCCCTGTGACCTTGACCTTTGACCCAGGGGCCCCAAAACCAATAGGGAACATCCTTGACACATGGGCTACTCTCATATAAAATTTGGTGAACCTAGGTAGATTGGTTGTTCAGTTATTGTCCGGACAAGTTTTTTTCCCATATGATGCCCGTGTGACTTTGACCTTTGACCCAGGGGTCCCAAAACTAATATGGAACATCTTTGACACATGGGCTTCTCTTACATTAAATTTTGTGAACCTAGGTACAGTCGTCGATGAGTTATTGTCCCGACAAGTTTTACCTATTTTAAGTCCCAGTGACCTTGACCTTTGACCCTGAGGTTTCAAAATCAATAGGGAACCTCCTCCACCCAAGGGCTATCCACACATAAAATTTGAGGAACCTGGGTACATCCGGACAAGCAATTGTCCACGGACGGACAGACGGACAACATCATAACATAATACGTCCATTTTTTCAAAACGGGCGTATAAAAATTGAGCAATTATCCAAGAGCAGGTATGTGTGAGGAACAAGGATAGACAAATGTAGACGAATGATAAGGGTGGTGATTTTCTAAAAACATGTATATGACTGGTGTTCAAATAAACTATAAACTTGTCAACTTGCAAATAGTCGAAGACTATGCTGTGCTGTTGGAACCTTTTGCTTTACATAAGGCATTGTGATGTGCAAGCCACAATATAAAAATAATAAAGCATGAATGTAAAAATAAATTACAGTCTTTGCCTTAACCAAGTAGCCTAAAGCCTGGGTGAGTGAAAACTGATTCAGGCTTGTGAAAATTATTCATTCTACATAGTCGGACTAGTTGATAAGTTTGTCCTTTACTATAAAGCATGATAAATCTGGCTAGTGCTGAATAAAATTTTAAGCCAATGACTGTGATTATAAATTCTATACTATCTTTTAAACTCACATTTTGTTTGACACTTATATCAATTATAGACATGTATCAAATGTCAGGAAACTACAACAAAAAGAGCAGCACTTACTTTCTACTGAAGACATTATAGATTTCCTCTTTTTTGGTGAATCTTGAAAACAATCCTTGGATGATTTTCTCGATAATGTAAAGGTACCTGAAGCTCTTTTCTTTAATCTATTGTTTGGAGATCTAAAAATATACATTCAACATTTTCTTTATACAGCCAACTATCAATATAAAAATCACCTCGACTATTGCAAAATCAGCTAAGTTTTGACAATTTTTAAGTCCTTACATTGATTGTTATTTAGTGCTGAAAAACTTCCTGCAGTAAGACCATTCTGTTGTTTAGACTATCAAACTTTATGATTCCAATAGTGGACTTTGACATTACTCCTTGAAACAAAAATGATAAGAGTCCTTATCTATAGAGACAACTCTGTGAAGCAAAGTCCATTCTTCTATGTATGCCTTATAAATATAGTAAAGGAATGTAAGGCTAATGAGTCTTATCTTAGAGTTGATGTGACACATTAGTCAGAACCTGTAACTTGTGATATCTATGGAAATTATATGCATCCAGAGTTACTTCCCTTCTAAAACCCTGTAGCTACTTCCATTGCATTGATGTTTGTTAGTTAACCCGACTGACTAATATTTATTTATACTCGCCCTTTTGCAAAAATGTTTTGGGCGAGTGTTTACTATCATCAATCGTCTGCTAGTTAGTTTAATAATCTATTTGAAAAATTTCTATGTTAAAAATCTATGTTTTAAAATCAACAGAATTAATAATATATCAGTAGTTTACAAACGTAAACTCTTTATTAAAACTCAATTTTAAATAATTTTGTTTAAAAATCTATATAAGAATATAGCATATCTATGTTTTAAAAATATACAAATGCATAACTATATTAAAGTACTATGTACAAGTAAATATGTGAGTTTATTAACTTTCTTAATGTTTCTAACTATATGAAAAAACAAGCTTAGGTCTATTTGTCGGCTGTGTTATTTACAAGGGGGGGAGAGTTCCCTGTTCGGCAGGTAAAAGAAACAATATAAAAATAGCATTATAAAATGTGGTTCGAATTATGTTATTCCGACCTGGTACAACGGTGCACTTATAGGGCCACGTAAAAATATATAGCTAAAAGTACAAAAACTAATAAAATAACATAATTACAATAGTATTTACAGGTTTAAAAAGAAGGTATGTGGGCCGAACAGGGAGTCCCTGATAAGTTAATAGATGTATTTAATGTATGTATGGGGACAAATAGCCCTGAAAAGTGCTGTATACGCTTTATATAATTTAATAGCCCTGACAAGGGCTTTGTCATTTCATGACAAATAAATCCCAAGATAGGGATATGTGTATATCTATTTGCCCCCATTCTATATTTGTTCTATATCAAGGGTTTACGCTAATATTTCAGGTGTAGTTGACTGTTACTTAGGAATTGACTACTGCCCGACTGTACGATCTTGCACCTGGTATTGTTTACAACTAGGGGTTTGGCTCAGCCGTGCTTGAGAGGAGGATGGAAGACTGGGTCGCCTCAAGTTATTATAATTCAGTGACTAATCATATTTTTGTGTGAACTGCGCCATGGCCCTGGGAAGACATGACCCCCACAGGTACCACCGCACAGAACACATAAACAAGAATAAGATAGATTCGTATTGTAACACATGTCACTTAGATACAACACTGGAGACGAAGACTATCCGGTTAGTATTGCTAAGGTGTTAAGGTAAATGAAGTCACTTTTGTCTGCCCCGTCCTGCATTGAACCAACCGGCCCTTAGATGCTAACAGGGTGCAGACAAGTGATAAAATGTAGTTCTAAGTGAACATAAAATAATAGAATACGTTAGTTAACCCCCCCAGTTACTTCCCTTTTATATGTGCATTGTTTACATCAAGAGTTACTTCCCTTCTGAATAGAAAATAATCAACTTACCCTTTTTGAGCATTAAGTATAGAATCTAATGAACTGATATCATCTTTTAAACTAGGATAATCTTGTAAATCATCCATAACACAACTTTGTAGCTCCTACAATGTATATAAATACAACTTGTAATGATATTTCAACATTTTTTCAGGAAAATAAAAGGAAATTCAAAGGAAAATGTCCCTTCTTAAAGTCATGTCTCTACCTCGCCAATATCAATTCTTACATTTCCACTTCTGATATACAGGGGTCATTTAGCGTTGGGAAATAAGGCTAAAACTTGTCTGGTTCCCTGAATACAGAGTTTTCATGAATAGAGGGCGTTTTTTATATGAATAAAGAGGAGAAATATTCAGAACCTAAAAAGAATTCCGGTTTAGAGGGATTCCAGTTTAGAGGGGTTCCAGTTTAGAGGGGTTCCAGTTTAGTGGGGTTCCACTGTATATCGAGTACCACAGATGTTAAATTGACTTAAACAACAAACTTACCTCCAAGAAAGCATTTATGGTAAAATCTTCTTTAAATGCCACACCAACAATATTTGCCCATTCTTGTACAAAATGTAGAACACATCTTTTATGATTTAACATAAATTCTAAACTTTCTTGTTCAGTTACATCAGCGGTAGATGAATGGTAGGTAAGACTTGAGTTAAGGTTCTTAATTGGTTATGTTTTAATGTAACAATGCACTACATTTTAAAAATACTAAAAACTTTTTTATCTTTCCTATACAGTTAACTTTTTTAAAAACAAATCAGACAGGCAAAATCGTGATCTGCAGAAATTATGAATTGACAGATTGCTAAAACATTTGTAAAAATGTCATGACTTTGGCTACGGGTATCTAAGTATCAATCCCCCTTAGGAGTCCTTTACTCCCCTTATATGCAGCTAAGACATTGCACAACAACATTGATTATTAAATCACCTTCACAAGTACCCATGTTCACCTGGGTGGAGTGAAGCAATCACAGGTAAATTTCTCACTTACAGAAATTAGCAGTGATTCTGGTGACATTTGAAACCCAAATCTGTTGATCTCAGATAAGGGTACATCGTACCTAAAACCCAAACCAGATGATCTCAGATAAGGGCACATGGTATCATGAAACTAAAACTCTAATAATAAAAGGATATTGTGATAGAAGCACTGGACATAAATGATTACATGGCATATATATAACATGTGTTAGTAAAAAATCTTCTAAAAACTCATCTGAAAATATATAATACAATATAATTATATAGATTGATAATATAGACTCCATACAGCTGATCCATTTACTTGTATATCTTGAATCTATTGAAAAACAATTACACATTATAAATAATTGATAAATAACAATGTTAAGCAGATTCAAGCAAGAAAAAGTAAAATAGAGTCCATTATAGAATTTCAAATTATGTTAATTAAGTGCTTATCCCCATCTTATTAAAATAAAATTAATTATCTACCACAATGTTCCTCCTCCCCATAATTAGGGAATCTAGACTTACCTATTTCATGTTTATTATCTAATCTACTTTCTAATAAATGTTCTAACATTTTCTCTGGGGTACCAGCCATTACAGAATATCTGAAATTATAAACAGTATAATATATAGTGAGTGTTGAGCCAATAATGTAAATATGGCAACTATTCTAATATCAGTATAGCAGGGCACTCAACCCTTCCCTTGTTTCTCTCCTCTCAGCCCCTAGTTTGCTCCTACATAGGCACAAAGAGCTACTTTGAAACATCAATCCCCAGATGCATTGGGTCCCCTTTTTCAGTATTCCTGCAATTTTTGGGGATCTAGAAAAATTACTAGTAAATAAAACCCCACCTAATAACAGCAGCATAATTTTCAACTACATCATTAACTTACTTATAATGAGCTTGAACAGAGCCATCACTAGAATGTGTGTTGGATGGAATCTTTTCTAGAACTAAAACATCTTGTCCATGTTCTTTTAATCTTACAGTATTTGCTTCAACATCCTAGAGAGAAAACAGATAAAATACAAGTTTGAAAACACATTGAAAAAATAACAATGACATTTTTAGAATACACAGTTCTATGAAGTAAAATGTTACTTATATAGTTTAAATTTCAAGAAAAGAAATAGAAGAGATCTTCCATGTAACATAATGAACTGTTTGTGTACAGAAAACAATACCATACATTTTGTTTTTCATAATTGCTTGGCTGTACATTTGCAGCATCATTCATTAAATATGTTAGGTAAGTATTGTCCTTTTTCTCTCAAATGTCTAACGATGATTTAATGAGTTAAAATGATCGTAGTCTAACAATCATGATATTGTGATAGCATGTATTAGCAGTGAATTTTTTCAAACTTTTTGACAGTTAAGATATAAGACTATACACATTAACTTTTAATAGAATTGATCAATATAACATGATTCCTGTGATAACACTGTAGTCTCTTAAACCAAACAGTTTCACCAACTACCAATCTATAATCATATCGATTGATTTACTGATATGGATATTGTCATTTTACCTCATTTTCACACTTTTTCTTAAAAATGTTTTGTTTGGTTTTTTGGTTGTTTTTTTTTTTAATGTTGTATTAAACACATATTTAGATCATATATACAACAGCCAGCTCATCCTACTACAGGTTTCCTGGACACTTTTCTATCACCAGTACTTACCCTACCACGAGGCCGACAACTCATGTAAAGGGTATGACCGCGATCTCTGGATTCAAAATCAGACATGGTAACCACTATGCGGCAGCCGTGGCTCTAAAAATGTTTCAAAAAGGATTTCAGACTCCCCAAAACCTTCTTCAACAGAATATCTCCCATAAAACTTACAACAACTACACTGGGATCCAAAAGTTTCTTTACACATGTATTTTTTAATATTTTCATTCTATTTTTAATTGCAAAAATATTGCTGACACATTTTGTTTTGTATGTTTATTGTATATTTAAATAATTTTAATGCATTAAAGAACCTAGTTGACAATTCATTGTAAACTGCACATTAGTTGTGAAACTATTAGCAACATTTTAAGTATATCAAAGAATTTCCCTATATCATCAAAATTTAAAATGTGTAAAGAAACTTTTGGATCCCAGTGTATATATAACTATAAACCTACCCTCAGTATTCTATTAAAATCATCTTTATCAACTCTAAGAAAGTGACAATTATCATCACGTAGAACAATAGTAGCAGCTCTTGGTGCATCATTAACTAAAGCTAGTTTACCAAAGTCATCACCTTCATGTAGTGTACATACTACACCCTGAAAATAGTCACATATAGTATAATATTACAATGTAACAATGTAACATTATGAGCTCAAAGGTACACCAATGTCTAGCACAAGACATAGTCAACATAGACAATGTGGAAATGGTAAAACCAACAAAAACAATAAAATATAAGATAGTTACAAAAGAAATTATTTTTCATTTTTTATTGAATACATGAATGTTTCATTATCTGTAAATTGTAAGTACAGTCACAGCTTACTAAAAATATTTTATTTCAAAACTTAACATTTTGCGCAAAACATAAACAAACCTACTAGGAATGGTGTGGTTGTATCCTTAAGATTGTCCCACAGACATTCAAGCTTCAAGAATGCGAGGATAAATTCTGTTAAGGAGGGTGTGTGTGTAGCAGAGGTGTAATATGGCACTTGTACTCCCTTGCCTTCATGCTAGCTTTTATGGGGACAAGGTAGAATGTCTGCTTACAACTCGACAGGCCATGGTCTTGTATATCAGTTCAGACCATAGATTTTTATCTGCCCACAGTATCCATGATACAATATAATACTCCCATTTACCGTTTCTTTAATGAAAAAGAGCAATGTGTTACAAAATTCTAAATCTGAAAAAATTCAAGAAGAAGAAAAACAAGAATATATAAATACCTTTCCATATATGACGACATTGACAGATCCTTTTAAAACAATATACCATGATTTCCCTTCATCTCCTTGATTGAATACTGTAAGTATATAGAATAACAATGTTTTATATAGCTGGATATATCATAAACAGGGCCGGTGTAATCAAACGTCATATAGTCCATGTTGTCCCAAGGCAAGTACGAACAAGAAGATTTTTCAAAAACTTTATTCTATAATGTACATACAGACAAGTAACTTTACCAGTTGGCAAGAATGGACAAGTAAACTATTATAAGATTTTGCCGGCCCTGCTAAACTATAGCTGAATAACTACAACACAATACAGATGTGACGAATGCCTCCACCTACCCCAATGTCAAAAGGGAAGGCCATTTGACCTACCCTTAACCAAATATATTGGCAACACCCTTTGAAGTATTGATACAATTCTTACACTGTTACACATGACCCCAAGGGGTCCATTTAGACATTTTAACCTCTTTACCCCTTGTAAATCATTTGTTTAGGTAGTTACTATTAAGAGTTTCAATATGAAACTGCTCACATTAACATCTGTAAATAAATGACACTATCAGGACAGGTAAACTGGCTTTCCTGAGCCAGTTTTCATATTTTTGTCCTATCATACATACGTGTAACATTTGTATCACATGTAATAATCAAGGGAGTTCTACTATATACTGATTAGTGTCATACTTACAAACAGTTCCAGCTTTAGCATGAGATTCAAACAGTAGTACACTGGCTAATTCCCGTTTAACCATTGTAGATAAATGTGATAGTGCTTTGATATGTAATAATTCTTCATATATTATCTCCAAATCTTCAGATGTTCTTTCATGTGGTCTGAAATAATATACATTGTATACAATATAGAGATTCATTTTTTTTTTAAGTTTTAAGCAATGTCAACACAAATTAAGGTCATTTGAAGCAGGCCAGCTCACCTAACCAAGTTTTTCTGGACCTTTGTCCTTCCACCAAGTTGCGAGTGATTTACATTCCAAATTCATCAACTTTTGATGAAAACTTTATAGCAAGGAAATAACCAGACTAAGGATTCTGCTTTCATATTTATATTAATTGCAACTTGTATGCACAAAAAACAGTGTTTAAGTCCATGACAATACACAAAATTTGTCAAACCCTTAATCAAGAAAACTTGACATGAACTTTTTCCACACAACTCCATACATGACAATGCAGTCCAGTTTTCTCAATGTCAAAAATATTTTACGGACATAAAATTGTGCCTTTTTTCTAAACTTTCCGTTTTTCACAGAGTGCGAAGAATCTTCACTTCTACTGTACCTTATATGTATGAATTATAAATGTTTTTGTCTTGGCACCATACTGGCCACCTATGAGCTAACCAGGTGGGCATTAATCCTAAAACAAAACAGGTGCCCCTAAACAAGGTTGCAAATAGTGACAAAAAACTTACAATTTTCTAAGAATCATTCTCATGATGGCATCAGGACCTATATGAGCTAACAGTAGAAATATATCGGGTAATTGTTCTTCACATTCCCGTTTCGTTGTATTACTTGGTATTGTACTGACACCTTCATCATCTTCTTGAAATCTATAGAATAAGTACTTGTCTTTAAACTGATGTTCATGGCACACTGCAAGATATAAAACAGATTTGTTTATGTTAGTACATGTATTGACAGTAAATACAATAATGAATATGTGTTATGTAGTATTGTTAAGTAATATTTGTTCCTTTATGCCTATTTTAACATTTTTTCGATTATATTACGGTGTTCAGTAGTACTACTTGGAGTCTAAGAATAAGTTTTAATATCTGAACTCAAGATTTTAACCTTGTGCTAAGTACATTCCAATGGAAGTAACTGACAACTGTCCTACATGATGTAAAGGTAGGCAAGAGAATGATGGCCACAGAAAATATTTCATGGCCAAACTCTACAAATATATGTGGGTTCAGCCTAGGTTAGAAATCTATGTCCCTAAAATTGGTAGTCAGACTCTCAAACAACTGAGCCAATCAAAATGAGATACAATTAGCACTCCCCTCGCAGCTCAGTCAATACTCTACCATTACTTCACTGTTGGAAAGTGAACAAGAGTGAAATATTCGGCCAATAAGCTGGAGAGTAGCCAAGATAAAGCAATAATTTAAATGGCTAGATTTCAATCCTATCTTCAACAACTGCCTATTTTCTCACACAAAAAGTCACACAGTCCATATGTAAATTATTAAGACATTACAAACATCACTTACCATGTACTACAATACCTTCTTCTACTAAAGCTTGCCACATTCCTACAGCTTGTGTTCTAGAATGTACCATAGCACTTTGTTGCATCAACCAATCCACCATCTCTGTACCTACCATACATCTACGATATGTACGTAAATGAAACTTTCTATCTCTAATCATATGTGGAGCTCGTGCCAGTAGAACTGTACGTAACACGTGGCCAGCATGGATTAATCTTTCAGAAGGCACCTACATCGGGAATAAGGCAAAATTTTCTGAGTGATTTTTGAGTGACAAAAAAAATACACTTAAAATCAAAGTGTGGTTTAAAGTCTACTTCCAAATACATTTTCAGCCAATTTACAATTTTTTGTATGATAACCTGATCATTGACATCACCTTTAGGCAGGTGATCCTCACAGTATTCATTTACACCTTATGGAGAGGAACAACTGTAGGTAAATTTCTTGCTCAAGAAAATTAGCAGTGCCTCTAGAGGGGTAAGAACCAGCGTCCTCTCGATCCTCAAGTGGGCCTTCTACCACTGAACCACTGCTCTCACTTATTAATAACAAATACATGTAAAAAAATCTTTAGTATAAAGCTGTAATTAAAGTAGACATGCCTTCTGGGTGACAACTGGGTGTGGCTTTGTTGGACATTTTGACATCTTGGATACCATTTAATGTATAATTAAATAGGTTTTTAATTGTATATGATAACTTTAAACAACATAAAGTAAAAAATCTACAGGGATTCGATGGATAAGTAATAAATATGAATAATTGAAAATGAATTACAGTTGATTACTTCCCTTTAATTCAAGAAATGATTTAACAGCAGCTGTATACAAATGACAAATCATGGTTTTTGTTATACACTTACATTGGTAATAGGGGCGGCTGGATTAGGTATTTATACTTACATTGGTAATAGGGGCCGCTGGATTAGGGATCTCATCTTTGACTTTATTTGGCATCTTTTCTTGACCAGAACTTCCATGTTCATTTACTTTCCTGTTGGGGGCTGTTACAAACATAAATATACATTTTATAAAAACACTAAGTTTTCATTTTGGCTGTTGTAAACATTTTATATGCCATAACCATAAATATTTCCCAAAAATATTCTTCACCGACTTATTTGCTAGGGGCTGATGCAATAAACTTTCTTCCAGTTTTCTACTTATAAAAAGAAAACAATTTAACTATCACTTGGGAATGAATTCTAATATCAAAATTCAGTTGTTTTTTCTTAAGACAGTCCAATGTCCAATGTTAATAAAGAAATATAGCAACTTTTAGTATGAAGTCCACTTTAAAACCACTATGACCATTAAATTGATTACTGAACCTTGTTCATTAAAAATAAACTTTGTACCGATTGAATTATTTTTATATTTAAAGAAAACATCTCTTAACCATTTTTATCATGTATCATAATATTACGCATGTGATTGTGAAGCACTTTTGAACATACTTTAAATAAGAAAAGAATGCTGTACAAATATGGGATACTGCTATTCACAATAATAATAATAATTAATAATAACAAGTTTTAAAAGCTCAGTGCCAGTACAAAAATGAAAACATAAGATGTTACACTTACTTTGAGGCGAAGGTGAAACCGACAATGGTGTGATCACAGATTCCATTAACTGTTTGTTTTTCTGAGGTGAATAAAAACATACAAACATATTATCACATTGAACAGAATATAATAAATATCCTAAACGTACATCATATTTAAATATTGTATCTTCAGTCAGGTGAGAGAAATCCTGTAAATATCGATGAAAATCTGCGGGAGAAGAAATTCCAGGCATATTAGAATATTTCTGTTTCATTGGTGTTGATTCTAAAATATCAGCAAAGGGAGAGAACTGCAAACCTGTTGGGAAAGAAAGTCTATTAAAAACGTCATCAGAAGCGGACGTTTGTGATGAAAGTTGTCGGAGAGATTGAGCTGTCGGTAATCTATCTCTATTAAAGTCTTTAGTTCTTTCAGATATATTCACATTATCACTGGACACAGATTTAGGTCTGTCGGAGGTTGACACAGTTTTAAGGTAGTTTTGTACATGACTTTCATCAAAAACAAATTTACTACCAGGTGTAAGAAATGAGGCTGATTTTGGTGTATTCAGTTCATCGGACATTCCTAAAACTGTTCGTCTGCGCCCTTTCTTTTTTCGTTTTTTTAATAAATTATTATCTGATACCCAAACATGTGTATTTAAATTTTCCTTGTCAATTTCAATCATTGAGAAACGTTTATGTATATCAGGTGAGAACTTCATACTATGATCATCACTTCTTACAATGTCAGACATAGAATATACACGGTTTGTGTAAGTTTTGTGAGGTAAAGGTGGTTTTGTACTGATGTAATCTGGTCTGCCATTTTTTAAAGGTTTATGAGGGAACTTAGTCAAGTTTTGTAAGTCATGGTTTATTTTTCTATCACAGTTTTTCATTTCAACAGAACCCTTAAAACCTTCATTCTGAACCTTATTAAAATTACTATCAGCTACTTTAACTTTATCATCTTTGTCAGTTCCATTGAAAATATTTGCAATATTAACACAATTTTGTACAATTTCATTTTGTTTAGCACGTGTAGAATCAACTTTTCTATCAGTTAAATTATTCTGATTTAAACATTTATCTAAATCAATATCATCAATATTAATAGTTTCCATGGGAACCAGAACACTTAAAGCATCATGGGAACTTGACATTGACTTCACCTTCCACTTTCTTAATTCCTTCTTTTTCTGTTCTTCAAGTTTATAATCCAAATCAATCACCTCATTGTTAGCTCCAAGTGATTCATCGTACGATACTGACATTTTACGTACATCATCGCTCAAACCTTCGATATCTTTATCACTAGTAACTGGTTCAGAACTATGAACACTTTCTGAATCATATTCAGCTTGACTCTTTTTCCTAATAGTCTTTGCAATTTCATTTAATGGAATACTTTTTCCGTAATATTGTTCTGAATCTATTAGATCACCACAGGACTGACTACGTTGAGCAAAATCATCATCCAAAGAACTTATCACACCATCTTCAGAATCCAGAGTTGTATCAAGGTTTTCACCACTAAGATCCATGATAGGTCTATGTCTCAGTAAAGTACCTGGTATCGCGTCAGAGACATCAACACTATCACCACCATCAGTCTCATCAATATCATTAACAGATTCATTATAATCCCAGTTTGAGAATATACAGCCCCTAATGTCATACATGGATGCAGGTCTTATACCAGTCTGAGATAAACTTTTAACATTAGGGGTCATACTATCACAGCTAACAGAAGCAGCACCCTCTATTTGTGACCTAAAATTTGGTGAGCCCTGATCAGCACAGAAGCTATTTGTCATCACAGAATGATTTCCATCAATTACAGCACTAAATCTTTTATAAACATGTTTCCTGACAGAACATTGACATTTTGAATTCAAATCACATAAACTAGTCGCAAATCTTGAAGCATTAATAGAAAGTTTATTTTTCGGAGATTCAATCAAGTCACAACCACTATCTGATGATGTGCTTCTTATTTTACCACAAGATCTACAGACAGATATAAAAGTTGAATCTCTAACTGATCTAGTATCTGTACACTCAGAGTCAAAACTATATTGTTTATGAAACAAGAGTAAAGAACTTCCACTCGAACTTTCTTCACAATCTGACAAATCATCATCATCATCATTGTTAACACTACATAATTGTTTAACTCTAGCAGCGTCAACTGACTTCATCATTTCATCCAGAAATGTAGGACTACGTAATGAACTAGTTGACTGAGAATTTAAACGTCGACCTACAACACTACTTGATCTTGATCTCATGTCTTTATTTTCATCTTCATTCAATGATAATGTCCTAGCAAGACTAAGCGTCACTTTTAATTTTTTAAGTCTAGCAACTTCTTCCTGAGCAGTGGCCGGTCTTTTGACAGGAACTTTAACACAAACTCTCTCATATACGAAATCAAATTGATTTTCTTTATCAACTTTAGTTTTCTTTTTACCATATTGTTTGAATGGACTTTCTACTGCAGTATTAGAGTTAGTCCTACGTCTGATCAATGTAGTCAAACTGGAAGCTTTCTTGGTCATCATGTCGGACAGAGAGGTTGCCGATGATGACACTAATGATTTGGATTTTTCAATTTCTTTTCTAATTTTAAAAGAAGCACCCATCTTCAGATTAGATAATGAGTTTGCTTTGTCGGTTAACATTTTTGAAACACTTCCCAGACGTCCAAGTTTTCGTTTTAATGCATGATGCTGGGACCTTAACTTCTTTGGATTTGGAAGAGTGAAAAATCTATTTGGATCAAGACCTTTATCCTGACTATCCTTTGATTCCCTATTGTCCCTATGGCCCTTAATTTCAAGCACAGGAGATAAATATTCAGAGGACCCACTTTTACTAAGTTTCTTCCACATATTTGAGTCTTCACTACTTTGTTGCATTAAACTAGAGTCTAAGGAACGTCTAACATGTTTGCCTTTCCTTTTTGGTTTCTCTTCATTCCAACCAGCTGATACCGTCTTGAACAAACCAATTTTATGAGAATCCCCAGTACCTGCTACACTATCTCCATCAAATGATTTACTATGTACATCTCTCTTCTTTTTTCTTACTGTTATATTTGAACTACAAATATTTTCCGCCAAAGAGTATGGTATCATTTGTTTTGTAGAACTTTTGTCAGAATCACTTGAATCTTCAGTGACATCATTAACATTATGTTCTGCTTCAGAATCAGAAAAATAAACATCCTTACCAGATGTCACTGAATGTACACTAGATCCAAAGGAATCTAATGATCCATTACTATCACTTCTTTTTAACGTATTCACTTCAAAACCAAGAGAAGTTTCGAAGATTTCATGAGGCATTTGTTCAAGTTTCTGATCAGGACCATTTACATCAGGTGTAAACTTCAGTTTGTCATCAACATCTTGTTTGATCCATGGATTATCATTACACATGTTATAATCTGTACTTATACTCTTTCTTGTTTCCTTGGAGATCTCTGATTGTATGTCTAATTTAATTCCATTACAAAAATCATGATACTCTTCTTTTGGAGATACATTCGGTTTACCAATTCCATTTCCTGATGCATTAACGGCATTGTCATTTACAGCATGATCTTTAGAAGATGAATTCAGTTTATCAGATGCTTTATCACTCTTACTAACAGCATAATCATCCATAGTGCCATTTTCATCATTTTTAACACATTCAACGATATTATCAGTCTTTTTAAGACCTTTATGAGTATCACTACATTGTTTAGAAACTTCAGTCAAATCTACAAGTTTATCAAACAGAACATTATCAACTTCATCGACACCATATATATCAGAACATGTTGGTGACAAGTCAGTATTCACATCAAATGGAAGACTATTAGTTAAATCAATTGATAAATCCTCCAAGGTAAACTGAGAACTTTGTTGTCTTACTGTAATATCAGATTTTTTATTTAACCCATCTGGCAGTTTTGAACTACCAGCTGTATTAGGTTTGGGTTCTAAATTTTGAGGTTTTTTCATATCTACAATGGAATTATCAGCTTCCATGTTATCACATTTATTTGCTTCTTTTTCACATTTATCATCATTCATATCTAGAGATTTTGAAAATTTTCTAGAATTTTTGGAAAATGACACCGACCTAACCAAGGAGGAAAACTCTCTCAAATTTGTCAAAAATCCAGATCTAGCGGCAACATGAAGTTTTTTATTTAACGTATTCTTCTTATCCAGTTTCCTGTCATATTTCCGAGAATGTCTCAGGAACCTTCTAGAACTTTTCTGATACGAGATTTGTGTAACATTTTTATTTCCTCGTCTGTCATTGGATTCCATAGTCTCACTTAACAATGGTGACATTTTTGACGACTTGGAATTTTCATTTGTATTTCCATTATCTTTCACGCAATTAACGACTAGAAAGTTCTCAGAATTAACTGACTCAACAGAGAGACATGATGTTTCCATAGACAACCTTTTATCAGGAAACATGTGACATTTACTGTAATCACGATTTACATAAGGACTACTATCCCTAACAAGCCTCGGATTAATTCCATCATCCTTGAGACTTTTTCCCTCAATATTTTCTTCATTTCGTGTCGCATGTTTTACATCCATCAATTTGTTGACAGGTTTATGATGGCGACTAGGACGTCTAAACGACAGAGTACGCCCTAATTTACGCTTAAATTTCATGTTTCATGCTGAAATCCTATTTCATTCAAAATTGATTTTTCTCTCTTAATATCTTCAATTTTCTTAGCAAGTTGGTATCTCTGGAAGCCCTCTGGAGATTCATACTTGTGGTTGACAACATGTAGCTCCATAGAACATTACGGCCATCTTAATTCTTCAAAGATATGTAACCTTACACGTCACCTGAAAATAGACATAAAATTACATATTATTTAATAATCTATGAAATGCCGTTATTACTTAACATTTTGGTTCAACTTATACTAACTGATTTTATCTGGTATTGAATTTTCATCAAAATTATTTACACTTCTACCATTGTATAAAACTTTAGAACTAAAGCAATCAATTAAATATTTACAAATATTATTCACCTTTTCTGTATAAAAACACAAAATAAACTACAACTCAATTATTCTTAGTGCAATAATAGAACAGAACCGATGATTGAAACTGAAACTGTTAGTTTCGCAATCCGGCACTCCGTCAATCGGCCACCAAGCCAAGTGATAACTGAAACTGTAGTTAAGTATGTGAGTAAATAATGTATTGTTCTTTTCCAATTAGTATAATTACAAGAAAAGTAAGCTAACATTATTTCAATATCACATCATTACAAAATTATCAATACAAAAATGAAATAATAGTCATATGTTATAATCATGCGTTAATTATTACGTAACTGAAACTAATTGTTTTGAAGTGTCTTATTTCCTAATAAAACTTCATATTTAAGTTAAAGTAAAGAAACAAGACTTAATAAGGAAATGAATAATTAGAATAACAACTTAATAATCATGCCCACACACTATGTGCTTGAAGCACAAGTACTAAGCTATATTAAAAGTTTCCAAGTGAATCAAATACTCTAAACGTATATTTATAACTATATTTATTATTTGAGGTTAATAAATGTGTATGGAGGCAAATTGAACTTAATTTAGACTAAAATTGAGAATGTTTATACATGCACAGTAAAGTCCTGCTATAAAATCCAATTTGGTAATTACAAAATCATGCACTTATTTGACAATTTTAAAGCCACAAATGATTTATCTGATAAGACAATTTTCTCTATACTATAGAGACCATTCTGCTATTAAGACCATCAATTTTAGACATCCCACGAAACATATTCCAATCAAAACAACTGACAACATTAACTTGTGTTAAAACTTAGTTTCTATGCACTAAATTAAATCATTAACTCTTAATTTTGACATTTTTTAAAAATATTTAATAAACCACCACAAGTCTTTCAATAAACATTTTTATTGAGTGAAAAGCAAAGTCAACACAATTTATGGTTACTTTACAACAACCAGCTCACCTAACCTAGCTTTCCTGGACATTTGTCTATAACCAGTACTCCCTCTTCCACAACTCTGGAAACGTCTGCATATACAAAGTACCTTGTAAATGGAGAAAAATTTACATTATTGTTGAATTTTCATGGAAGGGTATAATTACCCCTTTCAGGTTTTAAACCAGTGATCCCTTCAGGACACTGTATTGAAAATCCTACCCCTACCCTACTGCTCCACAGAACTATAAAATCATGTCCAAGTGAAACTATTTCTGTTAAGTGATATTCAGACAAACAAAACAACAAAACTCCTAGAACAAATCTACCCACAAAATCCGTCAATCAATCAAGCTTAGAAAATTCATTAACCTCAAGATGTACAAGTCTCATTGTTTAAGCATCCTTAGAATTCAATATCACAATATCAGTGCCTTTAAAATTCCAGAACAAATATGTGATCATTTACACGACATTTAAGTCTATTTAAAGTCACAGTATATTAATTTTCTCATATCACAAGTGAAATCCTTCTTCATTCCTCCAGAACAGACAACAAGAACTCTTCAAAATGATACAGCACTCATTTCCCCTTATACTCATTCACACAATAATCAACTATAAAAAAACACCACCAAGTTGACATACACACGCTATAAACAACATTATCAATATCAGTGTTTAGAAGAAGACAAAAAAATCACTACTTTAAAAACCTTATAGCAGTGTTTAACTGCTTAACGGCTATTATTGGACATTTGGCTATAATGATACTGTAGCAGTCATGTTGACCAGTTTATAAACCTTCTAGTGGTCAATATTTACAGGCTTGGACAATAATCAATAAAGACATTTTATAGCCTAGTTGGTCAAATTCAATAAACATAATTTTGGGGGACAACGACAAAAATTTCCAATTTTCCGAAGAATTTGCAAGCTATGGTTAATTAATCCAATGAGTTCCTAGATCAATACTAGAGACTGCAGTCAGTCAGTGAGTGAGTGAGGCAAGTAGGGAGGAATCTTAGTGAAACAAAGACAAGAATGTCACTTAACATTCCTCACCTCATTATAGACCAAAAATGGTGTCACAGAAAATTCCAAGAGCAGTTTGGGGTATTGTTATTACAAGACATGTATTCTTGTATTTATTGGCTTGTAATTATTTTTTCTCTGTATGAGACAATTTGGTGCATTATAAATTTTGTCCAATTACTTAGAGGACATTGTATAATTATTATAATCAAATATTTATAACCATGAGGCAATGTTCATTTGACCAAGGGAAAAATAAGCAGTCAAAGCGTAAGGTAAATTGATACTAACACTGTATGGACATTACCATACCATTTATTAGGACATCCAGTTAGTGGTCTATACACAGTACCAACCAAAGGCAGCCGGCATGGTCCTGAATCATTTATGTATATATGGTGTATTAGATTCCTGCCCACAGTACAAACAGTTCTCACTAACATCTGTTGATAGAGTACATCATTCAGGGTACAGTACAATAACATTATAATGTCAACATATAATATACCATGTGACAAGTTTAGACAGTTATGTGACTAACATTGTACAGTGTGATTTATGTACATCATTTTAATAGTTGGACTTGAATTCAGAACTTGGAAGATTTACAAAATTGTCAATGTAATTGTTAATACAGGAAGCTTTTACCACCTAATTTTGTTCTTGTTTTGTTGCCTTTTTTTCTTTGGGTTAATGCCATGTCAACATTAATTATAATCATTTAAAGGCTGTCAGTGCACCTAGTAGCTTTCCTGGATCCTTGTCTGCATCCAGTTTTCACCTACCCTTCCACATGGACCCCAACTCTTATAATATACCATATAAAGGAGGAACATTGACATTATTGTCAAATGTTCTTAGAGGGGTATAACAAGCCTGAATGGACTTTAAACTTGGGAACCCTTAAGGACACTAGATTCAAAATCAGGTGATCTGCAGCTTACTGAGAAGGATATCTGATATTTGTCTGGATGCATGTGGTTAAATTTATAAGAAAAAATATAAATAAAACATATTCATAGAGATAGATAGATCTGAATGATGATTTATTCTAGGCAGGATGGGGGTCCAGACTCTGTAATTGTTATTTTAATTCCTATTTGACATTTCAATTTAATTCTGATAATTCCAACCTTGATTTGTGTATTTATCCCTCCATGTTCAGGCTTTACAAAATTCTGACGACAAATAAGGTAGGTCCACTATTTTCTCTATAAATCTTACAACATTGTTGGTTAAAGTTATGTTACAGCAAAGAGGTGGTCCTATGGTTTAAGTATGCTCATAGATATAATATTTCAAGTTTAGCAGCAGCTATCATAAAACATATAGAAATGAAAATGCAACATTCAATTCATATATTCCTCAGTATAAGCCAATGGACATGTCTCATTGTGACAAGGCTTTGGAGAGCTTAGTAAACAAGTGTCCAGAAAAGCAAATGATAGAATTGAACCTGTCCCACCAGACACACATTTGAGAACGCAAACAGCAGCCTACATAAAATAACAAATTGACCAATAAGTCAGTCCTCCCAATAATCCAGGGCTGACCAGTTTACAGCAGTACAAAAGAAAAGAATGTTAATAAAGTTTGTAAAATACAAAACAATAATAAAGTATTGTCAATGTAACAAAGGTTTTACCAGAGTGTAAATTGTGAAATAATTAATACATATAATTAAGTATTAAAGTTATCACAATTACTTAAGAAGCCTCAAGATAAAACAGGTGTCTCCCTCAGTGAAAACATTGTCTATATATCATTATAACATACTGATTGATGTTCTACTGTGTGATATATACATGTATATTATACACCTATTAATTGCTAACATATTTTCTTATTTTATGTTGGCCTGTTATAGTAGAATGAAATCTCTTTCCTAAATGACCAACAACACCCAACCCAGTTAAGTCAGTGGGTAGTTATGCAACTGTCAGTCAATCTGGGGGGTTTTAGGGTTCAATCCAAGAGTTAAAGGTTCTATCCAGAAGTAATGGGTTCAATTCCATATACAGAAGTATTTCTCCCCCAGCCAATCTTTCCAGGGTAGTAGTCATACACTGTTTGTTTATTTTTGTTTTTTAACATCGTATTCAACACATATTTAGGTCATACATGTATATATGATGGTCTGACAGCTCTTCCTACTATAGGTTTCCTGGACACTTTTCTATCACCAGTACTAACTTACCTTGCCACGAGGCCAACAACTCATAGGATATAACCTACCGCAACCAGGCTCGAACCCTCAATCTCCTGATTTAAAGTCAGACATGCTAACCACTACACTACGGCCGTGGCTAGTCATCCACTAGCAAATGAATGATATATATAAGCAAAGTTAATGTATGTGCTCCTGACAACTGAATAAAATTTACCAATATGTACATTGTAAATATATGTTAAGACCATATTAAAAATGGGTTTACATATCAACAGTAAATAATTAAGATAGTTATTAAACTAAACATACTCTATGATCAAATATGTTACTTTTCAATTTAACAGTCAATTTACACTCAATGACATAACATGTACATCAATTTTCTTCCTCTAGAAAATTAGCAGTCACTTTGATGGGGCATCACATAGCACATCAAATCTCTAAATATATATTTTTTCCACTGATCAAGTCTGATCCTGTAAAAAGTTCTACCTATCAGAAACCATGGAATATAATCATTCACAAGACTAGCATGTCAATCATTGATTTATTAGAACTACAATCAAAGTACTCACAACCCACACTTACAATATCTATGAGGACTTTGACCTTAAATAACGTCAGCTGTTAACAATGGACATTTTATATTCAGTATTTACTATTCACTGTGACTACACAATTACTTTCATGAACTATTGTTATCTCACAGTAATATTGTCAACATAAACTTCCTTACGTTTCTTCTTGTAATAAAAATACCATTAACCTTTCAAGAGAAATGTCATTTTGAAACTTTATATGAAAAAATACATTTTTCAATACATAGCAACTTTTCTAAATGGCCACTTACCATCTCTATTACACCTCATTTCAGAAACTGTCATCTCTTAACAACCTTTACTTGGAAACTATATTCACCAGTCAGAAACAGTCACCTCTTAGCAACAGTCAACACACAAGAATAGTCATCTCAAAACAACAATCCCTCTCAACAACAGTTACCACACAACAACAGACACCACGCAACAACAGCTACCTCTAAAGAACAACCACCTCTCAACAACAGCTACCTCTAAAGAACAACCACCTCTCAACAACAGTCACCTCTAAAGAACAACCACCTCTCAACAACAGTCACCTCTAAAGAACAGTCACCTCTCAACAACAGTCACCACTAAAGAACAGTCACCTCTAAACAACAGTCACCACTAAAGAACAGTCCCCTCTCAACAACAGTCACCTCTAAACAACAGTCACTTCTCAACAACAGTCACCTCTCAACAACAGTCACTTCTCAACAACAGTCACCTCTAAACAACAGTCACTTCTCAACAACAGTCACCTCTAAACAACAGTCACCTCTCAACAACAGTCACCTCCAAACAACAGTCACCACTAAAGAACAGTCACCTCTAAACAACAGTCACCTCTAAACAACAGTCACCTCTCACAACAGTCACCACTAAAGAACAGTCACCTCTCAACAATATTCCACATTTAACAACATTCACCACTAAACAACAGTCCCCTCTCAACAATATTCCACACTTAACAACATTCACCACTCAACAACAGTCACCACTCAACAACAGTCACCTCTCAACAACATTCACCACTCAACAACAATCACCTCTTAACAACAGTCACCTCTTAACAAAAGTCACCTCTCAACAACATTTACCACTCAACAACAGTCACCTCTCAACAACAGTCACCTCTTAACAAAAGTCACCTCTCAACAACAGTCACCTCTTAACAACAGTCACCTCTCAACAACATTCACCACTCAACAACAGTCACCTCTCAACAACACTCACCTCCTAAAATTAGTCATCTTTAATCAACCACTCTTATGATTTGTTTCCTGTAACTTAGATGGCACAAGGAATATATGTAAATACCTGGTAACCGAGTCAACAAGCAAGAAATATAGTATTATAACATGGCTGTTGTAGAGAGGTTTTACCATATCTTTAATATAAAAAACCAATGGTTTCCATGGTGACATGTTAGTCAAATCTTTAGTGATATTTAGTAAGACAGATAAGATAACCACAAACAACATATGCATACTTTCTTGAATTTCAAGTCAACTTAGCAATATGACAATTTTTCGGCGTAGCTGTCTAAGCTGGATTTTGACCTACATTTCTGTATAATGACGTCTGTCTGGGGATTTCGGAAATCCGCCGTTCTATTGGATGATTTTATAAGCACTGAAAATGACGTACGGGGGAAACAGAGAAAATCCCCTCTTCGATTGGATGGCCCTGACACGCGCGAAAAAATAAAGGCCACACTATTGTAATGCAGTGTTTTACGAAATTTTGCTTCGTTCGTAGATTATTTTTTTGGGGTAGACTTCTTTTGCTTTCCAAAGTGTTTTCTATATTGTAACAATAAAAAGTTACGTGTCAAACACAATATTTTATGGGTAAAATGAATTACGTCTCCAGATGTGAACCGGTTTCTAGTAAAAAGTCTGACATATTACCCAATAATTATTAAGTAAGCCTCACTACGTCCAGTTTCCGGGGTTTACACTTTGAGAGTCACAGCTCCACATCTATACTATTAAATTTGTGAGTTTCCTGTTTTGTGGAAGAATCTGCGCAGCTTTAAATAAATCTTTTGTTTATCGCTGGAGCACACATATACCGGCATATCAAGTTGACAATTCTTTTTTGACAAAGCCTCTTGATATTTGCAAAAACTGTCAAAAATCAACAAAAAAATGGGGGGGGGGGGGTTGTGTCTAAAAATAGATAAAACTAAAAATAGACACGTCAAACCAAACTCCCCGCAGCGGTTATCTCCCTTTATCAAATCAATAATTAAGTAGGTTTTTTCCCAAATACCTATCTTCGTCAAGTTTCGTAATTGCTATTTTTAGAAATTTTCACCACGTGACGTGGGATTTTCCAGAAGTCATAGGGTAACGCATTTTCCGAAAATGGCGAAACCAGACGCTCTACAGCGTGATCGTAGTTAGTTATCGTAAAAATAATGGTTTATCGACATAAAAACAATGAAAAGCCGTAGTGGATCATAACTTTTGCGTTGATTCTGTTTGTACAGGTGTAAAATACATTTTTTTTTCATCTTTTTTTGCGATGTAAATTGGGTATGACTGAAACACGAAATGGAGATTTTGAGGCGAAATGGACGAAATGGAGAATTTGGGGCAAAATGGGGTTTTGATTGTTTAATCTATTTTGTGTACTGAAAATGAACAAAGGTAAAATAAACTACACAAATATCGATAAACTGGAAAGAATGTTTAACTTATATTGATTTATTGCCGAATTCCCACAAATAATCGTACCAAAGTCAGCATATAAAGACAAAATCGTTGCACATTTTCTGTTTTTAATATCATCATATTCTAATTATAAAAAAAAAACAATACAATCAACAGCATAATTTGAAAGCTAAGGCACATAATATGCCAACATTACTAACTCTAGTGTCCAACTGTTAGTGCAAAAAACGACAACAGCAGAAAACATAGCTGGTACAAGTTTAATCCCCAAATAGTCCCCTCAAGCTTGCCAAAAAGCAATGGAGAGAAGGTTTTTATATGATAATGCAGAGTTTAACATACATTTTCCATCTCAAATACCAATTTTAGATGATATATTTGTATAAAGTAGTATTATTTGTAATTGACCATTTTGACGTTATTTTTCTCTATAAAATCTCTTGCAGTTTCAGTACAGTAATCTAATACAAATTCTTATAAAAAATTTTAGAAACGGTAAAATTTCTTAAATTTTTCATTATATGGGCAGTTAATACTGCAGAAAATTTTAAAACTAGTTGCATGTGTCTAACTAACTTCTAACTTGAGATATTTGCTTTTAAAGATAGGGTAAATTTTTTAACATTCTCAAAAACTCGGATTTTTGCTTGGGGGTACATGTATGCAAATCTCTGTATTTTTATATGTATTTGTCCAAAGTGTAACCTGGTTGCTCTGATTTGTCATTACATGACTGTATAACAAGAAAATGGATTAAAACTTGGAAATAAAACAGCAGAATTTGAAAAAAAAAGTTCTTTCACTTTTTGTCCCAGCACAATTTACGGTCTTTCTAAAAATGAAGGGTCACGTTATAAAAATGCACATAACTTAAGTTACAGACGGTAAATTTCTTTAAAATTTCAGCATTCAATGTCTTTAATAGTACAGATCAAGAAACAATATCAGTATAAGAATTGTGGAAGGTCACCATTACAGTTCCAGAACCTTAAGAATAAATTCATAATTTTTGTTTTGTAGCATTAATGAATAGGTTTTCACAATGCTATTCTCAAAAATCTTCTTGTCTGAAACTACAAGGCCTAGAGCTTTCATATTTGGTATATAACATCATCTAGAGGTCCTCCATCACAGTTGTTCAAATTATGCCCCTGGGTCAAAATTGACCCCACCCCATGAATCACAATATTACATTGAATTATATAAGGAAAAGTTCAAACAACATCTTCTCTTGAACCGCTTATGATAATTTGCCCAAACTCAACAGGAATGGTCCGTGGGTGGTTCCCTACCAAAATTGTTCAAATAGGTCTGATTGGTTGGATAAGTAGGTCACTGGGTCAAAAAATAGGTTTTAACATTAGTGGTCCTCTGTAAATGGCTCTTCTGTGACCTTTGACCTTTTCCTCAGGTGAGCACACTTGTTTTTAAATCGACGCCGTTTGTCTTTTTTAAAGACATTTCTTGTTTGTAATATAATAATCTTGTTTCACTTAAAAACATTTTCAATTTTGACATTAAAAATATCTAAACAAAGACAAATAAAAGTACATAAAAACCTGCCAGGTAGGCTCCATAGTAGGCTGAGGGTCTAAAAATGAGGGCCTCAGTAATGTCCCAATGGTAAAAATTGATGGAGGCATTTTAAACTTTTTGGTGCTCACCAGAAACAGATGTTTTTTTTTTTGCTTTCTGTGCAATTCATAATTTAATATTGTTAAAAGTTTTCATAATTTCATTGGTACAGAGGCATGAAGTTTATACTAAGTCTTTCCATATTAAACCATTTTTTTATTATTTTTTTCTTTGTATTGTGAGGTGGTGGATTATTATTTTAGATCTATTTTTTCTGGCAGTGTCGGTTGTGCTACTGTCATCATCACTTAAAGAGATGCCACCAAGTTTATAACAAAGGCTTCTACAAGTTTCATGATGCACACAGATGCCAAGTCATTCAATGAAACTTGACACAAGTGCCCAGTGGTGCAAACTGAAACTGGACACAGATGCCAAGTGGTGCAATGAAACTGGACACAGATGCAAAGTTGTGCAATCAAACTGGACACAGATGACAAGTCATTAAATGAAACTGGACATAAATGCCATGTGGTGCAATGAAGAAACTGGACACAGGTGCCAAGTGGGCAATGAAACTGGTCACAGATGCCAAGTGGGCAATGAAACTGGTCATAGATGCCAAGTGGGCAATGAAACTGGACACAAGTGCCAAGTGGGCAATAAAACTGGCCACAGATGCCAAGTGGGCAACAAAACTGGACACAGATGCCAAGTGGGCAATAAAACTGGCCACAGATGCCAAGTGGGCAATAAAAATGGACACAGATGCCAATCAAGCAATGAAACTGGACACAGAAGCCGAGTGAGCAATGAAACTGGACACAGATGCCAGGTGGGCAATGAAACTGGACACAGATGCTGAGTGGGCAATGAAACTGGACACAGATGCCAAGTGGGCAATGAAACTGGACACAGATGCCAAGTGGGCAATGAAACTGGACACAGATGCTGAGTGGGCAATGAAACTGGACACAGATGCCAAGTGGGCAATGAAACTTGACACAAGTGCCAAGTTGTGCAATGAAACTGGACACAGATGCTGAGTGGGCAATGAAACTGGACACAGATGCTGAGTGGGCAATGAAACTGGACACAGATGCTGAGTGGGCAATGAAACTGGACACAGATGCCAAGTGGGCAATGAAACTTGACACAAGTGCCAAGTTGTGCAATGAAACTGGACACAGATGCTGAGTGGGCAATGAAACTTGACACAAGTGCCAAGTTGTGCAATGAAACTGGACACAGATGCGGAGTGGTGCAATGAAACTTGACACAAGTGCCAAGTTGTGCAATGAAACTGGACACAGATGCGGAGTGGTGCAATGAAACTTGACACAGATGCAGAATGATTCAATGAAACTGGACATCCAATGCCAAGCTATGGATTGAAACACAGATGCCAAGTCGTGCAATGAAACTGGGCACAGATAGCATATGTAAAATTATGATTGAGCCCCAAGTGGGGCCCAGTCATAATTTTACATATGCTATCTCTATTTTGCATTCACAAATGGTGTGAATGCCTGCCCTCGACAAAACACTGCAAGCTTCATCTGAAGAGCATGACAGCTAATCCATGAGTCAATGGTTTTATTACTAAGTGGGGAGAGTCTACACAGCTTGGTACAATTTGGTTATTCTATAGTACTTTCCTCATAAGTTGCAGTGACTAAATACATGTACCTTTAAACCTACAAAAATCTCAGTTAAAGAGTCAAATTTCCTCATCAAGAAAAATTATAAAACATTACACTGTATGTAAAAATAAATTAATTTGTATAATTAAATCAAGTAATTACATACCAAATTTAGTTTAAAAATCCATTATTTAATATAAATGTAATCAAATTATCACAGCTTCCATACAAGTGTATATTAAACACCATAAATCTCTATAAAACAACAAAAATCACCAAAAACACCGAAAAACACCAAAGTAACGCAAAACAGTCACATTTTTTATGTGATTTTTGTACCTATACAGTAGACATACATTATAATGACAAACGTAACATATATAGGTATATATTAAAGCTACAATGACCTCAGCATAAAGACAGCTCTCTATACCCTCGGGACATAAACATCACTTAGATACACTTATACTAATATACTAAGTGAAAAAATACTACAGTAAATATGTGTGTATCCCGTTAAACGTCCATAAAAGGTAAAAAAAGAACAATGAGACAATTTTCTTCCTTCTTTTTTCATTGTTACTTTGTGAAACAATCGGTAATACAATTAGCAAACTAATTATGTACAATTATGAATCAAAACTAAAGATTTTAAAGTAACTAAATATATATTTCTTGAAAGAACTCACAGCATCATTGATTTAACCATTAGTATTAGCTATTTTCAGTATAATTAAATGCTCGTTAAGCACCTACTAGTGTTGCCACATTAGTTTTAATTTTCACAGTAAATCTATTTCTGGATAACAACAACTTGCAACATCACAATCAAATTTACAGAAATTAACTAAATTTGTTAACTAGATTATATAGATGTAGACATCAACAGCATACATGTTAGTGCAGTCACCGCAAAACATGGCGGACCGACGGACAAATTCTGTAAAAATTTAGAAGGTCCGTCTTGATCTGCAGCTTTACAGGTCCGACTGTCCGGCAAAAAATTTGACCACATCAATTTTTGAAATTTTTGAATTCAGACTTAAAAGAGAGTTTTGTTATGAATCAACATATGAATGGTCAATTTTGAAATGAAAAGCTTAAGATAAAACTCATTCACATACATTTAAATATGCTAAATTTTCAATTCATCAAATATGTAAAATGACTCCGGTCCTGTAAGACTTGGTTTGGTCCTGTAAAATTTTGATCTTCACAGGACCTATTGTCCAGTAATAAACTTTAGTTTCGTTGTGACCATGTTAGAGCATCAACAATCACAGTTTATTTATTGACATGATACAAATGACGGACAGTATGAGGTAAAGGGTTAATGCAAAACTTGCAGCAAACATTGAATGACTGAAAAGACAAGAGTCATTGACATTGACTATTAAAAAGCCCGAAGCCTAGAGTAAGTGAAATTTTATATGTGCAAGTAAAAGTTACTTCCATATAGTCTGCTAGCTGATGATTTTGTTGTGTTTATTTTTATTATGTGTTTGAGAACATTTAAGAAAATGACTGAAACGAGTCATAATAATACCTTTACATGCATTGGTCAACATACCTGCAAACAAGCGAGGTTTTCAAAGTCTATATAGTTGAAAGTCTATTCAACTGTCAGTGGTGCAAACACTAACCCTGCTGATTAAAATAGTTGATATTTGTTCGAAAATTCCCATACATAAAATTAATATGGATATCCATTTTTATCTATCACAAGTACAGAACTACTGTAGTGAGCATTTAAATCAGAAGGGATCAATGTATGTGTCACTAAAAGCTGAATAGAATTTAACATTATATGTACCGGTATGTATATAACAAATTGGGCAACTGTTTGAGAAAAATGAAACAGAAGCATTTATCATCAAACATTTTAGCTTGGTTTTCAAAGTCCACATATCTCACTAACAAGAAGGTGTGTCCGAGTGACCCGAGGGCAGCAGACGTTGACACATATAATGTGTTAAACTACACTGATATCAGACACAGAGTAACGATGGTTATCTACAGAAACAATAACAACAGATTGTAATCATTGACAACAACATAAATTATAATGTAATTGTTATACATGACATTGATATTGTAGTAATGATGATTTGAGTCCTGGTATCTTAATTTACAACAAAATTGGTCTGATCATTGATTAGAGACTTTTATAGCAAGCAATCAGATGAAGGTGGAGGGATAGGTTGAAAAAAGATGTAATATATACCAATATATTGACCTTTTTCTTTTCAAATTAAGCCATCTTCGAGACTAAAAAATGGTACAAAATCATATGATATTGCGATAACTAAGGTAATTTTATAGTGGAACTATAGTAATAAGTTACATTGAAAACAAGTCAGCGCACTTTGAAGGCTGGTTAACTAAAATTTGAAAGTGTGAATAAATGAGTCAACAGAGAAAATCCTTCAATTATAATTACATGTATAAGCAACAGCTAATTGAATCTCTGCAGCTCATCATTCTGAAAAAGCTAAGAGGTGTTAAAATACAAGAATAGCAAAACCAAATATAAGATACAATAAACTTAGGATTAAAAATGTTATCAAACCTTTAGAGTCCATACTGAACTTGTTATATTGAACAATTCAATTTAAATGCAATCATAGATAATCAGCTATAATGTTTGTTTGTTAATTTACAATTAATTAATTTAATCAAAAAAATCTAGCAGACAATGAGACGACCAGAGTTCACGGTTTAAACAACACAAAATATACAATAATGAACTCAAAGATAAAAATGTTTGGAAAAGAATCAAATATTTTTCAGTGTATGAAATATTTAATGATTAGTGTCATTCTATATTATAAAGACGAGGTATCTGGGTATGGAATTACATGTAAAGCGTGACTTAATGCTAATATGAACACCCGATAGTCTTAAAGAATGTAAATTAAGATTAAACGTCTGCAGTGTAACATGCACTCACACATTATTTCAGTCATGCTATGTACCATACGTTAACAATTTACTAAATTTCTTCATTCTGCACATTTCACAAAACTTCTGTGAATATTAATTATGTGTATGCTGTAACATTAAAGAACAGCATTATGAAAGAAACATATTTTAATAATTTAATGAACAAATTTTGTTACAAAGTGGCAACACATTAGAAATGTCTAATAATTCAAATGTGGCGAACAATAACCTAGCCATGCATTCATGAACTAGTTCTCATGTGCAAGTAGATCAAAAAAAGAAAACCAAAAAGCAACAATTAGTATTTGGGTTTCTTTTAAATTATGACAGAAAATGCTTACTTGGGTTTAATTGTAGGAGAGAAGTTGTACACTTTTAAAATGTTCAGGTGAAGGACCCCTTAATTGATTCCTTACAATTTTTTACAAGTAATAAACTTGCATAACTTATATAGCTGCTTCATGCTTCATAGCTGTCTGAAATAATTAATAACAGGAATAACCAGCTTTGTTTACAACAAACCAAAGGCAGCAGTCAACAAACGTGACTAACTTATAAGTTTTTAATGGTGCAGGAGGGTTATGGCTGCAGACTAAAAACTTTAAACTATTGTCAACCCAAAATTCGGTCATTTTAAGCAAGCAGGTTTGCATATAGAGGTTCTTCTTCTTCCTGGTAAGAGCTGGGATCTGACAGATCGTATTTAGTTCTGCGAGACTGATAGGTTAAGCTGACCTGAAACCCCAAAATTATAATTTAATTTAATACATATTTCATTGCATGAATTGTAACCTCTTAAATCAACAGAAATTTTGTTGGAGTGTTTCTTAATTTGATCTTTTGTCTCTTTTTCCCATATTTGTACAATTCATTTAACAAATTGAAGTACTAACTAGATTAATAATGAAAAGTTGTTCACATTAAATAGGTTATAAGTATTTGATTATATTTAATTGATAAGATAAGGGAACTTTGATCTATTACATTTATAACTTGTGTCTAAAATAAACTCATTTAAATCTATCTAACTAGTTTCTACTTTGATACTGGTAAACCCCTTTGTTTATTTTAATGTTTATTTATTTTGTAGTGGACTGTTTCTACACTAGAAATTTGGCCACATATTAGTCAGTCACTAGGAGAAGAAATGATTATACAGACAGAGGGAGAGAGTCAAAATCATTGCACCAAGTATTGGTATTGCATTGATTTAGCATTGGCTAAAGGAATCTGAAGGAATTGGCTAATTGGATCTAGCCGGGGCTTAGGGGGGTCCAGACCCCCTCTAGAATTTCCAAAATGTACCTGTCCATTAGTGTTTTTCTTGACTGTCAGTCATTTTTAAGTAGCATGACACAGTTTTCTCGGTGCATTACATAGATGTAATGGTAATGTAGTTTTTAGTATTAATATCTTGCAATATTTGAAGCAAAATGTATATGATGTGGTTGTGGTTCTAATGTTTGGACCCCCCCTCTAGAAAAAATTCTGACCCCCCCCCCCCCCCTAGAAACAATCCTGGATCTGCCCCTGTTTATGTATATGTGACAATTTTAAAAGAAAGGATGTTAATGATAACTTGATATTTCCTATGTAAAGAATGTTGCAAATTTATCCTAAATACACTATATTAATTGTATTACGAGGGGATAAAGGATCAACTAAACTACATCATTTTCACATTCATTTATTAAAGTTCAAACAAATATTTTGATATAATTCTTGGATAAAAGGCCGAGTACTCCTAACCAGAACCAAACTCATGATCGCGATCAACCATATATAAATACACCAATGATTCTAAATCATGTAGGGCAGTTGTCAGTCTATGACAAAAGTATGCGCCTAGTAACTGGTTAGCAGCTAAATCCATTGATTTAGTCTTTCCAGGAACAGTGAGTAGGTTGACTGACCGCCATTATATGACCTATACAATGTGTTGATGCAACGTTAAAAACAAGAACAGCTTGCCCAGAACAATACCTATACGATTTTTTCATAATGTATACATCAAACATTATTGTAATGAATAACATTTAAAAAAAATTTGCATCAAATTACAGAATATAGAATATTTTAAGCAATAGAACCTACAGTCAAGACATAACAATACAAGTGTTACAATAGAGGAAATATCATGAATACCAAATATCAAATGTCTATATCATGATTATGCACAAAAATAATGCATTAGCATATGGCAGGCTTAACGCAAAAGGGTCATAACTAACTCTTTTTTATATTGAGTTAAGACCATTTTCCTCTAAGCCCACAATATTGCCATTTGCTAAAACACTCTTGGGACATTATTTATTCAAGCAGGCCAATAATTGACATCATGTCTTCCTTTGACTTGTATTGACCTTAACATTAAGTTGGAGCATACATTAACCCTGCTTATTTAAATACTCAATATTTGTTTATTATTCCAGTAAATGAATAAAATATTTTTATTTTCATCCTGAGTACAGAAGTACTGCAGTGAGTATTTAAATCAGCAGGGTTAATGCATTAGCCACTGACAGTTAAATATCGAAATTTAACAATACCTAAGCCAGATTTTCTGCCACCCAAGTCTAACAGGCCACCTTATACTCAGAATAGACAATATTTTTATATGTTAATTACTAGTGTGACACAAAATAGTCTATCTATGAGTCTTTCATACTTTGTATTTAAATCAGTATTGCACGATTCCATCAAGAAATATATTACATAACAATATTAAAAACAGCCTTTCCTACTTTCTATAAAATATTTGTGTCAAAACAGGTCATATTACATTCAGAGCTATCAAGCATGTATTTATTCACCTTAAATCTAAATAAACTGCTGTGATAAGCTTTAAAATATTTAAATAATAGTAACACCTATTGCGAGAAAAATCCAAAAAAAATCTGTAATGGTATTTAGAATATTGTAATATTAACATGAATTGTATCAAGGTCCTATGTCACACTTTCATATAGATCAAACTGAACAAGGTGTGTTAAATATTTGAATAGAATATTGAATGAAATATTTTATGTAAAATGTTGTAAAAAGAATTTTCCTAATCTACTTATAAAGTTTATAACTTCTTTTTGACTAAAATTAACCTTTTACCATGAAGGTATATTAACGCTAGTTTATAGGAAAGTCTAAGCCCATGCAATTACACGACAAAACTTTGGGAAAATGCTCAGATGCCAAATTCACAACTGCAGGCTAGGTTAATCCCTTCAGTCAAAATAGGTTACTTGAACATCATGACAAAATTTCAAAAATTGAGAATTTTTTGTGTGTTCCTAGAAGAATGTATTTTTCTTTCCATTTCCATAAAATTAAAAGATTATTAATAATGTGCCACTTTCCACCTCTGCAAAATTAATGTTTTTTCAGTCTTACTTAACCCCACACAATAAAAGTACAGCCCTGAACGCCTGCACAGCAATTGCATCACTAATATATGATAAAATTATATGAACAAAAATCAAAGGGAAAATTACATGATATATTCTGACATAAAGATAGTAGATCAAGAATTAAGTGTTTAAAACATGGATCCTCTGGTACTTATATCTATATTTTAACAGTTTCACGATCTACGATCATACCGAGATATGTCGTAACAAACCTTCCCAGTTTGCATTTTGATGTGCATTTATTTCTAATCTAAGTTCTTATCACAGAGAAAATGAAAACTGCATGCTGTATATGAAGTTAAAATAACATAGGTATACAATGTAATCTTTCATACTGGCCATCTCCTTAAATAACAGCCATATCCCATTATATAGGTGGACTGACCACCGTGATATAACCTATACAATGTTTTGCTGCGGCATTAAACCCAACAAAAAAACAACCAACACAAAACAACAACAGCCAAACATAAAATCAGTAACCTCCCCAATAATAGCCAAATCTAAACAAATGGCACCTCCTAACAACAGCCACCTCCCGATAACAATTGTTTTTAAACCACAGCCAACTCAAAACAACACTTACTTCAACTATCCTTTTGGACCAATAAGTTTTTTTTAACTCAGGACCTCCTACAATACAGGATCAGGTCAGTGGTGTCACACATCTTGCCATTCATACATATTCTCATACATTTATAAAAATAAATCTTATCAAGTAACACACAAATCGCAGTGTTTAGTGCAAAACAGTTGTAACTCATTCTTTTCTTACATTGAGTTACGTCTGTTTTGTGCTAAATCCTGAAAAGTATACAATGTCTAAAATTCTAAGTAACGAAATGCTTTCCATATTTCATATACGTTTATTATAAATTCTTTTTTAATTCAAATCCATGGTAACCTAAGTCAGGTAGGATAGACTATATGTAACAGAACACTACAATCTATACCAGTTCTGAATACTTGAAAACAAATATTTCTGTAAGATGATTCTTGACCACATGACATCAAATCATAGAAAATTGTAAGCTGAGACAAACTGACAGAATTGACATCAGGTAAAATATAAGTTTCTAATTGGAATGTACAGTATAACCTTTGACAACATTGATAGTCACCGTCCTGGCAAAGTGGCAGTATATAACTGTATATATATATATGCAATTGAAACAAGACTAGAACTACACTAATATATATATATATATATATATGCATAACGTACAATGATTCAAGGACTAAGGATTTGTAAGATTTCAACATGATCCAACGGCTGTAAGAAATTATATGATTTATATCTAGAATCTTATATCGTATACCCTGGGAAAGGATAGTTTAGGTTCTGTAAATGTGCATGAACCCCTTAGAAATGAGTTTTAGGGGTCGCAGCAACCCTGAACCCCTGATCAAGGCTTTGTCCAGGACTCATAGTGGGCCCTTGGATACGGCCACACTCGGTTTGCTTGTTCATTTTCCGCCCCCTGTAACTTGAATTTTCCGCCCCTCGTAACTGGAAATCCTGGATCTGCCTATGATAACAGTGGTTGTCAGAAATTCAAAAGGTCATTTTTGCAGCAAGTACTATATATATATCTTGTTTGTCCATTTTGGTTGCCCCAAAAACTTACTTTGGTTGCCTGAACTGAAAAGTGGTTTTCCTGGAAAACCAGACACCCACTAATTTTATAGGCTGTAGTGGTGAACCACAGGATTTAAAATCCAATCCAGAGGTCCTGGGTTCATTTTCCAGCTGTAATATTGGTTACATCCTTCCATGAATACTTAATGTTAATAAATATTACCCTATGTAGAAGGCCTTTTGTTACTAGAAGGCTTACAATAAGTACTGGTAAATTTGTCGAGGAAACTTGTTCAAAATCGTTGGCCATAATGTGCATAATTCAATAATGTTTAAATATGATATAAAATACAGAATGTAATAGCAAGGTTTTACTGTATTTAAACATCAAAACCAACATTGAGCAACAAGGACATTTATTCAGTAACTTAAGCAACACAAATATTCAAGTTATGTAACCCAGAAAAATAGAGTAAAAAGTTCTAAACAAATACACTAGAAGGTCAAAACCTCCCAATTCCAAAAGTGAACACAGACTGTTCGACCAATCGATTAATTCAACCTTATAACCGTAGTTTGTTCTTTACTATTTTTATAGCGTCTTTTTATGTAGCTAAATAAGGGAAATTGATGCCAGGTAAAATGTTCAACTTATGCAAGTAGTCAAGCTGAAGTCAATCCCTCTAGTTTTAACTGTACTTGAGTTCTACATTTCAAAACCCATTGAATAAAATTAAGACAAAATTCGAAACTTGGCAATAAAACAGTCACTGCAGAAATGTTCAAGTTTACGGTAAGAAATTAATAGTTCTGACAGCCAGGATTCATCAAGTAGCTAAGTAGCTTCTTATATTACAATCTATGTATAAATCAATATTACAAAATGATAAAATATCAGATTCTTACAGTTTTTTACTTCATAATCTTAATATAGACACAATTATGTTCTTGCAATATACAAGAGAAAAGAATGACGTCAAGCATTATTCCACATTGATGAAATGACATGCTACTGTCAGATGATATAATATTATATTAATAGTAATATACTTAAATGTCATATATGTTCACTTTCATGGTCATCCTTAGTCTAATGACCTTTCGGTAGAAATATTATTACTAAAAGTTCTTGACTATTTTAGTCAAAGAAGACTCAGTAATACTTATTTAATCACAAATACGATGTGCTAATATAACTGAAAGTAATTTAGTAATGTAATGTATAGCAGATATCAACAAGTGCCTATCATCCTAACTGTTAGACTAGTAGGTAACAATTTAATGGTATCATTAATTGCTTTCAGCGCGATATGACCTTTCTGTGTTGGTGCGCCATAAAAACAAAACAAACAGTAGGTAACAAAATTATGATTTAATGATGATGCATCCAAACTCTAGTTTATATTTCATTTCAAAACAAACATAGAAAAATGTAAGTAGAGAGGATAGAGATTCAAAGAATGCAACAGTTGATGGTTGCTGTCCCAGAACACTAAACAACACATAGCTGTATATAGTAAGCTTATTCAACTGTCATTGGTGCATCCCACTGATTTAAATACTCAATATTTGTAAAATACTCCCAGTATAAAAATATGGGCATCTAATTTTATCTATGGTGAGAATAAACATATTCAAATTAGCAGGGTTAATGTGTGCCCAATTGACATTTGAATAATATTTAACAATAAATCTGACCTTTAAGATATAGAGGATATTCGTCAACTTTGGTGCAAGATCGATTTTTGTTTCACCGAGTGAGCTCAGAAAACATATTTTCATGAGTGGCATTGAGATTCCAAGAATCTTTCTTTCAAGCTTAGTTTTGTGTTTTATTTGATGTATTTTACACAAATTATAACGTGACGTCATTTCTACTCCATAATGACGTCATTTACCTTCTAATATAACGTCATGAACGATGAAAATATAAGGTTATATTTTCACTACGATGAAAATATAAAATTTATATTACCATCGTTTATTTTCATCGAATAACGTGACGGTGAATTCACCGTAAAGCATGAAAGAAATTCATATCTTCATGACTAAAACAATATTTTATAAAATGATAAAATTGGTCGGTCAAATTATATTAACTTAATGTTTACATGTAATGACCAATGAACTCAATGACCAAGGTATAATAACACCAAAACAAACAAACTGACCAATAGATAACAGTTCAAATCTAACCCCACCCATTGTTTTTACTTTTAACTTTTACAGGTAACATTATAATTGACATAATATCATACCCAATTGATTAGTGCTAGATCTAGCCTTCATGTTTGATTTGATTTATATGATTTATTGGGTTTTAACGCCGTGTCAACACAGGTCATTTTACGGCGTCCAGCGCACCTAACCTAGCGTTCCTGGACCCATGTCTATAACCAGTACTCACCTACCCTTCCACAAGGCCGGAAACTTCTCCATATTATCTAATCAATGGAGGAAAATTGACATTATTGTCAAATTTTCATGGAAGGGTATAACCTCCCCAGGTGGGATTTGAACCCGCACCCCCTCGGGCACGAGTATCCAAATCCCGGCGCGCTACCAACTGCGCTATCGACCCGGGTTAGCCTTCATGTAAATAAAGAAACATGTAAACAAGTTTTGTACAAAATTTTGTGATCAATTGTAGCCAATAATTACATTTTGATTTATTGTAAATTATTATAATTTCATTACATACATGGTACTAAATTGTATATTAATGATACATCATTATGAATAATTTATTGATAAGTTTTGTCAATTTTTCATTCATAACTAGAGTTCTATAATTTATTATAAGCATACATCCAATTTTGTTGTATTCAAATCTAAAATAAACAAGTTCACACAGAAAACTGGTATCTAATTAATTATTGTATTTCTAAATTTTTACTATGTCATATTTTCAAATTATATTAACTAACTATTATTTTGTAGGGACAAATTTAAACTTACACTATTTTCATATCAAAGGGAGATAAGTTGCATTTACTTAGAGTTTTCATTAATAATGATACAAACAAGATGCATAACAGCAATCCTCTAGACAGGGTTACATGGAGGACAGACGTTAGAAGATCTAGCCCGCTGCAGACTGGGGTAAACAGTTTACCCCAGTCTCTCGGACACCAGCAGCAGATGACAAATACAAGCAAAATGATTTACATGAAGTTGAGTAAGTTAAATATCATATGAGTGTGCATGCCTCTATAATCTATAAAGTATTTTCTATTGTAATAATCATATAAATCCAGAAGATCAACCCACTGCATCCTAAGTCGTTTCAGTTACAAATAACCAAGTTTGTCAATCAGTCAACCCAGTGTGTGACTCAATACTTATAAATAAATAAAAATATTCCTTCCATTCATAAGTTAAAACTATAAAATCAAACAAAATTATAAAAAAATCTCCACACACTAAAAATAAAATAATATTATCAGTCACAAATGTTTTTTAACTTTGATGTTATTTCTTTATATAAAAATATTTCCATTTATCAAGTGTAAAGTGCGGATATATAAATGTAATAAAAATCACAGAGTATGTGAAATACTAGAGATGATCTTAAGATATCCTCTAGATAGGTCAGAGAAAAACTAGTTTAACAACAAGATAATATAGAAGGATGTAGGCTAGTTTTGCACTGGCCCTTTGATATGATATCGTAAAAATAAGAAATCATTCACTATCAAAGAAAAGTTTGTCAAACTTCACTAATCAAAGAAATGATGACTTTAACAATAAATAGTCTGTCCTATACACATTGTGCATTCAACAAAATTTGACTGAATGTGTTGAAAATACAACAATTTATTATCATCAGTCATGGCCTTAAATTTTGTAAAGCACTAGCTTGATTTAACATGTGTTACAATAAAAAAAGCAAAATTATCAACTAGCAAAAAATATGAAAAATTCCATTAGGTCCCTGGCTTCATGATAGTGAATAAAGAAGGGATTCTGGCTAGTTAATTAAGGTGGGCTTCGGGCTAGTGGGTTATGGAAAGCTTTAGGCTAGTGGGTTAATATGATATCAGTAGAGAGTTCAGTTACCGCATACGTTACAGAACGTTCCGTAACGATACATTCGGAACTCCTCGGCCATTTGCTGCGAATAATCTAGGACATATTCAAACGCTTTTTTGAAACTACCGGTGTTGAAGTAAACAAATATATGGTCGTATAGGCATCTATATAGAGTGATGTTTTGTTTTTAGTCCGTAAATTTTGAAACATCACTCATTGTCTTAACGATCGCATATTTGTGTATTAGATAAGATTATTCACAGCAAATGGTCGAGGAGTTCCGAATGTATCGTTATGTAATGTTCGGTAATGTTTTGTGTAATTGAACACGCTACTGATCATTATTATAATTGTTACATCAGTTGCTATGGTAACTCATGAAGCTATACAATACATTTATATAGACAGATGTACAATGTTTCAGGGTTTTGCTCACAATAAAATCAATGTAAGGAAATAAACACCCTAATCCCAGGAAGTTAGAGCCCAATAATCAATTCTAATATCCTATTTTCAGAATTATATCACAGAAACAAAGAGAATAAATGCAACAGTTGTGAATCTGCCTTGATTTGACCAGTTCTAATGAAAGCAACCCTTCAGTCATTGCCTTAAATCTTCTTGAGCATATCCAAACGTATTATGATGTATATTAAGGGACAAACTTATCAGAATTGTTTAGCCTTAACATAATTTTTCCATATTTTAATTTTTTCACAAGCCCAAATCAATAAGCACCTAGTCTCAGGTTTTTGGCTATTGGGTTAAAATGATGACTGCAGACCCTTTGATTCTGCCTAGAATTGGAAAGGTTTATTGTAAGATATCATATTAATATTAAGATTTGTATCCAGTTTTCAATTAATTTCATAATAAAGTTAAAATATCTTTCTTTAATTATATATCTCTATCAGAGGCCCCAGCCCTGAGAATAAGTGGACCAACCACCAGCTTTAATCATTAAACAGTAAAGTTTCGCAGTGAAAGAAAGCCACCTTGGTTATACCAAAAACCATGTGATTTTTTACAAATCTTTAAGTTCCTAATGCTTATTTTGAGAAGTCATTGAATCCTATATTAAGACATTTTTTTAATGATCCATATATTATTTAAGAACATTTTTCTATTAAGACAATTGATTTAGATGATCCTAACTGTGGAACTTTACTGATAATCTCCTACACTGATATAAACCAGAAACTATAATAATACAAGGTGATATATGTACAATATATATTAGATCATTTATAAAGTGTGATCTATTTGTCTACTGTATAGTCAAACTTGCATTTCATAGACACTCCAGTTTACAATGTATCAATATATACAGTATATTACCTCTACAGAGCGGCCCTAAATAGAACTAATCATCTGTCCAACAATAGCTTTTGATATTTCTCATAGGCATAATGTTAGTTGAATTTAACCTCTGAAGAGGAACAACCTCTAAACAACAACACATTTTAGTCCCTTCCAATGGGTTTTGTTCCAGAGAGGTTGAACTGTATTAATTTTCCATTAAATTATGAAACAAGCTCACAACAAGACAAGGGAACTCCATAAAGACCAGGTTTTCTAAAGACTTTCAACCTAGCATCCTATAGGTTGCAGTTTGAATCCTGGGTGGGCCATTCTTTCTTTTGCAGAGTACGAGCATGAAGTTATTTCTATGGTCATTCTCTCTCCTACCACTGTTTCAAACTCTGCAAAAGTAAGTATGGTCCGTCCGGATGAAATAGGCAAGCAGGCAGGCAGGCAGGCAGGCAGGCAGGCAGACAAAGTACTGATCTGATCCAACACTACAATTTCCCAATTTCGTACCCTTAAAACTAGTTCCTCATATACAGATACTTGCTATAACTGATTCAGATGAGGGGAAAAGCGGGCAGGCAGACCTACTTAGTTTATTCCCTACTCTAGTATATAGATGATAGTCAGATAAGTTTCAGTGTCTATGATACCGTAGTTCTACTGTAGATTACAAACACATTAAGAATTTTAAAACAATCCAGACCAGACTTATAGTTAAGACCAACAACTAAGGTATGTAGATAATTGAAACATTAAACTATATAATGTAAGCTATTTATGTATCTATCTTAGACTTAATATACAATATCCAAGATTCTTGTTATAATAACTTGCCTATTTAATGCAGCCATAGCCTGTCTCAAGCCAGGTGGAGAAATGCAGAGGGATCATCACCACAGAAGATACTGATGTAAGAAGTTCAGTCCAGCAGAAGAAGAACTTCTTGCAATTGTCTACTCTAGACACTTAACTTTTAAAGTGAAATTTCTTGCCAGGGTCTTCACATAATGCATTCATATGGAGCGGACAGATTCTGGTAAAAAACTAAACCTCAATCATCTCTCAACTTTTCTATTAACATTAGAAGTCATCACCTTAATTCACTAGCCTGAAGTCCAAACCCTGTGGTTATAAATTATTGATTCAGGTTTGTGAAAACAACTGATTTCATATAGTCAGGTAGATGATATTTTTGCCTTTCACTATATAACATAATGAACCAGGCAGTACTAACAATGTTTGATACACATTATTGCTGAAAAGTGTTTTTTTGTGCACATATTTTTATTTCGATGGTGAAAGCTTGTATGTACCGAAGGGGAAAACCCAAATATTTGAATTCCAGATAATATTATTATAGTCTATTAATTAAGCCTTGTACTACGAGTGTCACTGTTTTACTGCTAACAATCTTTGAACGATTATAACTAGGAGACAAGGAAAAAGACTGAGAGGTTTCACTGTATTTATTGGTTCATTCATTCACCCAAATATAAATCAGTACAGTGAAAATTTGAATTTAACCACATTATCAACACCATACTCCAACTATGTAATTACCCAAACCACCATCTCACCAAAAAAATGTCTATGCATCTGTGACAGATCACAACTCAGTGAAATATGATTTTTATCTGGCTCTTAACACATAATTAATCACTTGTTATAGCGCAAGAGGGAAGTAGAAGGGTATTTCCCATCCCTGCATTTCTAAATTAATTCTACAACATCATGTAAATATCTCTTCATCCATTCATTCTCCTGGAATGCTAAAAGAGTGATTCAAAATCTCCTAACTGCAGGATTTTCAACGGTTGATACAACGGGAGGGTGAGGGGGTGTCCCTTGAAATCTACCCCCCCCCCCATTTCCTTTCCTGTCACTTGAGACCTTAGCATAGCCATTCAAATTCAAATAGTTAGATTTTGATTTTAGAAACGTTTAGAAAAAGTTAAGTTCAATCATTTTAATAAAAGTTTTAATGTACATGGGCTCAAAATTGACCACAGACACTTAATGATATAGTTACAAGCTTTGAAATTAAAAAAAAAACTGATCTGGGTTAAAATATACAGTATATTATAATCTTGCCAATGTATTATCATAAAATTTCTATACATGTATTTTATCAATAAATCATACTTTATATCAGCGTTATAAACAGTTTATATCCAAACAACAAATTCATAAAATATTCTGAATAAAACTGACATCTCTGTAATTCAAATACATTGACACTATATACGATATAGTAAAATATAAAATACTAAACTTCACTCACCTTCAGTTTTGCTAATCCAACATTCTGTTTTTACTAACATCGTCAAGTTTTCATTCAGTTGAAAATCCTTCCAAATAGGTTCACTAAATCCAAAACATCAGTTCAAAATTTGTAAAAACAGCCACCAGCACGCGCCACTACAAGAATTTTTCAATAGAAATTGAAGATTTTCAAATTCCCACAATGTTTATATGCCATTCACTGACTCACGCACTCGCTGTTTAACAAGTAACAGAATTCCACAACAAAAACAGCAAGTTTCATGATATGTAAACCAAGTTAGTTTTAAATCACATCAATTCTTTAATAATGTTTAAATAAAAACATTCCATAGTATTTACGTTAAGGATCACATAAGGCTAGTGTTTAAAAAATAAATAGCACATGTTTTATACTTTAAACCCTGTACGATATCAATAGACGTTAGTTAAAACCGTAAAACCGTCAACTTTGTTAACTAGGTCACTACTCTAAAACTATCATTCAAGTGTAACCTAGTATAAACCATTTTTACCTCGTCACTTTACTACATTGAAAGTTGTGAAGATAAAAATATAATCTACTTTGATGAACACCTTTTATTTGAAAATATTCATTCATTGAAAAAAATATAATTTTTAAATCTTCTGTATTTGGTGAATAAAGATATCTTTCACTCTATTAACACCTTTTCAATTCACAATCTGTCTTGAACCCGTTCTGTACTGACAGAAATATCTAGGCGCAAATCTGCGTAAAAAACTTAAATTCCTACATTATTATTATTATAGTTAACAAATTCACAAAGTAATTATCAATCATTCCCGGCTACACATTTGATATTGAAATAAACCATTTCTCGGACTGATATTGACGTGCATGTATTGTCAAGCAGTTGCGCTATTGTTAGTTATATTATCCCATAAACAAAGTTACAAGCAGTCATACAGTTTTAAAATCAATTATTTTAAACTTGAAGAAAGCCATTGTTGCTGAAAACTTTTAGAGACAAAATCTATAAAACTTGTAAAACGTTTCTCTTTGTGTTCCGTACCAAAGTTTTCCAATGTTAGTCAATTTAACGCTAATGCAAATAATCTATTTGCATACAGAACAAAAAGTAAATGGCCTAGCAAACAAATACCGCCACCATCAATGTACTTTACTGACAAGAGAGGATTATCTTGTCTTTGATTGGACGAAAATTTAACATCTTTGACGACAAAATTTTAGGCGGGTAAAATTTTATATTAACATTTATGGCACATTAAAAGGCCTTATTATATTAAATGATTTACTGAGTCAACAGAATTAAATTTGCTAACATAATGAAAGCATTACAGTAAAGATTGAATATAAATGTAATGACCCCAATTTATGACCAAAGATTTCATTAGAGTAACATTACATTGTCATTATTGTTTAGGCTGTGATTGGACAATTTGTTTTGAGTTGTATCATGAATAATACAATAGTAAAGGTCATCTGAAGGTGACCCACACTGGGAGCTTGTCAGATGTAAAACAAGTAAGTACACAAGCAGAGGGTTTCAGATCTGGTTTAAACACATTGGGGTCGACTAAAATATAAATAAAAGTTTTTAAGATTAGCAAAAATGGTCAAACTTGTGGAGTGACTATGTAAACTGTAAGACTTTAGATATATCAGCCTGATATCATTCAAATATAAATTATCATGTATATTCAGCATTCATTATAATAATGTTTTGTTAAAAAATAATTTTGTATAATTTGTTATAAAAATATCATTTGTTGAAATTTGGACATTTATCAAAGTATTCCATACAGAGTTCTCTCCCTTTAAAACAATAAACAAAACAACAATATATATATTTTCTATCCTGAAAAAATACAAAAACTGATATTGGACATTTATCAGTGAAATACAAACACACTACAGAGTTACCTCCCTTAATCTATAAAGAGGAACACAAAATGAGTATTTTCTTAGCTGTAAAATAATATTCATGAGTATACATGTAACAATAGTTTATTTGTTGAAATCAGTAACAGATATATGATAATCTGAAATCTAGATGAAAACATCCAACATTTCTGTAAGAGATAGACAAAAAAACATTAGTACAAAAAAACATCTGTAAAAAAAAACCAGAAACATGAAATAATTCATTTAGAAAAGATTAAAATTTGAAAATTTCTAATCCAAGCAGAACTAAAGTACATTGTAATCAGAGCAGAGTCCAATCTCTATGATATAAAGATTCCTGTTTTAATGCACTATTAATAAAATAACTTGTAAAACGAAAGATGATCCAATTAATGATTTTTTTAACAAAAATCTTATGGTACAGAGAAAATCTACATGAATTCTAAATTTTAGCAAAATAATAAAGTCATTTTTACAGGTCAAACTTAATTCACACAGAAATATTGAGATAGTCCCCTGAAAATATTTTAGGTATAATGAATAACACAAATAAAGGACCCAATGTATCATGGTGATGTAAAAACATAGTTCCAGTAAACTTAGCAATATAAATATAAAATTATAGTCTGTTTTTTTTCAACTCTGAAAGTTTGAATAATTTCATGGTGACTTAATGCGCTCTGTTATATAAATGTGAAAGTGATATTAACTCAGCAAGCAGGCTAATCTATTTGCCTGTTTCATTAAAACTTAAAACATACTATCTTACTATCTAAATTAATTGACACACAATTTCACCATGAAATTATTCATGTTTTAAGAGTTGAGAAAAATTAACAACATTTATTTTAATATATTATGGTCAAACATATAACCTTATTCTAACAAAGTCATTATACATGTACATTGTAAAATAAACCTAGTACAAGTTATTATAAAATTGGTTCTTGGTAGGAAGTCAAACAACAAGTTAACAAGAATTTTGAAATTTCCAGGTGTGTGGGGCGGGATTCAACATCTCCATACATATATCATATATACATATTGTTCGTTTTTTCTCAACTGTCAAAACATGAATAATTTCACGGTGACTTCGTGCTCTTTGTCTAACACTCGTGATATTGAGATTGTGTGTAATCATTCACTGTGAAATTATTCAAACTTTGACAGTTTAGAAAAAACGAACAATATATAACAATATATTCATGTAAGGGCATCTAACTCTAGCTGGGCTAAAATCAAATCAATATCAAATATGAAAGAGTTATCTCCCTTTTATGAAACAAAACTGATATAACAAAACTGAAATGTAATATTTTACTGGTCTCCTCAATATTAACTACTTTTAGCAAAACAAAAAAATGGGGTTTCCTTTTGAAAAAAGTAAAAGTCTCTTTTTTTTAAAGAAAAATGGCCAGAAAATTACAAAGAATTACCATCATGTAAAAATCTAGAATTTGAAGTTGGCAGTTACTTGTCATAACAGTAAAGAATCTATGGTATGAGAAATCTTGATGTTAAACCATATTATTGATATGTTAATACTGCATTATAAGAGGCTTGAAAATGTCCCTTTTAGAAACCTAAACAAGTAAATCTGTGAGCTAATGCTCACTAGTGATACCCCCGCAGTGAGAAATATGACTATCATAATGTAACTTTCATTTAACAAAATCTAAAAATATGCGACAAACAGGAAGTAGATGAGCAAGGAGCATGAAATCGCTTTACACCACATGGGACTATGGGATAAAGCATTATGCAAAGTATTAGGCTGCTGCATGTTATAGTTGCTGAGAAAACTGCGAGGGAAATTTTGTAACGGACACACGCACGCACACACGCATGGACAAGGGTAAAACAGTATACCCCCCTCTTCTTCGAAGCGGGGGTATAAAAATGAATGGTTTTTTTTACACAAACAAGACTAAACTTAGTGTAGGACAGAAATCAGATGTTGTCCTGATAAATAACATGCCAGTAAATCATTAACTGTGTTGAGTTGTATTTTAACCTCATCAACAAGACCTATAGCTTGTTTAGGATAACTTGTGACAAAATACAATGATACCATTTTTATACACAGGTGGATTTAAGTATAGTACACGTAATTATCGACTATTATCAGTGTGTTTTTGATGTATCAAATCTAATACGAGAACACACGTTCCACGCATTAAGACATGTTTAATACTTTCATTACACAAAATCAGCTGACCTCCCTGTTTTATGTAATACCTGAGTCCCATATATGTAAACAGACTGAGTCGTTTGTCTCAAGTTATCCTAAACGAGCTATAACATAATGATAAGTCAATAAATCCACTTAAAGCAACAAAAATCTATTTTAATCCACTGTGTACAACCCACCTATCTAGATTATGCTGTAACAACTTCCTGTTTGATTCAATGCTATCAACTATTATGCACTGTGAAAAGCCAGACTTAATTATGTATTATTATACCTTTAAAATTATTTGATAAAAAAAGATTATTTTCCTGTTTCCAATCGTGATCCAATTAACTCAGCGTAGAGTTACATAAACTATGGATTTAAATTACCACAGTCTTAAAAAGGGATGTGGGGAGATATCAATGAACAAAATCTTACAAGCTAGGGATTAGACTTAAATATCCACAACAGCAGGTATTATATAGAAATTAGGAGCCAAAAAATGAGTCTAAAAATAAATTTTGTTTTATTTTTCACTATGATAGGAGCTTCCTGTAAAAATGACATTGAAACTGAAGGATTTGAAATGTATTAGTTTCAAATCGAATCAAGAGGCATTTTTTCAGGTTGAAAGTTTGTTTGTTTGTTTGGGTTTTATGGCGCACCAACACAGAAAGGTCATATCGCGCCGAAAGCAATTAATGATTCTATTAATTCAAACGAAATTGATGATCTAAAGCTCTATATCTTATTATATACATTTATTTCCTTCAAAAAGTTAAGTATCGTATATGATGATACAGACTCAAAAAGTTCTTTAAGTGAGTTAACTTTAAAATGTTTGTCACGGATGTATTTAAGATCCTGACAGTCAAGGAGAATGTGTTTTAAATTGAAATGCTCTTCACATGGTATCAGGTTGAAAGTGTTGCCGAGCGATTTTAAAGTTATAAAAAATTAAAATTATTTAAAACTATAGCCATAGTTAGAAATCAAACTGGTACTCCTAGTTTAACCAACAATGTTCAATATTTATAAAACAAGAACAATTTAAGGACAGCAGACTCGACCTTTCAGGCAATATATAAAGTATCATATCAATAAGTATACAGACTTTTAATAAAAAATATCTTGGCTGATGCCATTGCAGACACCCACACAAAAATGAAATTATAAGCTCTCATATTTTTTGAAACGTCAGGTTAAAAAGTAAAATTCAACCTAAATATACATGTAGATGAAAATTTTTTTTAAATGGCTCAGCTGGAAGCTGTATCATTGTTGAATAAGTATAGCTTATTGTTTATAATAGTAAAATCATTTGATTAAAATTAATATTTCTATGTGTACCTTCACTATTTTCTTGCTAACAAGACCAAGTACTGCTGACGGCAAATCTTGTAATCTGTTAAATGTTACATCATATAAAGAACTTCCAGACATTAAGTATCGACTATGAAACAATGGTAATGTCATCTTGGATCCAAGTTCTAACTCAAATTATTGTTAAGTAAATTTCTGATGTAAAAGATGATAAAAATGTTTTGAGTCACTAGCACTAAGCCAAAATTGCACGGTTTAAACGATCAAATATGGTCTTAAAAACCTTCAACTCATTCCTGAATTTGCTAAGGTAAATTTCTCATTGAAAACTAAGTAACTCTATTTGTTATATTAAAGTAACTTTGTTTGTAGTTCCAATGAGGGTTCAAATAAAATGAATAAAAATTTTACAAAAACAAGTTTTTAAATTCCACTCAAGCAAAATTTATCTCAGATATTTGTATGTCAATCACGTGAGCGCCATTTGCGACAGTCGAAAATTCATTAAATTACACGCCATCTAAATTCTACCATTAAACAAAATCATAAAGTCATTCAAACAGTCAACATTTCCAAAATGTCATAAATTAATTTATTCCAATTAGAATCAATCACAAAATTCTGCAAAACAAATCATTAAATTAATCATTCGGTCAAAACACAATGACGAAATCAATGTTATTAACCTTTATATCACACATGTGTACAATTATTTTTCCAGTACTAATTTAGAAATCATCTCCAATATCGTAAATAACTGTAATTAACATTTTATAATTAAATCTAAATTTTCTAATTAAAATTCAATTAATTACGAGTCACTGAACGTAATTAAAAAAAGATTCAACACTTTAACTTCCTCTCTTTAATTCAAATTACGCACAATTCTAAACAAAAGTCACATAAGGTGTATCATATGTAAACAAATATCTAAAAATATCTCCAACAAATATTTAATGTTTATATACATTATTATATAAACTAGGGTTTTGTTTTGCAATCCAATAAACATGTTAACTTATAATTTAGATGTTTTAACCAAAGATATTTTCATTCGGGATGTTATTAGATAGTTTGACAATACTGTAAAGATTTTATCCCTTTTAATACATACGTGCAATACAAATCAAAGAGAGATGTCAATTTAAAATATCAATGAAGGCCATTATGTCATTTCTTAATCTTGTTTAGATTTGATTAATTTAATCTATTCAATGACTTCTAATTTTAATTCAATATTGTCATATTAAATCTGTATGTTAAATGCTAAGAACCTTTAAAGTCACCTCTTCACACATATTTGTCACAAAACACTCTCTTCGTCCACAGACAACTTGTCTTCAAATAAAGAAAGAAAACAATCATTACTTTATAGACTAAAGATTGCCCTAAATATTTTGTACATATTAAGCGACATTTTAAATTCAAGTGTAAATTTGAGGGAGACAAACATTTAGACACATCAAGTTTGTGTTTAATATCATTAATTCAATAACTTCTTATAGACTTTTGATCCAAACTTTCAAAATTTGTCCACTAGAAAATTGAAATTAAAATTGAAAATTCACGATTTACATTTCATTATTATAGCAGTTTCTTAAAGGACACTTGTTTCACTAATTAGTCTAGATGTATAAATATTCTCCTAGTTTGACCCTATCAGGACATTGTGTTGACATTTCTTACGAAACTTTTACTGCATCATAAATACGTTAACTTATCATTTATTATACCTTTTTTATAACCTTTTTAATTTTCAAACATGAATTCTTAAAACTTATTAAACAATAAAACAAACGATGTCTAGACTATTTTAACATAATTAAAATATAATTACACCCTATACTATATATTGTAACAAGTTTGACATTTCTTTCAACAAAATGTAGCAAACAACTCAATAAATCAGCTTCTCCGGTCACAAGGTTATAACCTTGGCAACTAGAAATGAAACCAAGCGTTTAAATAATATACTTGTTTGTGGCCCTATTAATTTTTTTGCATGATAGAACTCCTACTGAACTACTCTGTACCAAAGTGGTGGTTACTGATGCCCTTTGTGCAAGAAGGCTAAGGTGGTATGGTCCTTTGATGCCCTCTTCAGGGTTCATCAACTCAATTTCAAGTTTGAGCATCCCATCTCCTGGAAAACATTAGTGGCCAAGAAAGTCCTGGTTAGGGTTTGAAAGCCCATTTTGAAGAAATACAACCTGCATAACAGTGATTTCCTAAACAAGGTTACATGGAGGTCAAATGTAAGAAGATCTAGCCGCCTGCTGTCTAACCCAGTTCCAGGGACACCGGCGGCAGATGACAAAATTTTAATACACTATCTGGATTGGATTGATTGATTTTTGCACTTCTTAGTCCAATCTATTATGTTTAATAGTAAGCTCTATCCATGATTCAATGCGTGCAAAGTTTTACAGTTTTTAATTATTATTAATTTTGTATGGTATTCAATTATGATGTATTTAGTATCTTTAACTTTTTTAAAAATTATGAAATGCAAAAGCTTTTCCAGAGTATAGTTTATCGTTTACTACAAGTTTTTTTTAAATATAATATATGACACAGTCTTTATACAAATATTACATCTAGAGTGCAGAAGATCTAAGTATTGAACTAGTTACAGAACAACAACCCTTCCTATAGATATTTTAGTATTTACCAACTGTTTTTATAACTTTATCACTTCATTATGTCTGTAGATTAAGTACACGTGTACTAAGAAATGGTTCAAAGTAAACTAAATCATAAATAGACTGAACTCCCAGCTTTATTGAACACAAATATCTAATTATAATCTGTTACAAAACAATAGGCTATCACCTAACAACACTTTAAAACAAGTTTATTTTTAAATGTCTATCACATGTAGTTCATGTTTTTGGTCATGTATGTAAGTGTACTTTGAAACACAGGCAATCTTCGTCTATGGCTCTTATAAATATGTATATTTAGAGAGAAAGGTACACAACTCTATCAGACAAAATTCAACCCAACTTATTATCGCCTTCTTGTACGCTTTAAATATCACTTATACACACAAAAACTGTTACACAATCAATAAATAATATTAAACTACATAATCATAAGCTTACAGTCATGCTTCATATAGTGTCATATATTTATTTAATACAACCAACAATTTGCAACTTCATAAACTCTGCATCAATGTGACTCTCAGTGCATTACGTTTGATCAGAAGAGATCTTAGTCAAATTAACAGTAATGATATATTTTGCGCTAGATTTTGTCCTTAAATCAATGATATTTGTTTACTATTCATTTGACCTTCTGCTAATGATAGTCTACAGACTTTATATGAGGCTTTATATGGGAACAAAGTTCTTGGAAAAAATCAAGACATTTAAAGTGTCCCAAAAGTAATATTTGAACTGAATTCTTATTACAATGGCTTTCAATCCATTAAATTTGAACTATTTATATATTAGTTTAGCTATGAAGGGATAATGACGAAAAAAAGGAACAAAACTTAAATCACCAAAAGAGATTAAAGTATTTATATATGTCTACTGTCTTCTTTTTAAGGCCATCTATATTTAGCTTTCAATAAATCATTAAGATTGATAGAATAGGAAAGCATCTCATTACTAAGAAAAAACTTATAGTGTTATATGGTGTACATTACTTGAATTTGTACGTTTCTTGACGTCATATTTTGGCCCTAGGAATAGTACAACCGAATCTAAACTTAAAAGTAACTGCTGTGAAATGGTAAATTGCAATAACTAAAATAAGGGGAATTTCATCAAATTCATATTTTTCAAATGAGAATGTTGTTTTGGTTTAACAAACAAGATAAAAAAAAATTTGCTAAAAATACGATAGTTCATGCTTACACATCATTTATATCTTGAATAACACCAAAAAACAAACTTTTTTTATTTTTGGAAAATTTTCATTAACCCTTAACTGATTGCGACATGAGCGAAAAGTAGCCATTTTTTCACCATTATGTGCTAGGGTCAAAACACGTCATTGAGTTGTAAAGGGTTAATATATACAGTGGAACAATAAGTACGGATGAAAATTGTCAATATTGTTTAATTTTCTTAAGTCTAATGGAGAATAGAGATAAAATTAATATATATTTTTAAGTCTTATTGACTTGGAAGTTACAATATATATTTTAATGATCATTTTTTTCAGATTGGAGAATAGTCGGATCTACACTTCACCTGGAAATTTCAAATTTATAAATAGGATTCAAATAGACTATATCCCGAATTCAAATATTTAGGTTTTTGCCTCCGATACAGACAAAGTTTCACCGTTACAATGAAAACATGTGTACAAAGAACAATAGGATTTAATCCATAGTTTGTGCTATTTAGCAATAATGTCTAGAAAACTTTGTTTGTACCAGCTGTGCACGGACGGAAAAACACATAAATTTGAATTCTGGATTAGGTCTATTATTATATATATGTATATCAATATTTTAGATTTAACAACTTCCAACCCAACTACCACAGGACAATATTTTAACACCAAGTCCAATATTTCTATACAAATATAAGATGGTTACAAACCTCCCACAATATTCTAAAATCTTTCTGTTCTACACGTATCAATTCTGTAAAATCTTTAGTTATAATTGTAGCATGTCTTGGTCTATTAGTTAGAACTGATTCACCAAATGATGTTCCTGGTCCTAATGTACATAGAGTGACTGAATCCTGAAACGACAATAATGAAAACAATAATGATGATGATGATAATGATTATGGTGATGATAATGATGATGGGGATGCTTGTGATGCTGATGAAAATGATGTTAATAATGGTGATGATAGTGATAATTATGTTTTTGATGTTGAATGATGTTAGTGATAGTGATGATTATAATGATGATGTTGAATAGTGATCATGATGTTGGTGATAATGCAGATGATAATGATGATAGTGATGCTGGTGATGATGATGAAAAGGTGATGTTGATAACGGTGATGATGAAAATGATGTGAATAATAATGATATTGGCAATGATGATAATGGCAATGAAAATGATGATAATAATAACAATAATAATGATGATGATAATAATAACACTAATGATGATGATAACAAAAGTATGTTTTTTGAGCTCACATTGTGAAATTAAAATTGATCTTACATTAAAGTTGACAAATACCCTCTAAATATCAGCAGAATCTATAGATTGCATAATTATCTTGTATAAGGTAGATAACACAAGAAGTTTAAAAATACAGGAATAATGATTTTACTAGACTTTGATTTTATCTCTAACAATATCATTATTATCTAAGGCATTATCTTAACCCACAAGTCCCATAAGAAAATTGATTTGAATTAGAGAAATTTTGTTTTCCTACAGTCGAACTGAATGTATTTTACCAGAGAGAACAGAGATTTCAGTTTATAGAATTAGTTTTAAATATTCTTGCTATATGGTTTCATACTACAAATGTTTATTGATAGGTAACAGCTGTTTAAAACAAAAACCAGAAATCAACAGTATCATATAATATTTCATTGTACAGTTACACTTGAGCTAGTGATCAACTATTATCCTAACTAGAGCTTAAGAGTCTAGATGATCTTGCTCCAAGCAAAATTTTACCATAGTGGTCAGGACTAACACCGCCAATTTTTTCCGCTGCAGCTGTCTAAGTGAACTTTTGACCTATATTTTTAACCAATACAATTTGCTCTACCATACCTATTTGTCCAATTAAATTCTCTCTCAGTATACAGAACTGTATTACTATAAAGACATGGTACCATTGGTTATTTGTGATAAACAAGTGTGTAGCATGGACAGTATAGTTGCTGACTATTTACTGTATGTACTATGGGTTACTTACTATGCTCATTGATTATACATCGGTTGCATACGCTCCTGGCGGAATGACTGAACAATGAATATTGCTATTTATACTTCAAACAAATGAGGTTATCACAGATTTGTTACGTCCATCTAAACATAAAATATTCTAGACAAAACACCTGATGAATGACATTGTAATATTGACCAGTGCAGAAAATTTAGTCTTGACCAATAAACTAGTCTATATCATTTATTATACATAATGCTTGTTGTTTGTGTATTTCATGATTACACTATTTATATCAACATTTTGTCAGCTGGTTCATTCAACATGGACAAAAAGCAACATAATCCTCAAAAAGACTTCAATCAGAATTCAAAGTTGTGGGGTTTTCTTGCTGTGCAAACCATAGGCCGCTGGTACAGTTCAAAGATAAAAGCACTATAACATCATATAAGGTATATTACTAAATAAATGGTAATTTCTACCCAAGTCCATTTAGTGGCAAGTTTCCCCATAATGAATAATTTTATTTTTTAGATTTATGCATGAATGCATAGCTTAGACTTAGCTTTTTCAAATGTTACCAACATATTTTGCATGAGTTAAAAAAAAAACATTGTAGGCTGATTTCAAACATTAAACAAAATCTGTGTTGATAGTGGTGTTTGAAATCAGCCTATAAATTTTATTATTTATGAAATGGCCTTACAATACAACAAGCACCATTAACTTACACATAGATCTCCAGAGTCTGATACTTGTACTTCTAAAGATCCTGATAATACTGTGTACCAATTAGTTCCAATATCACCTTGACGAAATACTGAAATATATATAGATATATGAGATCATTTGATAGTCAAATCTATGTATAAAATTAATGGAGACCCTAGGGCTAGAAATCATGGCAGCATATAATCAAAAATCTTACGATAATTTAACAATACAATATAGAAGGATTTACAACTAAAATCGAACATAAGACGCTTGATAATACGGACCCAATGTTCATACCTAGCCTTATTTTCAGTTCCGTATTTTTGGCTACCCATTTTATCTGTACAGCATTTAGTTAAAGGTAAAATGTTAAGTATTTTACATGATTTTGTTGCAGAATGATTTTCAAGCCTTAATTTGAAACTAATTATAACTTATTCTATCACTTCTGTGGGTGCTTTAAAAGTTTAGGCTACAAGGAGAGGTGGGAGGCTTTTTTTTATCATTTTCGGACATTTGACAGGCTACTGTGAGGGCAATTTTGCATGAATTTCCATGATTTCTTATCATTGTTCTTATATATGTCCCAAAGTAAGACAAATTTTACATAAACGGCAGCACTATATTTTAATGCCCACACAGTGTTCATAAAAACCTGGGTGGAGTGAATCAACTGTAGGCAATCTTTTCGCTCAAGGAAGATTAGCAGTGTTTCAAGTGCGGCTTTAACCCAGCACCTCTTGATTCTTATTTAAGCACATTTCCAACCACTGGACCACTGTTCCTGGGATCATATCCACAAACATTGAATTACATGTATGATGACTCATAAGTAACACATTTCCATTTTTCAAGAAACAAGAAAAGTGAAGGTGTGGGATGGGTATAAATAATGTAAAAAGGATTGTCTCAAAGATGTGTTCTACATTTTAGACTTTTAAACAAAATGTAATGTTATCAAAGAGAGATATTTTCTATTTTTATTACAATGTAATGTTACATCAGCCACCTCAGGGATATTTCCTCACTTAAAGAATTAACCATAGACATCCTTGAACAAAGTCTTATCCCATTTGTTAAGATATTTTACATATTAAGAATGAATGCCCTAGAAAGGCTAACACTTGAAGACACAGACAACATAAAATACTTGTAGCTAAGTCACAGAATATGGTATTTCTAGATGGAACTTTAATTGTTGTCAATACAACAACTTGTCATTTTGTGTTTTTACCATAGAGATAAGTAAATGTAAAGTGAAAACCTGATAGAATATATCTGTTTCTATGATAGAGAATGTCAATTTTTGTGACATTGTCAACGCCAACCCTCAGCAAGTAAATCTATAAATATTTTTATAATATATTTATGACAATGAAAGCCTTGAGCGCCTGTGATAGCGCTAAGTTTAGCTATAGGGGCATAATTTGATGCATATATTAACAGATTATGCTATATCCTTCATAAAAGACAATATTTGTTTGCCACAAATAGAAAAACAAATCAATTTGCAATCTTATAATGTCAACTCTTCAGAAAAGAAACCATAAAAAGTTCAGCTGTATTTTCTAGAAGACATTTAGTTACATGTACTAAAGATTGACATTAGGTTAGAACTATATTGATAGAGTCACAAGTTTGACATATAGAACCTCAGTAACTGATAATAAACAATATAATACTGACATTTAATTCCATCCAATAGTTATTGAGATATTTCATGTTTTTAGGGGTCCAGGTTTATACTGACATTTAATTCCATCCAATAGTTATTGAGTTATTTCATGTTTTTAGGGGTCCAGGTTTATACTGACATTTAATTCCATCCAATAGTTATTGAGATATTTCATGTTTTTAGGGGTCCAGGTTTATACTGACATTTAATTCCATCCAATAGTTATTGAGATATTTCATGTTTTTAGGGGTCCAGGTTTACGCAAACTACCTATACTGATATTAAAGGAATATACAGGCAAACGACTGTGCCAAAAGTATAGAACCAAGTTTTGTCTTTAAAACAGTATTAAGAACTCACTTACTAATAACATTTGTCACTAATAACATTCAACTGAACGAATTGAAACATGTTGCATACACATTGTTAAAAACGAAAATAGGATACTGAGGGAATCACCAAGCTATTTATAGATTTGTTATGTGTCTTACTTGCTGAAATTAAATGTTTCATTGGTCGCTTCTTGTTTTTCAACATTCTTAGGCAGTTAGGATATCTTTTTAATAGAATTATACTAATGTTGCACAACAACAAGGTCTAGTATCTTGACTCATCAGTAAATGCATATTTTAACACTAATCTATTTTTAGCTAACCTGAGCCACATGGGTCTAGTTAGGAAACATTCCAAATATAAAGAGAAATATAGAAATATTTTACCAAGTAATACATCAGTTTGTCTGTTTCAATCACAATTATAAAAATATAATGCAGAACCAGGAAAATTGGAACTGAAAATTTTGCCTACTAATACCTTTAAAGCTACTGCCTTATAGGCTTCACTGATTTTTTTTTCAAAATGTCACCTGTCAGTGTCTGTAATTGTGTTCAAATTGAATTCTTACTATTGTAAGTCAAACTGGCCAATACAAATCTAAAACAAGTCACAAAAAACCATGCACTAAGCTATCCATACTGTTACTTACAAGGTAGGTTTTTATACATAAAATCACTGTCTGTTACAGTTGTTTTTTGTACTAAGTTAAGATCAAAACATTGCTTTACAGTTTCTATGTACAATTTTATATAAAAAAATCAACTTGTTCGGGATCAAAATGCCTGTGTCCAGAAGTGCAATACTGTATGTTTACATTGCTGACATTACATGTCCATTGACGAATGGGATGGAAATATTTACTAGTGCATAAACTAGGACATAAAAGTACGAGTTAGGACAAGATGGGCATAGTAATTCAACACCTGTACCAAAACAAGAGGACAACAAAATGTATAAAACTACTTACAGGTGACACCTTTCTCCAAGTCTTCATAATAACCATAGTAACATATTTGTTGTAATAACATAGGATGAAACTTCTCAAATACTTTAATATCTTTTAATCTAGCATATATTATATCTATCTCTTCATTCGATCTCTCATTGGGTCTGAAAATATACATTGTAATATAAATAGTAGGCACATGATGAATATATACATTGTAATATAAATAGTAGGCACATGATGAATATATACATTGTAATATAAATAGTAGGCACATGATGAAAATATACATTGTAATATAAATAGTAGACACATGATGAATATATACATTGTAATATAAATAGTAGGCACATGATGAATATATACATTGTAATATAAATAGTAGACACATGATGAATATATACATTGTAATATAAATAGTAGGCACATGATGAATATATACATTGTAATATAAATAGTAGGCACATGATGAATATATACATTGTAATATAAATAGTAGGCACATGATGAATATATACATTGTAATATAAATAGTAGACACATGATCAATATATACATTGTAATATAAATAGTAGGCACATGATGAATATATACATTGTAATATAAATAGTAGGCACATGATGAATATATACATTGTAATATAAATAGTAGACACATGATGAAAATATACATTGTAATATAAATAGTAGGCACATGATCAATATATACATTGTAATATAAATAGTAGACACATGATCAATATATACATTGTAATATAAATAGTAGGCACATGATGAATATATACATTGTAATATAAATAGTAGGCACATGATCAATATATACATTGTAATATAAATAGTAGACACATGATGAATATATACATTGTAATATAAATAGTAGGCACATGATCAATATATACATTGTAATATAAATAGTAGACACATGATGAATATATACATTGTAATATAAATAGTAGGCACATGATCAATATATACATTGTAATATAAATAGTAGACACATGATCAATATATACATTGTAATATAAATAGTAGGCACATGATGAATATATACATTGTAATATAAATAGTAGACACATGATGAATATATACATTGTCATATAAATAGTAGGCACATGATGAATATATACATTGTAATATAAATAGTAGGCACATGATGAATATATACATTGTAATATAAATAGTAGGCACATGATGAATATATACATTGTAATATAAATAGTAGGCACATGATGAATATATACATTGTAATATAAATAGTAGGCACATGATGAATATATACATTGTAATATAAATAGTAGACACATGATGAATATATACATTGTAATATAAATAGTAGACACATGATGAATATATACATTGTAATATAAATAGTGGACACATGATGAATATATACATTGTAATATAAATAGTGGGCACATGATGAATATATACATTGTAATATAAATAGTAGGCACATGATGAATATATATATTGTACAGTGTAATATAAATAGTAGACACATGATGAATATATACATTGTAATATAAATAGTAGGCACATGATGAATATATACAGTGTAATATAAATAGTAGGCACATGATGAATATATATATTGTACAGTGTAATATAAATAGTAGACACATGATGAATATATACATTGTACAGTGTAATATAAATAGTAGGCACATGATGAATATATACATTGTAATATAAATAGTGGACACATGATGAATATATACATTGTAATATAAATAGTAGACACATGATGAATATATACATTGTAATATAAATAGTGGGCACATGATGAATATATACATTGTAATATTAATAGTAGGCACATGATGAATATATACATTGTAATATAAATAGTAGGCACATGATGAATATATACATTGTAATATAAATAGTAGGCACATGATGAATATATACATTGTCATATAAATAGTAGACACATGATGAATATATACATTGTAATATAAATAGTAGGCACATGATGAATATATACATTGTCATATAAATAGTAGGCACATGATGAATATATACATTGTAATATAAATAGTAGACACATGATGAATATATACATTGTCATATAAATAGTAGGCACATGATGAATATATACATTGTAATATAAATAGTAGACACATGATCAATATATACATTGTAATATAAATAGTAGGCACATGATGAATATATACATTGTAATATAAATAGTAGACACATGATCAATATATACATTGTAATATAAATAGTAGGCACATGATGAATATATACATTGTAATATAAATAGTAGGCACATGATGAATATATACATTGTAATATAAATAGTAGACACATGATGAATATATACATTGTAATATAAATAGTAGACACATGATCAATATATACATTGTCATATAAATAGTAGGCACATGATGAATATATACATTGTAATATAAATAGTAGACACATGATGAATATATACATTGTCATATAAATAGTAGGCACATGATGAATATATACATTGTAATATAAATAGTAGACACATGATCAATATATACATTGTCATATAAATAGTAGGCACATGATGAATATATACATTGTAATATAAATAGTAGGCACATGATCAATATATACATTGTAATATAAATAGTAGGCACATGATCAATATATACATTGTAATATAAATAGTAGACACATGATGAATATATACATTGTAATATAAATAGTAGACACATGATCAATATATACATTGTAATATAAATAGTAGGCACAAGTTGATTTTTTCAGATTAACAATAACAAATCATGCTATGGTAAAAATTCATTGGATATAATGATAATTTGAAGGTTGTCTGCAAGACTGTAGTCAATCTGATTAAAACCCGATCTAAAATTTTCCGCTCACCTACTCGCTAATTTAGATCTGGCCTTTTTCAAACGAAGGTCACGTTCAGGTGACCTTTTCTCATCATAATATTAATGACGAAATTGTTATAATATGTAACTTGTTTACATCGTCTACGTCACGCAATTTGAAATGAGTCGTCCAATCGCCGAATGAGAATAATACCGCTGTTAAATTAGCTTGCAAACCTTGGTCTTAAAATAGAAATTACGAAATCAAAATGTTATTAATAGTGATTTCATCTAGATGAAAGCTACGCACTGATTGGTTGACACAAAGTTCATCTCGAGGTGACCTTCTACGGAGACAGTAGAGATCCTGTACGACAATGCTCTACTGTAGCAGGATATCTGTTTACAGAGATTGGACTGTAGTAAGTGCATTACATAAAAGAGTCAATTACTATGTACAGTCTTGCGGACAACCCTAAAATTGCACTGGAATAAAAGTTGCACCCCTATGATAGGGTTCTAGTTCTAAAATACAACATTTATTATTCCAAGGCAGTCAATATCACAATTTTTCTGTTGTGTTACAAATTACATTACAATCCTTTCTTGTACATAACCTTAATGCTAAGTCTTGCTTTACAATATGGAATGATGACTCATTGGGTGGCATCAATTTGGATTCAAACAAACAATTTTTAACAAACTCTTTAAACTCTTTGCACACTGTGTAATCACAGCCCTATTTAAACATTATATAAGTTGTTTTTTTCATTTGTCCAATTATCATGAAATTTAGTATTAATATTTTCTTGCCATGCACTGATTTACTGACTACATCTGGTCTGGTACCATTCTGTTTACAAAATCATAAAATCACATCAAACATGCTAAGGATTAAAGACTTCTAGATGATGAATACTAGCACAATCTTAAATTATGGTAACTATGGAATCTATTGTATCAGAAAAACACAAGGTAATAGTGTTCTCTGGTTGCCATGGTAGACAGCCATTAAGATAAAACACAATCAAAATATCTTTACAATATCTCTACTAGATAAGAAGTTTATCAATATTCAAACATCAAAGGTCATCTAGAGGTCACAGTGAATACAACATACAGTGAATCTTAATCTTTTAACAACATGTTCCCTTATAATCAGACAACCATCATCAAATAAAAGTCACATTTTATTCCAATAACTGGGTTTGACACTCACTGCTTTTACACGGGTTCCCCAAAGACTACCTAGTCAGTTAATCAGAGATTCCTCCTTAGCATTAGAGGTCCCTCCAATAAAATTAAAAAAAAATGAATACAGGTTTGTAGTCACTAATCGGGATAAAACATGGAAAATATGCGTAAACACAGTGCAATTTTTCAGGAATTATAACTGATCTCCAGCTAAAATAACAGGGGTTCCTCCCAAATTTTTGGGGTCCCTCCAAATCCCAGGACAGACTGTTAGTGACGAATCCTCCATAATGAGGATTCGTCACTAACAGTCTCTTACTGACAACTATGTTTAATACTAGCAGTCCCTTATGGTTTGTTTTTTCTCAACTGTCAAAACATAAATATAATTTCACCGGGAAATTGCATTTGTTAAAATTATTGTGGTAATACATCCATGAGTTTCCGAAAGTGTGTATTATGATCGAGTAAAGCTGCTTATGCCGTATGATATGTTTAAGTCAAGATATTTTTAATGACAATTAGGCCGCCAGTACAAAAACAATGCATTCAATCACTGTGAAAATATTCAAGCTTTGACAGTTGCGAAAAAAACGGACAATACATATAACAGTTACCAATCAAGGCTAAGTCACCATTCATTATATAATGACTAACCCTCCCACATAAAACTACCTCTTAAAAACAGTTCCATTTAGTTGAACATCACTAGAAATCGTGACATCTCCCAATTACAGTCACTGCCTGAAACTTTCTCCTGGCACTAGCCTCATTTATTATGTTATAAATTAATGGGCAGAATAATCAACTAGTCCAACTATGTAAAACCCCCGTTACACCAAACTCGTTCTCTCTATGTCCACGTTTCTAAAAAAATTGGACCGAACGAATACCAACTGTGTGCAAACGGACTAGACGTACAAGCAACTTTCTACGCTCTGTGTAAGAACTTTATGGACAAGCTTGGACGAGGTTGAAATGGAATGGGGTTTCAGAACTTTGAGTCGACACAAAAAAAATTTGCGGCCACCCTGTCAATACTGGTAAAAAAACAGGGCCAGGAAAACAAGTTTCGGCGAGTTGGCCGCCGTAAAATGACAATAATCGAGCTGACACGAAGTTAAATCCATGAAAAAATCATTACCATTCTACAAACAAAAGAAAGCTCAGTATGATGTCCAAGGCTTTAATTAACACAGATAATTACAGCTGAACAAAAATAAACATGGAGCCAAGATAATAAAAGATGTCTAAGATTTTTTGTCTTCAGAAAAAAAAGACCAAGTCGCATGTGTTGCCATAACAAGGAAATTTTATAATTACAAAACAAATAACTATTATGAATTATTTATTTCTATGAGGTATTGTCACTATGACAACTCAGGTTCCAATAGATACATATCACATTATATTAGTCAGGCCTTATCTATCAAAATGTCACAAAAAAAACAAGGAAGCTTAAGACAAGAATGACATTGTTATTAAATATTTATAACCTAGGTGATGTCAACATGTAGTTGGAGTTTTGAGCTAAGAATGTTTTTTCGTTCTCTTGTACATGTATAAGCCATTTTTTTACAACTGTAAAAGTTTACATCATTTCATGGTGACTAATTATAATGGTCTTATACTTAAATATAACTAAATAATATTTCATGTCATTATATTATGCAATTGTTTTTATATTTATATCATACTCAATTGTTAATTGTATTGTTCATTTAATGCAATAAAGATGTTACGTTAAACAAAAGAAAGCAATGTTGACTCATGTTATTGGAATATCATGATATGTTTGAAAATGAACATTTCAACACACAAATTTTAGTCACAATCAAGTTATTCATGTTTTGACAGTTGCCAAAAGTCAAACATTATTACAATTTTTCTGGTAGTCGTAAGAACAGCAAGACAATGTCACAGTTTATATTAAGTAAAATTATCATTACTAACAGATATTTGATTACAGATTTAAATATTAACAGTCATATCACTTAAAGTTTAAACCCTGGACAAGCGTGAAGTCCCAGGACTAGTGAAAATATATTTTGACTTGGAAAAATATATTACTTCATATGGTTGGATTAGTTGATAATCCACTTTCTGGCCCCGTAATACTAAGCTAGAAGGATACAGTTTCTTGCTAAAGGAATCAAAGTCTCATAAGACAAGAGCTGTCAACAGAGACAGCATGCTAGACCTAATAAGTATTTGTCACAGGAGATGTGGTTAATGATAAGGAACATACATGTTTTAAAATTTGAAAATAAACTAAACAAATTTAAAGTAAAAAAAAAATTAAAGACAATTTTAAGTTCATGGGAGACAATTTTGAAAAAAATGTATTTATGAACCTTGTCACATGAGATGAGGTTGATAATAAGGAACATATATTTAAAGTTTGAAGTCAATACCTAAAGAAATAATTCAGTTGCAGTAAAAACAAATATTTTTTAAAGAAAACTCTAAGTTCAAGGGGAGATAATTCTGAAAAAAATGTATTTGGAGTTATGAACCTTGTCACATGAGATGTGGTTGATAATAAGGAACATATATTTTAAGTTTGAAGTCAATACCTAAAGAAATAAAACAGTTGCAGTAAAAACAAACATTTTTTTAAAGAAAACTCTAAGTTCAAGGGGAGATAATTCTGAAAAAATGTATTTGGTGTTATGAACCTTGTCACATGAGATGTGGTTGATAATAAGGAACATATATTTAAAGTTTTAGGTTGATATCTTAAGTAATAAAAAGTTATAGTAAAAAATATTTTACTGCATAAAAACTTTAATCAGAAATATGGACGCGGACGCTGAGGCCAGTAGGAGAGCTCTCCATTTACTTTGTAAAGTCGAGCTAAAAATGAAAAGTAAAATCAATATTTCATACAACTAAAGTCCAAACAAGCAGGCTCAGAGATGGCTTATAGTCACGTAGAACACAGCACAAGCTGGACCTGACACCCATGTCAGAAATTTGAACATCACAGCGCACCATGGCCAAGGCAGACTTAAATTAACCTGGGATGACCTTGTCAAGTGTGATTGGCTAGAACTTCAAATGGATGATGCCAACCCTCTAAGACCGCCCGACATGGGAAGGAAGACTTTGATCCAGATGAGGCAGACAGGCCTCACCCTATCAAAGGAATTATCAATAGCCTGTAGCAAAATAATCCAGATGATAATAATGAAATAGTCAAAGTCCAGACCTGCAGAAAATTTTTTATTTCAGTAAAAAGCTATAATATATAATAATAATGCACAATTATCACTGTTATCATCAATTATCTACATAATTATAGTTCAATTATCACTAATTATCACTTAATAACAACATCTTGAAATAAATACATCAATGAATACTGGAACATTAACCTTTTGTGGCTAAAAGTATTAGTCACCATTTATAACCTAGAGAGTACAAGCTTCAATGTACTTTGTGACAAGAGGTTCTTGGCTGAATGGTTGACAGATCTAACATTCTGTAAAGGTTTCTAACAATAATTAGCTTTAATGTTGAGCACTTGCCTAGTTCTTTGTGTTATGTAGGATAGGGCAAAGTTATTAACTAGCTAGACTATATGAAATAAGTGATTAATCAGTACAATGTAATTTTCACTAGTCAATTTTTACAAGTCCCCAGCTTAGATCTAGCGATAATTTCAGTCTACAAAATTAGGGTATGAAAGTGGTTGTTCGAACAGATCATTTTAAGAGCAAGCACTATATCTCATTTGCAGAATTTTGGTGGCGCAAAAGAGATTGTTGGTTGCCTAAACTAGAAAATGGTTGTCCCGAGCAACCAGACACCCTCTAAAATTTGGTAGACTGTGGCTTTGAAACCAGCAGAATTAAAAACTTATGGAAAGATTATCCCCTTCATCAAGTAACATATTTAGCTCTTTAGTATTATCATATGGTCTGTGACTTCTTTGATTCATTGTATTACTTTAATAATAAATAACAAACAACAATAAATGATCAATGACGCCAAATTTGTTATTTCCATTATCAGCACATGATTTCAATAATTGAAAACAAGGTTTCATTTTGACATGATGAGAGAAAACAATGACTGATCCATAAATATTCACCAAGCTTCAAATTACAGAAGATGTCTGACTAGAAAATAATCGCTTTCCAGTCCATTTTTTATATCTTTTAGAGGGTTATACAAACATGAAAACAATATTACTCTAGAATTCTCACCCAAGTTCATGAACGTTTTGGTATGTTCATGAACATTCTAGTATGTTCACAAACGTTTTGGTATGTTCATGAACATTCTAGTATGTTCACAAACGTTTTGGTATGTTCATGAACATTCTAGTATGTTCACAAACGTTTTGGTATGTTCATGAACATTCTAGTATGTTCACAAACGTTTTGGTATGTTCATGAACATTTAAGTATGTTCACAAACGTTTTGGTATGTTCACAAACGTTTTGGTATGTTTGTGAACATTTTAGTATGTTTACAAACATTTTGATTATGTTCATGAACATTTTGGTAGGTTCACAAACATTTTGGTATGTTCATGAACATTTTAATATGTTCACAAATGTTTTGGTATGCTCACAAACATTTTTGTTATGTTCATGAACATTTAAGTATGTTCACAAACGTTTTGGTATGTTCACAAACGTTTTGGTATGTTTGTGAACATTTTAGTATGTTTACAAACATTTTGATTATGTTCATGAACATTTTGGTAGGTTCACAAACATTTTGGTATGTTCATGAACATTTTAATATGTTCACAAATGTTTTGGTACGCTCACAAACATTTTTGTTATGTTCACAAACATTTTGGTATGTTCACAAACATTTTGGTTTGTTCACAAAAATATTATGGTACGTTCACAAACATTTTGGTAACCATAAAATCAGACTATAATATTCTTAGACTTCATTTGCAGGATTTCTGGATGTATCCACCTAATAGGAACAGATTCTTGTAAAGACTTACTGCAATAAGAGGTAAATAAACCATCAAAGATAGCATGGTACATTAAAGACAAAAATATAGTTGGTTAATAAGACTGTATAAGTCATTTATTATTTATATAAAAGATTTTGTAGATTTAGATTACATTTATCCTTGAAGGCAACAACAAGTAATAGACAAGATTGTATACTTGCATCATACAAATCTAAGACACAAGATGTATTAATGTATTATATTGTATCAAATAGATTTGTTGTAGATTTCTTGATATATCATTCTTTAGAGGAACTTATCTTCAAGCTACAGTTAAATTCTAAAATTAGAACCATCAAAATTGATAGTTTTAATAGTGGAATGAGCTAAATACAGTTATAGAATTTGCAGCTTAAAAATTGTTAAAACATCACATGATTCTACAATAACCAATGTGATAATCTCTATATTCAACATTAGGCCACAACAAGTTGATCATGTGTTCTATGGATAGGCTCGCACCTTAATTTTGACGGTTTTTACATTAAAAAAATATTTTTATTTCTTTCCTGGCTTATAAAAATTTGATCAAACCACAATGTATAAAGCAACTAAATAAAGGTTTTTTTTATATTTTGTTTTCTTCACTCGCTTGCCCCAATTTTTTCCAAAAAAATCTGTAGAACATATCATCAACTTGTTGTGGCCTTAGGTAACAAAGTTACATTTCAATCCTCAGTAATCTGTTTTTTGTTTCCTTCAGAAAGAACAGTAAACTGTTTTCATTCAGAATTCTGTGAGATTTCCTACACAGATACTTGTGACAAAAATCAGTGGGAAGTTAGGAATGAATTGTGTCATGTTATAAACAATCAGAAATCAAACATATAGTGATAAATATAAGTTTATATGTAAACTTAATACTTATTCATTTAAGCTCAATTGTTGAAAAAAGTTCTTACAACTTAGATTAATCACTTTAGAGTCCACTTCCTAGTGCCCCAGTATTGATCTAGTAGGAAAATTTCTTGCTTAAGGAAACAAGGGAGTAGGTTTTTGATGGGATTCGAGTCAATGCGGGGCTGGCTATTCAATGATTACCAGTCCAATGTCATAACCGCTCAGCCACTCCCACTCCATGTAAGTTGTATCACAATTATTATAGATCTAAAATAAATTAAATTATAATCTAACATTTTTTGGATTATTTTATTAAATATTTGTGATTGACACTAAGCTTTGTTAAGAAAATACATATTCTGTTAATTTGTTAAAGAGTCACGATTCCAGAATTGTTTCATTCAGACATAAGTAATTTAAAATTTACTATTTTTGTATTTATTAATGACCCTAGTAAATTTGAACCTAAAATTTGCATGTATTAAGGATTCTTATAATAATATGAACAAATTTTATTATAGTAAAGAAATAAAATACAATTATTTATATTTTGTTTTAGAAATAAAACAATAAGGCACAAGATCTGATGTCAAAATATAAATTTCTGGTGCAATAAAATGAGTTATTTTATAATGGCATCAAAGTAAGTGCTTCTGTTTTATTCTATCACATGTTTCATACACCAGGAAGTAAAACGCTGCCATGCATGTTAAATATTTAAACATTCAATATTAAAATATAGATGATGTCACATTAAATATTGAGTGCAAACACATGTTTCTACCGTAGAATAAATGATTTTAACCACTATTTTATTTCTTTTTTCTCAACTGTCAAAACAAGAATAATTTCACAGTGACTTTGAGTGTTGAAATGCTCTACCAATTGTGATATTGCAATAGAGTGTATTACTGTAAAATATTCAAACTTTGACAGTTGAGAAAAAAATAGACTAAAAGTAATAATTTTAATATACTTCAAAAGTGCACAATGAAAAAATGTAAAAAAAATACCTGAACTTTGAATGGTGACGACGAAAAAACTCCATGATGAAAATGACTAAAACATATACCAACTATCAACTAAATACATATCTGTACCCAAAGTTCATTATAAGTATTATACAAGTCACAAGTTATCAATACAAGCTTTGTATAACTTGTCTAAAATATTCCTGACCCGATAATTCGCATTCACAGTACATTTATCCACAGAAAAATTATGTGTTAAAAGTAATTTATACAACAATATAAAATATCAACAGAAATAATTACTAATATTATTCCTATTTTATGATAATATTACTGATTCTGGGAATAAGGAGTGAGCTTTATGGACTAATATGGACAAAGGTGTGCTTTAGTTGTTATATAAATCCCACAACATGTCTGGTACATGGGGATATCAACTCAACAATTTTCACAGAACATTGGGGTCTTGGTTGGGTTTAACACCTTAGCAACATATTGTATAGAGCATATAACAGCAGTTACTTTTTTTTTACTGGTTTTTAACACCGTGTCAACACAGTTTAGGTCATTTTGTAACCGCGCCCTGTGGACCTAACCTAGCTTTCCTAGACCCTTGTCTATAACCAGTAGTCACCTACCCTTCCACAAGGCTGGAAACTTCTCCATATTATCTAATCAATGGAGGAAAATTGACATTATTGTCAAATTTTCATGGAAGGGTATGACCTCCCTGGGTGGGATTCGAACTCGTACCCCCTTCGGGACACGAGATTCCAAATCCTGGCGCGCTACCAACTGTGCTATCGACCCCGGGTTCATATAACAGCAGTAAGTCAACCTGTATACTCAACTTTCCTGCAAACACTCAATCTCTGGATTTAGCAGTTAAACAGTTACTGAGGCACATACTTTCTAGTAACTAAATGATTTAGAATCAGTGATTGGTCAGGGAGAATGACTGTAGAAATTATTTCATGACTAAGCTCCACGAATGTATGCCCGCTAAGCTCAGTTTCTCTTCCTTTCACATTCCTTAAACAACCATACATACAGCTTACCGTAAAATTTAATTGAGTGTAATGTTGCCATGGTAATATAAAAGCATTCTGTGAAGGAATTCACTCAGCTGCATTTAAACTTTGAACAAACCTCTCCTGCTATTGGTACAATTTACTTAACTGTCAGTGGTGCATATACAGTAACATTGACCCCAATGTTTTAAATACTCAAGGTTTGTTTAATAATCACCATACATAAATATTGAATCTACATTTACTGAGGATGAATATTTATGTAAGATTTATGCAAGGGGATAATCAAACAAGTATCAAGTATTTAAATCAGCAGAGTTAATGTATGCACCACTGACAGTTGAATAAAAATTACCAATAACTTGACAATAATTACAATATTGGCCATATTAAGAACAAGAGCTGTCAGAGGAGACATTATGCTCGACTAAGTAAGTATTTGTCACAGGAGATGTGGTTGATGATAAGGAACATACAAATTAAAAATTTATAAATATAACCTTAACAAATCTAAAGTAAAAAAAAAATTCATTAAAATTTTAAGTTTGTGGGAGACAATTTAAAAAAAATGTATTTGGAGTTATGAAACTTGTCACATGAGATGTGGTTGATAATAAGGAACATATATTTAAAGTTAGAATTCAATACCTAAAGAAATAAAACAGTTGCAGTAAAAACAAATATTTTTTAAAGAAAATTCTAAGTTCAAGGGGAGATAATTCTGAAAAAAAATGTATTTGGAGTTATGAACCTTGTCACATGAGATGAGGTTGATAATAAGGAACATATATTTAAAGTTTGAAGTCAATACCTAAAGAAATAAAACAGTTGCAGTAAAAACAAATAGTTTTTAAATAAATTTCTAAGTTCAAGGGGGGATAATTCAGAAAAAATATTTTTGGAGTTATGAACCTTGTCACATGAGATGAGGTTGATAATAAGGAACACATATTTAAAGTTTGAATTCAATACCTAAAGAAATAAAACAGTTGCAGTAAAAACAAATATTTTTTAAAGAAAATTCTAAGTTCAAGGGGAGATAATTCTGAAAAAAATATATCTGGAGTTATGAACCTTGTCACATGAGATGTGGTTGATAGTAAGGAACATATATTTAAAGTTTGAAGTTAATATCTTAAGAAATAACAAAGATATAGAAGAAAGTATTTTACTGCACAAAAACTTTAATCTGTGCACAAAAACTTTAATCAGAAATGTGGATGCGGACGCGGACGCCGGGGCGAGTAGGAGAGCTCTACATTACTACGTAAAGTCGAGCTGAAAACTGTAACTTTACCAGATAGTCATAGACAAAGCCCACAAGCCTCAAACCCTGGACAAGTGAAACTTTATTCACATACATAACGTCGCATTCAACACATATATAGGTCATATATAACGGCCAGCTCTTCCTGCTATAGGTTTCTTGGACACTTTTCTATCTCCAGTACTAACTTACCCAACCGCGAGGCCGACAACTAATGTATAGGGTATGACCTGCCGCGACCGGGTTTCGAACTCGCGATCTCCGGGTTCGAAGTCAGACATGCTAACCACTACGCCACGGCCTTGGCTACCACCATATTCACCAGTCCTTTTGATTAAGCAAATCTATAAATACATAGTAACTTCTATACAACCTTGTACATCATGCAACATTTGTTTGACAGAAATAAGTCTGCAGATCTGACCATGCAGATGATGTTGTTCATTCATTTTGTTCTACATACAACAACAGACAATTTTCCTTCAACATTTTATGCTTGAAATGATGTAAAAGCAATATGTTACCATTTGTAGATAGTTATGTTCTACAGTATCTTTAACTTGAAGACAGTAACCTCAGAGAAGTCTGATACTTTAAAGTTGGTTAAACAATTATACAGTGTTTTTTTCCAGGCCATTTTGGGGCCAAAATTGGGCCCCATTCCCCTTTCCAAAAAGTATATATTTTTCCCCTTCCCAGGTAAAAACTTCCCCTAGCAGAGTGTCCTAAAACTTTTGTACTTTTTAATAGCATTTTTGCCCTTTCCTCAAGCATTTCAGAGAAATCACAGATGAATATATGGGTACAATAGTTGAAATTTTATATAGGAAGACAGAAATATTACTCTGTTAGAGGATCCATGTTATCTCATGTATTGAATTTTTTCCCCTAGTTTTGTTTTTGTCACTATTCTCCCCTCAAAAAGGGCCCCGCCACCTTTCCCCTATGAGTGAAAATAAACACTGCAATATAAAATAGATGTTTATAATAGTTCTCAACAAAAAGGCAAATCATCAGAACTGGAAAACTCTGGATTTTCTATTATTATTATTTGAAGACCCTAAAAAACAACAAATGAATATTATACAGTATTGTTATAGTTGTGATTGGTCACATGATCTTTAGAATGTAAACAAATATTGTTTTCATCTAATTCAGTTGCAGCAGTCATTAGCAATAGAAGAGATTCAGAATCATAAAATAATAATTGCATTTCTATATTAAAAAATGTCCACTGTGATAAGCTTGTGAGTTACACTTGTACTTTGAATCCTCTGCACACACTTTTTGCACATTGCCTAGTTTATTCCTGTATTCAATTTTGTGCCCAGGATTTGAAGCTGTCAAGGATAATAGCAGCTATCCTTCTAAACTTACAGAGTCATTTTGTTTATTTCAGTGAAAAGAAATGTGGTTAAGTTTTTATATGAGTTATTTGATGACATTTAATTATTTGTCTGGAAAGAAAATTGGCAAAAAACAAATCATTGTTTACTTCTTTAGTAGTAATTGTATATCATGAGACTATAGACCATGTTGTTTAATCAGTAAGCCAGGATGTCTCATCTGTTTATTTATTTATACTGGGTTTAATGCCATGTCAACACAGTTTTTTAGGTTATTTTATGGCATCTAAGTTGAGTGCACCTAACTTAAGCTTTCCTTGACCCTAGTCTAAATCTAGTGCTCACCTACCCTTCTGCAAGGCTGGAAGCTTCTCCACATAGCTTATTAATGGAGGTAAATTGACATTATTGTCAAATTTTCATGGAAGGGTATAATTCAAACCTGTAACCCCTTCCAGACATTAGATTCAAAATCCTGGCGCTCTACCTTATCTGCACTACCAACTAGGATTGCCTCATCTATAAAACAATACTTGTAACACTATAAATATGTCACTTATAGAAGGCTAAGGGGACTATTGAATAACTGACAACAATCAATTTTTGTCCCAATTAACTTTTCTCAAGAAAATCAGATACAAACTACTCAAACTGATAGATAACACATTTATTAGCATGCACAAATTTTCTTATATCTATCTGTTATTTTGTAAAAGCTATTGATTTAAACAAAATCCTATCTGATCTGAAAGACTTCAAGAATATATGAGGATCCACCCATCTACAACTTCTTCTCTAATATACCATTGTTGGGCCTTTGGTCACTAGTTACAAGTCTTCTACAATTGTACCAATTTATTAAAATAAACCTTTAAATACTAAAACCATTCATTCATTTCAGGTCTATATTAAAAGCATAATTTTGTTTGAAATGAGTCTAAAAATGGGCCTGAAATCGTGGAATCAGTTTATAATGTACAGAATATCAATACCACTCAACAGAAATATCTAAGGATTGTTTTGCACTCAAATACACTTAACAAGTTTTTTATCATACAATTGAATACCAGTTATAATTAGCTCAATTAAATCACAATTATATAAGAAAAAGATCAATGTTAACAGCACAGTGTCAGTATAGTACCATAGTTAAAGATAAAATCATTACTCTAAAGCTATTCTCTTTCAGATAAGGGAATGGGAAAACTTACCAAACATTTTAATTCCTAACATCTTCACTATGAGACAGTGCTCAGATGTTCCAAAATGTAAACTAAAAGAAAGTGTCTTCAATTGTGTGGCCAATAATTCTTTAACAATTTCATCAGAAAATTGTGTTTTTATTTACAAATGTTAAGCTTCTGCATTTAAAGGGAACCGATTCTGACTATTTTATCTGCTAAATTTTAGAGCATAACCCCCTCCCTTGTAAATAATTCTCCCTGAAAAATTCTTCACCCACCTATGTAATTTAAGTTAATCACAATGTCAAGTAAATCCGACCAACGATCAGCTTCAATTATCAACTAATGTCCCTTCACTAATTGACATAGAACCTGAAGCAACTTGTTTTTATCATTACAGTTCAAGCATCAAAAATCGGACATGACACATTACACACCCTAGTGAACATTAAAAAGTTATTTGCAAATATTCTAATACCAAGGCCATTTATAAAGTGTTTTGTTTGCAGTTTCCTGACTTATCCACCAATTTGCTGTCATTCACATGTTTTTATTAGCAATCCAGGAATATTTTTTTAATTCCATGTCAATAAAAATCCCTCTCAAGGAAGTGTACAAATATGCCTTTTGTTCCAAGGAAATCATTATTTGGCCTTTTCTCTAAGGGAAATATTGGCCAATGCCTTTTTCTGAGGGAAAGTTTTTTGGTTACCAAGAAGGCATTGGCCAAAGAAAGCCTTTTGTTACCAGGGAAAGATTGGCCATAGGTTAAAAGGTTACCAGGAAAATATTGGACAAAGCATTATATTATCAGGGAAATGATTGGCAAAAGCCTTTTTCTGAAGGAAAGGTTGACTGAAGTCTTTTGTTAGGGAAAGATTGGCAAAAGACTTTGGTTACAAGAGAATGGTCGGCCAAACCATTTTTTTCTGTGGGAAGGATTAGTCAAAGCCTCTTTTCTAAAAAGAAGATTGGACAAAGCTTTTTGTTCCCGGAGGTGGAGATTGGCCAACCTTTTTTATCTACAGGGGAGATTGGCCAAAGCCTTTTGCTACCAGGGGAACGATTGGCCAAAACTTTTTGTTCCAAGAGGAATTATTTAAAAATTTACTTCACCATTTAATACATCCAATATTTCTACCACCACATGATAATTTACTATGTTAATATTAAAACTGTTCTGCTCTGTTATGATAAATTACTGTATCTCTTAATATGACTACGGGCATTTAAAGGTGACTAAAGTACAAAAGTCAAGTGAATGCAGACTCTATCACCATCAACAACACCGCCCCCATACAAGTTAAACTTTCCACACTAAGTTACCTCAACTTTACTGTCAAGTAACACAAAAAAACATCAAAATTAATATTTTGTCATAAAGAACATCAAGCAAGTGCGTAAAAAACTTAAAAGTCACAGAGAAAACCAGGAGTACTAAGAACTCTGTTGCATCACATATACAATATTTTCCAAGAAAAAAACTAAAATATGAGACTATAAAATGTTCACACAGTTTTAATATTGTTGGAATCATCTACCCACACACATGGTAACACATTGTCTCTCTGTGTGTGGGTTGAGATTAAATATTTCATATATAGGAAGTATCATCATAAATTTGTCACTAGAAATTATTGAAGAACACTAACTGTTGTCATACAAGTGGAAAACAATTAAAAATAATATTATGATAACACAACTTGTGACAATGACATTATAATTAACTTCTCCTGAAACAAGGTGACAATGTTCATATAAAGGTTAGAAACATTGGCACTATATACCGGTAAGTTGAAGACATAGAGAATATTCGTCAACTTTTGTGCAAGATCGATTTTTATTTCACCCAGTGAGCTCAGACAAAATATATTCACGAGTGGCATAGCCACAAGTGAAAATGTCATTTTCTGAGTTCACGAGTTGAAATAAAAATCATCTTACACCAAAGTTGACGAATATTCTGTTTCTTTTATGCTTGGTTTTGTGTTTTATTTGATGAATTTTACACAAGTTATAATGTGACGTCATTTCTACTCCAATATGATGTCATTTATCTTCTAATATGACGTCATGAACGATGAAAATATAAGGTTATATTTTCACTACGATGAAAATATAAAATTTATATTTTCATCGATTATTTTCATCAAATAACGCGACGTTTCACCGTAAAGCATGAAAGAAATATTATCATTACACTAGCTGACTTTAATAGTCTACTCCTGACAATGTTTGAAAATATTCATTTGACCTCCATCAGCAACAAGGGAGTACAGTTTCAGTGAATTTTAACCACTGCTAGCAGAGAGAGAAATAGGACAGACAAGAACGTAGGAAGCACAATTTTAATTGCATGTATGGATTGAGTAACAACTAAATGGGCAAGGCATTGGTGAGCAAATTAATAACAACAAAACACTGGTAAGGGCAATTGGAAGTTTAACTTGCAAATAATAGAAAAACAGTAAATTATAAAAAATTGAGACATACAGTATTCTAAGAAGAGTCCTTTCTTCCAAAAGATGATAAAAATCCATGGTTCCTTGAATCTGTCACGAGTTCACAACATAAACAACTATAATGTCCTGTCACTATGAGGTATAGTCATTTAGTTCATGTGGTAATACAAGAACTAGTTTCATAAGAAAGTCACAACCTATTGCTTTAAGAAAGTGCTGTTTTGTGTAAGCCAAAAACTTATAATGCAATGAGTGGGTGAGGCAGAGAGTTTACAACTGGCATATGTCTAATGTCTATATCCAGAGGTTCATTTAATACCTGATATCTGTGACATCTGCCAAGTGGTTAAAACTGGTAATCAATGGATAGCCATGTATTAGATGGTTTAAATCAGATCCAAAACCTACAACAGTATTCCCTTGATTAACAATCTTTGTTCTACTAGCTAAAAATGGGAGACCAGTAAGAGCACTGGAGAGTGATTAAATGTTTTAAGAATTTGTTTCACAATTAAGCTAAATTAGATAAGAATTAACTCAACATGCAATGGTTTTGCTTCTAAACTAAAATTTTGGTCTCCACAAATGACTGAATGTATTAAGATAGCAAAATAATTATTGCAAGCTAGCATTACGTTGTAGTAAACCATAACATGAAAGACCACTATATAGCACTAGATAATGATATAACTTGTATAACTGTCAGTCTATCATGTTTGTTCTTGAACAAGACTGTTCATGAACTGTAACTTCATGAATTTTCAGTTCATGAACTGGTAAGTTAAATGACTATTTAATGAACTTAATTTTTAATAGTTCATGAACATTGTGTTCATGAACCACAATTTCATGAACTTGTACTAATAATTCATGAACATTGCATTAATGAACCACAAGTTCATGAACTGGTATTAAACAACTCATGGATATATCATGCAGTTCATGAACAATTTATTAATAGTTCATGAACTGGTCCTTTATTCATGAACTGTTCATTAAGTCATGAACTTCTTTTCGCAGGGGCCAGTGACATGACTGGTTCAAAGAATCTATAACTTCTGAGTTAAATCAAAGGCAGCTATCTGTCTAATTATAGTATAGAGAATAACTTATTGTATACAAGAACACTGTGATTACCCTTAGTAAGTGTATGAAGCTGTATCTAATATCTAATGATATATTATTTGAAAAATTTAATAATTTGCATCATTATTTCAAATGGTCAAAATCCAGGCAACTCAATACACTTTATAACAACTTCACTTATGACATACACTTGTAAATTCAATGTCATTCAATAAATTGTGTTTTATTGAGCAGTATATTAATTTCATGTCATTTGCAACTGTGTGTTTTAAACAACAAAATGTTCTATATGCCTCAGTCATAAGAGTATGGGACCCAGAAAAGTGTTGAGGTATACAAGTATGTTGCATAATCTGTCAATTAAAGCTTTACACACTTTTACACAAACAAAATAACTTCCAAGTAAAAATGTTTTCTCAACAGAAATTAAACCAGTCTTATATGTTACATGCATAATGTATATAATATCATTTGCATTATGCTAATTTTATTCCAATTGGTATTAAATAATATGCAAATATGTTAATTATTGTACAAAGAAAATAAAGTCTTAATCACAGAAAAAAATTAACATAATGCATTAACACAGAATTATACATAGAAATATTCCAACCTGCAGTATAAAATAAATATATATGTTAATATTTTCAGAAAGTCAGTTTTTATTTAACAGAAATATGAACACTTTGATGTACAATAATAATTTTAGCATGTAACATATTTAAACATAACTAAGAAAAAAACCTACACCAAACTTTACACAAGAGAGCACAGATGATCCTAGATTGCTCACCTTATTGATAAGTTAAATCTTACTTTAGTAGGGCAAGGTTTGAGTAACTTCTACTTTCAAGTTTTTGCATGACAATTTAAGTTTCTGAAAACACTTGTCCATTGTTTCAAGACAAATTAAAGCAACAAAAAGAGCTCTAAGATGGTACACATAGTTACTTCAATGATTTGACCTAGTGACCTAGTTTATTATCCTTCATGACCCATTTTTACTTGTCTTGAGATTTCAATGATGTAAAGCTTCTGGTCATGTTATGATGGAAATTGAAGCTAATCACAATTAATACTGAAACCTAACAAAATTTCATTGTCCTAGCATGGATCAAACCCTATGACCTTCAGAGTCATAATTTGACACTTTGCTATAAAACACATTGCAAAAAGCTAGCTTTTAGGCAAGTAGTACAAGTATTGCAATGTACCTCTCCCACATTATATGAATTCTCAAGTGTCAACTGTAGAAGTTGACAAACAGGGTTAGCAATGACTCACAATACAAACTTAATGTAAGAACCAATCAAAATTACTTTTACATAATATGGGATTAAAGACTTAACCTCAGGATTATTCCATAATCATTGTGGAATGCTACTGGATGCTGATGCCCCACTTGGTCCAACAATCATAATTCACACATGCCATTTTGAATCTGCACACATGAATGGCACAACTACTTGTTGATAAATAACACAGACCCAAACACGAAAGCTCCCCATCAGTACTCGTAGCTCAGTAGCGTGTTCAATTACACTAAACGTTGCAGAATGTTACATAACGATACATTCGGAACTCCTCGGCCATTCGCTGCGAATAATCTAATCTAATACACAAATATGCGATCGTTAAGGCAATGAGTGATGTTTCAAAATATTCTAAAAACGAAACATCACTCAATGCCTAAATGATCATATTTTTGTTTACTTCAACACTGGTAGTTTCAAAATAGCGTTTAAATATGTCCGAGGTTATTCGCAGCGAATGACCGAGGAGTTCCGAATGTATCGTTATGGAACGTTTTGTAACGTTCGCGGTAACTGAACACACTCCAGGTGAGCTATATATTAACAAGAAAGCAGGTTAAATTAATGATGTGTAATAAAAGTAATCACATTAAAACTAATCAAACCAGGTACCTGAATAACTTTACAACAAAAACTAGGTTTAATGTAATATATACTTAATTTCACAGGCTTAGAGCAAAACTGTCGTAACTCAATTTAAAAGAAGAGTGCCATTACAACCATTGTGCGTTTACCCTGGGTAATGCTTTTGTTCAACATGATCGCATGGATATCACATTTAATGATGAAAGTTTAGTGAGTTTTTTTGCTCTATTTCAAATGTAGGTAATTGTCACTAGGCGATATCTACCTAGTACAATGTCACCATAAAGCTCAGTTCATTATTAAGATGTAAAAAAACACGATAAGACAATGTTTTTCATGTAATCATCAACAATCTTTAAAAACTCCATTAGTTATCATTACACATTGATTCTTCGGCACAAAACTGGTCGATTTCCACCTTTAATTACATTGTAGTTAGATTAGTTTTGCACTGAGAATGTTCAATAATGAAATAAATTATTATAAAGTTATAAGTTCGAACATGAGTGGGACAACAAGCAATTATCCTTATCTGGTAGTCAGTAACAAAACTGAAAGTCTATATTACAAAATATTATACCTCATTAGCATAATAACTTTATTTAATGAGGCAACTCAGTTGGGCAAGCCCAGTCTTCCCTGAGAGCCTCCACAATATTTACAATGATGATGACAGTATGATATAATAATGAAATTGAAAGAAATGAGCAAGTATTATATAACATATTAAAACAGGTACATATGCAAGAAAACAAGTAAGAATAAAAAAGACAAAGAACAAAAATAATAATCACATGCTTAAAGTATTCCCACCAGAGTAGAACCAAGTTAGGTATGCTTTTTTAAAAGAATGGAGGCTATTTGATTGGCGTAAATGGAGTGGTATATTGTTCCAGATTTTAGCATATGCCCTTCTAGATTTAATATGAGGTCATTCAGTCCATTAATCGCATACATGCTGGCTACCCCGGCTACCCAGTCCATAATTCTAATACAGACTGTTAAAACTTGACTAAAATTCACAACATGCAAATTTCACCACAACACAATCAGACAATGTCGTCAAACTGTAAAAATGGCTAAGCAATTTGCCTCTTAACTGGGATGAAAGAATTGAGATTCCGTAAAATTTAACAATAAAACATGGCATTGAACGGCAATATGCAAGTTTACAACTTTGGAAGGTACCATACATGACCTACGCTTCAGGCCATATACCTTCTGAGGTATGACTAACTTCTCCATAAACTTGCATATTGCCGTTAAGATCCATGTTTTTTTTGTCAAATAAATAAAAATAATCATTTAACAAAAATAAATTATAAAAAAGCTTACATTAATAAATTTAATTAAGTCCAAACCATTAGAAATATACACACATTGTTACTGACTTTCTCTAATAGATTCCATACAGTTACAATATACAACCATCTAGTTCTACAGGGTACATATAACATACATCATATCTTAACTGTAACAATAAATTGTCTTAAATAATGAAAGGCCACGCTGTATTATCTATGGTTTACAGAGAATTCTACCCACATGTAAATTCAAAATAATGTAAATCATTCACAGAATTGGTTATTTTTTAACATTTTAGGCACACTGACTTATAGATAGCTAGAAATATCAAATAAAAGTCACAAAAAAATGCATTACAATCTGATCCATGCAGTTACTAACTGAGTAGATGATAATACATAACAAGAGCACCGCTGGGCGGAGCATTATATGCCCAAAGTGTTGTTTATTTTAGTTAAGATGAAAGTTGAAACATTTGTAAGACATGAGAATATTTCAGGTGAATATCATGTTATAAATAATTGTGGAAAACAAAGTAGAGAAAAAAAGTTTTAAGGTAATAGTGACCTTGACCTTTGACCTTGTGACCCCAAAATCAATAGGGGTCTTCTACCCGATATGGACAATCATCCTATAAAGTTTGAATATTGTGGACCAAATGGAACTTAAGTTATGCTCCAGAAACTATTTCAGTTTTAAGGTAATAGTGACCTTGACCTTTGACCTTGTGACCCCAAAATCAATATGGTTCTTCTATCCTATATGGACAATCATCGTATGAAGTTTGAATAATGTGGACCAAATGGAACTTAAGTTATGCTCCGGAAACTGTTTTCAGTTTTAAGGTAATAGTGACCTTGACCTTTGACCTTGTGACCCCAAAATCAATAGGGGTCTTCTACCTGATATGGACAATCATCCTATGAAGTTTGAATATTGTGGGACAAATGGAACTTAAGTTATGCTCCGGAAACCAAATTGCGACGGACGCCAGGGGGTATAACATAATATGTCCGAAATTCTTTCGGGCATATAAAAAGTATCATCTTTTACAACTGCATGTCAATTTGCTGAAAAACTGCCATTATCAGAACACAACTACAAATTTACTACTTTAATAATGTTTCTTAACAATTTTGAGAATTAAAGAAACAGTAGCTGCTTTGAAATTTACAGCAACAGATTAAAAGAAAGGGGGGGGGGGCGGGGGTCAGACAGCTTGGAGCCTGTCCAGTAAATATTCAACAACTGTTATCAATATGCTGGCTACCCAAATATAACACAAGTTCCACTCTTCATATCTGATCAGCCACACCCCACAATAAATAATTGAAAACAAGGATTTTTGTTTTACAAGAATTTAAAGTTATTCTTGAACAGTTTTAAAACAACCAAAAACTTGTACAGCCTTAACTTTAAAACTATTTTTTTCTCCTTCCAAAAAACACAACACAGATATAATTGAGTTATCTAGGGAAAACATTGCAGGTTTTTGTTAAATATAATTAAAACAGTCAAGTTGCTAAAAAACAAAATTCTTCAAAAACTAAACAATTTCACAGAGAATTAAAGATAACAGTTAAACCTCAGTAAACCTGAGCTACTCGTGAAAATATGTTTTCTGAGCTCACTCCGTGGTCAATAACTATCCTCTATTTCTTATTTTAAGTAATCATAAGAACTTGGAATTTTAGTCAAAGACTTTCAGAACCAACATTATTAAAATTCCACCATTGAAACATCAAATTAATGATCTTGACATCAGAATGGTACAGATATAGGAACATTTTTCTCCTAAATTAAGCATCAGGGGCCTGTATTATCAAGCTTCTTACGACCAATTTCAGTCATAAATCCTTCTATATCATTGTATTGTTAAATTATCGTAAGATTTTTGATAATATGCTGCCCAGGAACTTAAAATTGGTCAAAATTTTCAAGACATTTCAACCACCAAGATGATCTTCATAGAGGAACTTAAATGCTACTTTATTAGAGATTACAGGAACTTTGCAAATCAAAAGTTGGAATGGAACGTCGAAACAATCTGGCTTTCAATCTTACTAATATCAATGATAACTTACGATCTCTATATTGTATAATGGCACATATCTGACACCATATAACCTCATACATGAAGTTATCTAGAAAGTTCAAAGATAAACTAGTTACCTAATTCGTTAGCTGCTCAATTAACTTCTTGATTAAATAGTTAACTTTTTTACTTCACACATTAAATACCCAACTAATACCATAATCATGTTGTCAACTTGTTACTTAATTAACCATGACTATAGATAAGGTATAGTGGCTTACAACTAATGGTTAATCATAATTTGAGGGTTGCCTGCTAGACTGTAGTAAGTGCATTGCATTAAAGAGTGAGTAACTACAGTCTTGCGGGCAATCCTTGATTTTTACACTATGATTAGAGCCACAGCAGCCTTGGATTTATCATTTTGGTCCTTGGTCTCATTCAAGGTCATTGGCAAGGGAAAGTCTCGCATTTAAAATCAATACTTTATACTGATTTTGCTCTTCAGAACGGATTGTTTGGGAAGTGTAAGGAAGTACTGGCAAAGAAAAAGAGGTGAGTTTAAGCCAACTTCTATAACCTTAAATAAAATAGGGTTAACAAGAAATGTCTTTAAAAAAGACAAACGGCGTCGATTTAAAAACAAGTGTGCTCACCTGAGGAAAAGGTCAAAGGTCACAGAAGAGCCATTTACAGAGGACCACTAATGTTAAAACCTATTTTTTGACCCAGTGACCTACTTATCCAACCAATCAGACCTATTTGAACAATTTTGGTAGGGAACCACCCACGGACCATTCCTGTTGAGTTTGGGCAAATTATCATAAGCGGTTCAAGAGAAGATGTTGTTTGAACTTTTCCTTATATAATTCAATGTAATATTGTGATTCATGGGGTGGGGTCAATTTTGACCCAGGGGCATAATTTGAACAACTGTGATGGAGGACCTCTAGATGATGTTATATACCAAATATGAAAGCTCTAGGCCTTGTAGTTTCAGATTTTTGAGAATTGCATTGTGAAAACCTATTCATTAATGCTACAAAACAAAAATTATGAATTTATTCTTAAGGTTCTGGAACTGTAATGGTGACCTTCCACAATTCTTATACTGATATTGTTTCTTGATCTGTACTATTAAAGACATTGAATGCTGAAATTTTAAAGAAATTTACCGTCTGTAACTTAAGTTATGTGCATTTTTATAACGTGACCCTTCATTTTTAGAGAGACCGTAAATTGTGCTGGGACAAAAAGTGAAAGAACTTTTTTTTTCAAATTCTGCTGTTTTATTTCCAAGTTTTAATCCATTTTCTTGTTATACAGTCATGTAATGACAAATCAGAGCAACCAGGTTACACTTTGGACAAATACATATAAAAATACAGAGATTTGCATACATGTACCCCCAAGAAAAAATCCGAGTTTTTGAGAATGTCAAAAAATTTACCCTATCTTTAAAAGCAAATATCTCAAGTTAGAAGTTAGTTAGACACATGCAACTAGTTTTAAAATTTTCTGCAGTATTAACTGCCCATATAATGAAAAATTTAAGAAATTTTACCGTTTCTAAATTTTTTTATAAGAATTTGTATTAGATTACTGTACTGAAACTGCAAGAGATTTTATAGAGAAAAATAACGTCAAAATGGTCAATTACAAATAATACTACTTAATACAAATATATCATCTAAAATTGGTATTTGAGATGGAAAATGTATGTTAAACTCTGCATTATCATATAAAAACCTTCTCTCCATTGCTTGTTGGCAAGCTTGAGGGGACTATTTGGGGATTAAACTTGTACCAGCTATGTTTTCTGCTGTTGTCGTTTTTTGCACTAACAGTTGGACACTAGAGTTAGTAATGTTGGCATATTATGTGCCTTAGCTTTCAAATTATGCTGTTGATTGTATTGTTTTTTTTATAATTAGAATATGATGATATTAAAAACAGAAAATGTGCAACGATTTTGTCTTTATATGCTGACTTTGGTACGATTATTTGTGGGAATTCGGCAATAAATCAATATAAGTTAAACATTCTTTCCAGTTTATCGATATTTGTGTAGTTTATTTTACCTTTGTTCATTTTCAGTACACAAAATAGATTAAACAATCAAAACCCCATTTTGCCCCAAATTCTCCATTTCGTCCATTTCGCCTCAAAATCTCCATTTCGTGTTTCAGTCATACCCAATTTACATCGCAAAAAAAGATGAAAAAAAATGTATTTTACACCTGTACAAACAGAATCAACGCAAAAGTTATGATCCACTACGGCTTTTCATTGTTTTTATGTCGATAAACCATTATTTTTACGATAACTAACTACGATCACGCTGTAGAGCGTCTGGTTTCGCCATTTTCGGAAAATGCGTTACCCTATGACTTCTGGAAAATCCCACGTCACGTGGTGAAAATTTCTAAAAATAGCAATTACGAAACTTGAAGATAGGTATTTGGGAAAAAACCTACTTAATTATTGATTTGATAAAGGGAGATAACCGCTGCGGGGAGTTTGGTTTGACGTGTCTATTTTTAGTTTTATCTATTTTTAGACACAACCCCCCCCCCCCATTTTTTTGTTGATTTTTGGCAGTTTTTGCAAATATCAAGAGGCTTTGTCAAAAAAGAATTGTCAACTTGATATGCCGGTATATGTGTGCTCCAGCGACAAACAAAAGATTTATTTAAAGCTGCGCAGTTTCTTCCACAAAACAGGAAACTCACAAATTTAATAGTATAGATGTGGAGCTGTGACTCTCAAAGTGTAAACCCCGGAAACTGGACGTAGTGAGGCTTACTTAATAATTATTGGGTAATATGTCAGACTTTTTACGAGAAACCGGTTCACATCTGGAGACGTAATTCATTTTACCCATAAAATATTGTGTTTGACACGTAACTTTTTATTGTTACAATATAAAAAACACTTTGGAAAGCAATAGAAGTCTACCCAAAAAAAATAATCTACGAACGAAGCAAAATTTCGTAAAACACTGCATTACAATAGTGTGGCCTTTATTTTTTCGCGCGTGTCAGGGCCATCCAATCGAAGAGGGGATTTTCTCTGTTTCCCCCGTACGTCATTTTCAGTGCTTATAAAATCATCCAATAGAACGGCGGATTTCCGAAATCCCCAGACAGACGTCATTATACAGAAATGTAGGTCAAAATCCAGCTTAGACAGCTACGCCGAAAAAAGGCATTCAAAATCCAATTGATGGAAATTCTACAGCCACATTTCATGTAAGTTTGAAAATGTTAATAGTGTCCATGTCACTGCGAGAGGCTACACACAGGATTTCAATGTAAGTGTCCCAAAGGGGTAGCTGCTGGTTCAAGCTTCACCTGAGCTGGTTAAACCCTTAAATGAAAATTCAAAAATAATGTCAATTTTCCACCATTAATGAGGTAAATGGAGAAATTGTCAGTCTTGTGAAATGATGTAATGAGTACTGATTATAGACAAAGGTTGAGAAAAGCTTAGGCTTGGTAAGCTCACCATAATTTGTGTTAACATGACATTAAACCCATCAAAAAAAGAAAGAAACAGAAATGTCATTTAATTCAATCCTAGTTGAGTACGTCTACAGGCTCTCTCAAGTATGTAAGAATTTGTATGAGAAGTCTTACAACAAGAAACAACAAAAACAAAGTTTTAAATTAATCCTTACTTTAACATCTACGAAGATATTAAGATATAAAAAGTTCACAGTTGTCACTGTCACTTGACTCTAACAACTTTGAATGGAAGAAACACCCACGTAATAAGTTTTACTGTAACTTAATTTTCTAAAATAATTGTACTCTGATGCAATGTTGCTGTATCAACAGAATACAGGGTTCTCTAGAAGTTATTGTGCAAATGAAATTTTGAGAAAAACTAATCATGCTTTCTGTAAAGCTACAGTCCCATAAATATAAAAAAAGCCGTGAGGGCACCGTGAGGGCACCGTACGGGCGCCGTGCGATCAAGCTCCGCAAGGACCCGTACGAACTCTTGCGTACCCGTACGGACTGTTAAGTTTTTACCAGGGTCCATGAGATGAGCCCAGGATACACGTATCAGTTTCAGAGTCAAATCGTGAACAATATTGTGGTCGAGTATGGATTAAACATGCATATCTTCCAGCTATGGCTCCGTACGTGTGTGTTGTTTTGTACCATGTGCGTATCGTCACCTTGATACGCAAGGCTTCCCACGGCCTAAGACTGTCTGAACGTACGGGTCCGTAACAAGCCACGATTTTATGGGACTGAGGCATAAGTAATTTTACTTAGAATTATAGTTTATTTATGTAACATACATGTAGTTTAAATCATATGTTGATAAAATAAGTCATGTCAATTTGTGAAAAAAAACCTCTTTGTTTCTTTTTTCATGGGTAAATGTGAATTGTTTTACCATGAAATAAGGATTTCTTCCAAGAACTTTTTGAGAGCACAGTATACATACTAAGTTAAATATTTCCCAGAAAATTTAAAGGCATAGAATCTAGTAAAACTTTTCACACAAAAATATGACAATTGTGAAAAGTCAAAGGAAGAAAAACAGTCAATAAAAAAGAATAAATAAAAGATATTACAAATAAAATCCCTCTGGATTGATTTATATATGACAACGTTTTACATTAAAGTATAAAAGGGGGCATAACTCCAAACAAATCATCAAGACTTAGGTCCCTTTAAAGTCGTGTAGATGCAGTACTAATGAATAAGCATACCAATTTTCAGTTAAATATCTTGAGGAGTTTGGAAAATATTTCACTTTAAATACTCTTAACTTAACTAAAATATTTAATGGGACATAAATTGAAAAATAAATCATCCAGAGTTACATCCCTTTATGGTTTGTCATCTACACAACTATGAAATGCTGACAAATAAGCATTTTAACTTTCAATCAAATATCTATGTCAGTACTAATTATATTCTGTTCTAACATATTTTAATCTTACATATTTTAGTATAAAGGGGCATAACTCAAAAACAAATTCATCCAGAGTTATGTCCCTTTATATCTGTATAGTCAGTTTAGATTTCAAATAAACAAAGAATAGAATAAAATAATTGTCATTAAAACATAAAATGAGGATGTATGACTTTAAAACATTCTAGCATCAGAAAATAAATATAATCTTTAGTAAACAACATGTTTTTATAAAGATAGAACAAGACAATATAATTTAAGTTGACTTAGTTCCCAGGACTCCGAGGTATCACACTGGCTTCTTGTAAAAAACATCAGATTTTCATCTCAAACTTTCTTACATATTTTTTGCTGATGAAAGACAAAATAAAACCAACATGACTTTTTATGTTTTTCAATTTAACAATGGTGACATTGTTTACCATGGGAACCAAGTTGTTTTATCTTAAAATCTGACTTTGAAAGAAATATAATAATAATTCTTTTCAAGTGAAAAGTTAAAGAAGGTTTAGACAATACATAGAGCATTCAATAATTAACTATGTTAATTCTACAGTGAAATTTCTGTTAATCAATATAAACTATCTGGCTAAATGAGCTTAAAATATACCCAAATTACGAACATATAACACCATGAAATTATTAAATTCTTAACAAAAAACCATAATTATGCACTATAGGTTTATTACAAAATAATGTGCAGCCAAATGATGGATGTTCTGGCGGGGTCCTTTGATTAGAATCCAACTTTGCATCTTGCAATTATGGATTTTCCAGGGCATCTAGCCAGGTTCCCCCATTGGCTAGGGGTTGCTATTCCACCGATTATATACTCATTACCTTTAAGATTAATACCTTATCTAACCAATCAGGCACTGCCACTGATGGATGTTCCAGAGGGACCCTTGGATTAGAATCCGACTGCACTTTGCAATTATGGATTTTTCAAGGCATCTGGCTGGATTCCCTATTGGTCGGTGGCTGCCTTTTCTCATAATCTAATCATAACTTTTATCACTTTTACTTTATCACAATAATTATAATGCATGGTTTGGGGACGCGCGGGCACTGATGCTGATGGATGTTCGGGCAGGAGCCTTGGATTAGAATCAAACTTTGCATCTTGCAATCATGGATTTTCGGGGCATTGGACTGATTCCACATCGACCATTTGGCTGCTGTTCTACCAACAATCCATTATCTCTCATTCACTATTTTTTTACAGTTGAAAATTCACTGGTTTTGTTGTTGTTGTCGTTTTTAAACTACTATGAGCACTTTATTGATCACAAATTCTTAGTTTTATATTACTCTTCAGTTTATGTTTTTTTATATTTTATCATCTCTTAATCATTTTCTTTTTCGTTTTCATTTAAACTCGTTTTTCCCAATTATGCATATGATAGTGAAGCGCTTTTGAACATATATTTAATATGAAAAGAGTGCTATACAAATGCGGTATATAATAATAACAATAATAATAATAATAATAATCTTTAATAAATTTATAAAAATATCAGTAAATACTTATTTTAACTGTAACCCAATAAAAAATCCATGGCCCAAGTGCTGTATTATACCTCTGCTACATACACTCCCTTCTAAACAGAATTTTTCCTTGAATTCTTAGAGCTTCATTGTCAGTGGGACTATCTAAGGGTGCAATTACACAATTCCTAGTGGGTTATTTACATTGGGCGCCAAATGTAACCCTATGAAAATCCATGGTTCGAAGTGAGATTCGAACCAACAACCTCTTGAGTCATAAGCGGACACTCTACCATGTCGCCATAAAAACTAGCTTGAAGGCAAGGGAGTACAAGTGTCGTATTATACCTCTGCTACATAACAACTACATTTTGTGAATAGTAATTTTCTTTAGTAACGACAACAGGTTTCATGAAAGGTCTTCAGGTAAACACATCCTTAAATTATGAACTAGTTGACCTTTTTATTTAAATCAGCAGGGTTAATGTATGTGCCACTCACAGATGAATAAAATTCACCAATTATTTATCTGCTACTTATCATTCTCTTGACATTCTTACTGATCAGCCCCCTTAAATCAACTTCCCAGTGTACCTCCTCTCCCCACAAACATAAATTCTGCTACAGTTTTTGCCTAGTCTAAAATAAGAGATTCTTCAAGTCATTATTTCTGATATCTGGTATAAGTACAAGCGTTAATGACTGTAAAAAACATAATATAAAGCATCTTTAAACTAAAGATTCAAGGATACAAGTTTGATAGAAGAGCAACAAACAAGAAAAAACAGTAACATGACATCAACATGAAAAATAAAACTCCCAGTTTTCACACTGTAAACAAAACCATAAAAGTTGAAAATGAAGAAGTATCGACATTTAATTAAAGCAGTAAATTTGAAAACAACAGTAGAAGAAATGTCACACACATAAAATATCAGATGTTCCATGAAAACTGTAGAGCATCTTCACGTTTTTATAATCACCAAATAAATACTCAGCTTCAGTTATACACATGTACTTATCTTATTTATTTATTGGAGTTAATGCCTTATCAACACAATTTAGGTCATTTCACGGCGTCCAGCGCACCTGACTTAGCTTTCCTGGACCATTGTCTATAACCAGTACTTGAACCTACCCTTCCACAAGGCCGGAAACTTCTCCATATTATCTAATCAATGGAGGAAAATCGACATTATTGTCAAATTTTCATGGAAGGGTATAACCTCCCCGGGTGGGATTCGAACCCGCACCCCCTTGGGCACGAGTATCCAAATCCCGGCGCGCTACCAACTGCGCTATCGACCCGGGTTTCATGTACTTATCAACATAATCAAAGTACTGAAAACACAGATTGATAGATATAACACTGTAATGACAATATTTTGTAATCTATAAATATCAAAATTACTGCTCTTAAGTATCACATGAGTATTTAATTCCCTCTGTAAATCTTCACTAATTGTTTTAATTTAAAATAATGACAGAAATTCAAAGCACTGAAAGCACAGAAAGACAGATTTATTTGCAGGTTTCTTATACTTATGAGGATCAGATTATCACTGGTAAAAATTCACATCAACCACACCTTAGTGCTAGAATGGCTGTTGTTAAACTTTTAAACATGTAGGTGACTTAATTTATCTGTTAATTAGATCCCTTTAATGCCAATTTAGATTCTTAAAACAAAGACTTAATTCAATTAAATCAATTAATGAACATCCCAAGAAATATTTATCTAACTGTATGTTATTATACATGTATAAGGAATAAAGTGTAACCAAAAATAGAATTGTGATAAAAATGGCTTTTTTTCGTATGGTAAATTTGATAGATCATTTAAAAACTATTGTCTTCACAGAAGTGCTTGCAAAAGTCAAATACATTCTAATTTGTGAAACATAGATACTTAGGCAGAGAATTTATTAACTTTTTTGTTGAAAGAGAATATTCAAATCATACGACAACATTGACATGATAAAGGTTAACATCATTAAATTGCTATACAATGCCAGTCTACCAACTTTCTTACCACTTTCTCTTTATTTGCCTCCATCTATTTCTTTACTTCCCTCATTCAATCTCCTTTCTTTGTTGACTATCTCTCCCTGTCCCCTTTTTCCATCTCCCCTTTCTCCTTACCACCCTCCCAGAGTCCTCTCTCCCACCCTCTATCCATACCTCTTCTCCCTCCCACCCTCCCTTGTCTTTCCTTCCCCTCCCTCTTCCCCACCCTCTATCCCTACCTCTCCGTCTCCCTCCCATCTTCCCTTGTCTTCCCTCCACCTCCCTCTTCCCCACCCTCTCTATGTACACTGTGAAATAAACATTCTATCTCTCCACTATAAAAAGAACATATTGTCAGTAAAGTTAAGACAGCTAACTAGAAGATGAACATAAACTTTACCCCCTCGACAGAATGTTACAATAAAAATGTTACATAAAAGATCATCACCAGAAGTTAATTAAGTTTCAGAACAAGTTCTTTCAGGAGGATAATGAAATGCTTCAATTTAAAAATGAATTTAAACATCTTTACAGTTTTTGCCTTAGGAGGATTAAAATGGTTTAAAACATCTCTCTATTTTCTCAGTTGAAAATATAACTAAACAATGAGAATATGAGGAGAGACAGAAATGCAAGCTAAGTCATTGGTGATGTCCTAAGTGCAGGGAGCCTGAATGCAATAGTGAAAATTAAAATAAAAATTTTGATAAATTACATGATTTTTTATGCTTTTTTGGACAATTTTTTTGCTTCTTACATATTCGACTCACTGTCGAGAAGGATATTCTAATTTCTACCATTTAACTATGAATATTGCACAAATTATTTTTCATGTAGTATTTCTTATAGCATTAAGCTTTAATTAGCCTGAACATCATTATTAATTTATGATTATACCTAATTTATTTTGACATAAAGATATATATGAAATAGACAAAAAAAACATTTTTATGAAAATAGTTGAGACTGCACAGACAATGGACAGACAGGACACCACAGCTTGTAACCTTGATCACAAAATACTTATCTAAACTAAATATAAAAGTTTCCAACTACAAATATAACGTTTCTATAACAATCATAGATTATCAATAAAAGACATGGTTCAGAAATTTATGTTATCAGAAATAACGACCATTTTTCCTAATTTCAAGGAAAAAAATCCCAATCTTGTTAAATAATTCCATTTGAACAGGATGTCTTGCCTGTACAAAAGAAACCATGAGATTTCATGTAAAAACAATTACATACATGGGAATTTGCATTGAATGCATCACTGAACTGTCAGAAAAAAACTCTTTAAAAGCACTGGCACTGCAACACTTTCAGATACACCAAAAAAAACACATATAAAGATTTAATGCAGAAAAATTAATGATGAAATTTCCATTTGTCGATATTTTTTTCCCAAATTGGACTTTTACAACGTCAAAAATTCCCAATTTGGGCAGATTCCTTTTTCCCAAAACCCACTGAAAAAGCCCTGCCCACCGACCCTCCCTTCTCTTCCCTTCCCCACCCTCTCTATGTACACTGTGAAATAAACATTCTATCTCTCCACTATAAAAAGAACATATTGTCAGTAAAGTTAAGACAGCTAACTAGAAGATGAACATAAACTTTACCCCCTCGACAGAATGTTACAATAAAAATGTTACATAAAAGATCATCACCAGAAGTTAATTAAGTTTCAGTACAAGTTCTTTCAGGAGGATAATGAAATGCTTCAATTTAAAAATGAATTTTAACATCTTTACAGTTTTTGCCTTAGGAGGATTAAAATGGGTTAAAGCATCTCTCTATTTTCTCAGCTGAAAATATAACTAAACACTGAGAATATGGGGAGAGACAGAAATGCAAGCTAAGGCATTGATGATGTCCTTAGTGGGAGCCTGAATGCAATAGTGAAAATTAAAATAAAAATTTTGATAAATTACATGATTTTTTATGGTTTTTTTTGACAATTTTTTTGCTTCTTACAAATTCGACTCACTGTGGAGAAGGATATTCTAATATCTACATTTCAACTATGAATATTGCACAAATTATTTTCCATGTAGTATTCCTTATAGCATTAAGCTTAATGATTAGCCTGAACATCAATATTAATTTATGACTATACCTAATTTATTTTGACATAAAGATATATATGAAATAGACAAAAAAAATATTTTTATGAAAATAGTTGAGACTACACAGACAATGGACAGACAGGACACAACAGCTTGTAACCTTGATCACAAAATACTTATCTAAACTAAATATAAAAGTATCCAAGTAAAAATATAACGTTTCTATAACAATCATAGATTATCAATAAAAGACATGGTTGAGAAATCTATGATATCCAATAAAAATAAATTGTCTGGGTTTTTTAAAAAGAAGACATACTTGTATGACCATAGTGAAACAATTACCTGCTTTCTGAAGTACAACATGAGGGAAAGTGGCATTTTATTACCTGTTTTATCTTTTCATTCTAACTAGATAAAAACACCTCTTTTAATAAAAACCTATCATAGATGGACAGATCGTTACAGTTTTCCAGGTAACAATTAAAGGATCTTATTTCCTAGGTAACAAATGGTATATTTAACATTTATTGTACCAATGAGTCTAGACTAGCTATAAAATAATAAGAAAGACATACATGAATGTGGTACAGACCCATATGTAACCTGAAAAAAATCCATGGTTAGAACTGAGATTCAAACTCACAAACTCTCGAGTCATAAGCAGACACTTTACTGCATCGCCATAAAAGTTAGCTTGGAGATAAGGAGTACAAGAGCTGTATTATACCTCTGCTACACATTATAGGTATAGACAATAATACAGTTTTACACTCAAATATGTTAACATGACACTAATATGTGCAACATCAACAACCCATATTATACCCAGGAAAAAACTAGCCCCGAAGCCTTAAACCGGTGGACATTGATTTGGGCTTGTGAAAATTATTTATAATATTGGGCTAGTTGAAATTTTGCAAGTAACTATGAAATGTTTTACACTTGCTAGTGCATGTGAAATATTAAAGGCAAAGAATCTTACAGTCTACCATAATATATTATAAAAATAGAGGATTCAATATTAATGTTAGAATAAGAGATAAATGTCATAAAGTGACATGATATTGTCATTTTGTTCTTAGATGATGTAATGACTGTCAATACATACATATACTAACCAATGTCAGTAACAATAGACTTGTATAATAATAAACCTTTTAAATATTCAACAAAATAATGGTCGTCATAGCTAACATTATTAATTTAATCAAAAATAGTCTGGATACTTTATTTAAAATGTATACCTATCAATATAAATGTAATTATATATTATATACTCATAGAACGTTATTTTCTAGCTGAGACATAATAAGGCACTTGTATGCTTTTGCTTTAAAAGCAAAGATACAATAATTTTCTAGCACAGACATAATAAGGCATGTGTATACAATAAAGGAAAATCCCTACAAAACAATTAAAAAACAAATAAATCCAAAAATACAAATTATAAATTTACTTTTTATCCACTCCATTCATTGCTATAACTTCCATTTGTTATCACATTTAAAGAAAACTCTGGTTCTTGTTACAGAATAAAAAACAATCACATCCAAACCTCCATGTTGCCACTAATTAAACATGTAAAGACACTACCTTTCTAATCTTTCACCTGATTTATAAAAGTCATGTACTAAAGACGTTTTTAAAAATCATAAAAAAAAGAAAATTACTCCATAAGTTAATAATATATATATAATACCAAGTTATCACACTGATTTCATTACTATCCCTGTTTACGTATAAATATTTCCATTAATGGGGAAAAACAATGATAGAAAGACCAATAAAAACACTGATTCTCCGATGGCTTAAAAAGTCTTTTCTTTCGAATCAGATTAGCTCTTTTGTCAATTAAGTTTACAATAATTACATACAACGTTAAAGCTAAATTGATTTTTGCCGCAGTGCCACTTTTTTTCTGTTTTTGATACTGACGATTCAGCCTATGATTAGTCAATACTTAGGAGACGTGCTGCCATTTAGATAAGAAAACAAAGACATGTGTTACGTTCGATTTCTTAACACACTTGTGGCAAAAGTAAACAGAAAACCCGATGCAATATAATGACAGCTAAAGTTCATCAATTCAACATTATATTTGAATAATAACTCTGTAATATTTAGATAGCAAAATGAACTATAGCTGAAAATTATGGAAATTATGAAAAATCTATAATTACAAGTTTTCTACAGCAAACAGTATCAGGCTTTTAGGATAGACTACTATTGTCTGGATATCTATTTCATAATTGTATACCCACTCATTATAGGATAAAAGGCTAGACACCATCAAATTTCCAGAAACATTAAACAGAAGGCTAGACACCATTAAATCTCAATTTAGGTTCAAAGGCTAGACACACATAAATCTCATTCAACATGAAAAAAAGGCTAGACACCATCAAATTAAAAACAACAACATTAAACAGAAGGCTAGAAACCATTAAATCTCCATTTAGGTGCAAAGGCTTAGACACAAATAAATCTCAATCAACATGCAAAAAGGCTAGACACCATCAAATTTCCAGAAGTATTAATCAGAGGGCTAAAAACCATTAAATCCCCATTTAGGTTCAAGGGCTAGACACATATAAATCTAAATATACATTCAAAAAGGCTAGACACCATCAAATTTCCAGAAGTATTAATAAGAGGGCTAAAAACCATTAAATCCCCATTTAGGTTCAAGGGCTAGACACATATAAATCTAAATCTACATTCAAAAAAGGCAAGACACCATCAAATTTCCATTCAAGTTCAATCAAAGGCTACACACCAATAAATCTAATATCTCATGTAACCAAAGGCTAGACCTCCATAAATTGTCATTTTGGTTCAACAGAAGGCTAGACACCACTATATCTCAATTATATATTTTATTATTTTAATCGTTTTATTGCTTTAATTCATAAACTTTTCAATATGGAATGTGAATCTTTGATTTGCTGTGGTTATTATCGAAAGATCAGTATAACACTAGATTCATCACTATGTATACTGCTTAGTGTATTAATGAGATTTGACTATGCCCCTTTCACAGTAATCAACATAAGTAAACACCTGTCACTGATCAGTGACAATGACGAGTCAGATGATTGATCTACTTTTATCGCCTAGAAATTGACTGTGTAGTAAATCAGAGACACATGTATCACTCTGCAGTTTAAACTGGTCAGGCATTTTTGTTGATAGTTTTCGATTTGTGGTATACCTTAAGCTGTTTCGTAAAGTTGCGGAAAGTCTAAAAATATAACTAAATCTGTGAGCAAGTACAAATGTAGCTTTAAAATGAACTGTACAAGTGCCATGTTGTTTTATTCAATGAACATGTTGTTTCTTTCTCCTGTTTTATCAGAAGATAAATATTAAATGAGGGAAGAATTAATTGACTGGTCTCTAGATCAGACAAGTGTATAAATGATTGACTGTTAGAATAGTTAGCTCTTCTAGAAGGAAGACAGATTTAGTCATTAATAATCTGACAGCTTCATCTGAAACACTATTGAGTGATAAAGACAAAAATAAACTTAACAATCTTGTTGGGTTTTTTTCATCTTTTTGTGTAAAGAGGTTAGCAACAACTCTTTAAGTATGGTGTGGTATTAATCTCCAGTCTTTCAATGATAAGGTTGACAATCACTTATGTCAGTCCCATTCATAAGTTAATCTTTTAACAAAATGATAAAATAATAAAATAATAATAATAATAAAATGGAACATGATATTTTTTTCTTATGAACAGTGACCAAGTCACTAGATCAACTTTCCTAGACACTTGTGTTTAGGAGTCAGTAATGTGATTTCATCAGAAGGAACAGTAATCGTTCCTCCAAATTGTTTATCTTTTAAGTAATATTTTGTTGGAAATCAATGCTTATTAGATTATGTACAGCGGACAACTCACCTAACCAACTTTTCAGTACATTTGTCTTAGCCATTTGTGGCTTACATTGTAACAAAGAGCAGACAACTCCTATACCTCCACAGAACATAAGGGATATTAAACATAAATTTTCCACTGGTTAAATTCTTGGCTGCCACAGATTATATCCTTCCATGAAAATTTACAATAGCTGGTATTTTAATGGTAAAAATTATACACCAAATTCATCTCCTTGGAATTTATTTTCATGAAAGTTACTTGTATTGTTTCACGACTCAGTAGAAGATACGAAACTCTAGTCAGACCCTTTTATCACAGATGTGTTAGATACATAACTATCTGATGACACAAAACAGAAACATTTGCAAGAAATTCAAACAGTTTCCAAGAAACTTGTTGTAATCACGAAATTATAAGTAGGAGCAGTAGTCCAGTGGTAGGACACGCATTTAGGGATTGAGAGGTCCTGGGTTCCAATCCCACCAGAGGCACTGCTAATTTCCATGAGCAAGAAATTTACCTGCAATTGCTTCACTTCATCCAGGTGTAATCTAGTACCTGTTAGGGTTATGCACTGTATGCTGTGGCTGCAATCTGCGCTATATGTTAATAGTTGGTGTGTGACTCAATGATCAGAGAAGTTAATGTCAAGAGTCGACTGAATAGTGATACTAGAAGTAGACTTCAAAAACCTTGCTTTAACTTTTTAAGCTTTAACTCTTTTTAACTAAAAAAAGATTATGTACAAAAACTATTTCATGACAAACCGTACTAATAATTCCATGACAACCGTCAAGGGAGTAAACATTTAAAATACACAAAAAATAGTACATACTGTTTACAGTACAATAATTAGTTTGTTTGTTTATTGTTTATTGGATTTAACGCCGTATCAACACAATTTAGGTCATTTCACGGCGTCCAGCGCACCTAACCTAGCTTTCCTGGACCATTGTCTATAACCAGTACTCACCTACCCTTCCATAAGGCCGGAAACTTCTCCATATTATCTAACCAATGGAGGAAAATCGACATTATTGTCAAATTTTCATGGAAGGGTATAACCTCCCCGGGTGGGATTCGAACCCGCACCCCCTCGGGCACGAGTATCCAAATCCCGACGCGCTACCAACTGCGCTATCGACCCGGGTTTTATAATTAGTTTGAAAACAAACAAAACATTCATGATATATCATTGTAACAATATAATTATAGATTGCCTACAGACAAAACTTAGCAATCTGATATAATAGATGGAGAAATCAATCTACATACATAGCAGATAGAATCTCAGTCCTCATGGATATATTTAGACAATTTCAATGATATATATGTAAATATTATATTTATTTAATATATCTATATAATAATTATGTATATGAGTCCCTACTACATACAAACAAGTGCAGCCAAAGGACAGCGCACACAACTTTTTTAGTGTTTTGTTCATGACATTAGGCATAATCTTTAAACAAAAGTGCTTTCAAGACAGGACTTAGTTTTTCAAAGAAAGTATTGTTCGTTTTTTCTCAACTGTCAAAACATGAATAATTTCACGGTGACTTCATGCTCTTTGTCTAACACTCATGATATTGAGATTGTGTGCAATCATCCACCGTGAAATTATTCAAACTTTGACAGTTGAGAAAAAATGGACAATAAATTAGTCAAACAATGATTACAAATTATATTTGTAAAATATGAAAGGGGCATAACTCCTAAAAGATACATCCATAATAAAGTCCCTTCATAGTTGAGTGGATGTAGTATCAATGAATGAGCATACCTACTTTCATTTAAATATTTTTATTAAATACATAAAAATAATTCAATTGGAATAAATTTTAACATTAAAGTATAAAGAGACATAACTCCAAAAATAAAACATGAAGAAGTAATGTCCCTTTGAAATTGTATAGATGAATAAGCATACCATCTTTCATTAATATATCTTGATGAATATTGAAAATATTTCAATTAAACGTACTTTAACGTTAATTTTAAAGTTAAAAAGGGGCACAACTCCAAAGAAATCATCAAGAGTTTCATTCCTGTGTAGTTGTGTAGATGTAGTACTGATAAATAAGCATATCAACTTTCTTTAAATATTTTTATAAGTATTGAGGATATACTACATATGAAAAACTTGAACCTCATATTTTGCAATTTTTTACGTATAAAAGGGCAATAACTCCAAGAATAATTCATCCAGAGTTACATTTCTTAGTAGTCATGTACATGTATATATAGTACCAACAAAAAATTATACAAACTTTTAGCCAAATATCTTGATCAGTATTGAAGATATTATACAAAGGAAAAACTTAAACCTCATATTTTGTATTTTTTAAAGTATAAAAAATGCAATGACATCAAAAGTAATTCATGTCCTTTTCACCGAATGGTTGATGTAGTCCCAATGAATAAGTATACTAACTATCAATGAAATATCTTGGGTAGTGTTGAAGATAATTATAAGAGTTTTAATAATTTTGAACCTCATGAACAACGCTGACGCCAACACCAATGCTTATGCAATTTTAAGTGATAGCACAAGCTCTCATTTTCTCCGAAAATTCAAGCTAAAAATAAAAAAGCCAATGCTTGCAAAAATAAATTTCTGATCAAGACGTTTTGCTGAATATTGGCCTAATCATCATTTGAATCTTGCAAGGGACATTTGAAAAAAACCCTTATGTCAAAGTATAAACTCAATTTAAAGGGTTAAACTTGTAAAATCACCATTTGTGCAATATATTCTAAATATTTTTCAAGTCTAAATTCATAGGGAAATTTAAACATTTTCACAGAAAACTGTAAATAGCATTATTATCATTGACTAATGCAATTGAAACCTCAATACATTTGAAATTAATTAACAAAAATAAGAAACAAAACAAAAATGGCAAGAAAAGAAATTCTTGCGACAGAAATTAAAATACAAGGAAACAATTCTTCCGAAAAAAAAATAAACTTAAAAAATTACCTTTCTTCCAGTTGTGTTTTCCTTCACAAAATGAAGAGTATTTGTTGAAGAGCGTGTACAAAGCTCTCCAAATAGGAGATAGAAAACTTAATTACAAAGTAGAAACATTTCGTTAATCAAGTTAAACATTGCCTCTATATCAACAACATGCAAATTAAAAGTATGTGTACCAAGAACAAAAACCTTCAGTGGTTGATCTTTAGTTAAACCCTCCTTTAGGGAAATGTTTAAACTACAAGCACCTAATAAATTGTAATTAAAAATACATTTAATTTGAAAGTACCAGAAAACCAACAGTAACAAACGATGTCTTACAACCATAAACTTGCCAACTTGTACATAAGAAAGTCTGAAAATGAAGACATTTGTAACAACAATGTACTTCTAAATAAATGGTAAGTTGAACTAAATTCAATTTTTAAGATTTTTGGTTTCGACTAATTTGTCTGTGTTTCCTTCATAAATGACTTTTATAGATAAGTAAAATATCTGTCAGTTGATATGTTCTACAATCACAGTGTCAATAGTACCGGGTTTGTAACTTTTTGTGATCAGTATGGGCCAAAATATCAAGACAAGTGACATTCAAGATAAGCTTTTCTTCCATAAATTATCTATTATTTCAAAATTTTTATGGGGTAACAAGGTGCCAGCTCCTTCTTAATATAAGTAACTCATTATGTAAATGTAGCAGAGGTATATACAGCACTTGTACTACCTTGCCTTCAAGCTAGCTTTTAAATTATGGCGACATGGTAGAGTGTCCGCTTACGACTCAAGAGGTCGTGGGTTCGAATATCAGTTTGGACCATGGTTTTTTATCGGGTGACATAAAATGTTTATAAAATTAGTTATTTTTGGTAAAGTGAAACATTATGATTTTCTTGTTGTTTCAACGGGTCATTTCACTTTACTAAGATCATTATTCATTTCACCAAGTGTGCTCAGAAAACATACTTTCAAAAGTGGCATAACCATGAATGAAAACGACATTTTCAGGTTGAAATAAACATATGAAAATGACATTTTCAGGTTGAAATAAACATATGAAAACAACATTTTCAGGTTGAAATAAACATATGAAAATGACATTTTCAGGTTGAAATAAACATATGAAAATGACATTTTCAGATTGAAATATACATATGAAAACGACATTTTCGGGTTGAAATAACCATGAATGAAAACAACATTTTCAGGTTGAAATAAACAAGTGACTAATGTTCTGTGTCTTTCAAGCTTTCTGTGTAAGAGATATTTCTACAAAAATTGTAAAGCAACATCATTTCTCCTCTAAGATGATGTCAAATATATTCTTAATTGATGTAATTTTTGTATTTACATTTTCAACATGATGGAAAGAAGATATATATTTCAATTGTATACATTCATCAAATAACTCCACATTTTACCATTAAGCATCAAAGAAAATAAGTCATTAAATATGGTTAAACAACCTGCCTTATCAATAACAACTGGACACTGGTCATGATTATAAACAGTCAGTTTATCATCTATTGACTCTATAACCTTTAATTTGCATTGACCACTAGCCCCATTTATGATATATGACAAAAGAGTTAGGGTAAGGGTGAAATAATCAATTAAAAATTTTCACAAGCCTAATTCAATTTTCACTGGTATACTAATTTATATTAGCTTGTTTGTGAAACAAGTTCTAACAACTTAGATTTATCACTTTCCAGTTCGCTTCCTGGTCCACCAGTACTGAGCTAGTAGGATAAAGTTTCTTGCTCATGGAAACAATGGGGTTGGTTTTGGATGGGATTCAAACCAACGAGGAGCTGGCTATCCAATAATAACCAGTTCAACATCGTAACCGCTCAGCCACGCTCGCTCAATTTTCACTAGTCTCAGGTTTCAGACTGACGACGTATAAATAACAACTTACCTTTTATCCAGACAAGCTACCCACTCAGATACCATGATTTCTCTCATCTAAATACTAGACTGTGTCACCAATTGTCATAGTTTAACTGGATACAACAAGTTACATGCACATAAACCAGTCTAGAAGTTGAATGAATTCTGAAAACAAAAACATAAAATATAAGTCATTTATATTCTATACATTTATAATCTGATACATCAGGCAAATGTTATTTGTAACAGATATAAATTGAGGACACATGTTTGTGCTATATATACACATATATATATATACAAGTTCATTGCTCTATACTGTAAAATATATACACTGTATATAGTAGAATAGCCGAGAGAGAGCAAAGCCAGCTTGCAAAAACAGACTTGTGTGGCTCAGAACCTCTATATTGTTGGCTGCAACCCTGTATGTGGCAAATACTTAACCCTAAAATCTTGTGAAATTCTTATGATGAACTTGACAAAAGCTTAAATTTGTTGTAAACAAGTGTTTGTAAACTTAAAGGAGATCTCAATACAATATGCAAAGTTGTTAAGCCAAGAATATAGAGACTCTGAGCGGCACAAGCTGGACTTGTTCTATACTGGTTGCAAAGACTTTGTCAGTTCACCTGTTATCATGTTAAAGGCTAAGTACTACATGTAATGGTACCCAATATGATTAAAACCAATCTGTAGTTCTTTGCACATATACTTGCTATTTTAGATCTGAAAAACTTGCAGTAAGGGTCACATTCAGCTGACCTTTGCAACATCATCATCATCATCATCATCATCATCATCATCATCATCATCATCATCATCATCATTATTATTATTATTATCATTATTATTATCATTATTATTATAATATTCATGACACCACTCACAACGAATCATCCAATCATAGCCAGTAAATAACATGCACCGTCAAAATACAACGGGAAAGCTGATATAAAACTATAATAAATTACATGTATAATGCTAATAAAGTGTTTTGTTCAGATATAAGCTTTGTAATGATTGGTCAACACAAAAGTCATCTAAGTATGATCCTTGTGCAATGCCAGAAATTCCTTTCAGAAGTGTGTCTATAGTTTATCTGTTTACAGAGATTAAACCTTAAATGCTAGTAATGAGATTAGCATCAGTGCCAGTGTTTATTTTCACTCCAAGGGGAAAGGTGGCGGGGCCCTTTTTGATGGAAAATAGCGACAAAAACGAAATTAGGGGAAATTTTTGTCAATACTTGAGATAACATGGATCCTCAAACAAAGTGACATTTCTGTCTACCTATATAAAATTTCAACTATTGAACCCATATTTTCATCTGTGATTCCGCTGTAATGCTTAGGGAATGGGCAAAAATGCTTTAAAAAAGTACAAAAGTTTTAGGACACTCTGACAGGGGAATTTTTTACCTGGAAAGGGGAAAAATATATACTATTTGGAGAGGGGAATGGGGCCCAATTTCGGCCCCAAAATGGCCTGAAAAAAAAACACTGTTTATGTAGGGACCGAATTATCTTGTGCAAAAAATTTCGATTGATACACATTTCAACAAATATGTTATCACTGAAAATGCCCATAAAACATCTGATAGTAATGTTTGGAGAACATGGTTTCCAATAATATAGTAAAAGCTTCTGTAATTGTTCACTTATTTTTGTTATTATGAATCACTGTATGCTTTTCCATTAACATGTGATTTGTGGTTCAATTCCTGAATCACTACACATGAAACGTGGTTTGGATCGGATCGCCACTTGCTCAACGATCCACAGCCCTACTGTCAGTTTCAAATTTCAAAAGGATGAAACCAATATTTAAACCAATCAGATTTTTGTACAAGTATTTTCCCTTCAAATAAAATAAAAAGCACTGAAGTATTTTATTTAGTAATGGGTGGGGTATGAAATCTTACCATTAACTTTAGGTTAACCTAAAGGTGGTACATCCTATATTGATCATGTTTTAGTTATACATTATACATTAATCATATTTGATTCCCGTAGAGATGTACAAAGAATTGTTAACACAAAAACACAGTGAGATATTTTTTTCGAAATAATTATTTCGTTTTTTCGAAATAATTATTTCGTTTTTTCGAAATATTATTTCGTTTATACGAAATATTATTTCGTTTAAACGTAATAATATTTCGTTAAATCGAAATAATTATTTCGAAAAAACGAAATAATTATTTCGAAAAAACGAAATAAGTATTTCGATTAAACGAAATAATATTTCGTTAAAACGAAATAATATTTCGAAAAAAACGAAATAATATTTCGAAAAAAAACGAAATAATTATTTCGAAAAAACGAAATAATATTATTTCGAAAAAACGAAATAATTATTTCGAAAAAACGAAATAATTATTTCGATTAAACGAAATAATATTTCGTTAAAACGAAATAATATTACGTTTAAACGAAATAATATTTCGAAAAAACGAAATAATTATTTCGAAAAAACGAAATAATTATTTCGAAAAAACGAAATAATATTATTTCGAAAAAACGAAATAATTATTTCGAAAAAACGAAATAATTATTTCGATTAAACGAAATAATATTTCGTTAAAACGAAATAATATTACGTTTAAACGAAATAATTATTACGTTTAAACGAAATAGTTGTGAAAATAAAAAAGTATTTCAAAATGTCCTTTTAGGGGCTCCGTAGTAACGAGGGTTGCCCGCAAGACTGTAGTAAGTACACTGCCTTAAAGAGCAAGTTACTACAGTCTTGTGGGCAACCCTCGATAAGTGACTCGATTAAGCCAGTTTTGTCTTGTCAAATCATTTGACATGTTAGTAATGTAAAAATAGTTCATATTCAGAATCTTTTATTAAATTTTTCCAGCCATGAAAGATTTGTTCGAACCAGATGTATCTGTGCTAAAAAGAAGTTACCATTACTATATTATAGCTGAAAGGAGTGCATACAAAAATGTCATTCAGTTTTTAGTAGGGCTGTCACGATATGCCAGAAGCGTACCGTGATATATTGCAATACGCTGTCATCGTATCGCGATACGTACCACGATATATTGTGGGCTTTTAGATTTGTTGTTCCCCCGCTGTATTTAACAGAAAAAATGCTAATCTTATATGCTACTACTGATAGAATCAAGTATTTATGGTCACTACGGACTGAGATGCGCCACAATCGGTTAAATTCATGCAACTTCAGGTTAGATGGAATGAACAATAGAAAAACTGACGTTTCGCTACTATTATTTCGCGAAGGGAAGAATTTTCCAATGAAATAAAAATATTGCCAAGTACCGGTACATTAAAATCGTACCGCGGTACGTATTGCTGTAGCAGCGTATTGCAATATACTGGTATATCGTGACAGCCCTAGTTATTAGCCAAAAATAAACTGAGTGCCCTCAAAAAGTCCCTGGACAATATCCTGTTTTAGGAACAATCCAATTCACATTTACTCATGAAAATATTAAGTGTCATCTGAGCAAGTTTCAAAGTCAGCATTAATTAGTTTATCAACATTTGATTCAAACTATGTTACATGAATAAATTTTAATCATAGAAAATCACTTGCACACAATGTATTCTTATAAATGAAATAAACATATCAAGGGTCGCCGCAAGACAGTAGTAACTGGCTCTAAATTTACGGGGTGTACTTACTACAGTCTTGCAGGTAACCCTCAATATAGTTAACGTCTTTCTGTAAAAGACCTAGCACTGTTCATATATAAAATGACCACATTATTGTATTTTTTTTTTGTAAGGAAGAACCTGCATGTATAAATTATTCATGACTAATGAAACACAATTTTCTGTCAGAAAGAAACAAGTACATATATTATTCATAAATGAATGAAATAAACACTCTTATTTTTTTTCTGGCAAAAAGAGGCAACTTCAGACATCTATAAAAGGAAACAAACACATACGTTTTTCAAGCCATTTTGGAATGAACACTTACCACATTTCCATCCCCAAAAAAGTATGTACATCTCTGTAGCGAAATTTAATTCTTGTCCTCAAATTTTGTACTTTTATTTCAATTTTGCCATTTTGTGGAGAATTAAATTGTCTCAAGAAATACAATTTGTTTAATGCTTAGTCTAATTGTTGTGATTCAAAAACCAAGATTAAATGTAAGTGATGTGACAACATGTGAACAACAAAAAAAACATTTGGAGAGATTGAGGTTCACATAGCAACCAGAGTCAGGGAATCTCAGAAAATCATTACAGTTGATTACATCCAGTCATCTAAACAACTATACTGATGATGTTAATTGTGAACAGATAATGCAGGTAGCATCAAAATGCGGCAAGATATAACAAACATCAACATGTTCATTACAATCCATGTCCTTTCATCATAAGGGTAATGCTACAGTCCCATAAACATAAAAATAGCCGTGAGGGCACCGTATGGGCGCCGTGCAATCAAGCTCCGCAAGGACCTGTACAAACTCTTGCCTACCAGTACAGTCTGTTACGTTTTTACCAGGGTCCATAAGATGAGCCCAGGATGCATGTACAAGTTTCAAAGTCAAATTGTGAACAAAATCGTGGCTGAGTATGGATTAAACTTGCATATCTTCCAGGTACGGCTCCGTACGGGTGTGTTGTTTTGTGCCACATTTGTACCGTCACCTTAATATGCAAGGCTTCTCATGGTCTACGACTGTCTGCACGTACGGGTCCACAACAAGCCACGATTTTATGGGATCAGTCAGTTACTTAGGGATTCCTCCTTAAAATTAGGGATTTCTCCAATCAAAGACAAAAACTTCAGAAAACAGATTTGCTGTCACTAATTATAACAAACAATTCATGTCAATATTCAGGTATCCTAACAGAATCCATAGCTAAAGAAAACTGGGATTCCACCCAAGTTTTTGGGATCTTCCGAATCCCAGGACACTGTAAGAGTCGAACACTGTACATGAATTATATAACATCATGTAAATGAATTATTCCCTACAATAGCCATCCCTTTAATGTAAATAAAAAAGAACACATACCAAGTGAGAATTAAAATCCAACAGATATGTTTGATTACAATCTCTGAGAACAATGTTCCCCAATAAGACACCTGGGAGAGATCGGTTAACAAATCTATAATGTCTGAACAACTATAAACTAAATATTGGACAACTTTTAACTAAATATTGGAAAATCTTTATTAATTAACACAGGCAGTAAACCTGCTTTAAATGTATGGTTAAATTTTATGGGTGCAAATATAAACCCCACTGATTTAAATTGATTCTTAGTACAGAAGTACTGTACTGAGTAATAAATCAGTGGGATTACTAAAAGCACCACTGACAGTTGAATAAAAGTTAATAACGTAAAAAAGTTAAAATTAAACTGAAAATAAGTGATTTTTATTTTGTTCCCTCACAGCAGGGTTCAATTCTTTATTATGATGACCACTGGGCAACTTGAGAATTAAGGAAACAGCCTTCCCCAAATTTCTTTTTTATCTGATTTTCACATTTATGAGGCTCCTTTTACCTTTCCCAAAAACACTGAATAACAAAAATATTACAATTCAGCATTTTCGCTAGCTGAATAAGTGAACACTAGACTGATATATTGAATAAAAGACTTGACAATCTAATTTATATACATAACACTAAAACAGGATAGTTGATCTTATAACAATATGCTTGCTACAGTTCTAAAGCCCCTATATCAAGACTAATACTGTCCATAGACTGCAACCTACATAAAGACTAACACTGCCCATAGACTACAACCCTACATCAACACTTACACTGTCCATAGACTGCAACCCTATATCAAGACTTACACTGTCTATGGACTGCAATCCTATATAAAAGATTTACACTTGCCATGGACTGCAACCCTACATCAAGACCTAACTGTACATGGACTGCAACCATATATCAAGACTTACACTGCCCATGAACTGCAACCATATCAAGACTAACACTGCCCATGGACTGCAACCATATATCAAGACTTACACTGCCCATGGACTGCAATCCTATATCAAGACTTACACTGCCCATGGACTGCAATCCTATATCAAGACTTACACTGTTCATGAACTGCAACCCTACATCAAGACTTACACTGTTCATGAACTGCAACCCTACATCAAGACTTACACTGTTCATGGACTGCAACCCTACATCAACACTTACACTGTCCATGGACTGCAACCCTATATCAAGACTTACACTGTCTATGGACTGCAATCCTATATAAAAGACTTACACTTGCCATGGACTGTAACACTATATCAAGACTTACACTGTCCATGGACTGCAACCCTATATCAACACTTTCGCTGTCCATGGACTGCAACCCTATATCAACACTTACACTGTCCATGGACTGCAACCCTATACCAAGACTAAAACTGTCCATGGACTGCAACCCTATATCAACACTTACACTGTCCATGGACTGCAACCCTATACCAAGACTTACACTGTCCATTGGACTGCAACCATATATGAACACTTACACTGTCCATTGGACTGCAACCCTATATCAAGACTTACACTGTCCATGGACTGCAACCCTATATCAAGACTTACACTGTCCATGGACTGCAACCCTATATCAAGACTTACACTGTCCATGGACTGCAACCCTATATATAAAGACTTACACTGTCCATGAACTGCAACCCTATATCAAGACTTACACTGTCCATGGACTGCAACCCTATACCAAGGCTTACACTGTCCATGGACTGCAACCCTATATAAAGACTTACACTGTCCATGGACTGCAACTATATATCAATACAAACACTGTCCATGGACTGCAACCATATATCAATACAAACACTGTCCATGAACTACAACCCTATATAAAGACTAACACTGTCCATGGACTACAACCCTATATAAAGACTAACACTGTCCATGGACTACAACCCTATATAAAGACTAACACTTTCCATGGACTACAACCCTATATAAAGACTAACACTGTCCATGGACTGCAACCTTACATCAAGACTTACACTGCCCATGAACTGCAACCATATCAAGACTTACACTGTACATGGACTGCAACCCTACATCAAGACTTACACTGTACATGAACTGCAACCCTACATCAAGACTTACACTGTACATGGACTGCAATCCTACATCAAGACTTACACTGTACATGGACTGCAACCATATCAAGGCTTACACTGTACATGGACTGCAACCCTACATCAAGACTTACACTGTCCATGGACTGCAACCCTATATCAAGACTTACACTGTACATGGACTGCAACCATATCAAGACTTACACTGTACATGGACTGCAACCCTACATCAAGACTTACACTGTACATGGACTGCAACCCTACATCAAGACTTACACTGTACATGGACTGCAACCCTACATCAAGACTTACACTGTACATGGACTGCAACCCTACATCAAGACTTACACTGTACATGGACTGCAACCCTACATCAAGACTTACACTGTACATGGACTGCAACCCTACATCAAGAATTTCACTGTACATGGACTGCAATCCTACATCAAGACTTACACTGTACATGGACTGCAATCCTACATCAAGACTTACACTGTACATGGACTGCAACCATATCAAGGCTTACACTGTACATGGACTGCAACCCTACATCAAGACTTACACTGTCCATGGACTGCAACCCTATATCAAGACTTACACTGTACATGGACTGCAACCATATCAAGGCTTACACTGTACATGGACTGCAACCATATCAAGACTTACACTGTACATGGACTGCAACCATATCAAGACTTACACTGTACATGGACTGCAATCCTACATCAAGACTTACACTGTACATGGACTGCAACCCTACATCAAGACTTACACTGTACATGGACTGCAACCATATCAAGGCTTACACTGTACATGGACTGCAACCATATCAAGACTTACACTGTACATGGACTGCAACCCTACATCAAGACTTACACTGTACATGGACTGCAACCCTATATCAAGACTTACACTGTACATGGACTGCAACCCTACATCAAGACTTACACTGTACATGGACTGCAACCATATCAAGGCTTACACTGTACATGGACTGCAACCCTACATCAAGACTTACACTGTACATGGACTGCAACCCTACATCAAGACTTACACTGTACATGGACTGCAACCATATCAAGGCTTACACTGTACATGGACTGCAACCCTACATCAAGACTTACACTGTACATGGACTGCAACCCTATATCAAGACTTACACAGTACATGGACTGCAACCCTATATCAAGACTTACACTGTACATGGACTGCAACCATATATCAAGACTTACACTGTACATGGACTGCAACCCTACATCAAGACTTACACTGTACATGAACTGCAACCCTACATCAAGACTTACACTGTACATGGACTGCAACCCTACATCAAGAATTTCACTGTACATGGACTGCAACCCTACATCAAGACTTACACTGTACATGGACTGCAACCCTATATCAAGACTTACACTGTACATGGACTGCAACCCTACATCAAGACTTACACTGTACATGGACTGCAACCCTATATCAAGACTTACACTGTACATGGACTGCAACCCTACATCAAGACTTACACTGTACATGGACTGCAATCCTATATCAAGACTTACACTGTACATGGACTGCAACCCTACATCAAGACTTACACTGTACATGGACTGCAACCCTACATCAAGGCTTACACTGTACATGGACTGCAACCCTATATCAAGACTTACACTGTACATGGACTGCAACCCTACATCAAGACTTACACTGTACATGGACTGCAACCATATCAAGACTTACACTGTACATGAACTGCAACCCTACATCAAGACTTACACTGTACATGGACTGCAACCCTACATCAAGACTTACACTGTACATGGACTGCAACCATATATCAAGACTTACACTGTACATGGACTGCAACCCTACATCAAGACTTACACTGTACATGGACTGCAACCATACATCAAGACTTACACTGTACATGGACTGCAACCCTATATCAAGACTTACACTGTACATGGACTGCAACCCTATATCAAGACTTACACTGTACATGGACTGCAACCCTATATCAAGACTTACACTGTACATGGACTGCAACCCTATATCAAGACTTACACTGTACATGGACTGCAACCCTACATCAAGACTTACACTGTACATGGACTGCAATCCTACATCAAGACTTACACTGTACATGGACTGCAACCCTATATCAAGACTTACACTGTACATGGACTGCAACCCTACATCAAGACTTACACTGTACATGGACTGCAACCCTACATCAAGACTTACACTGTACATGGACTGCAACCATATATCAAGACTTACACTGTACATGGTATGAAACCATATGTCAAGACTAATACTTTCCATGAACAGCAACCATTTACCAGACTTAGCATTGTCCATGGATTGCAACCCTAAATTGATATTATCATACATTCTAAGTGAATGTTGACAAAAATACAGTGAGCTATTATTAAATTATCCCCTTTTTAAAAAGTGGGCACTAGGTCAAACCTAAACAGCAATTTTTAGTGGTTTGACATGTTTGTGTCTTTAATGTATGTTATATTTTAATAACTGCAAGTTGTAGGACAGTTTTCATGTCTGCTATCACTGAGTATATCTTCATATAGTGGCTTTAACAGTTTCCAGACAAAAACCAACAATACTAAATCTTTCATGTATGGTATATGATATTATGAACATTCTAAGGTCCCTAGATACCTCTCCGTTATCACTATCATTAATGGAATATGTTCTGTTTCATTGACAGCCAAAATTTATTGAGAAAATAAGATTCATGGTATAATCAAATATCAGTCAGTAGGCTGTAAGTTATATAATGTACTTGTATGAGATGTATCAACAATCATATAGGTTTTCTGATGATCCTAGTCTGGAGCTATAATGGTTTATAATAGTGTTGTACCGATGATCGGGAATAATCGATTAACGACTAGTTGAAATCTTCCGATTCTGATAATCGATTAAACTTTATCATAATCGATCATCGGTTAGAAAGAAGGATAGGCTATTTAAGGACAATAACATATTTTCATGTATCTGGACTGTTATTAAAAATGTTTTAAATACATGTCATTTGAGTCTGAAATAATGTGTCAAAAATACAGCTACTATACTAGTCAAGAGAACTAGGTAATCGATCATTTATTTTTATCGGTTTCTTTGATTTTTAATTTTTATTAGGTTTTTGACTAAAGAAAAAATATTTCCTAATCCATAGTACATGAATTTTATAAGGATTCACAGTAAAACATGCATGCAAAAGCAAACTTATCAGGAACCGATTATAATCGGAAGAATCGCATCGACAACAGAAACCGATTCCAACTGATGATCGATTACGATTTTCAGCCGATGTCGCACCACTAGTTTATACAAATATTCTATGTACAGCAAAGATCCACTACATGGGCCATTAAAATCAATGGTCTTAATGGCATAATGGTCTTAATTAATTATAAGGGCTGTTTTCTAATCGAATCAAGCTTTTGGGACTTAAAAATGGTCAAAATTGCTTGGTTTTTACAAAAAACCAAGGTAGTCATTTTTTGGTTGGGTCTTAAATTGTACACTGTGGTCTATGTTGACTACCTACTTACCCTTCCTGGAAAAGATAAATCTCTGGATTAAGTTGTTTACCAGTAACTTAAGGTTCATACTTTCATCAGTGCCTGACTACTGCCCTACATGATTTAGAATCAGTGGTACAAGGGTATCTTTATAGTGGAGCATAACTGTACATGCAAACATTAGTATAAAAAGTATATCTAAATTAATCAAAAACTCTTTCCAACATGAGACAAGATTGGCGATGTGTTACGTTAGCAATGAAAGAAATAGATAATGCATGGGTGCAGGGTAACAAATATCAAAAGTCAACTTTACAACCCTTTAGTTGATTTTGAATTTAAAGGATGAATGGTTCTCTTCTGGGACAATCAATATTTAAGAGAACTAACTACCCTGTTGACCTTGACCTTTAACCCAGTGACATCAAAAGATAAGTTTAAATGGCAACTGTTGTTGTGACCTTGACTTTGCACCAAGTCACCCCAAAATTAAGGGTATTTTACTGACTATGTCAGAAGATAGAGGTAATCTAGAAAGAGTATGGACAAGATTATATAAAGTTCTACAAATCAGCATTTACAAATAATTACAACGACCTGCCCCACCTGCCCCTTTACAATGGTGTATAATAGTAATGACATAACAATTCCGAGGCCAAATTTTTTATAGATCTAGATTTGAACTACTACTAATAATAATAAATAATATAACAATTTATCAACTAACAGTTTTACTCGATCGTATGTAACATTATAGAAAATGTGTACCTTAAATTTAAAACAACAGTATATAATTTTAAATTATATACCAGCCTACAACAAAACTCGTATTGAGAAAGAAGTTCAGGATAACCAGGGATTTTTTGTTATATAAAATCCCTGAGATAAAGTTCTAACAATAACAAATTCTAATTGAGAATTTAAGCAAGTTTACATCTTGGACCAAGCGTTAGAACTTTTAACATCGAACAAAAAAATCTGAGAGCATAAAATACCTCACTACGATCACGTAAATGTTTATTTAAATTGTCTTCGTAAATATCAATATTATATAAAATCAAAGCTACAAATTAAACAGTATACTCACGATTTGACTCAATAGCACACAGTTTGAATTCTGTTACACTGTCTTAAGACTAATAAATCAACAGTACATACATGTATATAGTATATACACAACTCTGTGTCATCAGATACAACACGTGTTTATAAACAACATTAACAGCTGTTCTCGTGCTGTCACATTTAATAAGTGACATCCATCAACAAGTTTCCCAGTTTTCTAATTAAACATGGATAACAAAATATAATCATAGATTTGAACAAACCAATTTTGTAAACTGTTAAATACTGAGATGTCAACCTTTTATCTTCATTTGTCACGAGAAGTGTTCAGAATCGATAAAAATAGTGAGAATGCTCAGCCTCGTTTAGCTTATCGATTTTCCCGCCATGTGTTATCACGTCTCTTGGAGCGATATCCGGGTAGTAGATAAAGTTCCGTGTATACCGTGATCATAGCGTCTTTATTAAGATAACTGACAGTCTGTCAGTGCCAGTGGGTGATGGACTGTTGTCAATGTATCTTGATAGAAAGTAGACACGTTTTCTTCAAAAAGAAAAGCTTACTTGTAAAGTAATTACTAGGAGTCCTGTAAATAAAACATTCTTCAGACATGGTATTTGAACTAATAAAATGTTACTAAAACATCAAGTTTTAATATATCTTATTTGTACATTTTTTTGTTAATTAAGCTTAGTGTTTTGTTAAGTCAGACAAAGTTTAGTGCTTTATGTACTGTTTTTATGTTAACTTTATTCTTTTGTGTATCAGATCCATAGCAACAGGTAATAAGGGGCGCTTAGCCCCTTCAAATAATGTTTTCTTTGGTGTTTCCTTTAGGGTTGTTACATATAATTTAATAAAGTGGTTAATTCATCATCGGACACCCATGGTTGATATATTGATGGTTCGGCCATTGATATGCGAAGATGTGTTACTAAGGCCGCAACAAGTTGATCATATTATATTCTACTTATTTTTCTGGAAAAAATGGAGCGAGGAAGCGAAGAAACAAAAATGTAAAAAATCTAAATTTAGTCGTTTTATATAGCGGTTTAACCAAATTTTTGTGAGCAATATTTTTGTCGGACAATAGCTTTAAGCTAGTGTTATACATGTATGTAGTTGACTATAACCGACTCTAAATAAAGATTATCTTATCTTATCTTATCTTATCTTAGCAAGTGAGGTAATACAGATATATTTTGTAAAAACCGACAAAATTAAGGTGCGAGTGAATCCATAGAACTTAAGATCAACTAGTTGTTGCCTGAAGTGTTCAATGTAATATTTAGTCTAGAAAGTGTAGTCCATAGTTTAGTTTAGTTTAGAGCTGAGAGTTAAGTTTAGTTTAGTTTAGTCTAGTCTAACTAGTCTATTTAGATTTAAGGCCACAACAAATTGATCATATGTTCTATGGATTCGCTCGCACCTTAATTTTGACGGTTTTTACAAAAAACATATTTTTATTTCCTTGCTCGCTCATAAAAATTGGGTCAAACCGCTATATAAAGCAACTGAATTAAGATTTTTTTATTTTTTTTTCTTCTTCGCTCGCCCCATTTTTTTCTGGAAAAATCCGTAGAACATATCATCAACTTGTTGTGGCCTAATCTATATTTTGATTTTTTTTTCATGGAAGTTTAGGTAAGTTTTGTTTAGTTTCATTAACTGTATAGTTCTTTAGCATTTTGTTAGCTTCTGCAGCCAATCTAAGAGTAAAGTTGTGTTTGTTGAGTATTGAGAGGTTTACACTCCAAAATAATTTCAAGGGGGGGGGGGTATTTCTCTTTTTTTCCTCAATTGCAAAAACCTTGAACTATTTTTTAGTGATTTCTGTAACATAGTTCTCCATCTTACAATAGCGTGTCTTAGGATTTGGTCGAATAGAATCTGATGAATACCTTAGTAGTTTAATGTCTCCTTGCCGTGTCAATGCTGCCTCCGTAATGTTACAAGAGAAAATATTCTGTCATCATGAAATAATTCCAACTTTGACACTTGATGAAAAAACGGACTATACTTATATGTGCTCCCACACAAAATTGCTGAATACAGAGCAGACAGAAGTAATTTAATACACTAAGTATCAAAAAAAGGTATTTGATGTATAGGATCTGTTAGTTTTTTACCTTTCCTACATTAAAGTAATTTCCCTGAGCTGATAGGACATCAGAAGTAATTTCTATATAAAGTCTCCCAGACTATATGATTGTATCAGACAGTTACATTACATATTGTAATTGAGAAATAAACAATTTTGGTATTATAGTGACAAGATCCTAGATAGATTATCATTTACGAATTATTGGAGATTATGCAACCTGATATATACACTGTATTTAATATTCATAGATACAGATACTTTATATTTAGTTCGAAGCACAATATCTACACATTTTTATTATATTACTGCTGAACATCCACTGCCATTTTTAGATATGAATCATTGTCACATCATCATACAAAAGGGTTGGTCACACAGAATACAACTACTCCATATACCCTACTTATTGAGGAATTGTCATGGAAGGGTATAACCAGACCGGGTGACGCTTGAACCAGCAACTCCATCTAGACACTAGATTCAAAATCCTGGCCATAGCCTACTGCCTCAGAATTCTTTCACGACACCTGCTTTCGGATTTTGTGTGAAAGGGGACAGCACTGTGTACAAGTATATATTTCTATGAATGCAATGGAGTTATCTCCTTTTCAGATACAGCTTCTTTATCCGTCTGCCAGACATAAAGAATTGTTGTATAATCTATACATACTTTTCATAATTGATTAATACTTGGGATTGGTAAATGTTGTAGCAAATCGAAACAGCTATATACAGGGGTCAGTGAAGTACATTGAAGTACACTGGTCCTACATGGCAATTGATTATCATGACAAATGAATATAACATTTTTGCTCAAATATGGACTTTGTCAGAATACAGTGAATGAAATGTCCCTTTCAGACTGTTATATTGCATAACCATCAAAGTGCAACTAGATTATGTGTCTGAGGTTGTACATGTATTACAAAAGATCTTATGGGTTTAATGCCATAGCAACACATTGTATAGGTCATATCATGGGGGTTAGTCAACATACACATCGTTCATGGTTGGTAGGAGAGAGAAAGGCTGTAGCAATCATTTCATGTACAAACTTCACGAAAGTATGCCCCGCCCGGGAATTACATTAATTTTATTTGCAGCAATTTTTTATCCTCATTGCCATCCCTTAAGTTTAATGTAATTAAAAGCCAATATACAAAACTATATAAATAATCTTTAAACAAATTCAACACATATATACTTTATTTTCATAACTCATAATTTTCAAATCTATATCTTAATTATTAAATTATCAAATCAAACACATTTCAATAATCATTATTTTCATGGTAAACAAGTTATATAGATCACATTATTTACATAAACTAATATTTTTCACAATTACGACTACTGTACTGTGTACACACATCATCACTTGTTGTTTCTGTAAAACCTTGTGACTTATCTAGACCAGCACCTGTAATAAATATATAATGATAATGAATAATCAGGGGCGGATCCAGGATTTTATTCTTGGGGGGTCCGAACTTTTTTTAAGGGAGGGGGGATCAGAACTAAGGTTTTCATACTTTAAGTCCCAGTGACCTTGACCTTTGACCCTGGGGTCTCAAAATCAGTAGAGAACCTCCTCTACCCAAGGGCTATCCACACATAAAATTTGAGGAACCTAGGTACATCCTTTCTTGAGTTATCATCCGGACAAGCAATTGTTCAGGGACAGACAGACGGACAACATCATAACATAATATGTCCGTTTTTTCAAAATAAAAACTAAATAACCATTTCATTTATGTTAAACATCCAGAAAATTTGCTTCATGCTACTCAAAAATGACTTACAGTCAAATTTTGGACTTATGGACAGTTACATTTTGGAAATTCCAGGGGAGGGGTCCGGATAATAATATTACTTTAACACTGAGTCTTTAGCTTGAGACGGTAAACACTGTGTTATTCCACATGAACAACAGTGCCATCCATAATAACCTTTACACGTTTGTAAACATGTGATTTGTTTTTAATTTATAACCAATTTCACATTTCCTTTTTTGTGATATCCTTAATAAATGAAAATATGTCCTAGCACAATGAATGTATCGCTCTTACAGTATTTGTATATTATGTTATATGTTATTGTTTAATTCATTTAAGTGTTATGTGTGTAATATTTTTATTTATTGAATAAACTCTATCTAATGCTTCATAAATTTAATACATATCTTAAGATACAAGTACATGTATAACAAGTACAAAATGTACAACTGTACAAGTATCATCACTTCCATTTCAAATGTTAAAATTTAACATAACTAACTTGATGGGTAAATACATCTTAAGTAAAACTTGATTAAATCAATGAGAAACAGGATTTTTGCAAGTGTAAAGGTTATTTTGGATGGCACCATATTTGTGGTTATCAAATTGTCAAGATTTGCTTGTTTGTCCACATCAGTATATGCTTCAAATAATAACAAAGGTTTTATTCTGCAAACTAATTGATGCATTACTTTAATGAAAGCATGTTGATCAGACTGGACTAGGAAAACTAGTCTATATCCTTCTTTATTTACCTTTAGTTAAACTAGTTTTGCTTTGTTCCATTGATTTGTTTGTTTCTAAATTTTGTTGATGGTTTAATTGAAAGCATGCGCATGGCTTTCAGAAAAACATATTTTGCATTAGCCATGCTTTGATATGCACCCTTATAATATTAGTCAAAAGCGCAATACATCATGTATAAATAAAGGACTCAGTTTTCAATTTCAAAGGACAAAAAACATATTATAATGTTGTTGAGATAAAATAAATGAAAGAAATAATCATTTACCTGTCATCAAGTTCTCCAGATTACAATAATTAGTACTGTAATCAAGGTAAGCATACCATGTCTGTGATGTTGAGAAAGCCTGAAAACATTATATGAATAGCTGTGTAAGGATTGTATAAGTAAGAATTATATGAATACCCCAATAGTTAATGAAAATTATATAAATAGTTTTAGAGAAATATATTAATAGTGGTTGATAATTACATGAATGGTAGTGAGAATTACATGAATAGTTGATGAGAATTATATGAATAGTTTGAGAGAATTATATGGATAGTTGTTGAATTTTGTATGAATGTTTGGTGTAAATTGTATGAAAAGCTATATACCCTAGCATTTTGCATTTGATAAAATTTACATAATATTTAAGATATTTACCTCAACATTGCAACCATCTCCACTTTTAGTCATTTTAAAACTGAGATCATCAACATAGTGTTTGACTGGTGTTTCATGAGTACCTTTGATTTCATCAGCTGATGTTGATGTGATCTATTTTATAGAAAATAGTAAGAGAGAATATACATATCATTGCATAAATATATTGTACAATTAAAATATTTATGTTTATATTCGCAAAGAAAAAAGGCAGGCATCCAATGTATATTTAACAGTGCCTTAAGCTATCATCACTTTAAATCATTGAAAGTTTCTAATTTATTATACAGTTATTTCATATGTGATTTGGCCATCATTTGGGAACAGTCAAACTGTTGGCCCGAGGTGGAGGGAATAGTGTTTGAACTGTTTCCCGAGGCCATAGGCTGAGGGAAACAGTTTAAAACACTATTCCTGACACCGATCAATTACTATTTTAACAATACTTGACATGTTTACGTCTGCTAAATTAAGATTGATGGACGCTAATGCATTCGAAAGCTGGTAAAGCCTAAAATCCCGTAGCAGTTACGTCCCCTTATATCAGTACCGTAACAGTTCAAATAACATTGCGTGGTATCAGAGCATGCGCAGGAAACAGTCATAACTATTGACCGGTCAACAGTTCACTCGGAAAACAGATAAAATATCGAATTACGCTTATATAAGAAACCAGGTAATAATTGCAAATACTTCATTACTTCTAAGGGGACCCTACATCCCTATATTTAGACAAATCTTCTATTAAGCTAGAAGAAAAATGTTCCCTATATTAAGACCATTAGCACGTATTAAGATAGTTAATTTTAATGAACCTAATAGTATAACTATAAAATGAAAGTATAATTTACTGCATACAAACATTTCTCTCCACTATAAAATGAAAGTATAAATTACTGCATATAAACATTTCTCTCCACTATAAAATGAAAGTATAATTTACTGCATATAAACATTTCTCTCCACTATAAAATGAAAGTATAATTTACTGCATATAAACATTTCTCTCCACTATAAAATGAAAGTATAAATTACTGCATATAAACATTTCTCTCCATTATAAAATGAAAGTATAATTTACTGCATATAAACATTTCTCTCCACCATTAGCACAGTTATCTTCAGTCTTCCATACAGCTGCTTGGGCTGTTATCTTAGAACTAAAACTTTCACATGTTACTGATGGAAATGTCCTGGAAAAAATTATGTATAAACTTACATAGTTGGTGCAAATAGACTGGAGATAGATTATTACATTACTGGTTTCAGTACATTATTTTTAACTAATTTAATGTATGCAAAACGTATATTTTTGTCTAACATCAGTTTTCACTAAATTTACTGAATTGTCAACAGGCGCATGAAAATTAGATATACATAAATGTGCATTGAAAAATGTACAATCAAAGGGAGATAAGAGCTCATCGCACTGTTGCTTAATTCTCGAATAAGCTCCCTTTATGTGTACAACAAATTTATATAATAACCCGGAAGTAACCGTTTAAAGTCCATATTACAGAATATGACCGTATATACATGATATTTGGCGCGAAAGCAATAGTATTAACATTATTTCAATAAAATATAATCTGGATGTCATTCCATCTGCCATAATAAACTCGATCTTCAACTTGTTTGGTCCAATTTCATGATGACCTACAAATTCTACTTTCAGTTTCAACTTTCATTTTGAAATGCATATATTTAAGAGCATACACTGTGAAATTCGAGTAAGTAATATGACTTTCAGATCACAGGCTCTTAAGAATTGTACAGTAGAGTTGTTTGGATGGGGAGATTTATACCTAATAATAGTTTCAAGTGTTTTTCAGTCAAAAAACATTGTTACATAAGTGATGTCTAATGGCGTACGTAATACCACTTGAATACTACATGTATTTGAAATTGCCACTTTTTCACTTACATGGGTATGTAAACGACAGTGTTATTCATAAAATAAAGTTAATAATGATTCTTTCGTACTTCGAAATCATTCTGATAAACAATAACCAGCATTTGCAGTATAATATATAGAAAGAATTTATTATAAAAGGACTTACCATTGAATTTTACAAGAGGCATGTAATGGATAAGCCCGTACAAAAACTCCATACGAGGTAATAGCAGAAAAGAACAAAACAGCTGATAGACTTATGAACTTCATCGTGGACAATTTCATTAAGAAATAAAGAAAGAACGCAGAAATAATTCTAATCAGCTGACTCGAAAACAACCCGACCTTCACACTTATAATACAGTAACCATGTGATAGTATGGTCAACAGTGACCGAGCGTATCACTGTTTATTGTTGTTGTTGCAAATTGACCCTCGGGAGAGATAGCCATACATAAAATGGTTCAGACATTACACAATGGTTAAAGAAATGTTATTAGCAGAAATTCTACAGCGTTATGTAGGCTTGGTAGTTGACCTTAAGTGCTACAGTTATTATCACTTCGCAATATAAATCTTTATAACCAACTTCACACGTTTTAGCACATTTTCCCGATGTATCTAGTGAAATGGAATGGTGATTTCTCGGAAAGTATAGCGTATCTAGGGTTACAAATTGGACTGAATGCAATGGAAAGATGGATTGACAATACAAACACAATGGAAACATACTTTATTGAGCGATTTCAGGTAACAATGAAATTAAACTCCCCAAAAAAACGTATTTCGATTTTATTTCTGTTTTTTAAACTCGTATTTATTTCGTCAATTTCTTCATATTTTAAAACATGAAATAATTAACATATTCGCCATTCTCAGCCCGAATTATCGGTACCAATATTACCCCTAGAAAGTGAGCATAGCTAAAGAAAATAACTAAATTATTCCACTGCATGGTGACAGTAAAAAATATTCAGCCATTGATTATCGATCACTTTAGCCTTTTACGTCCGCTGTAACTTGAAGGTTATTACATGAGTACTTACATTTAACTTTGGCAATGCTACCAGCTTTTAGTTTTAAATGTTTATGTTCATGTGTTTTTGCACACAACATTGTCGAGTTCACAATGTAGCATAGTCCATTTGTTCTCAACTGTCAAAGTTTGGATAATTTCACGGTGATTTAATACACACTATCTCAATATCACTAGTGTTAGACATAGAGCACGAAGTCACCGTGGAATTATTCATGTTTTGACAGTTGAGAAAAAAACGAACTATACTAATTATATCTTCTGGTTTAAAACCCCAGAAGTAATTGCTTTGCCACGGTCCCTTTCATGGTGGAAACCCCTTAAGGTTTTTGTTAACGTTATTTTTTGTGGTGTTTCTTTTAAAACAAAAAGGCCTTTTAATCCAAAAATATCCCCCTCTTTGATTTTTGGATAAGGAGTAAGGTCCGTGCTTTTGACTTTCACTGTGTCTAATATGTCTATACACTCTCCTTTTTAAGTGATAAGGAAGCTTTATGTAACTTTCAAACAGTATAGTTACTGAAGCATGTATTGTATAATTTGTTTTGTTTATTGTCAATTTTAGCATTCTAAACAGAAGCTCTTAAAACGGTATATTTGTATGGTAATCATTATCCATGATATCATACTCTAACTGTACCGAGTAAACAAGACAGATCCACGTGTTTTAAATAGAACATTCGATAGTGTTATAACTATATGAGTATTTTTGACAAGTGGACAGACCTTTGATCCAAATAGATAATAAATAGAACATTAGTTCAATTAGAAACACAACTAAAATTATTCTTATCATTTAAAATGAAGGGACGGATTCTAACTTAGAACCGTTTGAATTATATCAGATTTTTTTCATTAAAATTTTGAGTCTAAGATACGTCACTTTATTTACATATTCATAGCAATATCAGTATGAAACTTTTCATCAATACATATATACAAGTCAACATAGTTATACATCAAAATTATATAATAGGGTCATCAAGGTCAATTAAGAGGTAATGACGTTGGACTGGCATTCACTGGACAGCCAGTTTGATCCGCCCTATTTTAAAATCACATCAAACACCACCTTATAGTTTCTTTGAGAAAGAAACATTATCATTCAGGCTAGGTACGACCAATTCTACAACCTGTATGAATAAATTTAAAATTCATAAATTAAACAAAATCTTGGGCAAATACTACGAAAGTATTAGACTTCATTATAAAAAAGAAAATTGTTTTGTCTATTCATCGATTTTTCAAAGGCTTTCAATTCAGTCTGGAGAGTTGGCCTATGGCAAAAATTACTTAAGAATAATATAAACGGAAAGTTTTTTCGATTAATAAGAAATATGTACTCTAATATAAAATCATGCATTTCTAGAAATGGCGAAAAATCTTCCTTATTTAATTGTAACTGTGGTGTGAGACAAGGCGAAAACCTCTCACCAGTTTTATTTTCATTATACTTCAATGATCTAGAAAATTTTCTTGAAACAAATGGTAACATAGGTATTCAATTACAAAACTATGACAATGAAATTGATATATTCCTACAACTACTGGTACTTTTATATGCAGACGACACGATTATACTGGCTGATGACCCAAAAAAACTACAAAAATGTTTAGACGACTTTATTCAGTACTGCAACATTTGGAAACTTAACATAAATATAAATAAAACTAAAATCTTAATCTTAGGATCAAGAAATGATGACAGGTATACTTTTAAAATTGGCGAGACCACCATTGAAATTGTGAAATCCTACAAATACCTAGGTACCCTTTTTGAAAAATCTGGTAAATTTACAACTTGTATAAAACAATTAACAACACAAGCTAGAAAAGCAAAATTGGCATAATTCTTTGAATAGTTCGAACAAAGGTAGAGACTACTCACTAATCAAAGATAACATTAAGTTAGAAAAGTATGTATTAGGACTAAACAGACAAGACTCAATTAATTTAATTAAGTTTAGAACTGGTAACCATTATTTTCCAATAGAAACTAGTAGGTGGCAAAATATTGATATAAATAATAGGACTTGTAATTTATGCAATTCAAGAGAAAGAGCTAATGAGTTTCATTATTTATTTAAATGCCAACATTTTATGATAGACAGAAGAAAATATATCAATACATACTACTATGAAATGCCTACTCAAATCAAGTATAACAAATTATTAACTAACTAAAATCAACCCGAGCTCAAGAAACTATGTTCTTTCGTTAAAATACTACTCGCAAATGTTAAATCCCCATAACCATATATTGAACAGTTATCTATTTATTTTATTCACCATATATATAACTATGTATACAATGCTAGGAAGAATTAGTCATTAACGTTTGTACATGCACATAAATACTAAGCTTATAATATAAACAGCTTACCTGACACATCCAAAACTCTATTTTTGTAACCTTGTAATATTGTAATCCGATAAAACACTTTAAATTTACCCATCTTAAGTTTCTAATAAAACACTTTTAAGTTATATTCTTAACAAAAAATCCATACTCTTACCTATATGTTTTAGTGAACTCAAATACACTGCTTACACAAGTATTAATTAACACGTATTCCACGTGCGCAAATCTCTCATTCCTCTTGCCTTATCTATAGTCTATTTCAATGAATTATCTGTAGTCCTTTTTTTCCCAACTGACAAAGTTTGATTAATTTCACGGTGATTGAATACACACTATCATAATATCATGAGTATTAAATAAAGAACACAAAATCACCGTGGGATTGTTCATGGTTTGACCGTTGGGAAAGGAACGAACTATACAATTATATAAAATGTTTATTACATATATCCGCGAACGCTATTTTCTGTTACTTTATATATTATATTCATATGTTTGTTTATACCATCATTCTTTGTTCTCATGTATTACATTGTAATTTGAGAAAATAAAGTTCTGTTCTGTTCTGTTCTATAATAGGTGCTGAAAAAATAACAGTAACAACTTAAGACTGTTTTTTATACCAATTTTAATGTTAATATTCTACGCAAACTTCACTGACCTTGCCCAGTAAATTTATAAAAATTGAGTGTTAAACTTGTACATAGCACAAAATATGTGTGCATAACATACTTAGACTTATTAATGCACAACCGTCGTAACTCAATATAAGAAAAGAGTGAGTTTTGTGCATTTTGTGCTAAACCCGCAATATTAATATCATTTTCTGTTTTTAGACATCTGTCTGTTAGTTGTCTAGAGACCCTGTCACAATGTAGATTGACAATGTTTTTGACAAGGTTGTTGTGTTAAATTAAAGACAAGCCATGCCACAAGCTACAGCACTGACCTTTATATCGTACTTAACATACTGCATGTTTTAGTTTTTTTTAGATATTTCATTTTGGAGATGATATGAAGACATATCTTTAGCTACACCACTGTTAACATTTTAGATGTATGTCAGATAAACTTTCAAGGTCTTCTATTTGACTATCTATTATAAAACTGGCACTCAATTATTCAATACATATTCAGCAAACATCCAACCAATCAATCAGCTCTAAATCAAGGCAAGCTTCCCTACATAAAGCAGTTATAGGTAACTGGTATTTACAACAGGCATGGTTGTGCAGTTAGCATGTTGGTTCAACTTACATCCCAATTCTATCTTGTTGTTTCCTTGACCACCAAAAAAACTTTATCCTATTAGCTTACTGCTGAAGGACCAGGAAGCAGATTAAAGTGGAATGGTGATCACTTTCATATGTAATCAATTATTTAAGAATATTAACCAATAAATTCTGGCATCATGAAAGCTGCTGTTAAGGAAATATAACAAAATCATAAATTTAACAACTAATGATCGAGTTTTACATAAATCTTTTTTACTGTTGTGACATTATTACTCTCAGGTTTGAAATTCTGCAAGTCTGAGAATAAGTTCCATTTCGCAATATGTCAACATGATGATACAAGCAATTAAGAGTTTTCTGATGATGTAAGACATTAAACAAAGTCAACTCAAGAGTACAGGGAGATTTCTACCATACTGTATAATGCTTTCATTTTGCAGCATATTTCTTGTATTCTAAGGGGTTTAAATTTGAGAGATTGAGAATCTCTGTAAACAGACATTATATAGAGCACTGTCATATAGGATCTCTTATGGTAGCTCTGAGGGTCAAGTCGATATGACCTTTATGTCAACCAATACATGCTTAGCTTTCTTGTGGATGAAACACTATTTACAGCATCTTGATTTTATAAAATTCTATTTTCAGTCGGAGGTTTTCAAGCAAATTAGAGGGTGGTGTTATTAACAGGCTGTGATTGGACGGCTCTTTTCTAATTGCGTGACCCAGAAAATGTAAACAAGTTACTGACCAAAATGATGTCTTCATGAATATTATAAAAGCAAAGGTCAGCTGAATGTGACCCGTGACATGAAGAAGCCATATTTAAAGTAAGTGAGTACATGAGCAGATAATTTTAGATTGGGTTTTAAGTTGTGAAATATTCCCTTAGTTTAGAATTTGTGCTATTGTGAATTAATATAGATAAAATTAAATCCTCCTGATAAATTGCCCGCCATAAAGTTATATAATAATAACATCATGATGAAAACATATTATTCAAATTTTGGGAACAAACTCTAGATGTTAATGTAGTAATCTCATCTAAATGTATTAAAGGTAATGATGATAGTTTTACAGCAAGTCTTTCATGATCTATCTGTTCTAATAATACTTGGAAACCTGGACGTCTGTTTTCATATCTACAATATATAAAACAATGTATTAGTGAGGAGGATTTCAGACCATCTATCTATGAGAGGTTCAGACAAAACATTCGTTCAAAAGGTGGCCTAAACCACCAAAGACTAATGTTTGGCTGCAGCATCTATGGTATACCATAAGGACATCTATGTGTCATCTATGGTGTGACTGTTCATGTCATAGACAAGAAGTTTTACATTTTTATACAATTTATTAACTATTTTTTGTGAAACGTAATTCAGTTATTACCTTAAAGTTACTTTTTGTCTAAATTGAATGAAATTAATAACTAGTCCACTGGTAAAATAACAAGTGAGCAAAATTGGACATAGGTTATCCACACATCAGAGTAAACAACAGATAATTCCATCTTTAAATAAAACATTTAACAGTTTGGAGTAATTTCCTACCTCTTTTGTAGAAGAGCTTTCAGTCGATCACATTCTTTTAATGTTGTATCAGTAATCAAATATATCACATATAATTTACTGGCCTGTAAGTATACAAGAAATAATTAATAATACAAGGTGCACAAGTGTCACAATATAGAACTACCATTCAGTTCAGTATTGGACTTGTAATCACAAAGAAGGCTTCCATCAAGTTCAAGATTGGACAGGTTGTCATGGTCTTCTAAGCTATTCTGATGATGAAATATTTAGGCAAAATTTGTGAAGATCTGACAAGAATTGCTTGACGAAGAGAGTGGACATACAAGCTATCCTCCAGTCAGTCAGTGACCTGTCATGGGTGATTAGTATTCATATATGGCCAGTCTTTGATGAACATGTAGTTATATTGTGGAACAAATATTGTAGAATGAAAGGGATATATCTGTTAAGATAAATTTATCCAGCCATCCAGTGTGTGGTGATGTTATTGAACAGGACTGAGGTTGTTTATTTTACCCTAGTATATTTATCAAACAAACATGTGAGTAAAAAGAGTTTTCCTCACTAAAGTCAGGTAATTTATCAATAAAGCTAATTTTCATCAATATTAAGAGAAGTTATTGTAATTACATTTGTTGTTTGTGGAAGTTTAAAATTAAATTTATGAAATCAAGCCACAACAAGAAAGATAATGTGGGAGCCACATTAAAGCCGGATTTTTCTGCATATGGGAACATTGAGAACAAGTTTACGTTGTTACAAAAGAAAGTCATTTGATATATTGCTTATTAGAAGGAATACAAAGGGCAATAATTAATCTTAAAGGAATAAAGAGTTTCATCAACTATATATATGTCCTATTGTATCTTTTCTGAGTATTTTGTTGGTATTTGACTAAGATGGCATAAGACATGAAAACTATGGATGAAAATAATGCAAAGCTAATGATATGAAATTGGCGAGAGAATTTTGTTAAAAAAAACCTTGTATGGCAAATGGTGAAATTGTTAAAACAAAATGGCGGGAAAATATGACTGGAAAATGCCAGAATACTTGCTATTGGAGAGATCCAACATACTGAAAACTTTAACATAAAAAATACTAAGGGAAATAATCCATTTTAAGCTAGGTAGAGTTGTTGTTACTGTCTAATTCTTTTCAACAGATCATATGTAATCATTGTATGAAATTTCATAAACATCTAACCATAAATGGCAGAGCTATCCAACAATTTGAAAACTTTAACACAAAAATAACAAAGGGAAATAATCCATTTTTAAGCCAGGTAGAGTTGCAGTTACTGTCTAATTCTTTTCACCAGATGATATGTAATCATTGTATGAAACTTCGTAAACATCAAACCATAAATAACAGAGATATCCAACAATTAGAAAAATTTAACACAAAAAACAAAGGGAAATAATCCATTATTAAGCCAGGTGGAGTTGCTGTTACTGTCTAATTCTTTTCAACAGATGGTATGTAATCATTGTATGAAATTTCATAAACATCTAACCATAAATGGCAGAGAAATCCAACAATTTGAAAAAATTAACGCAAAAAACAAAGGGAAATAATCCATTATTAAGTCAGGTAGAGTTGCCATTACTGTCTAATTCTTTTCAACAGATGGTATGTAATCATTGTATGAAATTTTGTAAACATCTAACCAGAAATGGCAGAGATATCAAACAATTTAAAATTGAATGCAAAAATTACAAAGGGAAATAATCCATTATTAAGCCAGGTGGAGTTGCTGTTACTGTCTAATTCTTTTCAACAGATGGTATGTAATCATTGTATGAAATTTCATAAACATCTAACCATAAATGGCAGAGAAATCCAACAATTTGAAAAAATTAACGCAAAAAACAAAGGGAAATAATCCATTATTAAGCCAGGTAGAGTTGTGGTTACTGTCTAATTCTTTGCAACAGATGGTATGTAATCATTGTATGAAATTTCATAAACATCTAACCATAAATGGCAGAGATATCCAACAATTTGAAAACTTTAACGCAAAAAAAACAAAGGGAAATAATCCATTTTTAAGCCAGGTAGAGTAGTGGTTACTGTCTTAATCTGTTCATCACATGGTATGTTATCATTGTATGAAGTTTCATAAAAATCTGACAATAAATGGCAGAAATACATGGTACAATAAAAACTTTAACACAATTGTTAACGACACCAGACACCCGAAATTACAAAGGGCAATAATCCATAATTAAGCAAGGTAGAGTTGGGGTTACTGTCTAATTCTGTTCATCACATGGTATGTTATCATTCTATAAAGTTTCGTAGAGATCTGACTTTAAATGGCAGAAATACATGGTACAATAAAAACTTTAACGCAATTGTTAACGACCGCCCGCCCGCCCACCCGCCCACCCGCCCGCCCTCCCGTGTTAACCAAACTATTAGCCGAATTTTTTCGTTGAAAAATCTGGCTAAAAAGCTAGTTAGATAAGCCAACCACTGTATTGAATTTGGTTAGGTAAGTAAGCTAGCTACCATACTAAACATAAAGTAAAGTGAAAAATGGATTAAAAACCAATTAAAACAAAAAAACTTACTTTTTCTACGAAGCTTTCTAAAGGTTTAGATTGTATCTTACAATGTTTAGATATTAAAACAAGACGTTCAAGTTGTATACATTGTAGACAAGGAGTATAAAATCTCTCATCTAATTTCATCAATGGTTGCTCTATTCTGTAACATAAATATACATAATTATCTAACTATCAATACAACTTTAATAGTACTGTAGAGTAGGGCTGTCACGATACGCTAGAAGCATATCGCGATATACTGCAATACGCTGGCATAGTATCACGATACGTACCACGATATATTGTTGGTTTTTAGATTCGTTGTGTCGCCGCTGTATTTAACAGCATTGCATGCAACTACTGTTAGAATCTAGCTTCTTTAAATATACATTTAGGACTTTGACACGACCCAATCGGTTAAATTCTTGTAACTTAAGCTAAGATGGAATTAACAATGGAAAAACTGACGTTTCGCTACTGTTATTTCGCGAAGGGAAGAATTTTCTAATGAAATAAAAAATATTGCCTAATACCGGTACGTTAAAATCGTACTGCTGTACGTATTGCCGCAGCTGCGTATTGCAATATACCGGTAAACGGGTATATTGTGACAGCCCTACTGTAGATTGACAATTGGTTCAAAAGTGGCTTCATTAAAAAGTATGTGGTCCACAATGTAGAACAAAAGATGTCATATGTACCAAAACGTTCGTTAATGTCTCACTTATATGGAACCAATAGTCATTTTTGACATCACATGATGCAGACCAGGTAATCCTAATACAGAATCTGGTGGCCAGTGAACATATTTCTCTGGGCCTGAAAATAGTTACTTTTATAAAAACTGAACAAATTAATTTTGCAACTGACTTTAAAAAAAAAATTTAAAAAAAATAAAAAATAAAAAAAAGTGTGTGGCAACTGACTTAAGAAATACTAAAATCTTGTCTAAGCCTAAACTAAATTGGTCAGTACTGAGAAATCATATGTAGGGTTGTATGGTCTATTGTGATTCTAACTGAATCATACAGGAGTCATGGTAGTCATAGTTATATAAGATTTTTGAGAACATTGTTATACATGCACATTAGTACATTGTACTTAAACAATAATGTCAGTGACAGTTGGTAACTGGACACTGAGGACAGTGTTACATACAGACTCAAGATGTACAAGGTTTCTACTCCTTAAAAATGTAGATTGACCAATGCTACATTTGTTTAAAATGTGACTTGTTATTTCTGTGACGAAAGTTAATGGTAACTTTATTTGCTACAATGTATAGCCAGAACAAATTTATTTCAGATTGTTGTGGCTGCTATCACAGCTTTATCATATTAATACATAATAAAAAGGACAAGAATTAGTAACCTACCTGAGGTCTTTAAGCTGTGTAAAATATTGTAATAAAGACCAAAATCCAGGAGTTAATGCACCTAAACCAATATTGGTTAAATGAAGAACCCTCAACCTAGAGAGAGATTCACCTTTAACCTTTAAACATGGCAAACTTTTAACACCTAGAAAAAAAACAAATAATTAAAATATTATCCAATGCATAATACATAACATCAATACTGTTGCCAAGAGCAAAATTCCTTTAGATTCAGTATTTCCCAAATCCCCAGCAATAAAGATAATAAAGAAAACCAGAGTTTTTAGCCACAAGTTTTTTACAAGCAGATTGAGGAAATTTAATCTTTAACATCACAAATACCACAAATACACAAATACAATAGCATAAGTCATTTTTTCAAATACTGCAAGCATTTTTTCAACAGCATTACTGATTTGGTTATACAATCAGCTTTTGGGATAATCTTCTTATACTAATGCAAGCATTTTTTCCAACCATCCAGCCTGACTCTTAAATCCAAGGTAACTTTAGATTTATACATGAGCAAAACAAGGCTAAGTTAATATCTTAACAAGTAAGCTAAGTAACAGCTAAGAAAAGTACCTAGTGCCAAAGACTGAGAGACAAAGAATCATTTCGATCAAGTGCATACATACATTTTATTTAATTGTTAAGTTTTATTCAACTGTCAGTGGCACATACATAAACCCTACTGATTTAAAAACTGGATATTTGTTTAATAAATCCTGTACATAAATAAGGATGTCTATCTTTATCCATCTTTAGTACACAAGTAATGTAATGAGTACTAAGTCTAAAACAACTGGGTTAATGTATGGGCCACTTACTTGAATAAAATTTACCAATAATATTAATAAGTAAAAGGTTTCAATGTTTGATTCTAGCAGTTATTTTACAAGTAAAGTGAAATATGTATGACATCACTGATTACAGTACAAACCTGGTAAACATGTTAACTGTAGATAATTTAATTCCTTCCAGTTTGATAAATCTCTTAAATCTGAGTCAATGAATTTGTGAGATTGTTCACTGAAAACAATAAAAGTAAAACAATACAGTAAATACAAAACACTTGTCAGGGCTTTTTTCAGTATTGGGGAAGGGGCCTGAGGCCTTTTTTATATAGAACACTTCGAGAAATTTTATAAAATGTAGTTTTGGTTGAAAAATGGCTTTTATTTTATGCTAACTGAACTCGCTACAAATATTTAAGTTTTTATTTTATGCTAATTGAACTCTCTACAAATGTTCAGGTTTTAGTGAAAATATGAGAAAAAATAAATGTGTACAGAAACTTTTGGACCCCAGTGTATATTTGTGAGTCAATAATAATTGTCCAAATTTCTAGATAACACCTTTTTTGTGAAATCACTCCTCAAGAAATTGAATTAAACTGTATATAAATATATAATTTATACACTCACCATGGACTATTTGAAGCTGAAGGTATAATACAACTCTGATGACAGTCAGCATCTATTATCTCAAGGGAGGTAAGTTTAGGACATGATTTACTAAGTTCAGATAAAGAGTTGCTTCCCTTGGAATCATTGATGGATGAAGTCCCTGCCTCTTGCTGAAATGAAAAGACTTAAAAATGAAAACAGCATGTTGATCAAACTAGTAATAAAATAGGTTCTTCCCCCAGCACTCCAAGAAATTTTTACTATACATAGTAAACATATCACCATGAAAGTTCAAAGCAAGCACGGTAAATTGACATAATTCATAATTTCCAGTCAAGCAATTATATAGATAGTAAACTGATACCAGAAGCTTACATGTCTGATGCTCAGCTCAGTATTAAACAAGTAAATCTGTGAGCTAATGCTCACTAGTGATACCCCCACAAAAATCTAAAAATATGCGACAAACAGGAAGTAGATAAGCAAGGAGTATGAAATCGCTTTACACCACATGGGACTATGGGATGAAGCAATATGCAAAGTATTAGGCTGCTGCATGTTATAGTTGCTGAGAAAACTGCGACAGAAATTTTGTAACGGACGGACGGACAAGGGTAAAACAGTATACCCCCCTCTTCTTCGAAGCGGGGGTATAAAAAGGTTGCGGAAATTAAAAAGAATCAGCTATCTGTTAGAAGAGAACATGTTTATAATACATTTATTTAAATCTTATGACAGTATAGTTTATGTTAATACATTCTAGCATACTTGTGAAATAAGTTCAAACAACTTATATTAATCACTCTCAAGTCTGTTTCCATGCTCTGCAGAACTTAGCTTGTATGATAAAGTTTCTTGCTCAAGGAAACTACAGGGTAGGTTTTTGACAGAATTTAAACCAACATAAAGTTAATGATCATAAGTAATTTTAAATAAAGCTTATCTTATTCATAAAAAGAAACCATTCTTACCATTTACTGATAAAGAATGAATAAAAGATTATTTACAATAAGGGACTTTAGTCAGTTAATTCCCCCTGTATACTCTTCAAATAGGTAGGTTCAATTAGTTGGATTACTCAGAGTTTACTCTTACTTTTTAATGTCAATTTGCAAAAATTAATCTTTAATAACTTTTTTGTAAATCATTTAATTTGTTTAAAATTCAAGCTAAGTATTTTTAAGGTAAAGAACTATCTAAATTTCATCACTTCTGTTAATATCTTAGTTAACAAGAAAGATATTAGATGAAACGTTTTGTTATCCTTATATAGGAATTCAATGATAAAATCTGAGAATTCCAACTGTAAGGACCTACTTACCAATTGGATTGCTTCAGATTTTATCAGGGAAAGATAACCAACTAAAGTCCCTAATTCTTACCACTCTAGAAATTCTCTGTCTTTTACTAGGTCCTTTACTAATGTAACCATTTGAAGTCTGAGATCTCATTGTAGTCTTGGTAACCAAACAACAAACAGATAGCGCAAGACTTCTAAATTCTGAAATAAGATAAACAGTCTTAGAAAATAGCATTTTTACTTTTTGACATGGATTGGCTAAAGCAACATATATTGGAACGCATCACAAAATGTCGCTGATGTAGACATTCGACAGACATACATTTATCAGCAGGCGGTATCAGGGTCATGATCCTTCTTTGTACAGTTTGTTGTAAATTTTAGACGCTGCAAATCCTCTTCGTAATGACACCACCAAATTTTGCCCTGTTAAATCCATGTCCAGACAGCACTATCGGTGCTTTAATTCATTTTAGGGCTGTATAATAAATGTTAACTTATTGTCACAATGCATAACAATAACACTGCAAAGTAAAGCAAATTATGCCCATCAATTGTGCTAATTAAATGCAATCTTATTGGCCTCAAATAGAAGATAAAAAGGGGAAATATCTCAAAATTGCACCAGCTGGTGTTATAGTTCTTGTTTACTCCAAATCCACTTGGGGCAATGCACATGTATACTAAGTTTCAAGACGTTCTACCATAAGGTTACTAAGTTATGCATTGGAAAAAGGAGCCACATGCCTGCCCATACAGACAGACGGACATCTGAAAAGGGGTGATTCCGTATCTGCCTACATGAGATAACATATTATTGTTACCTGATATATTATGTTTAGTTAAGACATCAAGCAGAGAACATGTCGTATCATCTTCATGTATATGTATACAAGCTAGGTTTAAATGTTGTAGATTATTACATCTGTCTAATACAAGACTCAAACCATTCAATTCATCCTGTAAAACATAAAAGTAATGTCCCAGTATTGTCAATTGTCTAAAATATACATTTCAGTTTTATCAAGTTGTACATTATACAATCCAAGGGTCATAACTCTGATGTTCCCAAAAAGATTTACCTGGCAGTCAAATTCATTTGAGCTACACTGATGAAAAACAGACCAGTGACCAGGCCTGGGGTTGATCTGATAGAAACTGTTTGATTTAAATGAACAAAAATAACATGTGCCAACTTATGTGCTGAAAAAAGTTGTCATTTAGTGAAGTTTAAACAATATCTATTGACCGGTCTTCGACAAGCATCTTTTATTTGGCAGTAGATGGGACCCATCATGTAATTCACATTTTGGTATAACATAATAGCAATTAGCATGCAAGTATTGTGCAGATTGAGTATAGAAAAAAGACTGCCTGATCCAGAGTATTGAATAACTAAAGTATTTTTTAACATAAATATATGTTAGTGTCATAATTGCAAAAAGTAAAAATCAATAAAAATGAGATACTGTAACTTACCTGTCCCCAAACTCTACATCCAGAAGTTGCCCCTTTAAGGTTTAAACTGACTAGATTCTTACATTTACTGGCTATAGTAAGAAGTCCTATACAACGTTTCTCAGAGCGAACATGAGCCAGGTTCAGATGTGTAAGATTTAGTGATTCAGGGACTAACATAGAAGTTTCAAACTCATCTATTTCACTCTTAGATAAATCCAGTCTCTTCAATGTTGGTAACGATCCTTGAAGACTTTTAACAAAGTAGGAATGTGTTGTGGCTGCTTTCTTGAAGTCAAGTCCTGCCACTGACAAATTACTAAATTGAATTCCAGGCAATTTACAAGCTCTCACAAGTACACTAAAAAAATACAACCTAGATGTGGCATTTTCTGTATCATTAATTGACATCACCTTCAAATTACACAAGTTATTATTCTTAGTAATCAATGGATGAACTAATCTTTTAGCAAACTTTTGTCCAATGCAGGGAGTACCAATAACACTGAATGACTCTATATTAGGACAGTGTTGAAATATAGCAACTTGCTGACTGACATGAAAACCCATAGTGTTTGCAGAATAGCTCACAATTTCTTCCCTATTATGTAGACCAAAATGTTTCAAATTCTTCAAAGATTCCTGTATTTCTAGATTTTCATTGATTGCATTTGAAAAGTCGAGCAAATTAGAGACAGAAATGATAAGTGATTCTAAATTGACCAAAGACAACAGTATTTTTGAAAGTCCCTGCTGAGTTAGTTTGCAATCAAGTAGTGAAAGACTCTTTGTATTTTTACATTTGGAGATATAAGTTGTAAGAACTAAAGATGAAAACCAGTAACAATGACTTAGGTTTAATGTTTCTATATATCTGTGACCAGCCTTTAAATAGTCTTTCAAATCATTATTGGACCAGCCATATGCACTGTTCAAATCAGAGACTCTGCAATAGAAAAATACATACAATATATAGAGTCACAAACTCCATGTATAACTCGTGAATGCTTCATTTAACAAGAGCAGTCCAAGGACATTTGAAGTGTTTTGTAAATGACAAGGCTTATCTTTACACAAAAGTGCTTTCAAGACAGGACTTAGTTTTTCAAAGGAAATAAATCAGTAAAACAATAATGACCAATTCATATAAATATAAAAAGGAGCAAAACTCCTAAAACATACATTCACAGTAACATCCCATCATAGCTTAGTAGACATGGAATCAATGAAAAAGCATACCTACTTTCATTTAGATATTTATAAAGTTTAAAAATATTTCAATTTGAACAATGTTTAACATTAAAGTAAAGGGACATACTTCCAAAAATAATTCATTAAGAGCAATGAATTTATTCGACACCATCCCATTCTTTCATGACAGAATCATCTTTTAATTTTTGAAAAAATGTATGGTACATTTTTCTTTATCTTGTGAATTGAAATGAAGGCGAAAATTCATGATTAAATGTGTATCTTTTTAAGACAGAGATGTTTCCTCCTTAAAAGAATGTACATGTTTTATCATGAACTTTTCTATGCAACATCATAGAAACAAATGGGGTGTAGGTAACTATTACTATAGAATGGGTGTAAAGAAGTTGTAAATAAATCTTAAAAGGCAGAAAGCAACAAGAAAAAACAACAACCCTACATAATTTGAAATACTATCATAGGATAAGCATATTAAAAGTTTCAGTTTACCGGTACGAAAAAAAATCCACTAAATTGTAGTGTTTTTGGGTAACTAAGACTGGAGCGCAAATTCACCCTGGAACTTATCAAGTGAGTGAACTTGGCGTCCCTTCCTTGCACGACACTAATGCCCACTTAAACTCTATTTTTTTCTTTCCTTTCGTGTTCCTATTGTATGTTATATAGGGGGTAATAGCTTAAGGTCTTCAGCCAACCCGTGTGTATACTGTTAATGAAAATCAAAATGTATAAAGGCGGCTTATAAAGTTTTGAAAGCCAAAACTAAGGGGGTAACTGCCCCCAAACCCCAGTTTTTTATGGGGGTGCTCCATTGGAAATTCTGACTGTTAGAACTGGGAGAATTCAAATCTAGTGGATCGGAACTGTTTTCTGGCAGTGTTCTACCCATTCCAAAGAAAAGATGCCAATTACTTCACCACATTTATGATTGAATTTTATCACTTCCTGAATCGTTTGAGTATGCAAAATGGTTAAAAAAAGTTCAGCTGAATTGTAAAAATTCAATACTGTACAGAAACATATGATCCAGATTACCATAAAGCTCGCTTTTCAAGCATGCCCTTTCATGCCTTTGGGCCTGCTATTTGCGCTCGCTATTAATATATTGGCAGTGGCTAGAGTTATGGTACCGGACAACGATGTTTTTCGATGTTAAAAGTTGAAACATACGCATGTTATTTGACTTCCGTAACTCTAGCCAACCCTGGCAGAGTTGTCTACAGTTACGGAACTTCCGTAACTCTATAACCTGGGTCTAGAGTTACGGTACCATAACTCTAGCCACTGCCTAATATATTACTGCAATCTGGGTGATGTTCCACAAGATTATTTAAACTTAAGTTAAGTTTTTGATATTCTTGTGTTGGATCCAAGGCCAAGGACAGTGGACACAAGTGATTGAAAATAAACAAGTGGTAGTTGATCAGCTGATTTAGGACATTATGATATGATTATGCTGTAGCTGTAGCTCACCTAAAAATCTCCTTGTCAAGACACACGTTTTTAAATCTTGTACAAACATGACTCAAATCTTTCCAACAAATTCTAGGAACAAAAATAAATATTTGTAGAAGAATGTCATCGGACATTTTGTCAAACCAACAGAGTTCTTCGTTATAATCCATGTCGTTAATTTACAATGAAAATTCCCCCAGATTTGTTATTATTTCAGCAGACGCTTGGTAAATGAAATATAAAGCGTCTGAATGTCTAAAATCCTTACTTCCGCAAACGAATTTTGCTGTGCAGCGGTTATTTCCCTTTGTAGAATTGATGGGAAATAACCGTTACGGGAGCTTGAAATGATTGAGTTCTGCTTATTTCCCTTGCAAATTAGTAATGAAAAATGACGTCATTACCCACAATGCCTTTTTGCTAATGGTGGACGGGAGGCAGAATTATTGATGTTTTTAACTAATTACCACCGAATTTTATCTTATTTTGATCAGGTTATTTATGAAATGAATGAAAAGTTGTAACATATTTATCATTTTTACATTTTCCTACTCGTTTGAATTCTCCAAGACGGTTTTAAATTGACTGATTGAGATAACTGATTAAATATTCGTAACATGTATAGTTAACGCAAGGGCAAATTGTGAGACGTATTGCGGAGTGGCGTGTTGGTTTATGCAAGTTCATCTTTGAGACATTTTATCAACTGGCTTTGTTACCAAGATGACAGAGCCTGCTCCTGGTGGTGGAGGTGCGGGTGCAGACGAGACTATCAAGGTCGTATGTCGTGTACGTCCACTGAACAGTTCTGAGGAAAAAGCTGGCAGCAAATTTGTCTTGAAATTCCCTTCAGAGGAGACTATTTCTTGTGGTGTAAGTTATTGTTTGTTTACAGATGTAAACTTTTATTTCAGGATTATGAATAAGCTTTTCTGATGATTTAATAATGAATGTGTTGAAGAATGATCCTCGGAGGTTATCTGTTGGGATGGAATTTAAATGTCACTTTTTAATTGCTTCACATAGTTCACATAGTATTGAAGCCATGTGATAAACACTGGCACAAATACGCTTAAAATAAATTCTATCATTATTTATCTGTATGTCACTTGTAATAATCTAGTGTTACACCTTTCAGATACATTTGTGCACAAACTTCTTAAATGGTCTTAACTTTGTGATCAGGATTTAAGGCTGTAAAATTAAAAATGGCATATTTATCATACATGGCAGTGGCTAAAGTTGTGGTACCATAAATATAGTCTCTGAGTCTAGAGTTACAAGATTGCCCAAACAGATTCCAAACAATAACATAGAATTCTAGTGTTGAATTATATTTAGCATTTAGGTCTTTTAATAAAAAACCATTACACTTTACACTGTTGATTGGATCTCATTAAAATCAGGTTATATGTACACTTGGATGGGTTTGAATGGACTTTAAAAGTTTAGTGTCTTTCAGCATATTTTAAAAGTCTTACCACCAAGATGATTCAATTATAGCATTAGTTGATCTGTTACTGGTGATCACATTTTATTTGTCTACCATATTTCAAAAGGCTTGTGAGGGATATCATTCCTGTTTTTGTTTTGTCTCAGTAATTTAAGTATTTATGCTGGATGTACAATTGTTAGAGGATGCTTACTGTACAGTGTATTTAATTAAAGGGTGGTAGGTTCCATTGTCAAACATTGTATAAAGACAAACAGACACATTAAACTCTAAATCTGCAAGTTTACTTGCTGTTGTCATTCATTGTTATTGCTTGCTTTATGTTTGAATAATCTATCATTTCATTTGAATCTTACTTTAGTTTCCATCATAAGACTTAGAGACTGATCTATATTTATTTTCACTGTAATATAGAGACAGTGTTTGAAGAAGTCTTGATTTTTGGCTTGCATCCTTCATGCCCTTGAAGTAGTGAGCATTTCTTGTGTTAATGTTCAATAGTCAATTACTAGATTGCATTTGTTTTAATTACTGACTATATCATCAATAACATAGAATTTTAGATTGATCCATCCTACCCTGTTTATAATGTATTCTCCCATTCCATGTTTTGGAATCATTGAATCGATTGTTTTGTGAATTACTAATGAATTACTTGGGTTAATGTTAACCTGTCATAGTCATTTGATAAAAAATTGAGAGTTATTTATATAAAGATGTTCTTTTTAGTTCTTAAACAAGTTTTTTATTATTCATTTAGTCACATTTTTTTTGATAAATTTCATTTTGCTCTTTTACTGTTTAAGTCTTATTTGTGTGCAATTATGTATGTCTTTAACATTTTACTTGTCAAATATGTATATATTGTACAGGGTTCTCACCTAAAAGTCTACAAAAAAAAATTCTATCAATAAGCATTGAGCATATCTAAAACTGTAAAATGGTTTAAGTGTAAATTTGTACTCTTTGTGGTGCAGTTGAACATGTCAATGAATAGGAACTCAATATTATTTATTTAGTCTTCTTGCACTTTAATACACTGATAAGATAAATTGTGAGCCATAATACTTGAACACCATTATTTGGTGTTCCTTTCTGGGAATTTCTGCATTGAGGCATTGCTGTTGAATAAACCATTTTAGATCAGACTGATAAAACATTTTTTTTTAATTTTTGTAATGAGTACAGTTTTTTATTAATTTTCAAGCTGCTGGGTGTTCTTATCAGTTATTTCTTTGTGAATTTGAGTTGTTCCTTGTTAATTGTTCAGCTGTCTGAATAAAAAACTGTTAAGTTCTAGCAACTTTTAGGCGACTGGACGGTGTTAATTTGTAGATGGTTTGTGATGAATGCCATCAATTTGTCCCATTACCCATACTAATATTAATATCATACAATGTAATAGTAGAATTATAAGTGAGAACCCTATGATGTTTAATGTTGCTTTATATGATTTTGTTTAGCTTGTATTGATTGATATATCATATTTTTTATTTTCTGACAATGTTTTCAGGGTCTAGGATCTGACGGACGTGGTCCAGTGAGTGTATACTATACTTAGAATGATGATTGTTGATCTGGTTTTATATTTCTAATAACTTCAACTCATGTTTCATTTTGATTTTAATTGGATTTTAATTTTTAGCCCTTTTTACATGGGTGAACATTATCAGTATTGATAAAAATTTCATTATTTTTAGAATAAATTACTCTTTGTATAATGAAATCTGTCTGTTTCAGTAATTTTTAAAAGTAAGAACTGGATTTTGTTTTGGAAAACTAAACTTTCAACTTTCATCTATGTAATTACTTGAGGATAAGTCACAACGACCCTTGTTTTAAATGTGCAAAACCAATATTAAGACATTATAGTCTGCTTTTTAAGGATTAAATTTTAGTTTTGAAATATAAATGCTTCAAAATGAAGGCATACATTGGGAAACGGTTTTTAGGACTAGTTGTGAAGTTAAGGATTTTTGTGGTCTGAGAAAGAGTCTAATTTCCAAAGTAAAATATGCTGAAATCATGAAAATCAAGAATTGCAGGATTTTATTGAACTTTGAACCATGTGGCATACTGTCTATACACCTGTTTAATCATTATGATAATGTTGAGTTTGATCAAGGTTAATGAAATTTGACCTGTGAATAGTCACTGTCAATTTTTAGGTCAAGGTCATCCTGACTTACTTATGTACTATGTAAAAATAAAAGGACAGGGAGGGGGGGGGACAGAAAAAAATGGAGGGGGTACATAGATCTGTAAGTTGCAGTTTTCTGGAAAAAAAATCCTCCCAGGGATGGAGCAAATAAGGGACAAGGGGGGAGAGAAAGGGGCATTGTGGAGTGCCCTGTTATTCTTCTTTATAAATATAATCATATAATATACAATGAACATGTCTTGAAGAATTGATACAAAAAACCAGATCAATAACAAGTTTAGTTACTTATCATTTATATAATGTCTTGGCTAGAGAAACTTATCTGTATAATGTTATATTGACTTTGTCCTTGTCTTCACTGTGATTAATTGTTTTATTGTTTTTGTAATAGTTGATTTGATTGGATGATATCAGGGAAGTTTTCAAGTCTGTTAATTTGATTGGGTATTACAGTTACTGTTTGTTTTTACATTCCAAATCAATTTGATTTCATTAGGTAACATCCATTATGTTCTGTTGACATTTTAATAGCATTAGAAGACCATGTGACCACATGACTTTTAATAGCATTAGAAGACCATGTGACCACATGACTTTCTGTGGACTCTTTGCATTAAGTCTGATAATAGATGATATGTGAATGCATTGTTAAATCACTGCACACCAACTCTGTAAAAACAGAATCCGAGTGCTTAAGGGAGAAAACCCTTCCCATGGTATTTTCTGGGAGCTCAAGTCTGTGTTCACTAAGTTAACTGAATTGTGAATCTTTTCTGGGCAGGTAAATGAGGTTACCGGTATTTATTTTTTGAAAAAATATTACTGACTTTTCTGTCTGTTTGACCTGATATTTTTTTTATAGAACTTGATCAGTTAAATAATACAAAATCATTTTCTCTAGCCTGTGACATACAATACATTGTTAATTTGTTATTAATTGGTTAAGGGATAGGTTTCTGGGTTGACCTCTAGTTCAAAGACTCTGTGAAAAAATCATGTCAACTGAAAATTTGGATACAAGCTTTCATGGTTTTCCACAAAGCTATGTACTAATGTAGTCTATGCTAAATCTAAAGTTTGGATTTCAGTTAGGACTAAGACTGCATACTGTGCTTAGTAATACGGTAATTCAGAGTTCAGTTTACAGTACATACATAGTCAATGCAAGATGGAAAGATTGTCCATGTCCAATTTATATTCCTGTTTACAGTTTCAGTTGACTGTTGATATGGCTGTAGGCTCAAGGTGAAAGACATTTAGACATTATAGTATGTTTCTTATTGAATAAAAGTACTGTGGTACATACTGATCTGTTGCACCCATACTGTGGTTTAAACTGTGAGATGTAGGACTGTCACGATACGCCAGAAGTGTACCGCGATATATTGCTATACGCTGTCATCGTATCGCGATATGTACCACAATATATTGTGGGCATTTAGATTCCTTGTTCCGCAGATATATTTAACATAAAAATTGCAAATCTTATATGCAGATACTGATAGAATCTAGCCTCTTTAAGTGTTTATGGTCATTTAGGACTGAGATGCACCCCAATCAGTTAAATTCTTGCAACTACAGGTTAGATGGAATGAACAATGGAAAAACTGACGTTTCGCTACTTTTATTTCGGGAAGGGAATAATTTTCCAATGAAATAAAAAATATCGCCAAATACCGGTACATTAAAATCGTACCACGGTACATATTGGTGCAGCTGCATAAATTGCAATATACCGGTATACTGGTATATCGTGACAGCCCTAGTGAGATGGTTGAACTGTGGCAGTCCTTATTTAAGTTGTCATGGTTATTTATAAAGCCATATGTAGTCCATGCTAAATGTCACAATTTGTATTAAAGTTGACATGATTTTATACTGAGTCTTAACTATTTCTTGTAACGATGTATAAATGGGCGAAGGGTAATTCTGTTATATAGATTTATTATATGTTATATTATTTATTTATATAATCATATAATACTGTATTGGAACATTATGATATCATTATGTAATCTTACATACTTTCTAACATTAATCAATATTAGATGATTATAGTTAGCTAGAAATTACTGAAGTCTTGTCTTTCACATCAATATGAGTGTTAATACATCAGATTTATTATATATTGTCATGTTTTTACCCTGTTAACATTAACAGTGTCACTGTGTCACTGGCCATTTGTGCTTGTTAAATTCACAGGAAAAAGTCACAATTTGTGACTCCAAACAGGGTAGGTGAAATCAAACGTCCATATTGTCTGTGTTGTCCCAAGGCAAGTACGGACAAGTGGATTTTCAATAACTTTATTCTATAATGTTCATACAGACAAGTAACTTTACCAATTGCCTTAACGGACTAGTAAACGATCTTAAGATTTCGCCGGCCCTGCCAAGCTAAATGAGAGTTGTGTTTCTTTTTAAAACAACAGTTGAATGATGTAACTTGGGGAAAATGCTTTCATTGTCTCAATCCACTAGCTCAAAGCCCTGGAATTGGGGAAAGTAATTATTTTGTTTCATTAGGCTATTTGATATATTTGCCCTTTAGTTTACAGCAAAATCATTTAGGCTTTTGCTCAAGAAAATATATGACAAATGTCTGAAAATTTAGCTAAGTATTAAATGGTTCTAACAGGGTAACAACATGTCATTTATGTATTGATAGTGTGTTACAGTGCTCTAGTGTTTGCATTCTTTAATTTCTTAGCTTTTATTTAGTTCAGCTTGATTCATTGCTCTGGTTGTAGCTTTTGTTTTCTTTAGCTTTTTATTGCATTTTACTGTTGCTTTTTTTTCATTATTTTGTGTAGAAATTTAAGTTTATGATATTAATTACAGATCTGAATATTAAGATTATAACTTATCCTTCTAAATGTTTATTTTTTTTATCATTGTTTCTTGGTATATATGACAAATTGTGATGTACTCATAATATTATTAATTTGATTGAAAGAAAATCTATGACTATATATATCATACTTCTAATGGTATAACTGGGGTTTGTGTTGGGAGATTTCGGAAACCACCTCGTAAGCTACCTGTTCATGATTTTATCACAAAATATTTAGTCGTCTAAATGAGTTGTTGATTGTCCTGGAAACTGATAATCTGCTCATATTACAGGGTACATATTATTTTGTTCTCTAGTACAACATGTACTCTGATTATATCTGATTATTGTTTCCTATAAACAGTTGGGAAAGGTGCCACCATGTATTATAACATTTTCTAGGTTTGGCAGCCAGTAGAATCTGTCTAGGTAAAGCTTAGCTATTTTCATGCCTGTGTTTTTCCTTATACATGTATAATTGGGACTGTTTACTGGCCGCTTCCACTTCTGAAATTTCTTAATCATGCAGTTTTACCAAAATTTTGAGTTAACCTGGAATTTTTCTTTACCCTATGATTGAAATTGTAATTTGTCCCCTTTCTCCAGTTATAGTAAGAGCCCTGAGAAGTCACCTGTCTTAGGAAGTCATTTTATTGTTTCCCCTCATCTGGGACCATTGTTTAACTCCAGATTTACTATGTTATGACAATGGTTTATTCTTCTACACTGATATAATGACCAGACTCCACCATCCATGGTATATGGTTGTTTTGTTTCCATACAAAGAATTTTCATATTGATCAATAATAATGCTGATATTTTTTAATCCCAACAAGCAGCTGATATGATGTTAATATAAAATGGTAATAAATCAATGAATGAATACAAGGACTAGCCAACTTCTCATACTGTAATTAAACATTTCCTTGTATTGCGCAATATCTTGGTTATAAAATTTTGCTTTGTTGTGCATATCTTGGCAACAGACTGCTGTAATAGTTAGAAAGTTAGATAGCATTGATCAATACAGACATTTATAGCTTCAGTCTGATACCTTCAATGATACTGTAGAAACATGCGATGTGAGGTTTGTATAATCTGAATGAAGCAACGTTTCATTGCAACTACGCAGAATGCTTGCAAGTATAGCACTATGTACATATTTCATATTATAGAGTAAGATAGAGGGTCTCAGGTTTGAGGCTCAGTACTGCCCATAGCTCTTTAATCCTTGATGTGAAGCCTGGGTACTAGTGTATTGTGAATGTTTGTAAGCAAATACTACATGTTTACATGTACAAATCTAGTGGTTAGCATGTCTGACTTCGAATCCGAAGATTGCGGATTCCGGTCGCGGTAGGTCATACCCTATACATGAGTTGTCGGCCTCATGGTAAGGTTGGTTAGTACTGGTGATAGAAAAAGCGTCCAGGAAACCTATAGTAGGAAGAGCTGGCCATGGTATATATAACCTGAATATGTGTTGAATACGACTTTAAACCCATTAAAAAAAATAAAAAGATAAAAAAACAAAAATTTAGATTCAGGGCTCAGATGGAGAGTCTAGGGTTGGAGCTTAGGCTGATAATTTGCCTTTTACTATAAAGCAAAAAGAACATGTATGGCAAGGACTGATGTGATGCGTGCAATGTGTATGTGAAATATCCCACTCATATGACTCTTGACTGTGAAACTAAAATGTGGAACAGAAACAAACAAACCAATATTTGTATTTATTTCATTCATCAGCAGAATTTCAAGTTTTGTAAAACAAACAATGAATTTTACCAAGGGTGTAAGTCTGGAACAATCATTTCTTGGCAATAAACAGTTCTTAAATATTTCTTCCAGACCATTAGATTTACTGTACAGAATATTTGTCTGGCATTCTGACTCTTCATCCAGGAGTATTAATTAGTACCTCTAAGGATTGTTAGTCAATGTACTAAGTCTGCTGCTAGAAAGGTCCATCCATAATCTGCTGTTTTTTATAATCATTCATTTGTTTATCTAGAAAAGGCATTAAGTATTAAGTACATGATTTAAGCTTAGATATCAACCCTGACTGTTGGTATGTAAAAAATTGGCAGTTGTTTAAGAAGAAAGGGTGTCCAGTAGTTAAGATTATTTCAAAATTCAGAGAAGGGCAGGAAGGTAGAAAAAAGGGACAGAGTGCATCAGTAGGTTGATATTTCTGACTAACTATTTCTGAAAATGGGGGGGATCAAAAAAGGGGACAGGGAGGTGAAGAAAAGGGACAGGGCGCAGTGTCTATTTATATACTATCAGGGGCGGCTAAATCAATCGTCTGTATTGTCCCTGTTGTCCCAAGGCAAGAACAGACAAGTAGATTTTTCAATCCTTATATTCTATAATGTTCATACGACAAGTAACTTTACCAGTTGGCAAGAATGGACAAGTAAACAATTTTAAGATTTAGCCACCCCTGAGACTATTCTGTATTAAAATAATAGCTTACATATCAAAATCTATTATATATAAGTATAGTGAGAATATTCCTCGTATATAGTTATAAAACTGTACACAGTAACATGTATATATAACATTTTGTATTGATTCTAGATATATTAGTCAGAGTTAGCTAGGATAGAAATATTGGTTCATGTATGTCTTCTCTATGTCTCATTCTCCATCAGTCTGCATCTCTCTCTATGGATTCAATATTGAACATTCCTAAAGCAACAGTTATGTCGATGTATTGACTGTAAACACTGTTTTATTGTTGAATCATAATATTATAATGTTTTATATAAGGCTATCTGCTGTTGGTGTTGTTTGTATTATTGATTTATGTTGTCAAGTACTGACTGGTGATTAGTTCAGGTTATGTTAAGTAGGTGATTTGAGGTTCTTTTCACATGGTGCAGGGGTAATTTTGAAGTTGGCTGTTGGGAAAACTTGGTGATTGGGACGAGTGATTGATAAGTGTTCGGCATCCTTCTTGTCAATGTATGACTTATGTAGCACTCATTAGATTAGGTTAAGTGAATAATAATATTCTTTTCAAATATTTTGGCTTTGATAGTCCATGTAGAAGTATTCTCTCTTGAAATTGTTTTTGGGAAGTTCAAGTCTCTCATCTTATTTGATCTCTGTTAGCATATTTTCAAGCCCCATGAACAATTAACACTATGACAATTATTTATTTTTTAAATATATATACATTTATTAAGTATATCTATGTAACTTAACATTGTAATAACCAAGCTAGTCTTTATAGCAAAACTTAACTGTATTATTATTATAACATTATTATAACATGAATGTAGCCTGTACTAACTTGGTAATGTTGACAATTTATTATCTAACAGTCTAACACTTAAACATAGATACTAAAACCTTTGATATAAAAGCATGAATTCATGTACCTCTAAATCTTATACTTGTTCAAAAATACTGATACATGTTTTGAAAACTGGCTTCTGTGGCCTAGTGCACACAGTAAAAAATGGTGACCTCAAAACTCTGTAACCTCTGTCTGACTGAAGGTCTTGGGTTTCAAGCCTAACTCGTTAGTAATTTCGTCATGCTAAACAACATACATGTACCGGTAGTTGCTTGCGTTCACTTTTTTTTCTTGAAAATTTTACATTTTATTTTTGTTGCATTATTACTTGACTCATTTAAATGTTGTTATTTATCATTTAGAAGAAATTAGTTTGTTACTAAGCAACATAAAATACTAATATTCTTGTTTACTGAAAATTAAAAAATGATCATTTTCATCTTGAGTCATCATCAAGTTTAATTTTTTTTAAATCTTTTATAATCATTTTTTTCAGGTTTCCTATAAACATTATGTATGTTGCTGTTTTGTTTAATGGTTAAACATATCATATTTTTTTTTTCTTTTTTACAGGGTAAAGTTTTTGCTTTTGATCGAGTTTTAAAACCCAGTGTTAGTCAAGAATATGTCTACACTGTTGCTGCAAAACCCATTGTGGCTGGTAAGTTGACTGTTTTAATTAGTTGATATATAAAAGTTCGAAAGCTTGAACTCCAAGGTTTGTGACAAAATGTTCAAAAATACTGGATGTTTAACCTATCCAAATTCAAGGTTATTGTGGCCATTAGTTTATTACTAATATCCTGGTCCCTTTCTACATGAATTGTTGAGGTAATATAATGGTGTAGGGTAAAATGGTTAAGTTTCAAATTTTCAAGTTGTATATTTCATTTTTTTACAAATTTATCTTCTGAATTTATTAGTTCATGAGACAGCTACTACAGATTTGTATTATTATCTTGTCCTCCTTATTGATGGAAGTTACTTGTGGTTTACTGCATTTGTTCAAGCTTGTCGTCTTGCTGTCAATAGACACTATATCTATTCATGACTTGACTTCTCGCTAAAAAGTCTATTTTTATAGTGCTAATATCAAGCTAAAAACTAAAAATGCTCTGTAACAAAAGGCTTATTCAGCTTGACTGTTGACAAATTTTATCAAAAATAAAAATGCCCAATATTTATTAATTATTCTTTATTTTGCCCTGTAGTTGTAATGTTAATAGTTATATATTTTGTGTTTCTAGATGTACTCAGTGGTTACAATGGTACTATATTTGCTTATGGTCAAACCTCATCTGGTAAAACCCATACAATGGAAGGTGTCCTAGGAGATGCTGATCTACAGGGTATTATACCTAGAATTGTTCAAGATATATTTAACTATATATATGGTATGGATGAAAACTTAGAATTCCACATTAAGGTGAGTTGATCTTTATTTGCATGTTTATGATTGTGATTCTTTCATTGTCAAGATGTGATACATTGTTCAAAAGCTTATTTCATAAAAGTATACATGTATGCTATTTTATATTTCGTGAGTTTACAAATTGTTTTACAAACATTAGCATTTCATAAACCATGTAGAATTAATCACATTTGGTAGATTGCATGTCCTTAATCTGGAGCTCCCCATGTTCAATGCCAGCTGTGTAAGAGGGAGACGTTGTTAGCTCCTGGAAAAGTAGGCAAGTTCTGGTAAAACATATACAATTCCTAGAAAGCTTGTTTGGTGAGTAAACTAAATACATTCTAATCAAAATTGCTCAACCACAGTTAGTGAAGGGATGTAATGAACATCTAATTAAGAAACAATCTTCCACTGTTGATATTCTACTATATTGTTTATATTTCAGGTATCCTATTTTGAAATCTATATGGACAAGATTAGAGATCTTCTTGATGGTAAGTTTATTCATCCTTTAAATCTTTCATCTTTCTGGTATGTTGGTTTTAAACTGTTTTCAGCTCGACTGAGCTTTCTATCACATTGTCTTCCTCTAGTCTACGCCAATTTTACTCTGAAATACCTCTTAGGATTGAATTTGTCTACATTGGTCATCAATACTTTTATTGTTAATAAATTTTTAATGTGCATTGTTTGAAGTGCAGAATGTGTTTAAAAGTTTATTCTTGTGGGTCAAGTAGTGTTGACTCTTAATGATTTTTTTCTATTCAGAGAATTTGTGGTGCTTTAAACCCCTTTTAACAATTTTGTATTTGATTGACTCACTGACCCTGATTTTACCGGTACTGGGCTCATACCTTTCTCACTGGCTGACTACTGATCTTCTTGCAACAGTTGACTGAGGTACAATGGCCATAGATGGTCTTTTATGATCAGACTCTGTGTAAAATTAACAGGTCTTACCCAGGAATCTGACTTACTATCAGTGGATTCATCATCAAACCTGCATGAATGAAAGTTTTAATATTAATACAGATTTCAGTATTTTGAGAATGAAATACTATCATAGTATGTGTAATGTATATGTAATATGGGACCTTGGTCAGTTATTTCCCCTGAAATACTCTTTAAATAGGTTGGTCCAATTAGTTGGATTACTCAGATTTTACCCTTACTTTTCAATGTCAATTTGCCAAAATTAATCTTAAATAACTTTTTTGTAAATCATTTAATTTGTTTAAATTTCAAGCTAAGTATTTTAAGGGCAAAGAACTATCTAAATCTCATCACTTCTGTTAATATCTTAATTAACAAGAAAGATAATAGGTGAAATATTTTGTTATCCTTACATAGGAATTAAATGATAAAATCAGAGGATTCCAACTGTAAGGACCTACTTACCAATTGGATTGCTTCAGATTTTATCAGGGAAAGATAACTGACTAAAGTCCCTAATTGATATAAAATCTGTCTATTATAGTACTTTGAATGTAAGCTTTTAGTATTTCCAAAACTCAACTTCTAACTATGCTTTTGATATCTACTGAGCTAACCTGACAGGCTAGTTTCTAACTATGCTTTTGATATCTACTGAGCTAACCTGACAGGCTAGTTTACGATTTATTATGATACTTATAGTACTTATACTAATAACTACATTGTTATCTATTTATTTCAGTTACTAAAACCAACCTATCAGTACATGAAGATAAAAACAAAGTCACCTATGTGAAGGTAGGTTGAGGAAAATGCTTGAACTATTTTGTACGAATTGTTTTATCGCCATTTTCATGAAGAAATTGAACTGAAACATGTATTGCCCCTTATTTACAATACATGTTTTGAAAATAACAATAACAATTGGGTCAGACCTTAAGTTCTCAAACTTAATAACCATCCTCATTAACAACATTTTAGCTGTGAAAATACACAATTTAACAAAATATGTGATCTTGTACTATGGATTGGTGTAATGTTTCATTTGACTGGTTTAAAGAGATGAAGATTTCAAGTTTTGAAATTTATTAATAAAAAAGAATGAAAAATATCTTTATATCTATCATAAATTACTTTGAGTAATGCTTATATATGGTGGCATATTTCTACCATCAGATAACCACATAACTAAGTAGTTAATTAAGAGGTTAACTAGTTATGGTAACTAGTTAACCTCTTAAGTTTATTAAATTAAGTGGTTAACTAGTTATGGTAACTAGTTAACCACTTAACTTAAGATGTTAACTAGTTACCATAACTAGTTAACTACATAACTTACTAGTTAGTTATGTGGTTATCTGATGGCCGAAATATGCCACCATACTTATAATCAAACACTTTAGATATGTTTATGTTACATACTATATAAGACCTATGTTATGTTATATTGTAGGGAGCTACAGAGAGATTTGTATTGAGTCCAGAAGAAGTAATGGAAGCTATAGATGAAGGAAAAGCTAACAGACATGTTGCTGTAACAAGTAAGTTATTGATTAGATTCCTTTATGAGTGTGGCTGAGTGGTTACGACATTGGACTGGTTATCATTGGATAGCCAGCTTTGCATTGGTTTGAATCTCATCCAAAACCTACTGCTTGAACAAGAAACTCTATCATACTAGCTCAGTACTGGGGTATTTATAAATTGTAAGAACTATGTATAAACTAATACTTTTATACAACAGTGACTAAATTGGTTGTTGTTGATAGGTGACTCTTGTACATGTAGGAAGCTTTTTGTCATTTGAAAATCGATGAAAAGGGTGAGTTTTAGCTGGCTGTTGTTGAGATAATATGTTGTTGGGGGGAGGGGTGCCATTGATGATGATGATACAGCTTAGAAATGAAAATTTTGGATTGTTCCTTTGAATGTTTTATGCTCAAGTAAAGAAGTCGAGTTTTGTTCTGTCATTAAACCTTCTAACTTCAAGTTGTATTGTTTTGCTATATGACCATGCTAGTATCTAATACTAGATAGGTAGAGTCTTTATTTACCTCCATTAAGGAGAGCTATTGGTTTCCTTGTTTAACTTTATATTTATGTTGTAGATATGAATGAACACAGTAGTAGAAGTCATAGTGTATTTTTGATCAATGTTAAACAAGAAAATACTGAAACACAGAAAAAATTAAGTGGAAAACTTTATCTAGTCGATTTAGCGGGTAGTGAAAAGGTATGAATTTTTTGTTCTGTTTCTCAAGTTTTAAATTTTAAATCATGCCTTTCTTGGCAAGAAGTCCGATAATAATTACATGGGTGCAAGTTTTCAGGCATATGCCTGAAGTTCAGGTTTTTCACAACAAATTAGACAATATTTTGCTATTAAATTATAAAGAAAAATGGTTTCAAATTACAGTTTTCAGGTTTTTCAAAATTTTCATCTTGCACCCATGGATATATCAGTGACTGTCAAGAGTCTGTCTTGTTGTCTCAAATGGTAGTCTTTGTTCACAATAGAGGGCTTATTCAACTGACCTTAGCTTTATAGTATTTTTAATGGAACTCTGACTCAAAAGGAATCATCCAATCATTCATAGCCTATGGTTGACACACACTGTCTAAAAAATCTAAAAAAGCAATTTTAATGCTATCATGTGTTTGGTATTGATAAAAGCTGTGCATGCATGGGCATCATAAAGTTTGTCTGAATGTGACAGCCTATAGGTTGTGAAGTCATCCTATAACAGTCTATAGTACAGAGATTGTTTACACAGGGCCAAAACACCATTTTGGGGGAAGGGGCCTCAACCTTTTTCTTGGGGAAAATTAGACTGGTTTTCATCTATTTGGGGGAAAATGACCCACTTCATTGTCAGTATAAGAAATAGATTTATTCAATTATAAGTGATACAAAATCAATGAGATAATCCAGTAAACTATTTGGTTAAGGAAACAACAAAGACTGTGTTGCAAAGATAACTCAAATATTTTTCCCTTTCTATTTTATGGAATTGGGGAGTTTTGAGGACCCAACTGGGGAAAAAAGTGTTAGTTTTGTTTGGGGAAGCAGCCTGTATTTGGCTTCTGCTGAGAAGTGTGTTTTGGCCCTGTTACACATACTATATTGTTATGTTATATATTATCAGGTCAGTAAGACTGGTGCAGAAGGAGCAGTTTTAGATGAAGCTAAAAATATCAACAAATCATTATCTGCCCTTGGTAATGTCATCTCTGCCCTAGCTGAAGGAAACGTATGTGTACTTAGTTCTATTTTAGCTTTATATTTTTATTAAATAGAAGACTTTGTTCTTTGATTTTACTTTATTAATTAGAGGATATTTCTTGACTTTGGTGTTTTATCCATTTTTATTTCACCAAGTTAGCTCAGAAAGCATTTTTTCAAAAGTGGCATAATGGTAAGTGATAAAATCATTTTCTGAGCTTATGTGTAGAATTAGTAATAAAGATTTTGATGAATTTTGAATATTTAGTTTTCAGGAAAGTCAGTAGTGTGATAAAAAAATGATCAATATAAATCAAAGAATTTATCTAAACTAATGAGAGACAATCTTATTCTCTACCTGATGCAATATTTCAATATTTGAAGTAAAAATGATTTCTTTCATGCTTTACTGTGAAAGGTGGTGTTATTCATTGAAAGTATAAAATCTTTTATTTTCTATTTACAATATTACAGAAAAGTCACGTTCCATACAGAGACAGTAAATTGACTCGTATATTACAAGAAAGTTTAGGAGGAAATGCTCGTACTACTATGATTATATGTTGTTCTCCAGCTTCTTATAATGAATCTGAAACTAAATCTACTCTATTGTTTGGACAAAGGTAATGATATATTTATAAATCTTGTCAGCATATTATCAAATTTTTTTTTGGATTTGTTTACAATACTAAGGCCACAACAAGTTGATCATATGTTCTACAGATTTTTCTGAAAAAAAAATGGGGCAAGCGAGGGAAGAAAAAAAATTTAAACAAGTCTTTATTCACTTGCTTTATATAGCGGTTTGACCAAATTTTTTATAAGCGAGCGAGGAAATAAAATTTTTTTTTTGTAAAAACCGTCAAAATTAAGGTGCGAGCGAATCCATAGAACATATACTCAATTTGTTGTTGCCTTAGTAGAAGGATTTACTAAAACTGATTGTTAGGCACTCGATAATACAAGTACCCTGGCATGAATCTTTGCATTAATAATTCTTTTACCTAAATGATAACTTATTCTGCTTGGATTTTGTGCACAGTGATAGGGTCAAAAGTCTTTTTTTATAACTTAAAAAATAATGAATATTCACAAAAATATTTTCAAAATTCACTTAGTACAAGCTTATTATACCCCCGCTTCGAAGAACAGGGGGGTATACTGTTTTACCCTTGTCCGTGCGTCCGTCCGTTACAAAATTTCCGTCGCAGTTTTCTCAGCAACTATAACATGCAGCAGCCTAATACTTTGCATATTGCTTCATCCCATAGTCCCATGTGGTGTAAAGCGATTTCATGCTCCTTGCTCATCTACTTCCTGTTTGTTTTTTATCTCAGTGTAACAATTACTATTCACTTTCTTCAAGATCAGAATATTTCTTGAATTACACTCAATGACTGTTATTTCATCAAATGAGATCATTCGATTTTCTAAATTCACAATTTAAAATGCAGGGGCTGTTTAATGAAATTTAAAAAAAACCCAGCTATTCAGGTGGTTACTGGTGTGATATTAGGTAAGAACGCTTGTATGCAATCTCTGATTCAACACAAACTCCATAAATAAATGCTTTATAGATATCTTCAACTATTGTGTATTTATTTATACAGAGCTAAGACTATTAAGAATGTTGTTACTGTTAATGAGGAATTGACAGCTGAAGAATGGAAACGTCGTTATGAGAAAGAGAAAGATAAGAATAGTAAACTGAAAATTGTTATTGCTAAGTTAGAGGCTGAATTACAAGCTTGGAGAAGTGGTAGGACTCATTGTTTTTATTTTACTGTATATATTGGAATTTCTACTTAATTATACCCCCGCTTCGAAGAAGAGGGGGGTATACTGTTTTACCCTTGTCCGTGTGTGCGTGCGTCCGTCCGTCCGTCCGTTACAAAATTTCCATCACAGTTTTCTCAGCAACTATACCATGCAGCAGCCTGAAACTTTGCATATTGCTTCATCCTATAGTCCCATGTGGTGTAAAGCGATTTCATGCTCCTTGCTCATCTACTTCCTGTTAGTCGATTATTTTTAGATTTTTGCGGGGGTATCACTAGTGAGCATTAGCTCACAGATTTACTTGTTTGTATTCCTGGTATTTCTACAGTATCTGATCCCAGAAATAACAAACTTGGAAACATTAGAAATAAAGATCATTTATTGGAGAGACCATAACAATGTTAAATAAATTAGTTTTGGAAAATATGCAGACATCTACTTTTTGTGTTGACTGTATAATTTGTAGTTAAATGTTTACGTGATGAAGATGTAAAATTCAAAACTTTGTTATTTGAATACAAAAAGTATGCTGAAGTATTCTTTTTATAATATTAATAGTTTAAACCATAAAACACTAATAAAAACATTCAAATAACCTCATGTGTTATTGTAACTTGGCCTCAATGAGTTTCAGTTTTCATCTTATCATAATATTGTATACCCAAGTGAGAGTCAAACTAGATAGCACATGTTTTAATCAGAATATCGATAGCACCACAAGTGAAAACTTATGTTTCCTTTGGGCCTGAAAAGTTTCAAATGTCTCCAACAGTCCTGATTTTTGGGTCCTTTTGGCCCCATGTTTTACAATCCTCAACAAGACACAGTTATCTATACATGTATATATGTTAACAGGTCAATCTGTCCCAGAAGATGAACAGTTTGATATGAAACGATCTAATGCTTCCACTGAGGAGACACCTAATGCTACTCCTAACACATCTATGATTGGTAGTATGACTGGTAGTTTTATCAATGTTAGTGAAGCTGATAAAGTTGCTTTTGAAGCTGAGAAAATGAAGATTTATCAACAATTAGATGATAAGGTTTGTGTTCAGGTTGTTTAATATTTGTATTTCCTAGCTCTGGATTCTCAATAAGTCATTGTTTTTCACTCAATGTGAGTTCCCACTCAAATTTCTTTAACTGACTAGCCCCTAGCCTGAAACCCCATGACTAGTGGAAATTTATTGTGGCTTTTGTAAATTACTTATTTGTATAGTCAGGCTAGTTGATCATTCTAATAAAGAGAAAGAATTTCGGGCATATTATGTTATACCCCCTGCCGTCCATCTGTCCGTCCGTCTGTCTGTTAGCAATTTGGTTTCCGGAGCATAACTTAAGTTCCATTTGGTCCACAATATTCAAACTTCATATGATGATTGTCCATATCGGGTAAAAGACCCCTATTGATTTTGGGGTCACAAGGTCAAAGGTCAAGGTCACTATTACCTTAAAACAGTTTCCGGAGCATAACTTAAGTTGAAATATTCTCATGTCTTACAAATGCTTCATCTTAACTAAAACAAACAACACTTTTGGGCATATAATGCTCCGCCTAGCGGTGCTTTTGTTTCTCCTTAATGTCCAAGCTGCAAGGTATGGTGTTCCTGTCTGTGTGAAAATAGTTTTATAAGATAAGATTTATTATAATGATATGATATATTGTATAGGATGAAGAAATAGATAAACAATCTAGAATGATAGAGAAAATGGAACAACAAATGATGGAACAAGAAGATTTGATAGCACAAGCTAGAAGAGATAATGATAATTTACAACAGGTCCGTATATTATTGTATAATATGTTGTATCTTATTGTTGATAATTTTTACCTTCAAAGTCTGTTTTTTATGCATTTTGTTTTTTTAGAAATGATGTCCAACTCTTTTAAATAAAGCAATAATTTCTGTTCAGTTTTAATATTCTGATGTTATATCATAAAATAAGGGTCAAGATGAATGCTTGTCACTAGAGTCATAAACTAGGACATGTTTACATGTTATTTGTGAGGGCATTTTATTCACCTTCAGAACTAATACTGCCTTTTTGGTTAAGTTGGTCAAGTATTCATTTGACTGTTAAAAATTGTTTATTTCCTTTCATAATACATGAGATTTAATCCATATTTCGTGTTTTTCATCAATAATGTGTAAAAATCTTTGTTTGTACCTACAGCGCACGGACGGAAAAACCCACAAATTTGAGTTCTGAATTAAGTCTATTCTTGAAACATCATATGGTTTGCCGTAATTAGTATTTTGTTTAGGAAATATCATTTTCAGAGGAATAGAATTGTAATTGAATCCCAATAATCCAAAATGTGTTACATAAACTGATAAGTAAGACCTTCTTATCTATGTTTCCAATGATAATGAATGGAAACCCTTGATTATATTTTTATACTTACAGGATTTACAAAAGATATCCCAGGATAATGATGCATCTAAAGTTGAATTAAATGAAGTATTACAAGCTTTAGAAGAGATCGCTATGAATTATGAACTTAAGTCACAAGAAGTTGATACTAAAAATAAAGAATATGATGTATTAAATGAAGAATTAAACCAGAAAATTGTAAGTTTATTGTTTAAAAAATTTATTTTAGCCTTGTCTTGGTAGATAGAGATTTTTCATCTATATCCCGTACTCCCTAGCAGTCACCACCAAACATGGCAGACCCAACAGACAAATGCTGTTAAAAAAAGAAGGTCTTTCTAGATCTACAGGTTTACAGGACTAACTGTCCAGCAAAGAATTAGATCTCATTCACACAATTTTCAATTCATCAAAATAAGCAAAATGTCTTATGTCCTGTAAGATTTGGATAGGTCCTGTAAAATTTTGATCTCCATTGGACCTACTGTCCAGTAATAAACTGCTTGAGTTTTGTGGTTACTGCTCTTAAGCCTAGGGCTGGTGAAAATTGAAGCCTAGAGCTAGTGGAAATTGATGGAGGCTTGTGAAAATTGCTTTTTATCTTATAGTGAGTCTTGTTGAGAATTTGCCCAATATTTTCTATCATTAATGTACAAAATAAATCAGGCTAGTGGTCAAGACAGACGACTTAGGCAATGATTGAAACTTGGATGAAAGTTTTTAATCTACATGTATTTAAAACTTTGATTGTGCATAGACTTTTAGGTGAAAAAGGCTAAGATGGGCTTGGCATCATCTCACATTGGGCACTGTAAGACTTGTACAGTATACTCGTATGTTTTTCCATTTGGTCATTCAAAGAATATTTTATGAAATGTTCAGTTGTGAAATTCCGAGAGTTATTCATGCACCAAATATGTTTTCAGTGTTTGAATTAAGAAAATTGTTTATCTATATTTTATTTCTGTTTTCAGAGTTTATTAAACACTTTACAGTCAGAACTTGATAACATGAAAGATTCCTCATTACATCAACGTAAACGTGTAACTGATATGATGATGTCATTATTACGTGACCTTGGTGATATCGGAACAATTATCGGTGGAGATAACGTTGAAACCAAGGTAGGTTTTAATCCTGAGTATAAGTATTGCTGTAATTGCTGAAGGTCTTTCATTGATGTCAAAAGGTTAATAGAGATTCATGGGATGTCTTATTTTCTGTACTTTGCTGGATTCTTTAGGCGTAGGCGTCCCTTGTGCTTTGTCTAGCTTAATGATAGTCCGTGGTTGTCAATGATAAAAAAATGTATGCTTCTTTGGCTATGGTACCTAGAAATTAGAAATTACTGTTACCTTGTATATGAAGGCTGGATGCAAAGTTATATTCAAATTTCAATAAAAATGGAAATGATCTCAGGCGTAAGTTTTTCTACAACAAAAGCATAATAGATATGGAAGCTGTAATATGTAATGACAATATATTTCATGGAAGTTTAACTTATGTTATTTACCATAAACAAGGCTAAACATTATTAGTTGTCCTGTTGCCTGTGAATCTAACTTAGGTTTTGGGCAACTAGTTTTATCAAACGTCAACCAAGCAAGCCACTGGAGTATATTTATGTTGTAACAGTCAATTTTTATTGAAAGTACAGTCCAACCTGTGAACAACGGCCGGCCAAGGGAAAAGAGAAAAGTGGCCTTTGTTCACAGGTGGCCTTTGTTCGGAGGGAGGAACAAACGGGCCATGTTTCGTCAGACTTGAGAGACAGAGTTCATAATTAACATGAATTAATAATTAAAATTGTTTTTATTTTCAACCTTAATTCATTATTCACATTATCATTATTGAAGTTGTGATTATAAATGAATAAAACAAAACTTTGAACAAAGAATGACTGAAACAAAGAAATCAGTGATTTTTTGTTTGCAGCTACATTTCATGCTATGCCCTCAACATTAACAAATGCACTCTACAAATTCTCACTACTCTGACCTTTTATATAGTATTTCTATCTTATCCCAGGTGTCAAATTACCTGTATACAGCGGTCACAGTTGAACAAATTTAGGAATTAACAGCGTGTCACAAACATTTATCTAACTGCCGGACGTGTGAAAAACAAAACTAGTGGAGTCTCCAAACATTCCAAACTAATTAACAAAGTGACATCACATGACGTAATTTACTCCCGATTTACAATTAAATTTAACAATAAAAGGATACATTAACATATTTTTATAATAAGGTGACGAGAAAATTGTCTACAGCTTGATAATAACTAATAAAATCGTACTCGAGATGGTTTGTTGACGAAAAATCTGGAAAAAATCGGATTACGGGTTTTTAGCTTAACTTTAACAAAAATGGCGGCCTGCTTTCGAAATCGCCTTTATACGAAATACTGTCTTCAAACAATCGTCTGGCCGTTGTTCACAGTTCTATACTGGCCGCGGGGATGGTTTTGACTGGCCGCTGGTCGCAGTCGACAGGTGGCTGTTATTCACGGCCTTTTTAAGAGCGTTTTCGGTCGGGGGGAAATCGAAATGGCCGCTGTCGGCAGGTGCCCGCTATTCGAAGGTGGCCGTTAGCACAAGTTGGACTGTATTATTTTGTTTCAGCAAATAATCATTTGGTTTGGGCAAGTTATTATATATTTGGCATTTATTCTGAGCAACCAACTTTAAAAGTCCTTCTTGAGCCCTTATAATGATATTTAAGTGCTAACAATATGGTTAAATATTTTTCAGTTGTCTACTGGAAGTTCAGAGAAAATCGAGGAAGAATTTACTGTAGCTCGTTTATACATCAGTAAAATGAAGTCTGAGATTAAAACATTGGTTACTAAGGCTTCATCATTAGAGAACACACAAGGTGAAGCCAGTAAGAAATTAGAAATTGCTGAGAAAGATTTATCTGACTGCAAGCTTACTATACAACAGGTTGGTTGGATTTTATTATAGTACCTATATATAGTATTGTGTAACTGACATATAACATGAAATACAATATTATAGTGCGACAATATTAACCTGAGCTTGAAATACCTTATTGTAATAATTACACATTTCACTTACAATTAATCTTGAGTCTCTGTATGCATATATACGACTATACACATGTTTATAGCAACCTTTGTGACTAGAAATTAATTTATAAACATGGCATATTATTGTACTTTAATTTTGTACTCAATCGTTCATGGAGGAACACGTTAGTTCACAATATTGTGGCACGGTTTTAAAATATTTATTGTTAGGAAAACAAAATTTATTGTTCAATACATGTATTTTACGGAAAGCTACCGATAATATGCGATTTATCAACAAAGACAAAAATAGACTGTAAGTACTGAGTTTAATATATTCTTGCATAAAGGTCAAGCTCAGATTAATTTTGTCGGACCATACAACATATGCCCTGGCAATACACATGTGATACATATGTTATACTCTATGATTTATCTATACATGTACATACCATGCAATCTATAAACTTTAAGAAGGTCTTGCGATTAATTTATATGATACATATGTTTACAGTTTTACCTTATATAACAGGTGTTGTCTACAGGCTCAATCTTATTTTGGTATTTCTTTGAAATTATACAGTTTTCTCCAAATTTGGAGTTTACTTTAGATTTTTCTTTATCAATGAAAGTGTGATATAATTGCCCCAAATGTTCTGTGTTAATATAGAACCAGGTCCTCTCTTTAAATACGGAGTATTAGTCCTATAAAACTGCTATAATTATGATGTTCAGGAATTTAGGGAGCATGAATATTTTACCCATGGTTACCAATATTTGTAATGGTAATATTTTTTAGTATACAGTTATTTCATATGTGATTTGGGAACAGTCAAACTGTTGGCCCGAGGTGGAGGGAATAGTGTTTTGAACTGTTTCCCTAGGCTGTAGGCCGAGGGAAACAGTTTAAAACACTATTCCTGACACAGAGGGACTATAGTTTGACTGTTCCCAAATCACACAAAAAATAACTATTTTATTACCTGTTCAATTACTATTTTAACAGTACTTGACATGTTTACGTCTGCTAATTCAAGAAATTATGGACGCTTGATGCATTCGAAAGTGTTTGGTAAAGCCTTAAATCCCATAGCAGTTACTTTCCCTTATATCAGCTCAGTAACAGTTCGAATAATATTGCGTGGCTTTAGAGCACGCGCCGGAAACAGTCAAAACTATTGACCGGTCAACAGTTCACTCAGAAAACAGTTAAAAATATCGAATTACAATTATGTAAGCAATCAGGTAATGATATTAACTAATATTTTACTGTTATATATCAGCATGAAGCTAAGATGAAGTCTCTACAAGAAACTATACATGATGTTGAAGCCAAGAAAAGACAACTTGAAGAAAGTGTTGATAATCTAAATGAGAGATTAGTTGCTGCATCAACTGCTGGTAGGTTTATCATGTACTGTATAAATATTACTAGAAATATATTTGTTTAAATGTGAATTATAATGAATGAAGTGGTCGTGGTTTAATGGTTTTGGCACTGATTAAAATGGGACCTAACGTTAATGACAAATCAGTGTGTTTGGCACTTCAATATAGTTCCTGTTTGTACTTTCTTCTAAGTTCTAATTTCTATTATATTCAAAATTTGTGAATAACAGCAACTTTTGGTGTTTTAAATCAAGATAATATATTCATAAAAAGATTATTGAATATTTTGAAGAATGTACAAGTCCAGTTTGTTTTAGTTATTTCATGACTGATTTGTAACATAATATTGCAGCAAACAGTATGCACTGGTTTTAATATAAAATTCATTTATTTCACAGAACAAGTTCATTTATCAGCACAGAAAGATTTACAGTCTTCAGTAGAAAGTCAAGCTGCTTTAGAATCTCAACTAGAAGCCCATAGAGAACAACATCATAAACAAATCTCTAATCTACGTGATGAGATTGCTGCCAAACAATCACATATGGATCAATTGAAAGAGTAAGTTGTTACAGTCATTTTGATTGGTTTAGATATTGTTATAGTCATTTTGATTGGTTAAGATGTAGTTATTGTCATTTTGATTGGTTGAGATGTTGTTATAGTCATTATGATTGGTTTAGATGTTATTAAGGTCATTTTAATTGGTTTAGATGTTGTTATAGTCATTTTGATTGGTTTAGATGTTGTTATAATCATTTTGATTGGGTTAAATTATCTGTATGAAGTAATTTTATTGCTTGAAATAAGTTATGAAAAATAAATTTGTAACAAGGGATATGATTGGATAAATCAAACACCAATTTAATGTTGTAAGAATGCTACAAATATATCGCCTTAGTGTTACAAAAAACTTATATAAGATAGTTTATCAACTGTTCAGGACATGACCCAGCTGTCAGTTGAAACATAGTCATTTTTCCAGTAGGCATTGATATGGTTTGTAAAATTGGACCCACCCAGGGTCTTCAATGTTACTGAAAATTGTTATTGTGGCCTATATAATACAGTAGGAAAAAAGTTGAAATTGCAATGCTATATACATATTACATGCTTCTTTATTATTGAATACTACATAACTTTCCAGAAAATTTGTTAATAATGTTGATTTTCCTCCACTATAACGTATATGGAGAACTTGCCAGTCTTGTGGAAGTGTTGGTGAGTACTGGTTATGGACATGGGTCCAGGAAAACTAAGTGTGGTGAGCTGGCCTCTGTGAAATAACTATATTTGTGTTGACATGGCATATAATACTTAAAAAAAAACCCTACAATAATGGAGTGTTATGTGATGTTTCACTATGTTAATATTTTAGTACCAACCAGAAATTGTCATTGGCTTTGGAGAAACTCCAAGGTGATTATGATAAATTAAAACAAGATGAGACAGAAAAGACTGCTAAGTTAGCTGAGCTCTCACAACAAATTGATAGACGTGAACAAGCCAGACAAGATCTTAAAGGACTTGAAGAAACTGTTGTATGTAGTAGTATTGTATACACACTTAGTTAATTTGTTATAACTGAACAACTTATTTAACATGGCTACACATTGATAAATTCAATTTCCAATAAGGGAGTAAGCATTGTGCTGAAAAAGGGGTGGGGGATGGAAGAGTTGATGTTTCAAAGTAGCTTTTTTATTTTATATTGATGAACAAAAAAGAAAAAGAATCACTTATTTCAAGAAAATCTGTTAGTTCTTTCTTTAAATATTTTGAAGATATATCTACTAAGATTAGTTAATGTTCATAAATTGTCAAAGTGATTTAGTGATAAAATTTAGGGCTGCAACGATTCGATTCGATACATCGAAACTCGATTGCAAGGGTGCCGATTCGATTTCGATTCGGGACCCGCGAGTTTCGATTCGATTCTGACTTTTAAAAGTGTCTACATAAGTTATAAAGATATAAAAGCAAAGGCGCGCCTAAAAGTCAAAGTATACCAATATGTACAATAGAATACCAAGAACTGCATCTTTCTACAATTTATGATCCATGCTGTCTTTACGTTTTAAGTCGAAATTACATTAATAATACATTTTTGCGACCTTTACATTCGTACCCAATTCATTTCGTACTTGAATAAAGCAAATATTAATTATCAGATTTTCGAGTTTCGTGTTATCCAATTTTAGTAACAATTTTATTTTATTAATATTATTTAGTTTTAAGCTCAAATATATGTATAAATGCATATTTGTAGTAAACTGTATTAATAAAAGAATCGAATCGAAAAAAATCGAATCGCATCGAATCGACTTTCGGGTGAATCGTTGCAGCACTAATAAAATTGGCAGTGGTGAGCTTCTCTTGATGAAAGATGAGTTTTTGTGTATTTGAGGAATGCTTTAGATTGCTCATATGAGTTTTGAGGAAAAGGGAATTTCTTTACTAAGGGAAACTTTTTAATATTATAGATGCTATTTTTTATTCAGTTAAAATACCAGCTAGATGATAAATTAAAAATACACATGTCTTTTGTTTTTCTTACTACAGGCTAAAGAACTTCAGACTTTACATAATTTGAGGAAATTATTTGTACAAGATTTACAGAACAGAGTTAGAAAGGTAAGTTTGTTTGTCATATATATATATGATGTAGACAGTTCAACTTACAGTCGCTCCTTAGATGTATCTGTTCATATAGATAGGGGGATAATGATAAAATTATATGATCTACATGACAATGATTTCATATTGTAATATGATATTGGGCATGCTCGATTGGAAATTCAGACTGTTAGAACTGGGAGAACTCCAATCGAGTGCGTCGGAACTGTATTCTGGCAGCTTTCTACTCATTCCATCGAAATAGTTGGTGTGAACGGAATCGGTCGCGGTTTATTCATACCGATGATGGCGGCGGCATCACTGCAAACATGTGAGTTTGGTGTTTGAAATCGAATATTGTTAAAATTATACTTTTGAACGATTGTTTATGATAACAATTTAACTATTTTCTATAAATAAAGTAAGAACCAAGTATATTTCCTACAGATTTTGCCTTTTGATTCAGTTCTGACATTCAATTTCACTTGTTTGGCAGATTCTGTGGAAGAGTAGGAATTTGATTCTGGCACAGTTCTGACAGCCCAATCGAGCACGCCCATTATTTTAATAAATAATGGTCAAAAATAGTACGATGATGATGATGATGATGAAAATCGTATTGATAATGATAAAAATGATTATGATGATTAAAATGATAATAATAATGATGATGGTAATCAAGATAGCTACAATGTCATTTATGATGATTATTTAAATGGTTATGATGGTGATAATAAGAATAAATGATGTTGATGACTATAATAATGGTTATGATGATATTAATTATAAATGGTGATGATGATCAAGATAATAAAATATCATTTATGATGATGATTATTTAGATAGTTATGATGGTGATAAAAATAGAAATGATGTTGTTGCTGATGATCATTATAATAATCATTTTATTTAAAATAATATAATAACATAATAATGAAATATGATAATGATGATGATGATGGTGATGACTATAATGATGATGATATTGTTATTGTTGTTGTAGACAATGAAGAAAGGTGAAGATGATGAAGATGAAGATGTTGGTGGTAGTGCTGCACAGAAACAGAAGATTAGTTTCCTTGAGAACAATCTAGAACAACTCACTAAAGTACACAAACAAGTAAGTTCTTCATGTTACAGGAGCTGGGGTGGCTGAGTGGCTTCGACGTTAGACTTGTAATCATTGGATAGCCAGCTCCCTATTGGTTTGAATCCCATCCAAAACCTACTCCATTGTTTCTTTGGGCAAGAAACTTATCCTATTAGCTCAGTACTGGGGGACTAGGAAGCGGACTTGAAAGTGACAAATATAAGTTGTAAGAACTTGTTTCACAAATGAGCTAAAACAAATTAATATACCAGTCATGTTACAGTCTGAGTCTGTTGCACAGTAGACTACATAAAGGATATAAATCTAGTGTACGATAGAGTTGATTGTTTGAGTCTTACTTTGGTTAGATAAACCCATTAAAATGGAAAAAACTGAAGATTATCGCTCACTACTAAGGTATCTAGAGAAGTTGTCAGGGTTATGAAAGGGTTTTAAGTTTTAAAAATGTATTCTTCTTAAGTATACTATATAAAAACAGATTTTACAATATACATAATCATTACTTGCGTTGACTATGTTGATTCCTGTAGATAATTATCAGAGTTTGATTTCAGTTAAAGATAATTTCCTAATTTTGTCTATTTTAATAGAGAAACAAATATTATAACACAATGTGTGTGTTTCAGCTTGTACGTGACAATGCAGATTTGAGATGTGAATTACCTAAGTTAGAGAAACGTCTTAGAGCTACAATGGATAGAGTTAAATCTCTGGAGACAGCATTGAAAGATGCTAAAGAAGGAGCTATGAGAGATAGAAAGAGGTAAGAGCTATTATATCAAGTACAAAAAGATCATACTGATGATCAGTAATCATGACAATTTTTTACCAGCAGTGGACATATGGTCAAGTAAAATTGAAATTTTACTAGACCGAATGTAAGTGTACTGGACCAAAAACTTTCATAGCCATATGTTTAAATATGCAGTCAATTTTAATGATTTACAAAAATATATTGTATGCATTGTAAGTCATATGACATGAACATATGATACTTCATCATTTTTTATCTTTATAATGATAGGATTTAAATGTAATACTCAGCTAAGTATTCAGTGTCTTTTGTTTGTTTGTTTTGTTTTTGTTGGGTGTAACATCGTAGCGACACATTGTATAGGTCATATAATAGTGGTCAGTCTACCTACTCACTGTGCCTGGAAAGACTAAATCTCTGGATTTAGCTGTTAACCAACTACTAAGCTACTAACAGCCCTACATAATAAAGAATCATTGGTAGGAAGGATAGCAGCCATAGAATTAATTTCATGACCAAGCTCTACAAAAGTATACGCCACCCAAGAATAGAACCCATGACCCCTCGATCAGTAGACTTGCATGCTACCAACTGAGCAAGCCGGGGGACAATCGGTGTCTACTTGTAATTGTATATAATATACTACAGTAAAACTCGGATATAACATACTCACTGGGCCATAGAAAAAAGGTATGTTATAACCGAGGTATGTTATATCCATATAGCATACTAAGTATATTATATATCAGGATGAAAAACGGGCCAGAAAAAATGATATGTTGTAACCGAGTGTATGTTATAACCGAGTATGTTATATAAAAATCGAGTTTTACTGTATATCATTCTATATATATTTACAGATATCAGCATGAAGTTGATAGAATCAAGGAACATGTCAGACAGAAGAATCTTGAAAGACGTGGACATGCTGCACAAATCGGTATGTATTTGTTACTATATACTTAGGGATAGGGCAAAGAGTGTTAGACTAGCCTTGGAATCTCAGAGCTAGGGCAAAGAGTGTGAGACTAGCCTTGGAATCTCAGAGCTGGGACAAAGTGTGAGACTAGTCTTGGAATCTCAGAGCTGGGGCAGAGTGTGAGACTAGTCTTGGAATCTCAGAGCTGGGACAAAGTGTGAGACTAGCCTTGGAATCTCAGAGCTGGGGCAAAGTGTGAGACTAGCCTTGGAATCTCAGAGCTGGGACAAAATGTGAGACTAGCCTTGGAATCTCAGAGCTGGGGCAGAGTGTGAGACTAGCCTTGGAATCTCAGAGCTGGGACAAAATGTGAGACTAGCCTTGGAATCTCAGAGCTGGGGCAAAGAGTGAGACTAGCCTTGGAATCTCAGAGCTGGGGCAAAGAGTGTGAGACTAGCTTTGGAATCTCAGAGCTGGGACAAAGTGTGAGACTAGCCTTTGAATCTCAGAGCTTGGGCAAAAAGTGTAAGACTAGTCTTTGAATCTCAGAGCTGGGACAAAGTGTGAGACTAGTCTTGTTATCTCAGAGCTGGGACAAAGAGTGTGAGACTAGCCTTGGAAAATCAGAGCTAGGGCAAAGAGTGTGAGACTAGTCTTGGAATCTCAGAGCTAGGGCAGAGTGTGAGACTAGTCTTGGAATCTCAGAGCTAGGGCAAAAAGTGTGAGACTAGTCTTTGAATCTCAGAGCTGGGGCAAAGAGTATGAGACTAGGCTTGGAATCTCAGAGCTGGGGCAAAGAGTGTGAGACTAGCCTTGGAATCTCAGAGCTGGGGCAAAGAGTGTGAGACTAGCCTTGGAATCTCTGAGTTGGGGCAATAAGTGTGAGACTAGCCTTGGAATCTCTGAGTTGGGGCAATAAGTGTGAGACTAACCTTGGAATCTCAGAGCTGGGGCAAAGAGTGTGAGACTAGCCTTGGAATGTCTTGAGTTGGGGCAAAAAGTGTGAGACTAGCCTTGGAATCTCTGAGTTGGGGCAAAAAGTGTGAGACTAGCCTTGGAATCTCAGAGCTGGGGCAAAGAGTGTGAGACTATCCTTGGAATCTCTGAGTTGGGGCAATAAGTGTGAGACTAGCCTTGGAATATCTGAGATGGGGCGAAGAGTGTGAGACTAACCTTGGAATCTCAGAGCTGGGGCAAAGAGTGTGAGACTAGCCTTGGAATGTCTTGAGTTGGGGCAAAAAGTGTGAGACTAGCCTTGGAATCTCTGAGTTGGGGCAAAAAGTGTGAGACTAGCCTTGGAATCTCAGAGCTTGGGCAAGGCAAAGACTGAGTTAGTCAAAAATACCAGGGGATGGTGCTTTAAAGTGTTTAATGAGGAATAAGGAGTTAACTGACTGTAAATTATATAAATTGGTTTATTCACCGATCCTTTCAGCATAGTTGGTTAAGGATTTTACTTTCAAGTTGGAGGTTGCAGCTTCAGGACCAATGTCACATACTTAACTTTCTCTCCTCCTTTTTCAGAGTAAAAATGTTGGTTCTATTATTTTCTTAAGTAAAAACTGATGAAATTTTTTCAATATAATCATTGAATTTCTAAAAAAAAAATTAGCACTATAATTGAAAGCAACAAAAGAACTGCTTATTTATTATTTATTGGTTTAGTAAAGCATGTCAGTTATACTTATATTAAACAATTATTTATTATTAGTTATGCTAATGTATTTGAAGATCAGATCAAATTCAGATCAAATAACACTAGTTTGCAAAATCGATGAATACATTATGTATTGGCTATCCTAAAGTTATTTAATTTTCATATGTATATTTTCTGTGCTGGAACAACATTTAATTGCCGTAACTGGATTCGATTTGTACGAATGTATAATTCTATAAATGCTTTTATGATTTTAGCTAAACCAATACGACCAGGAACACGTCATCCATCTCAAGGTTCATCAACCACTGGTGGTATACGTGGTGGTGGTAGTGCTGTTGTTAATGGTCCAGTTACAAGAAATGAAACTAAAACATAAGGTAATACCTCTGGTTTGATTTGATGATTTGACAGATTCCTAGATAATGATTGTTAGAGCTGTCATTGATTGGGCTTGAAGTGTATCAACTATATTGATATATCAAGAAATAAATACGATGATACGCCAATATCATGGAATCGATGACAGCTTTAATGATTTTTTCCCACTTGTTGACAATCCTGCACTAGGATTGTCTTCAAAACATCTTAACCTATTGTATATCTTATTGCTTAGCTTTAAGTGACACATCAAACCTAGGTCCATTGGGCAGACAGTACCATACTGGGATATCCAATGTAGTGTTTAGAAGGGGTTGCTTGTTTGAGTCTCATTCAGCCTGGTCACAATGTTCTATCAAAATTTGTTAATTTTCTCTCATTAATAAGGTACATTGAGAAGTTGTTGAAAGATAGTTGAATACTACTTATAGAGAAGGGTCCAGGACTGGTAGCTTAAGTGTGCTGGTCATTGTAATATGGCCATGATTGTATTGGTATGGTGATAAACCCCCAAAATATCATGTGACATTCGTAGCCAGTTTATTGATTTATAATCTACCTCACATGATGATCCATGAAGGAATATTTAAGTGACATCAGGCTTCAAACTAGCTTTTATGGCAGCATGGTAGAGTGTCTGCTTACGACTCGAGAGATTGCGGGTTCGAATCTCAGTTCTGACTATGGATTTTTATCAGGTTACATTGTTACTGGCTACTTTTTAGAAATCACTGGATACTTTTTGTGGAGAACATAAGGATTTAGTTGTCTGATCATAATTAGATTGAAAAAAAGACTATAACTATGAATATATGATATTTGTTTACTTCCAGTTTATAATGGTTACCATAGTTACAACCAGACAGACAAATTATGAAGATAGAAGATTGTTGATAAATCCATGACCATTATTTCAATGTTTTATATATCTGTTTGCTTACTTTACTTCAAATAAGGATGAACAAATCTTTTATGGCAACATTTTGATAGATATTGTAACAAAGAATGTTTTAACACACTGTATTGTAATATGGACAGTGTTTTTGTACCCCATTATTCAAATAATCAACTTGACGTTCAAAACAATTTTTTAAGACTTTATACTTGAAATGATAAAAGTGTAACAATTTTAAAGCTTGTTCATATTGACCTGAGACATGTTTATATTATATGCTTCAGTAGGTACAATGTGGATAAATGACTTATTGCATGTAAGGCTATGTTCACACTGGCATCAGAGTCCATATCTTATGATCATAAAATAATGTGTACGTCCCTATATATAGTTCCTTGTGCATACATACATACATGTACACTACCTTTTATGTAATATTAAATAAAATGAAAGAACAGTTATAACTTGTACACGATAATGTATACAGGACCGATTTTAATTGAGTTTGTTGATTATTATTATTATTAAAGTACATGTATATGTGTGCGTATTTAACAAGTTTAAGGACTCTGGTGCCAGTGTTTGTTCATGACATTACTCAAATATATTGATTTTAAGCTTAAGTTCACAACAGAGCTTGACATAAAAGGTTGGCTGATAGTCCCTGACGACTTATACTAGGGTTCAGGCGACTTGTTATTGCTATTAAACATTTGATTTAAGAAAACAATATAGCTGTTTGTCCTACCCGGCAACCTAGTCTCAAAAATAATGTTGAGCCCTACTCAATTTGACTAACTGATATATTAAAACTGGATTATATTCTTATTGATATTGACTGTCTCAGGTCGATGTGAACAAGCTTAAAGTATCTAGGCGTTGTTTGTGACAGTTAAATATGACTTTGTTATTAAAGATAAATATTGTGATTTCTATATAGCATCTACATAGCATTCCAAATGCTGTTTTATAATTTCTAGCTTTGCAATGTTTAGATTTTATTACGTGTATTTCATTGTAAGTTGGTGTTGTACTTGTGTGTGTAAAATTACTCCTTATAAAGTTTGTGATTTAAATTTGACCATTTCACACAAAACACCAGTGACCCTATGTATGTAATGATGAAAGGAATGCAAATTTTTAATTATGATGTACATTGATTATGGTTATTGTTACAGTGGTGGTTTATCGATAACTTCTATGATCATTAATCAGTGTTTACAATATATAGGGAAAATTTATTGACCCTTATCATGCTAAGAGCGATAACAGGTCACACCAATCTTATTGTCTTCTCACTGCTTAGCGGAGATATAGACTCGCACTGCAGGTAATCACTCTTGTCAATATCAGCTAAATTAATTCAGCAGTATGCTGAGCTTATCAGTAGTTAAGAGAACAGCATGATAAGGGTTAGGTAAATTATTTACCTTTTTTATATGAAAGATATAAAACTTTCACAAAATCATGGAATATTTAACCAGTTGCCCTTAAGATGGGTACAATATATTGGTTACATTATTGTGTTCCTGAGGTTTAAATATACATGGACAAAGGTTTTACATATTTCGTATTTATTTAGATTGTAGTATCCCTGATATTTGTTAAGCAATGTTAGTACATGTAAAAATCAGCCTGTTATACAAACTAATGACTTAGATTGTTCTGTAACACAATGAGATAAGGCCATGCCAAATTGGAATTCTGTTAAGCATCAACTCAAGTTTGACAAACCTAGGTACCTATTCACAAAAACACACAAACCGAAAGTGAAAACACAAATATTTTACGACAAAAACAATGGATAATATATGTATATTTTTTATGGAAAAACATCATCATAATATTAAACAATGGTCTGAATTACTCATTATGAAATAACTATTTTAAGCAAAGACTTAAAACACATGGTTTAATATAAAATGAACACAGTTTCCTGGAACAAAATTGTCGTTATGGAATCCTGGAACATCGGAACTATTAAGAAAATTTTACCAACAATTTTGTTGTGGTTTTTTTTTTATCGAGGACTCTAAAACCTACATGGACACTAAATAAAAATTCCAGTATGGCATGGCCTAAGTATGTGTGCATATTGAATTCCAATTTATAAAACCATGTGACAGATACTTGTCTGTCTATTTCTTTGATCATGTGATTATAACTAATTTAAATGATTTTTAAATTTATTCTATACAAGAAAAGCTTTGAGTGTGATCGATAGATTTTTTTTTATTCAATATAACTAATTTTGAATTGAATATGTTTTGAAGTGATTTATAAGATGCCTTTTACATGTAAATGAGTTAAATATGTGATTTCAATAAAAAATGTGATAAAGATTTTTGTCTATGAAAAAGATGAAATTTTGTAATGAAGAGATGTATGAAAGACCAAATGTAAGGAATTTTTTAATATGTATGTTTTTAAAATAATAGTTAGAACTTGAAAAGCAGTTTTTGGTAAATATTTTTGTTTAAACGTTAGACTGTTTAGTCTGGTTAATTAGATATTTTAAGAATGTTCAATTTTCTGACAACTTTGATATAAGTACACTGGAAGACTAACTTCTTGTAAAAACTTGATTTTAAAGTTTGTTCTTGAGTATTAACTTTGAAATATTGAACTTTTGTTTCATATTTATATAGTGAAACCTCTCTACAACAACCAGTTGTTGGATTAAGTTAAAATGTTGCAGTGGGTGTTAGTGGGAGGTTAGTGATGAGAGATGAGTGGTGTTTGGAAGTTGCCAGTTAGGGAGGTAACTGTTATTGTAGGTGATTATTCATTCGGAACTCCTCGGCCATTCACTACGAATAAACTCGGACACATTTTAGATGCCATTTCGGAACTACCGATGTTGAAGTAAACAAATACACGATCGCTTGGGGGATGAGTTATGTTTCACTTTTAGTCCATAAATTTGAAATAACACAGTTCAATGATATCGCGAAACAATAAATGGTTCAATATATAACATAGAAATACATTTTGAAGAAAATCTGTGCATACTACAAGAACTATTTTGAATAAGCGTTATGTCCTTCGCCTTGCATAGGCAGTAAAAAACCAAGCCGCCAGGGTAGACCCCCCACGAATCCTTCCGAGATTATTCATTCATTAAAAGGTCGAGGTGTTCCCAATGGGTGATTATTATTGAAGGTTTTTGTTATTATAATAGATGGTTGATATGTAGAGGTGGCTGATAGTTTAAGATGATTGTTGTAGAGAGGGTTCACTGTGTTATATTTCCATACTTCCACATGATGTAAGATGTGCAATATTTAATCATTATTATTATATATGTATGTATTTATTATACTTAAAGGATTATTTCATTTGTACATGTTTTTTTTTCTTTCTAAGTAATGTATCGCCATGCTACAACTTAAATACATTCAATTTAGTATCATACTATTTGTAGCCTGGGGCCTGCATTATCAAAGCTCTTAAAGCCGATGTCAGTCATAAATCCTTTTACATTGTATTGATGTTTACTGTAATATATGTAATATGCTTGATCATATGCTGCTCTGGACCATAGACTAGCTGCTATTACATTGGATTTGTAACTCAGCAATTACAGTTTATATCTCAAGCATGGCAGGTTATACCCTTCTTTGAAATCTTACACAATATATGATTTTTCTATGACATATAGAAAAGCTAGCTACTCGGAATGATATGTGCATGATCTTGGAAAACATTATTAGATTAACCTTAGTGTATGTGAAAGATGATGAAAATGATGTTTAATTTAGATATATTAGTTGTGGTCTGGTGATACATTACTTTAGAATAGATTCTTCCTAATATGTCTTCATAGTTGATCACTTTACAAAATCATGTATTACCATTTATTACTTCAATGATGTGTGGGCATTTTGTTTTGTTTGTTACTGTTTCATCATGTATTGATTTTAGGTGATGGGCTGTTCTTTCTTTAGTCGATACAAATATTTGATCTGTCAGATCAAGCTTTTCATTGAAACAGATCATGGATGCAAATTTTAGAATAAGCTTCTTTGAAACGGATCATGGATGCAAATTTTAGATAAAGCTTTCATTGAAATGGATCATGTTGACCAAATGTCAAAGCAAGCATTGTTTATTGAGATCTAGAGCTTTTTGTGCATGATCATTCTATTTGAGTTACTTCCCTTATTCTTTTCCCCTTATAGTAAAAATGAGTTGTGTCCCTTTGTTTGACTTGCTTTATCACTTATTTAAGATATGTAGAAAATTGTATATAACGATTCATTGATTCAATGTAGGTATATATGTTCAATAATGATAAATTTATCTTTAAAATGAAATGAAGGTAATGATTTCGGTGTAAGTTGTTAAAAAGGAAGGAATTGTTATAATTTCTTCTACCTTATTTAACATATTAGAATATGTTGCTCTCCTACAGTTTATTGCTTTCAAGAACATGATTGTGGCACTTAGCGTTCTATTGCCATGACAACAGTGATCTCTAGTGTTCTATGTCTGTATTGTACATGTTATAGCCATATTATCTGCTGTAATCTGGTGTGAAAGTTTTCAGTATTAATACTAATTTCAGTAATTTGAATTTTCAGTATTTCTAAAACATTCATCGTCCACCTAAGTGTAATATTGTTGTTTTTCTTAGTTCAAAGATTACCAAGAGACACAATCTATTAGTTTGGTTGGGTACTATAGTAACCTCTGGTGTATTAGAATGTTATGATTTGTACAGAGACAGGCTGTGGAAACTTTAGACACTGTTGTATAGGCCAAGAAAAAATGTGCCATGGGTTGAATATTAATGAAGGGAAAATATGTTTTATTTCTTGATGAAGAAGGGATTTAGTTAATTGGTTAAGAACTGTTACTTAACAGATAGAGGTTATGATTTTAAACATTGAAAGCTATATACTATATGGGATTGAGCTGTTATGTTGTAATGATTGAAGGAATTTGAAGATTGATGCCTTTTAATTGTAATAAACTTACCTGAATCTTTGAATCTAGTATGATGATAAAAAATGTAATTAAAGTTTTTATAGTCTAATCAATGAAGGTTTAGTTTTTTAGTTTGAACTTTATTTGCCTAAGTTACAAAAATAGATATTTTACAACTTTGAGGTTATATTTTATTGGCTTGTAAGACATGATAGGTCATATCGAATGCATAAAATGAATACAGAAACTTGTTGAAGTTTGTTGATTCATCTATAGATCATGTATTAACATGCACCGCTTTAACGATTATGAATATTGTGTGTTAATTAACATAATTAGTATTTGTCATTCTTTGATTGATCTTTCCGTTGACTTTAATTTATTCAAAATATTTAAATTGATTGATAAGGTCTCAAGTTTTTAAAAAACATATACAATGAATATGATGCATAAATTAACCTTTGCTTGCTGCAACATAAATAATAGCTTTGTTTCATTTGTTTCATTTTTCTCATTAGATATATCAATTTTTTTGTGAAATGAATATATTTAATTGGTTAGATTTATTAATTTAATTTGTTCATGATCAAATCAACTTAATTAATGATACTCGCTAGTGAATGAATGTTAATTTATTCAAATTTATCATGATTTTGACACGGATTTCATGTCTAATTATTGAAATTCGTGTATAGATAATTCATTAAATTGTATTCATTTAAATTATTGATGTCTTTGTTTTAAATATTTATGTAAACTTATATTTGAGTGACCTCTAAGATTGAATGTCTACCTAAAATAATTTTACGGTTATTTGAATGAAATCTCAACTGTTAGAAAATCTTTGGGACTGGTAGCTATTTATAGATAAAAGAATTGTTCTTATAATTGGGTGAATATTTGTCTCAGTATTTTATGTATACATTTTAAATGTATTGGGGAAATAATTAATTGTTGTTGTATTATGACGGTTATTTGAGATATTGCTGTAATTTCATGATAATGAATTTTTATGTATGACAATGCATAAGTGAAGGAGTTTAATGATATATGTTTATATTGATTAGGGCTATTTTAGGGTCAATTTAATTGTCAGATTTTATAATTCATCTACTTTTAGATAGATATCCACCTTATGGTTTCAAATTGTATTATTCTGATGTGGACTGAAAAAAATGCTTCAATCTGATTGGATGAAGTTGTGTTACTAAAAATAGTCTTGAATGTGATTGGCTTATAGTGATATGGGTGTATGGGTTTTAATCAACCAATGATGTTGCACTATTTATATGTACAATTTTGATTGGATGTTGCTATGTTACTAAAATTAGACTTGGTACTGATTAGTCAATAGTTTTTTTGGGTGTTTAGAATTCAACTAATGATCTTGTGCTATTTATTTGTACAATTCTGATTGGATATTGCAATGTTACTAAAAATAGGTATGAAAATGATTGGTCAATGGTGATATGGGTGTTTTTAAATTCAACCAATGATATTGTGCTATTTATATATGATAATATATGTGTGTGCATGCATTGTTTTTTTACACTATTTACTGTGTATTGTTCATCCTAATGTTTATTTTTTTTTCTCTTTTTTTTGCATACAATAATGTATGTAGTAATGCTTAGATATTAAGTTGCAATTTAAAGGGCTCTACTCAGCTTGTACTTTAAGTCACCTTGAATAAAAATGCTAACGTATCTTTAGTGTTGTTTTATTTCATTCCTGTGTTTTTATTCTTTACTACAATTGTGTATAAAGAAGGCTAATATAGAAGTTTTACTGTGGTTGGTATTTATATGGGCTTAGGGATCAAGAGGTCCTGGGTTTGAATCCCACCAGGGGCACTGCTAATTACCTTGAGCAAGAAATTTACTCGAGATTGCTCCCCTCCACTCAGGTGTAAATGGGTACCTGTTAGGGTCATGCAATGTATGCTGTGGCTGCAATCTGCGCAGTATGTTAACAGTTGGTGTGTGACTTGGTGATAAGGGAAGTTAATGTCAAGAGTCGACTGAATAGTGATACTAATAGTAGACTTCAAAAACCCTTGCTTTTTAGTTTTAACTTTATGTTCATCAACAACTTAATGTGTATGTTGAACAGCCTTGCTGATGTCCATGTATGTCCACACAGGAAGTCAAAGAGTTTGCTCTGATCTTTACTATTGACTTTTGTTCCTTTCTGTTGCCAACAGCTTGATGGAGATTTTTTATTGTGTAAACCATGCATGTATGATCTACGACAGAAACTTGCTAAAATGAATGACAAGAACCAAAACGTGTAAAACAGTAAAGTTTAGCAGTTTGGACCATCAAAATTGATGGTCTAGATTGGGCAAAAACTGATTACTTGATTCATTTTATTGATACATTTATACATAAAATGATTTTATGACCCTACAAATGGGCTGTAAGATGACCTGCTATGTGCTTCCCTATGGTGTACATTCTCAAATGAGAACAGACACGCCTAAAGATATGATTTCAACCAATGTTTTCAATGTACGGAGATAATTCATTTAATACCCAACAAGTTGGTGTGGTTAATCTCTTGTAAATAGTTTTCAGTACATAACCAGCCTTGTATTCGTACTTTACTTTCCTACATAAAGTAAAACCATTTATATTTAAACAAAAGTATACTTGAAGTAAATAGCATTAACAATTAATCAACAGTCACTCATTGCATATCTACCTCGTTATGAACTTATGCATAGACGTAAAATATATAATTCTACGTCATTGAACTTATGGGTGCAATGTGGTTTACATGATATAACTGCTAATTTCTGTGAAATAAGTTCAATGTGACACAGTTGATAACTTAATAAAGATAAGAACGACTTATATGTGATGTTAACGTCACACAAAACAATCATTATGTAATTGAATCAAACTTATATTTCGTTATAATTACGAATATGCGGCTAAAGAATATCAATAAGCTCTAGAAACGGAAATGACGTCATATACTCGTAAGAACGCGTAACGATAAACAAAGTGGTTTGGGAGGCTTCCTGTTATTTCAATAACATAAATGTTAATCAAATTGTAAAATTCTACACATGAAAGCCTACGACACAATTCTCATATTTTGCAATACGGAAGCCATTTCAAAATTTATCTATTAAAAGTAAAAAATGAGTACATTTTGTTCATGCAGATTATCGTTCATCCAATCAGAAGTCGACATTCCTTTACATATTACATTTTCATGAAAACACTAGTCTTTATGTTAAAGCTGCTTCATCATAGATTTCAACTTATTTCTAAAATTTTCAAAACAAACATCATGTAAGCAGTAAAGTAGTGTGCTAATGATGACAATTTTAGTGCTAAATGACTTACAACGGTAAAACATGGTGATTAATTAGGGACTTTAGTCAGTTATCTTCCCCTGATAAAATCTTAGGCAATCCAAATTGGTCAGTAGGTCCTTACAGATGGAAATCTCGGATTTTACCAATGAATTCCTAAATAAGGATAACAAAATATTTCATCTAATATCTTCCTTGTTAACGAAGATATTAACAGAATTTTGATAGTTCTTTACCCTTAAAATACTTGGCTTGAATTTCAAACAAATGAAATCATTTACAAAAACTTATTTAGGACTAATTTTGGCAAATTGACATTAAAAATTAACGGTAAAATCCGAGTAATCCAACTAATTGGACCTACCTATTTGACGAGTATTCAAGGGGAAATAACTGACTAAGGTCCCTTATTAAAGTATACTCTGTATGCAGCGATGTTGATGATTTTAGTTCGTTTTTTGGGGGGTGGGGAGGGGTGGGGGTAACTTTTATTTTTCTCTCTGTATGTCAGTTAAGTTGAAAATATCAAGAAATAATTTTCTTAGTACAATTACAGACACTGACAGAATGGGTAACTCTAAAACAAAAAGATAAGTTAATCTTTAAGTGTGTAGCTTTAAATTCGAGGCCTGAAAGATGCTCTATCTTGACATTGTGTAATACTTGTTTGATTCTTGACAGGTATACTACTTTCAAACAATGATTGTGACAAGTTTGTTACTGCCATTAAATCTATGTTGATATATGTTGAGTATAAATCCAAATTTTAATATTTTTCAGATAAATTATTCAATTTAAGTCAATTCTTAGCAGTTAAGATAGGAACATTTGTCAAAGTAGACGATTTGGTAGTTCACGAATTATAATAAACTTAAATTATATAAGCTTGGAAGATTTCCTTATATAGGCAATACAAGCAAATTCAAATTTTTAGAAATTATTTTTTTCGGCAGTACATGCGGTTCAATTGCATGTAATAAAACTACAATAAATGAAGATTGCGTTCCTGCTTCCGTCTTTAGCCTCAATTTTGATGAATGACATATTTTAAGTAATAAAGTTGATATTACGTATTGATAAGGAAAATCTGGATAAGAGTCACTTTAAAGGACATGAATTATGCATGATGATGTACTATGGCTGCATTGAATAAGACGGTTTTAATGAAGTGATGCATTATTGTTAATTTTGTTCAAAATGTACTGCGATTCAAGAGTCACACAAATTACTTCAAGCTGCATAAGGAAATTCGAAGTACGAATCTCTGGCATATAAGTACATGTTTTTGTTGGAATCGTAACACATGTTGTTGAAACAATAGCACATGTCCTTGGAACAGTAATACATGTCATTGGAACAGTAACGCATGTCCTTGGAACAGTAGTACATGTCCTTGGAGCAGTAACGCACGTCCTTGGAACAGTAATACATGTCCTTGGAGCTATAGTACATGTCCTTGGAACAGTAATGCATGTCCTTGGAACAGTAATGCATGTCCTTGGAACAGTAATACATGTCCTTGGAGCTATAGTACATGTCCTTGGAACAGTAATGCATGTCCTTGGAGCTATAGTACATGTCCTTGGAACAGTAATACATGTCCTTGGAACAGTAATGCATGTCCTTGGAGCTATAGTACATGTCCTTGGAACAGTAACGCATGTCCTTGGAACAGTAATGCATGTCCTTGGAACAGTAATACATGTCCTTGGAGCTATAGTACATGTCCTTGGAACAGTAATACATGTCCTTGGAACAGTAATACATGTCCTTGGAACAGTAATGCATGTCCTTGGAGCTATAGTACATGTCCTTGGAACAGTAATACATGTCCTTGGAACAGTAATGCATGTCCTTGGAGCTATAGTACATGTCCTTGGAACAGTAATGCATGTCCTTGGAACAGTAATACATGTCCTTGGAACAGTAATGCATGTCCTTGGAGCTATAGTACATGTCCTTGGAACAGTAATACATGTCCTTGGAGCTATAGTACATGTCCTTGGAACAGTAATACATGTCCTTGGAACCATAGAACATGTCCTTGGAACTGTAACAAATTTCCTCGAAACTGTAACATATGTCCTTGAAACCATAGCGCATCTCCTTGGTATTGTAGTTTGTGTCCTCAGTGCCTTAGTACCTACCGTATTGTACGTCCTAAATGCACACCAAAAACCATTATTATCAAAGTTTTGTTAGAATGTTCAGCAAATATCTTACAAGAACTGGTTATTAGATACTTGTCATAGCTTACAATCTTTATAGTCTGGAAATTAATTACTCACAGCTGTTATCGATTTCAGTCAATACAAAATTGATTTCATTTTATAGTAGGATACGTAGATTATATAAGTCACGTGGTATGTAGAATCAGATGTTGACTACAGACTTTAGACAATTACGTTACAAGTTAAAGTGACCAACGGACCAATGGACCAATGTTACTGATTGCTGATATTAGTACCATCATATTGTGTTCGTCATTTATTTGTTCACATGTATTTACTGTGTAAACTGTGAGGAAATCAATGATATGTCTTGATCTGTTCCAGAAAATGTAATAATTACATAATTATATAATGACTCAGTGTCACTGAGTTTTATCTGTTTTTTTTTAATTTAGCTTCATCATAGTACAATCACGTGGTCTAAACACGTGACTATCAATTATTAATTTTCATATTGTTATTGAACTCCCGTATATATACAAAATTCAATTTATCGTCTTTGATTAACAGGTCGATTATCAGGTCATGCATGTTTATGTACTTTAAAAGATGGACTTGTCCTCTCAGTAGATGAATAACATGATGCACAGGTACGCCTCATTTTAAAGATTAAAACATACGACTTTGACATTCAACATTTATTATTGGAGCGGGCGTGGCTGAGCGGTAACGATGTTGAACCGATAATCATCGGATAGTCAGCTTTGCGTTGGTTCGAATCCCATCTAAAACCTACCCCGTTGTTTCCTTGAGCAAGAAACTTTATCCTACTAGCTCAGTAAATACTGGGGGACCAGGAAGCGAACTCGAAAGTGATAAATATTAGTTAAAAGAACTTGTTTCACAATCGAGCTGAAATGAATTAGTATACCATACCAACATTAATCATGAATATAACATTTAAAATTCGATATGAAGTGTTTAACTAACTAAATTATATATTTTTTAGTGTTTCACCCTCTAATATTGTTTTTAAAAAGGGAACCGGTCATGTTTTAATGCATTTTACAAAAACGAGCTGTATCTGTGACTATTTACTAAAACGCATACATGTACTTTTAATGACATTGAAAGAAAACAACATTTCATAAAAAACAACTCATACAAGTAGATTTATTCAAGTAGGAAATTATATATTCATGCAACTAGTGCAGATCTATCCATTCAGTCATTGTGGATGACATTCACTTTATAATAATTAACTTGTTTTAATTAATGCAATTAACGTCGGAATATTAAACATATTATACGTCAAAAATGACGAAGTAATTTTCAGAATATGTTTATGTTTTTCATAGAGAATTATGTTGAAAATTATTTTTGTATTTTAAATATTTCCTTTCATTTGATAAATATATTTATGTTTTATTATAATAATGACATTGATCATAAACAACTTTTGTAGATTTAAACTTAAACAACACTTAGCTTCGATTTTGAAGTCAAACTCTATGTCAAGTTATGGCATACAGCCAACTCCATAAAGTAAATTGCTTGTACAATCCTCGGCCAAATTTCTTGTTTACGATTTCAAGGTTATAAATCGTGTTAACATAGATAGGCCTATTTCTTTTATGTAATTGCTATCTTTAAATTATTGTGATAGTTTAGTAATGCAGTAACTAGTTCTATCAAAATCAATTTATCGTATCACCTCTAAAAACAGTAAGGCGGCTTGTCATATGCACACTGGCTTAAAGTAATTAAAATATTTTTGTTTATTGTTAAAATAATACAGGAAACATTAGCTATATATAGTTGTCAACATGTTATGAACACTTTGTAAAACCACATCATCATCACGTGTTTACTGACAGAACACACTGTGTACCACACTGTACCAGAGATCGGATAATACTTATATTGGATTGCCTCCTTCTGCATAAAACATCGACATGAAATTAGCACGACATTCATAAGTTGATTTCTTTTTGAAAACACTGTCAACCATTTCCGCCATTTTCAAAATGGCCGTCACAATAACAATATGGCGTTATTAAATGTTGTTTTGCCCAACTTTTAAATACTAAATACAGCATTGAATACAAATACTATGTACATAATGTTCAAAAAGATGAAAGTAGAGGATGATTAATTGTAGAGAAAGAACTAAAACTTATGTTTGCTGTTGCTATGGATACACATCTATGACTCGAAGATTCTGTTCTGGTATATTGGTACATCGTCCACTCTTTCCTTAAAAGGATTTGTTAATTTGCTACATTATGCGTTTCGAGTATTCATATATTCAGTTCTTTATTTTAATTCAAATTCGTGTTTGTTCATAGTAACACATTAACAAAAATATCTAATTGTGACAAGTGTGTGACATTTTAAAAAATATACTAAGGATACATAAAAATAATATTTACTAAAATAGATATAAATCAACTATAGTTAAGGACAACTTGTTACATGTGTCCTGTTTTTATATACAAGTCATTGTTCACATGTGGCATTTCATAGAAATTTGAATCACATACGGTGAAGCTATACAATGTGTCTGACTAAGTCACTACGTCATGTGACACTATTCAGTGTGCCTGAATATGTCAATACGTTATGTTGACACTTATTAGATGTGCCTGACTATGTCACTACGTCACATGACATTTTTCAATATGCCTGACTATGTCACTACGTCCAGTGATACTATTCAATATGCCTGACTATGTCACTATGTCCCGTGATACTATTCAATGGACCTGGCTATGTCCGTAGTTCATGTGACACCATACAATGTGCCTTGCAATGTCATTTCTTCACGTTCAACTCTGAACAGTTTCCCTGACTATGACACTACGTCGTGTTACTCGGAACAGTTTCGCTGACTATGACACTATATATACTACGTCATGCCGACAACTCAATTTAGAGGCAAAATCTACCTTGTAGAAGAGTTTGGCATCTCTGCTTTGAATCAAACAAGAATCCCCGGACTCCAATTTAAGCAATATACAATGACCTTGGTGATATAATATTATACAAACATTAACATATACGTACATTTATAACACACACTTTACAGTATATATACAACAACATATATAAAGGTCAGGTCAAACAATTAGCCATTGCGGAATGACATTCGGATGTTTTTGTTACTTGTCTAGCTATATAGACCTTTCATGACCGCCCTCGCTGTACATATTATATGACGTTTATACTGTACCATGTTTATATACATACAAGAAGACATTAACATGTACCAGTCTACAACTTGTTTGAAAGGAAAATTTGAACATGACAATTTTAGCAAAAAAGTATACAATTTTATAGCATTTTTATGCAGTTTTTTTGTCATATACAAGGTGTTAAAAACATATTAAAATTTACCATAATTCAAATTAAACAAGCCCGAAGTCACAAATATACAAGTTTATCTGCAAGAGTAATAAAACATATATCTATTTTTGGTTTTATTGTGGCGGTATATTTCACCAGTTTATTTTGTTGTTTCATTAAATATGTCATTACCAACATAAAATACTGTTGCATTAATACACATTATGTTTTATTTTTGTCGTAGAATAAACATGACTAAAGAATAAAAATTCGTCCTTCATCAAAAAAAGAAAAACATTTTATAAAATAACTATATTTTAGTTGGTCTTGTTAATTTTAAATCAATTTCTACTAGACGGAAGTGTTTCACAGTCGTGCTGCAAGGTTTGTATGAGGAGACTACAGTTCACATTGTTTATAAGCCGGATATGGTATCACATATACGCCTGTGTTTTAGACAAAACCACAAAACCACTAGTGGTACCAGTGCAATGATAGATCGACCATATTTCTTACAAACACATCAGGATATAAAACTTGCGGCCGCCTAGCTAGCTCAGTTGGTAGTACGCAAGTCTAATGATCGAGGGACCGCGGGTTCGATTCCCGGGCGGGGCATACTTTCGTGGAGCTTGGTCATGAAATTATTTCTACGGCCATTCTCCCTCCTACCAATGATTGTTTATTATGTAGGGCAGTTGTCAGTCACTGACGAAAGTATGCGCTTAGTAGTTGCTAAACAGCTACATCCATAGATATAGTCTTTCCAGGAGGAGTGAGTAGGTTGATTGACCGCCATTATATGATCTATACAATTTGTTGCTACGGTATTAAACTCAACAAAAACAAACAAAAAATAAAAGTTGCCATGCTATAATCCTATATAGGATACATCACGACTTGGTTGGCATTTATATTTTCCTGTAAACCACTGCATGGTCATCTAGGGGTCATCCATTGAAGTTCTCAGGGCTGGATTTCAAAGCAAACGTCTTTACATCAGGGATCCATCTGTGCGAACATCTGTCATAACTATGCTAATATTGCGTCTCTATCAAATTAGTACATGTAAATAGTATATAATGTACATGTATATACATTTTGCGACGAAAATCATGATAACCTAAAAACCAGAAACAGATAAATTACAATACATGTATGTAATTATTACAAAAGTAACGCAGTTTAGTAATGTTTTCTGCCTTCCGCCTTACGACCAATTTAGTCGTAAGTTTTTTGTAAAGAGAACCATTGTACGAGACTGAGTGGACTGTTTGCATAATTTCAAAAGGCTCTATTATTCATTTTGACGATAATGTCTTACTAAAAATGAGTAGAAAGTAAAACAAAAACGGAGGGAATGATGAATATAGGCAAAACTATTTTCACTCAAAATAACAAAATGTGTGATCCGAGATCATGTCCAAAACATCAACGTATTTTGTTTTTCATCAACGGAAGACACACACTTTGAAGATGCAGTTGTATAAAAACAGTTTAAGTTAAGACATTGTCATAATTTGTTCAAACAAAGAAATCAGATGTATTTTCATCAACGACACTGTATGCCACACACATAGGGATGATAAGAAATAAATAGTTATATAGTTTTTTGCGATGATTCATAAATGAAATATGGTATTTTAATATGGTGGGGTGTTCATGCCCTTGGTAATATTATGTATATGGTGAGGTTATCATGCTCCTATTTTTGACTATAATATATGGAATGACCGCTACCATGTGAATGTCGAGGAAGCGACATAGAGCTTGCTCCCATAGCAGTCCCTCATTTGTTTAGTAAGCCCCCCTCTTCTTTTCTTAAGCAGATTTGCTTTCAAAGCAAGCTCCTGTTTTCTTTGGTGAATCAGTTCCCAAGTAAGTCTCTATTTTCTTTGTAAGACTAACTTCCCAAGTAAGCCCCTCTTCTTTTTTTGGGCGGACTAACTCCCCAGGTAAGTATCTTTCCCTTTTCTTTGGTAGAATTCAAACACGTTCCTCTTTACTTGGCAGACTTGCTTCTCACACTTCTCCTTGACATTGTTAAGATGCGTTGAAATCTTGAAATAATCTGTGATTTAATACGAGTGATAAACATTCCGTCAAATGAGTGGATAATTCTTTTAAAAGTATGTTTCATGCATGTTTCTAACATACAGTCCGTTTTATGCAAATCATTCAAACATTTGTATGATCAATCATTTGAAAATACATAATTATATGTATGAGATGTTGATTCAATTAAGACAATGACAATGCACCTGCATTGATTTCTGCATGGTTGTCTACGTAAAAACAATACGTACATTGTATTACAATACGGGATTTGTGTATTGCAAGACCCCTAATAAATTACAACATAATTTCATATTTTCTATAAAGACAACCATGCTATGATGGGCGTCTTAAGTCAGCCATACACGATGCTGAGCGAACATTAATACATAACGACGGAAGTTATTATAATTATAACAATTAAATGTCAATCATTGTACATGTATTATATTGTATGATTGCTACAAATTATATCATCATATCACCTAGATTCAGAGGATATATATCTGTATCTATAATGTGTTAACTAGATGATGACCTCAGTCGTAACGTGTTGTCATCAGCCAACATAACACACCAATGGCTAAATACAGGTCGTCCACGTAAACATTGCGTATACAAACATTGCCGGTTTCATTACACACTGATATTTAGGGGTGAATTATTTTTACAAATTTATAGTTTAGTTAGTTTACACTTATTTTATAAACACATCACTGTATGGAATTTATCATGTGCATATACACTACTTAAATAATGGTTTAATATCAAAGTGGAATATTTAAATCATTAAAATGCTGTTCATGCATTAGCTTATTCAAATCCATTGTTTAAAGTACAAAAACACGCATGACCTAGAATACGACCTGTACGTCGGCGTATTTGTATTGTCACAAGTATATTGTTCGTTTTTCCTCAACTGTCAAAACATGAATAATTTCACGGTGTATGCGTTTATTAAAATCATTGTTGTAATACATTCATGAGTTTCCGAAAGTGTGTATTATGATCGAGTAAAGCTGTTTATGCCGTATGTTATGTTTTAGTCAAGATATTTTTCATAACTATTAGGCCGCCAGTACGAAAACAATGCATTCAGTCACCGTGTAATTATTCAAGCTTTGACAGTTGAGAAAAAAACGGACAATAATGAATTAATTATACGTTATATCAAGATGTCAAAAAATGAACACCTGATTTCGTGGTTACTGTTTTAAACATGGTATGTAAGTATATAGGTACATCACTGTGAAATGAAACATGACCAAAGTACACGATACACAACTGGTGGTCTACAAACTACATGAACAATGACAACAATTTATCCACGTACATCACGATATCGGCAGTTTGGTGAACTTTCAACATTACATAGACTGTTGTGAGTTTAGTCACTACCATTTGGAGAATAGCTGATTTAATAACTTGCTTCGGACTGTGTAAGTCCAAACAAATCTATCTACCGTAATTTCAGCTTGGCACAAAATGCGAAGAAATTCAATTCAAAGACCACTAGAAGGAATTCCAATTAATTTAGCTTCAGTCGTCATTTGTTAATCCTCCGCACAAAAATTCGAGCGGTTAACTAGATCATGTACAGCATATAATAAGTAGTGTACAGAAGTCTGTTCAATTACCATGAACGTTCCAAAACGTTCCGTAACGCTAGGGTTGGAACAACTCAACCCAAAGACAACTCAACCCGAGACAACTTAATCCCTTACGAACGGGTTGAGTTGTCCTAACTTTGGAATGAGTTATCCACGGGATTGAATTGTCTTCGGGTTGAGTTATCCCCTACCCGTAACGTTCGCTAACAGTCGTTACTGAAAACGCTGCAGGGTTCAGAGTTAACAATTCAACCCACTAAATGATGTAGGCATATTCGGACGAGGAACTATAACAATTACATTATGCACTATCTGAGTCTAAACTAGTTTGGGCTGCTGTAAGACTTAGTTTACATTCTCAAAATCGCGTGGCTTTTTACCATAGACTACAGGTGCTTATACTTCATGATGTCACAACAGACAGTAATCACATTTGGGTAATTTTAGTTGTGGATAATATTATGAGTGTTGAATCACAACTATTCTATACAAACTTGTTTATATCAGCAAATTTGACTTATGTCAATTACAGTTATATCATTAGGTCAGTATTTTAACATTGAAAGTAGTAGCCACGCCTTTATGTTCCCGTATGTGACTAGATATTGTGGTCACAAAACTAACTCATATACATACAATAAAACATAAAATATCATCATTCTATCCCCTGCATATAATATCGCCCTATATATTGTGCGTAAAGTTTGACCCCGACCTGACCTTTACGCAAGAATATTCATTACATTGAATACGAATGTAGTATTAATGCTCGATTACACCGTGACCGTGAGGATTATGAGTTAAAACTTAACACACAAACATACTTCTGTAGTTTTACGATCGCTGCCGAAGTGTAGAATAGACGTGGTACTGACTTTCGTCGGGATATGTGTAGATAATTATTAGATGCAAATGTGAAAGGTCAGGTCGGGGTCAATATTTACGCACTATACATGTATACATACATCGTGTATTCAACTCAGATAAACTGGGCGAATATAATTAAGTCGTCCTTAAAAAATATACAAATAACTTTTAGCAATCCATCACAATCACTCAAGATCATATGTCGTTTAATGCAATTTTAACGTCCGCCTTACGTTAAATTTGACGTAGTGTCTATGTTTGTCTTACCTGATTTGTTAACGTTAATTGTCTGGTCGGATTTTGTACTGACAAATTATACTATCAGACAAAAAATCTACTTACATATTTCTACAGTAATTGTTTTTATACAAATTGTTACATTTATCATTTTAAAACTTTTTTTAACATCGTATTCAACACAATTTTAGGTCATATATACGACGGTCAGCTCTTCCTACTATAGGTTTCATGGACACTTTTCTATCACCAGTACTAACTTACCCTACCACGAGGCCGACAACTCATGTATAGGGTATGACCTACCGCGACCGGGCTCGAACCGTCGATCTCCGGATTCTAAGTCAGACATGCTAACCACCACGCCACGGCCGCGACTTATTTTAAAACATCCTACAACAGTTATGCATGTTCTACAATGGTTGTTGATTATCTCTTGTCGTTATTTCTTCAGTTAAAGTTTCACTATTATGACCACTTTGGTTATTGCAAAATCATTCAATATTGGATGACTTGAACTCCCAAATTCTTAATTTGTGAAGAAAAAATGTCCCTACATTAAAACTATTCCACTGTGTAGACCGTCGATTATGATATTCCTCTTATGCTGAGAGTGAAACTTTACTGTATTATATAATATGTAATGTTTTTCTATAAATGAAGTATAAAGTCTAAATATAAATTGTATAAGAATTTAGGATATTGATAAATAACATTTTATTACGAAGGTATCATTGATCACTAATGTTAACACCACATGCGGCTGACGCGGTCCTAAAGCAAAAAACTATATAAATATACGTAGTGTTTTTGCTTTCGGACCGTATCGACCGCCTGTGGTTAACATACGGTTGCCCGGTTGTTATACAATGTAGCTTAAATCTATGGAATATCATTTTGTTGAACATCATATATACTTTCACGCCATAGCGTCTTAAACAGTTTTCACTCAAGCTATTTAAACTGCAACTAGGTCCAATGTCATGTAGAATCCAAAGGATGATAGGGGCCTTGACTAGTTCTAAACACTTGACAGTGTAAGAAATTGTGATTGAATTTTGGCTGAAGTCTGATAATTGTGGTGTCCAAACCCCTGGAAGAAAGAATTGTTCCTCATAGAAATTGATCTAAAAACACCAAATTTCGTATCCATTACCCAGCTGGTCATTTGTATATCCTAATTTCTTAGACGAGACCATTCACCAACTTTGGACAATGGTCATTGAAGATGCACCAAATAACATTACGGACGATGGTCAGAATTTATCACACACGTTGATCATCAACTTGACGTTCATATAGAGATAGTTTTGTACAAATATATATCATTATTAAATGATTTTGTCCTCACTAAACTGACCAAGGAAATAAACCTTAATATTGTCAGTGTTAATGGTCAATTGATATAGATATAAATAGTTATAACAAATGTTTACATTCACGATATAACATCATCTCAAATAATATATTTAGCAGAACAGAACAGAACAGAACAGAACATAATACACGATACATGAGTAATCATATGTACAGTTAATAAACAAAAATACAAGAAAAGAAAATTTATTATCACTTCTAGAGGGAGAAAGAGAGGGAGAGAGGGGGGGAAGAGGGGAGCGATAAGAAAGTTAAACATATTACCATCAAAGAGCGACTACTTTCACATGTCTTATAGATACAGCGTCCTACATACATGTAAGTCCTTTGACGAAATCTGGCTTTAAGGATAAGTAATTGATTTGGTATGACATAATTTACCTTCACAAATAAGAGAATCACTCAAACTTACTCACTAGGCAGCTTGTACTTGCTGGCTCATATATACAATAACAATTGTTGATTCGTCACCAGATTAAATTGCTTTAAAAGTTAAAATGCGGTTTAAAGTCTGCTTCCATATATACAATTCTCGTACCCCGAGGTTATCAAGATTCTCGATCTAACCAGCTACTATCGAGAATTCTACTAGACTCTGGGTACGAGAATGTCATATACATATTCAGCCGACTTTTTTTGCCCAATAACCCTAATCATTAAATTCCCATCGCTCCCCTCGCAGCTCAGTGAATATACTTACACGTACGAGTGAAACTTTTGAGGGATGCAAAGGAGAGTATAAAATCCCCTTCAGGCAGGAGATCCCTCACATTGCACATTTACACATAGATGGAGTGTAACAATTGTAACAAAATTTCTTGCACAAAGAGATAAACAGTGCCCCATGTAGGGTTCGAACCCGAAACCGCTCGCTCCCCAAGCTTAATTGCTTCCTACCACCGGACCACTGTTCCTTTAAGCAGGTACTTCTCAGTTTAGAGTAACTTCCCCTGGTACTACTTTAGATGTTTTACTGTAAAAATGACAGATTCCCAGACTAGGTACTGGAAGACGTTGTGACCAATGTTTGTTGATAATAAAACTATTTCATACATCGTGAATGTATAAACAGTTAATATAATCATCTTATCTGACATATTATTTTGATAGATCACCGACAAAATAAAACATAATTCTTTGTTACCCATAAACCACCGACCACAACGGTATTTAAAACATAAAGAAAACTGTTTTCGGTAATAGTCGAGTTTTCATGGGCACTTAAATAATTATGTGAGATTATACAACGACATCTCAGTATTTTTCCAATGGTTAACTATGAAATTCCACAACCAAAAAGCATCGCTAATTTGTATTACTAAATTGAGTCATAAGCGACCGGCATAGTTCCAAGCCAAACACATTGTAATTGTATTCATATGAGATAAATTTCTCCGATATAGTAAATAAGCTTTAATAATTAAAGATACGGCTTTTGTTTACGTTGTAACGATGCACATGTTATACAGATTACATGTAATAAATATATAATGTTCTGTTCGGTTCTGTCCAGCCCTGCCCTGCCAAGCTTTGTTCTGCTCTGTTCTGCCATGCCCTGTCCTGCACTGTTCTGTTCTGTCCAGCCCTGTCCTGTCCTGCACTGCTTTGTTCTGTTCTGTCCAGCCATGTCCTGTCCTAGTTTGTTCTGTTCTGTCCAGCCCTGTCCTGCTTTGTTCTGCTCTGTTCTGTCCAGCCCTGTCTTGTCTTGCACTTCTTTGTTCTGTTCTGTCTAGCCCTGTCCTTTCCTGCCCTGCTTTGTTCTGCTCTGTTCTGCCCTGCCCAGTCCTGCACTGTTTTGTTCTGTTCTGTCAAGCCCTGTCCTGTCCTGCACTGCTTTGTTCTGTTCTGTCCAGCCCTGTCCTGTCCTGGTTTGTTCTGCTCTGTCCAGTCCTGCCCTGTCCTGGTTTTTTCTGTTCTGTCCAGCCCTGTCCTGTCCTGGTTTTTCTATTCTGTCCAGCCCTGTCCTGTCTTGGTTTGTTCTGTTCTGTCCAGCCCTGTCCTGTCCTGCCCTGCTTTGTTCTGCTCTGTTCTGCCCTGCCCTTTTCTGTCTTGCACTGCTTTGTTCTGTTCTGTTTAGCCCTGTCCTGTCCTGCACTGCTTTGTTCTGTTCTGTCCAGCCCTGTCCTGCACTGCTTTGTTCTGTTCTGTCCAGCCCTGTCCTGTCCTGCACTGCTTTGTTCTGTTCTGTCTAGCCCTGTCCTGTACTGCACTGCTTTGTTCTTTTCTGTCCAGCCCTGTCCTGTCCTGGTTTGTTCTGTTCTGTCCAGCCCTGTCCTGCCCTGCTTTGTTCTGGTCTGTTTTGCCCTGCCCAGTCTTGTCCTGCACTGCTTTGTTCTGTCCAGCCCTGTCCTGCACTGCTTTGTTCTGTTCTGTCCAGCCCTGTCCTGTCCTGTCCTGGTTTGTTCTGTTCTGTCCAGCCCTGTCCTGTCCTGGTTTGTTCTGCTCTGTCTAGTCCTGTCCTGTCCTGGTTTGTTCTGTTCTGTTCAGCCCTGTCCTGTCCCGGTTTGTTATGTTCTGTCCAGCCCTGTCCTGTCCTGTCCTGGTTTGTTCTGTTCTGTTCAGCCCTGTCCTGTCCCGGTTTGTTCTGTTCTGTCCAGCCCTGTCCTGTCCTGGTTTGTTCTGTTCTGTCCAGCCCTGTCCTGTCCTGCCCTGCTTTGTTCTGTTCTGTTCTGTCCAGCCCTGCCCTGTCCTGCCCTGCCCTGCTTTGTTCTGTTCTGTTCTGCCCAGCACTGTCCTGCCCTGTCCTGTTCTGTTCTGTTCTGTTCGAAAAGCACACTATGTCCTGACTTACACAGAGAATAAATCGTGTAAGAATATACAGTAAATTGTCGCAGCTGATAAATACGTTCAGAAAAGGAAACGATGACAAGCGAAACGTTAGTTTATGAAGAATAGTGGACTAAAATGTTGACTCAAGTATAAATGTTATAATACATTGTTATATTTTATGTTTGGTATATATCACATGAGAAACGATGCGTGATGTCGTTTAGCTACGTGAATTACGTAGGCCTGGGCGTGTGTTAGATAGCCTCCGCTTTAATACCATTTTGTATAGCGACGTTGAAAGCGAGCGTTGTTTCTCCACGTTGTTTATGTTAACGTTTTTTCTTTCATATTGTTATTTTGATACAATGGACAATAGATTGACGAAATTGTTTTAGTTGTGAAATAAATTAACCGAGGATATTAAGATATCATAATTTATTAGAGTTGTTGTTTTCAAATTTATCTGATTTTGGACTGGACATTATTAACAATAATAAGTAAGAAAGAGTGAAGAAAAGCTTAAGGATATTGTACACCATGATCGTTGATTTAAACATGACTTGAACATTTAAATTTATAATTCCATATTATGAACGGATTTGGATAAACACGAACTTTAAACGTGAGATTTCTGACTTTTTTTAAAACGTTTTGAATTAATCTTGGTCTACGTAAAAAAAGACCGGAATATCAAGACTTTATTGGTTTAGTAGAAACCCAGTTGTTTCATTACTTCAAATATGAATTCCAGAATAACTTTAACGCTGGCGTTATTGTTCATGTTTATAGACAAACTATTTGGACACGGTGACCATGGTGATGCCGAATCTTTGTTTCAATGGACAACAATTGATTACAACTGGGGTTCCAAACTTGAACGTGAAAGAGCCATAGAAACTGGGAGATATATTCCTTTAAATAATGCAATAAATGGAATACGAGTATATGACAATAAGATATTTGTGACGGTGCCTCGTTTTAGTGAGGGCGTTCCTTCCACTCTCAATACATTGATGAACGCTCATCCTAAGAAATACTTTTTATCAAGTCGAACTGTTCTTAGACCTTACCCACGATGGGACATGCAGACAGAAGGTAACTGTACAGCCTTTCAAAAAGTTCAAAATATTGAAATAGACCCAAAACAAGGGATTATGTACGTTATTGACACTGGAGGTAGGGCTTTTGGTTGCCCGGCGAAGCTCGTGATTTATGATGTCAAACGTGACGTAGAACTACATCGTCACGTGTTTCCAGATAGTGTTGTGTCACGTGGTACCAATTATCTGAATGATTTAGTGATGGATTACGTCGATGGTAGGGTTGAATATTTATATATTACAAATACACGAGATTTCGCTATTGTTGTGTATGATATTAAAAATGACGTTTCGTACGCCTTCCACGACAAATCAATGCAACCGGAACCAGATAAGATAAACGTCACGGTCAACGATAATTTGATTCGAGTAACAAATGGTGTGAATGGAATCGCAATTTCGGCCAATTTCGAATACGTTTATTACAGTCCGATTGCTGGAACAGCTCTGTATCAGATTCCAACAAAAGTTTTGCGAAATTCAAAGGCAAACTTTAGTGCGCATGTGCGAAAAGTTGGTGATAAACCCTCGCAAGGAGACGGAATGATAATGAGCACTAAAAATAGCCTATACTTTTCTGTGTTATCTAAAAACGCTGTAGCGATGTGGGAGCTACACAAAGACATACAAACATACGGAGGAGAACACCAAGTGATGATGGATACACTAACATACGAGGCCAATGATCCATCAATGGAATGGGTGGATTCTTTAGCCTTAGATTCATCCGGGTATCTTTGGTTTACAACAAGTCGTCTGCAACTTTATTTCAATAACAAACTTACAAACGACAGCATTAACTTTCGGATATGGCGAGCATTTGTTCATGAACCGAGTTATGCATATTTTGACAACAGACGTTCTCACAGTCATGATCATCATGATCATCATGGTCACAGCCACGGAACAGGTTCAAATCTTCAAACTTACTCTCCATTCTTCCTGGTGTTGTTTACTTTGTTTAAAATTATGACTTTATGATAATCATATTGTTGTCATTGACATTGTGTCACAAGAGTGCTATATTTTCATTTACAAACGCGTTCAGCATAAACATACGTGTTGTGCTAACTCAAGTTAACTCAATTATCGCCTGTGTTAAACTTTAAACAGTTGCATGCCCTTACATATGTAACTCACAATGTACCAACCATCGAAAATCTGTGAAAGGCGGGAGGCCATTTCCGAATAAATTGATACAATAAACGGCCAATTTGGACTTACTCGATGATCATTGTTTCGTTAACTCAGTAATTCTATGGTGACGAATGTACGAATGAGCATCCTTGGCCGTTTTAGATTCGACAACGTTCGTATGAATTCGTTTAAAGTCGTGAGCTGATGAATCCCCGATCATCCGTGATTGTAGTTTCACTTCATACTGCTGGTTTGGTTTGAATGTATTATCGCGGCTAGAAGCCGTACATCTGACATCGTACGTACCGTCTGTATCCACACGGTACAATTGTCAGTGAATGTGTGCACGCGGCTTGAGATACAGATAACAAATTACATGTTTCAACCGCGTTGTCTTTGTTACCATCGAATAAACAATTTTATAAGGCTGAAATATTCGAGAGGGTTGACCGAATGCGTCCATTATTATCTTTTTTATTTCAATGTTTAAATGTGCTGCATGTTTGGAACATGTTTGAAATCAAGACTGCTTTGTCAGTTATCTGAAACATTCATCATTGGAAGTCATTTTCTGAGATGTGTTTTTGTTTGTTTGAAAGTTGTTAATATATTGCATGTATTTTAGGGGTGTAACAAAACAGTAAAATCCGTATTGCACTACGCGAAACACGTATTGCAATATATTGAAATGCGTATTGCTCTTTGCATAGACATACGAAGCAGGAATAAATGCACATGTATCGTCTTAATTGGATCAACATAACACAATTATATGTATATTTAAATAATCTCTTACACAAATGTTTGAATGATTTGTGTAAATTGGACTACATGCTAGATAATTCACATTTGAAACGGACTTTTGAGAAAAACTTTTCTCTCATTTGACTAAATGTTTAACCTAGTATAGCATGATAAGATTTTTTCAAGTTTTCAACATATTTTAACTTTTATTCAAACATTACAATTGCATATTTTGATAAAAACAATCACTATGGCATACTATTATAACTACAAAACCGGTTAAAAAACGAACCGTGTTTAGAAAGATTTTACTAGATATAATGAACTAGTTTAAGACAACTTTCTCGGAAAGTGACAAATTTTGATTTTATTTCTTAGAAATCTAATGTGAAACCTATACTGACAACAAGGAATATTATATTTTGTGTGTAGCTATACTAGGACGAAAAAGAAACGCCGGGTAACCTATAATGATTGTTTTAAGGGATAAATTGTATTATTGGATTATTATATTTATTTTTGTATGAAATGTCATCTGTATGGAACCAGCTGTTGAAGTTTCAATCGATTTCCGATGCTGATTATGTGAAAAAATACCCCCTTTTAACGATGACCCTTCTTGTTTTGCGAAACACGGCCGGACATGTGTTGCATATTTTATGTACCCGGCGTTTCTTTTTCGTCCTAGTATATTATAATATTTTGTACTGTTGTATACATTGCCGAAGAATGTTGAAAATGTCTAGGGTGTTTCTGTGGACTGGTTGCTAATAAATACAGGTTTTATACAAAAAGATCTGTCTTTAAACCACAAGATATAAAATAGACGAAAAGACACAAGTATCTTTTCAGCCAGCTCATTAATCAGTGTCTGTATGAATACATACCTAGTGTACAATATAACAAAACAATTATGATGAATGTAATAAAATGACTGGAATGAACCCTAAAACTGAAGGATTGTTGAACTAGTGAACACTTGTGTGGATTGCATGTACATGTATAACAATTCATTGTGAATATATTTATGTAGTCTTGTATGAAACTGTTTTGTTTATCCATATATGATTCAATATTACAGACATTTTACTGTGTCTGTTTTGTTTTATGAATAACGACTTTATTAAATATATCATCACACAGAATTTGGTTATTATTAATAAGACAGCGTACAGTAAAATTCCGCTATTAAGATCATAAAAACGAGATTTACAGCGGAATGGTGATAACATAGCGACCATTTTTCTTCTCAAATAATCATTTTCTAGGTTTAGAATTGCAAGAAATAAGTTGTTTTGAATTAACCAGTGTGGGGAATCACGTGACCTACATGGTTCCCATCACGGTAAAAATGACGACCGGATCAACTCATTTAGCTGAAAAAGACAAGGTTAATGACATTAATACGTAATCATTTTTATCAGACCTAGTGCAGTCTAAGCAGCACAAAGTTCTCCATTTAGCGGTAGTTCTGCCAACCCCACAACGGTTCTAGTTTTGTAGATTACCTCGAGGTTTTAAACGAGTCGAGAGATTTTTGGAAGAACCTCGAGGTAATCTAGAAATTTAGAACCGTTGTGGGGTTGGGTGATTTCCCACACTGTTAACCGAGGTAGTCTGTATAGCGGAACTTTACTTCATGAATCATGTTTTATGATTTGTTACTGACTCAATCGGGTTTATAAACATAATATGTCTTTTAATCTAGGTATAGATAGCTTACACCAAGAGTGTTATGAACCTTCCATTCGACAATATAGACATCTTGTATTTGTTTTTATACACGTCAAAATTGCAATAAGTTCCATTGTGAGGACCATCAAAACCGATGAACTTGAGAGAGAAACGCCGTTAATTAAGGAACAATTTTCTTCACATTTAAGTCTTTGGGACTAAAATATCGTCAAAAGTAGTCTTTAAAGTGGAACATTACGATGTCATAATTTCTACTATTCAGTAGAACAGAGACCATTCAAGAATATGTATTTTTAAAATATTTAGGCGGTCAAGTAAATAGTTAAATATTAATTCGTTCAAGAGATTCTGTTTTGAATGCAATATTTAATGTAACACAAACTATTTTCTAAACTTGCTGAGCAGAAACATAACATTGTTATTGAATCAACCCTAGCTAATTTTGTGGTATGATATACATGTATGTATACGTATGTACTATTGTCAACTTATCGTCGTTGAAATATATCATATTGTTTTTTCCGTAGATGAATACATGTAGAATGCATTTCTTTTAATCAGAAAATCTCGGCCATTTCTGTAGTGCCTTCTTAGAACTCAATTTAAGGGATCACCTCGGCCATTGAGTAAGTACATGCAGTAAAGGTGTTCCAAAAAAAAAATTCAATAAACTTATCGGAAATGATATCTAATAAAACCCCTACTGTGAAGCCTGCATTGCATGGTAAAGGCGATTATTTGGCACAAAATGTAATCTACTTTAATGGCCCGATTTAATAAATTTGTGTTATTATCAAAACATACATGCTGTAAGCCTGTCAGGTCATGTTTATATCACGTGACCTGAAAGTGGTTACAAAATGGCTACCACTTAGGCCTACTTCCGGTCAACTTTTTCGATGGAGTTTTGGAGTGGTTTAAATATGTTTGTATTTTCTGTTGATTTACATTTATGAAGCTCACCCTTGTGTATTTAAATAATAAATTACAAAGCTTATAAATGTTATGTTCTTTTTTGTCTCTGAACATATATAATTTATTTACATGTACCTTACATGTCTTATCAAAAGGACATCTTGTCATTTTATGTCGTTCCTTTTTTGGTTACTCTTGAGATTTATTCCTTTAAAATATTGGTAAAAAAATCAGTAGATTCGATCGGACTGGGTGTGTAATAATTTGTGCATATTGTCATTAGACAAAAATAATATGAATTCATCTACGTATATTAAAGGTACTTGTTCACAGATTTGGTTAAGATTTTTCAATATTTTTAATATACCATTCAGTGTCTGTAATTGTGTCAAAAATTAGGTCTAAATATTTTAGGACAAGCTGACCTATAGATTGCAAGAAATATACAATAAAGGTCACAAAAATGCACTAAAATTATCTATACCGTGACATACTGGGTAGATTGTTACTACTCGTAACACCATCATTTTGTACTTGTATGTCAATTTGCTATAAGATTGTCATTATAATTAATAAATAATTAATTTTATGTTAAAATAATGTTTTTAAACAATTTTGATAGTTTCAAAAAAAGTTGACGTTTAAGTAGAAATCTGTGAATGAGTACCTTTAAGTCAGTTAAAAGTATTATCGTGGAAGAAATGTGTAATGTATTAATCTGTCTAAGATCAATTTGCATAAATCATAGAATCTGTTAAAGAATAAATTATTCAGTATTGTTATCCAGGAAACATCAGTAGCGTGTTCAGTTACCTTGAACGTTCCAAAACGTTCCGTAACGGAAGTGTCGGAACAACTCAACCCATAGACAACTCAACCCGAGACAACTCAATCTCCTACTAACGGATTGAGTAGTCTCAACTTTGAGTTAAGGATTGCACGGGTTGAGTTGCCTTCGGGTTGAGTTCTCCCGCACCCGTAACGTTAGCTAACAGTAGTTACTGAACACGGGGCAGCACTTTTTTCTCTTATAAATGAAAATAAATACAAATGAGTCCAGTTTAAATGAAATTTATGCATAAAGAAAAGTGAATAGCCAAAGGGAACCTGTTAAAAGGACACTCGTCCGGGAATCGAAATCACTCGCAGATGAGAATACAGTAAAACTCGGATATAACATACTTGCTGGGCCATAGAAATAAGGTATGTTATAACCGAGGTATGTTATATCCATATAGCATACTAAGTATGTTACATATAAGGATGAAAAAGGGGCCAGAAAAATGGTATGTTGTAACCGAGTTATGTTATATCCATATAGCATACTAAGTATGTTATATATAAGCATGAAAAAGGGGCCAGAAAAAATGGTATGTTGTAACCGAGTAAATGTTATAACCGAGTATGTTATATCCGAGTTTTACTGTAATATCTTTCAGAAAGAAAGAAAGTTGACAACATTTCAGCCAGACATAACTCACGGTGCTTTTTGCTAACACCGTGGGAAACTATTTCTTTTCAGCGTGCTACAGTGACAAGTACTCAAGTAGTCGTCATTTATTTGAATAGGAAAACGTTGGTAGATTTTCCAGGGTGTTAGCAAAAAGTATAAAATTGGTTTTGGAGATGTGTTGCGCATCAAATAGTATACGCTTTACTGGTGAACCTCGAGTAGATATCATGTAAATCTTAGAAAAAATAAAATACAGCTCTTTAAAACTCTGAGTCGAGGCGGAATTTTTCTGAGTTTTATTCTTGAAACCGTAGCATCTGTGACGTCATAATCACGTGGTATTGCCACCGGGTGAGTACTTAAAAAATATATAATGAGCAGAGAAGGAATAAATGTGGTACCTGTGGCTTTTCCATAACCAGTGTTGCTTTTAACGAAAATTCTTACGAAAAAAATCTTCATAAGTCAAAAGCAAGAAACGTCAATAATACGCTCATTTTTTGGCTTACCAATTCTAAATGTTATGCAAGTTGTGTAGAATTGTGTATATCTTTGGAATATCATATCATTGTTATGCTTATTATCCGTCTGGCTTTAAGGTGCTAATTATATGAAACTGACTTAAGAAGATTTACAGGTGTAATCTAATTCAGTGAGTTTTACCAACTTGTAGGTGGTTTCGATAATTAGGCCTTTGCTATCTACTTGAAATGACCTCATCATGAACGTCATTGTGCCTAGTGTTTACTAAGTTCCTTTGTATAAAGCATGCGAGCAAGCGTCATCCCTGTCAACAAACAGACCTATGTTTATCTATGTATTAATACTTGCATAAATGCATAAATATTCATTAGCAATGTTATAATATAATAAACATATAATAGAAGGTTTGACGAGGCTAATTGGTGAATAATTATTCTATCAACAATACTGGAAGAAGGTCCAGTAAGGTCGTTTCTCTGTTTATGTTTTGTGGAGAGAGTTCTGACGATATTTATGCATAATTTGTTTCTATAAATAACATTTTCATTGACGAAAGGAAGACAAATATATTATTACGTTTATTTAAATATTTTTGATTATTTATTTAGTTTCAACGCCTCTTGTCAACAGTTTGTCAGTTTATTGTTGTGGACGGTTCATCTAGACAATTTTCTTGGCTTTCCATGAAATTTGATGCAATAAAAGGTCACAGTACAAAGTTTACAATTAAAACGCGCCGTTACAAAGTTTTCTTCGTTTCTTTAATTACTTTAAATGACGACATCATGAACTAAAGTCTGAGGAAAGTATAGGACGACGGTGAACAGGCGGACATGAAATGAATCTCTTTGAATTGCGACGATCCATTTTTGATCAGACATAAGTAGAATTTTTAAAATGATCTGAGCATCGAAGAAAGCGAATTGAAGCTGTATTTGGCATCGAATAATACTTGGCAATGTTAGGCTATGGATGAGTGGTAAATCACAAAATAGGCCTCCTTAAATTGATCAAAACTGTAACTAAGATTTGTTTAGTTTGTTTTACTTCACTTTAAAGCACCCAGAGTCACGAGAGGCTAGCAACTCAACAAGTCAATGTCCCTGGTGTTTACTAAGTTCTAGATTTCCATTGTACTTTAACAATTACTCACTTTTTATCGAGTTTGGTTAGAACACGCACATACCTACCAGATAGAGTTCATGGTGTTATGAAGTCAGCGAACTTAATCACACAACTATGGGGGTGGAACATAAAAAAAAATATATCATACTGTAGTCACAAACAATATAATTATGTTCTATTTATGATGTCTACATTTCCATACACAGATTTTCTTTTACCATCGTCTCTTAATTACAGTGCCCTTCAGAAGTCCGTGGACAAAATCCTGTTTTTAGGATAAACTGGTAACACTGTCTAGTTCATTATACAAGTAATTGCTGGTAAATTTTTCAATTTATGTACAAAATATGATAAAAACTTACTTGTTTCAATAAGAAATGCTGCAGTAATAATTCAAAGAGTGCCGCAACGTGACTTTCAAAATGACGTCACAAATACCTGTCATATAGACTGGTTCACGAGTTACGTAGTTACCTTTCCACGCTCTATATACAACTCGGAAATCAGTCAATCGAATGTAAACATAGTGAATTCCATATTAAATGATACATTCCATATTCAAATAAGACACTGTTTGGTTTATATTTACCTGTGAAAGAAAGAAACCAGTAGCCTGTTCAATTATCCTAAACGTTCCAAAACGTTCCGTAACGATACATTCGGAACTCCTCGGCCATTCGCTTCGAATAATCTAATCTAATAAACAAATATACGATCGTTAAGGCAATGAGCGATGTTTCCAAATGTATGGACTAAAAACGAAACATCACTCATTGCCTAAACGATCGTATATTTGTTTACTTCAACACCGGTAGTTTCAAAATAGCGTCTAAATATGTCAGAGATTATTCGCAGCGAATGGCCGAGGAGATCCTAGTGTATCGTTACGGAACATTTTGGAACGTTTAGGGTAATTGAACAGGCTACAAGAGTCATCTGGGAAAATTCTAAAATTAGAAATAAGTTTTTTATCAATATATGATTGGTGCTATGTTACATGAAAAACTTCTTATTACAGTAACATTGCTGGTAGTATGCATGGTCGGGTTTTCTCAATGTTACATTTGTCCAAGAACATTTGGAGCACACTGTATATTGTCAATAAAACCAATTATCCACTAATTATAATTGATCTCATCTAAATATAGTCACACACAAACATCTATAACATGTTACAAGTATGTCTATGTTCTGGCCACATTAAGGGAAATTATATTATCAATTAATGTTGTGGTCTGTTGGAGCTTCTGATGGACACTCCTTTTAGCCTCGAGGTAAATGTTGATAAAACATGCTTAAAGTAAGAAGAGAGAGATGAATGAGTAGTGTATGAAAGAAAGAGGTCAACATATTAAAGGTGAGAATACAACAATAATATATCATTATATATCGCCCACCATTTACCAGTGTTTTATGTTTACAATAAAACCTGTCTAGGGTGTCACCTTTCCATAATTGTCCATATGTGGTTAACAACACATTTAGGGTTTTACGATCCCTGAATAGCAATACCACTCACAAATAAATACTGATTTTGAAAAGTATCGTACATGCTTATAAAATAGGATTTTTTTTTCATTTTTTTCATACAATTTATTATGTTTATCATTTAGTTTGGATTGGATTCATAATATAACTTGCAATCGAAAACAATTTGATATGAACTTCTATCCTGAGTAAGAAATTAACTCCCTGAAAATAGAGTAATTTTAAATATCTCGGGATGATATAATTAAAACATCTGGGACGGTGAAAAACTTAGGAATACAATGTTCAAACAAGTATAATTATGTTGTGTTTAATGACAGGCTAATGTAAGGTTAATGGCTTGAAGAGACATAATGTTGTTGATAACGTTCGAGTACATTGAGCATGCAACTAAGGGAGCTAAGCGTGTACTGGTTGAAAGGCGTCGTTCAATCATTGGTCTATATGAACATTTCTCGCAACTTGTTTTGAAAGAAAACGCATTGTTTCTTTTGTGTTGCTTTTCTTTGGCGGACCGGAATAATGACGTCATCACATCATAATTTTATTTGGCTGATAAGTTCTAAATGATGTCTGAGGTAGTTTTGACAGAAATGTATTGCACGTGAACAAAGCTTGAAAATGACACAACTAAGTATACTGTATGGATAATTGCCGAGGAGACCCGAAAACTCTAAAACTCTAAACTTAATAGGGTTCGTCCGGTAAATATACATGTATATTTTGATTTAATCGGAAATGCTGAGTTTATACGATTGGTTTGTTGGATATTCTAAAATGATTCATCATCTGTTAGCAGTGATATATGAATTAATATATCAATTAATTGCAATGATTAATTAGTCATACATATATTTTATTATTTTGGTTATTACTCTACCTTTGAGAACATTAATCATTTCTAACATTCGTACATGTACGCCCCTTTTACCGATTTCACTGAAAATAAAATTGGGTTAACTAGGTACAAATAAATCGCTCAAAATGATGAAACAGTTCCGAACAATTTTGCATTTTAAGTATCATTTCGGAAACACAGTAACTTAATAATGAGATTTTTCTAGATTTGCAAAACTGCAGATACAATAAATTTCCGTTATAACACCACATTAGATATTCCCAGATCATCATTTTGGACGATCTTAAGTCACAAGTGAAGAAAAATGTCTCTGTATTAAACCATTCCATAATCAAGACTTTTGGTTTTTATTATTGTGGAAGATTATTGTAACACAATTTTGCTAAATTGCTCCACAAAAAAACTAAATGCTGTATCCATTTTCGACAGGAACCATTCAAATTGTGTGTTTTAGCCTTTGTTGTGTTGATAACAATCTAGGGTCAGAATAAGATCCCTATTGTTTTAAATTAAAAGGGGTCATTTTGCTGTAAACTCCATACAGGGAAATAATTAACCAATTTAGTCAGGTATTTTTTTATATTTTAGATTCTCTTACTTGGGTAACGTAACAAACTTAGATAAAAAAGTCCATCACAGTAAATGTTCATTTTTACATGCCACAATGATTTATATGGACAAAAAACTCCAATATCTGCATTTGCATAAATGCTTTTACCGTGCATATGTTTAAACGTTCATTAAAGTCGCGTCCAACAATCAGTTTTTGTAAACTATTCTGAAATACGTCGTTTTTAGTGAAACTAATTTGTCCATTTAATACCAAATATGTAGAATTGTGGTACAAAAACAAAATGATGAATTAGGGAGTGAACTATTATATAATTTTTGTCACAACATAGGCAGGTTTCATCTTATTATAAAACACAGTTATGGTGTTTTTGTTTCTCATTGACGTAAAAGTCTTGAATATGTTTTTGTATCTATAAAACTAACCTAGGCATTTATTTGACTGGTGGCATGATAGTCCTTATGTATAATGTATTTGGAACATTCGGGTTACTCGGTGATTATCGTTATACAATCTACAAAGTCTTTAGCGAAAATAGAAGACTTCCGCATGGTAGTACGTATTAGTTTTGCTTAGGTTTGCAGATTTTACAAGAATCAGGTTAAGTCTTAGTAATTCGAGTTAGAGATTTAAGGAAAAGCATTATTCTAACAACGTTTTATAAAATTGCATTCAAGTTGTTTAAACTACCTTTTTCTTTTTTGAGCATGTACATTTCAGCTTAGTTTTGCTGTATATTAACACGTTTTTGTTCTTCCTACCAAGTCAACTTCTTCTTGGTAACAGTACTCACTAAAGATTCTACAAGCAGACGACAACTGCTTTAAGGATCACTATCAACTCAACAATTTGAGGAAAGTCATGACTTGCCGGAACCGGAAATCGTATGCAGATACTTTGATTCCAAGTTCAGTATATTAATAACTATATCGTGACAGCGGCTAACCTACAACCAACACAATCCATATTACGTTTGTGATCCTGAAATCTTACAAACTTACTTTCAATGTTCTACCACGGGAGCATTCTTTCTTCCCTAATTTCATTAAAATAGTACACATAGCATTACATTAATGCAGATTTAGCGTCATAATGACGTTCAAAGTAATGGTGTGAGAAAAATATTCAAAAATCCAATAATAACAAAAAACTTATATTGACATAGGAGAATTCTCACATGAGAGAAAATTACAATGTCAGAAGGATTTTGTCATGGGAATTTGTACTTTTGACTTAAAAGTAAACATAGTTTAGCAAATAGTAGCTAGCAGAAACAATACTGGTGTTATGCCCATATATAGATGTACTTTTGGTGAACATTTGAAAGGTATAAGATGATAAATATGAATGTACGTTTCATGTACACGATTCCCGAATTCGCAAACGTATTCTGGACTGAGTTGATCCTGAAATGGCTATTCGGATATGTTTATATTCAGCTTGTTTCTACTGAGGGAGCACAGACAGACGTTTGTTTAATGGCGTCGTTGATTAAGAATGTACCATTCAATATGTCTTTTCATATCCGATAAGTGATAAAACATTGAACCGTTTCTGACATTAATTAGCTTGTATATTGAAAAGGTTGGATGAATTTTATTGACAAATCATGAGCGGAGGTGTAATTGTTTATGTTTTCATCTATTAATAGATTAGAAAAAAACAAAAAGTTTGTAAGACAAAGAGTTAAGGAATAAATTCCATAATGCCGATTTACAACCATTAATATTTTAAAACAATGATAAATGATTAGCATGATTTTTCATTAGTTACATTACGTTAATCATTTCGCATTTTGCCAGATTGCCTACATGCAATTACGGAATTTGAGGGCTATTCGTAGGCACTTGACACAGGAATCAACGGAGGCCATGGACTTGTTCATTCCCACATCGACTTTTGCTATGATTTATTCACCGAGATACCAACCTACAAAATTCAAAATCAATAAGGGGTTTACAAGCGTGCTGCTAAAGTTGTTTTAAAAGCGTTATTCGATCAACCAAGTTCTTCACTCCTAAAAAGTTTCCATTGGCATCCAGTAAAAGCTAGAATCAAGCTTAAAGTCCTTGTAAAGGGTTTTTGTGTGATCAAGGGCACTACACCAAGCTATTTGAGAGATTTGTTCCTCGCAGCCAGATCTAGAGGTCACTATAGACTTCGATCTCAAAGTGACAATAACTTTGTTATTCCTATGCGGCGAGCAAAGATGGCAGATAGATCACTAGCAGTTGTTGGTCCAAAGCGGTGGAACAATTTACCTTGGCACTTACAAAACGACGAAGCTGGCCAGTTTAAGATCAAAACTTAGGACACATCTATTTAGTCTAACTCTAACCCTAACTCATGGATAAGCAATAAACTAAGTAAAACGTAATAGAATATTTTAACTTAAAAGAGTGAAATGTGTTGGTAGCATGCAGTAAATGTATCGTGTTCGGACTATATTATATGCATGAAAATATTCATTATACAACACGTTAATCAGAATGATTTATTTCCTACTGTACAAGCAAGTCATTGTTTGTCTGTACGTGTAGGGAAATCTTGTTTATAGAGATTACATATACTAAAATAGTTTAAAACACATTTTCACATCAATTAAAATTCTAACTGACAACCTGACAAAACTATTTACAAAATGATATTAACGTCATTATCATAATTCTAATTGACATATTTATGATCAACTTTCCTTAACTTTACCATTCTAACAACTTGGCTGAATAACTTAGAGTACAAAAAATTGTGTCCGAAAGTCGGCGCCCTAAATATTTAGATTTTTTATGTAGGTAAACATCATATTATCAGCTATGTAATTTAGGCCTACCGTTTAAAATTATTCTGTCAATACTAAGAATAAAAAATCCAGGGGCTATGGGACAGGCTGGATCTTAAAGTAAAAAAACCCGTTAAAGTGCGGTTTAAAGTCTGCTTCCATATATACATGTTCAGCCGACTTTACAATCTTGTACGATAACTCCTGATCATTGAAATCACCCATCAGGCAGGAAATCCCTGACAGTACCCATTTACATCTGGATGGAGTGGAACAATTGTAGGTAAATAGCAGTGCCTCTAGTGGGGATCAAACCCGGAACCTCCCTTCCACTAAGCGTGCTTCCTACCACTGGACCACTGACTTTCATATAATACATGTATATCTTCGCAGAGTATGGTTTTGAAATACTAAAAGCTACCAGGGATGTGTTAGCACATAAAAAGTATATATACATATTTATTCTTTCATCAGAGTTAGGTAACGTCTGAACGACCACCACATTTAAAGGACTGCTTGGTTTGATGCTAATGAGAGTGCCTCGGGGAGTAATGCTGGTAGAATGTTCCATGTATGAAAAGAACAAGGAAATAAGCAGTACAAAAATTGGTCGCATGTTGGGGAGTAACGCCTTTTGTGTATATATAAATGATTAAGCGCAGTCAGAAGGCGGTACTCTTTATGGAACTATTTTCACATAGTGTCATGGTAAAAGCGGTTATAAGGTTTTAATTTATTTTTACACGAGTCATGAAAAACATCACCGTTGGTTTGACATTGACTCCAGTAGCATGTTTAATTACCCTTAACGTTCCAAAACGTTCCGTAACAATACATTCGGAACTCCTCGGCCATTCGCTGCGAATAATCTAATCTAATAAACAGATGTACGATCGTTAAGGCAATGAGTGATGTTTCAAAATTTATGGACTAAAAACGAAACATCACTAATTGCCTAAGCGATCGTATATTTGTTTACTTCAACACCGATAGTTTCAAAATAGCGTCTAAATATGTCCGAGATTATTCGCAGCGAATGGCCGAGAAGCTCCAAATGTAACGTTACAGAACGTTCGGGGTAATTGAACAGGCTACTGGTTACAGTCGGGGATCTGAAATACATTCAATATTTTCACAGAATTTCGGTTTTTTTCTCAGTTGTTTTTAGTATTTATGATAATAGGCTAGCTATGGAGTTAATATATCATACACCACTATGCCAAGACAATTAATTTCTCCACGATAAATCCACAATATATACGTGTATACAAATATTTATCACAAATACGTTAATATATTATAAAGGCAAAGGGAATGTAAAACTGACATAGAAAACTAACGTGAAATGTCCAAAAACTTACAAGTTATTGTCACAGGTTATAAACTAGGGAGATATAGGTCAGTAGGTGATAGACTGAAGGAAGATGACCGGTCACCACTGTACCGTGTATGATGAATATACCATTGTATGGAAATAATCTATCTTACTTGAAGTCTACTTATGATGAAAGACTTCTGGGAAACCAGCCTGAACGGTCAAACTCCAAAAACAGACACGTCAAACTAACTGATCCTTACTATGAAAATGCTTTCAAGCCCCATTATCAAAAATAACACCGTTTTTGGACTGCAGAAAAAATAGACACCCCTAATGAACAAGATTTTTTAATAAAACGGAAATATTGCTTAATTATGTTTATGTTATTTATTGCATTTCAAAGTGAAAGTAGATTGAAACCGAAAGTAGACTTTGGTTGTCAATACCTGAAACCATAGTTTTGATCAGAGTATGTTTAAAATGAAGTCTTGTTACATAAAAAGACTGCTCCAAATTATATAATAAAGGTAAAAAACTACTTTAGGGAGTTTGTACAAAACTATGAAAACAATATGATTGAACCAGATTGGTTTCTGTTTTACCGACGGTAGCTGTCTTTTTTGTGTCTTTATTCCTGCAGTAAAATTCCGCAACATAGCCACCTTGTTTATTTCGGTGTGTCTTTAAAATGGGGCAGTTTTTTCGTGGTGTGACAGTGTCTTTAAAATGTGACAGTTGGTCATTAAATGAAAAAAAACCTGATCGACGAGACACTATAAAACAAGTGTGGTGATGGTTACAAAGGATCGTTGTTGTTAGATTTCTTCAGATCTTAAAACTATGTATTAAAAGGATTAGTAGGCAAAAATTTCAGTTCCAATTTTCCTGGTTCTGCATTGTACATGTACTTTTATAATTGTGATTGAAACGAACAAACTGTTATATTACTTGGCAAAATATTTCTATACGTTGTCTTTATATTTGGGGTGTTTCCTAACAAGACCCACGTGGGTCAGGTTAGCTAAAATAGATTAGTGTTAAAATATGCATTTACTGATGAGAAGATACTAGAGCTAGTTTTCTGTTTTAAGAGACCAGAACAGAACAGATGTTTTTATTGAAGATTTGTACAACAAAGGCACATGATCTTACAAAACATTTAAGTACAAAATATAATACAGATCAATGATTAGACACATATACAAAGGAAAACAATGCATACACAAGCATAAATATTTGACTTAACATACAGAATTGTGTTGCAATATATACTACTATGTTTATGAGAGTGGCATGTAATTTAAAGGACAATGTTATTTCTAACATGCAAGGCAGATTTAATAAATTTTGATAAATTAAACAAAATAAATATGTCGTATTTTTTATCTAGAATATCTATGAGCAGTGATGTATCTGTGGGACGTGTGCTATAGATATTTGGAGGTCCTGGGTTTGAATTATATCCGGAACTCTGCCAACTTTCTTGTGCAAGAAATTTACAAGTATTTTTTTCATTTAACAATGTCGATCTTATTTGGTGCAGTAGTTTTCTTCCACGGGTACGGTTGTCATTAAGTTAGATTAGGCTGTCTGGACATCATTGTATTTTATGTTTGTTTCACTTTTGTTACTCTACAAGGTAAAACTATTACCTAGTCACTGAGAAATCTGAAATTATCTGAATTTAAGATACTTTACCTAGTCTTATTTTAGACTCTCAAAAACATAAAGAATCGGACTATCTGAATAGAACTGTCCAACATATAAACGTTTTGTTTGGTCCTAAAGATTACAGGTTAGAAGATATCCAGAGATTTCAGGTGTAGAGATTTCAGGTTGAAATCTAAAACAAAATTATTCAGCGATTTCAGATTTAAGACGTTGAGCGAGTCAATGTTAAAGATGTTTAAAGATATTTCCGGTCAAATATGTTCTGGTCAAATATGTTCAGATATTTTAATTCAAAGATGATCTTATATATTTCAGGTCAAGTAAGTTCTGAGATTTCAGGTAAAATTTATTAACGATTTTAAGTTAAAGATATTGAAAGATTCTATGTCAAATATGGTCAAAGATTTCCGATTAATTATGTTCAAAGTTTCAGTTAAATTAAATGTGTTAAATTATTTCAGATCAAACGTGTTCATATATTTTAGGTAAAAGATGATCAAAGATTTCAGGTCAAAGATTTCAGGCAAAAAAAAGTTCAAAGATTTCAGGTCAAAGATATCAGGTCTAAGATGTTCAAATATTTTAGGTAAAAGATGTTCAGATCAAATATTTTAAAATAATTCAGATCAAATGTTTCAGGTTTAAAGACGTTAAGTGGTATCTGGGTTTACTGTATACAAGTGTCCAATATACAGAGTAAAATACTCAGTGACAAAGATGATTTATGAAATAACTCATGATTTATTGTCAGATTTAATGCCGTAAATTTTTCACTCCAATCCACATGTAGGTCATGTAATAAATGGTCTGTTATATTATACATTATATATAGTTGATACTGGATTCATCCTGATAACACAGGTGAGGCAATTATCGCTCGCTGGTGTCTTGTTTTTTGTTTTGTTATAACGCAATACACAGGTCATATACGCAGACCAGTCAACTCACTATTCCTGGAAAGGCTTACTTTTTGCATTTAGCTGTCAACAAGTAACTTGGCACATACTCCCGTCAGAGACTAACTAATGCCCTGCCTGATTAAGAAACAGTGGTAAGAGGAGAATGTCCGTGGGAATTATTTCATGACCAAAGTCCACGAAGGTATGGCCAGTCTGAAATTCGAACATATGACCTCTCCATCAGTAGAATTGTGTCCCACCAACTGAGTAAGCCGGCGGGTACCAGGTTCATTCATGGCAGATTTCACTATGTAATCAAAGGATCATCACATTGTGCAGTTTTATTTGTTGCCATTCTCCTATAACAGTCATTTATATGTCAACTTTAATGTTTCCCATTTTCTGCAACTTCGTCATGAAAAATCAACGCTGAGACAAACTTTTGTATTTTATACTTATCACTAACCCTGATAAGCTTGCAAAATGCGGGCTACGAGCCATTGTCGTTCTTGATCAAACGGCACCTTCAATGCACATTCAATCCGTATCACCGACTCTGATTACCTTGCAAGAAGTGGACTACGTACTATTCTGGAGCTTGAGCACATCACACCTGCACGGTGTCCTTACGGAGATCGTGATGTAACAAGACTATGTCATTATTTTGAATATTTAGTTCCGTGAGTATGTTTTATATACTTGTGTCATATGTTTTCACTTATACTGGGAAAATTACACCATTTATCATGTTAACAATGAGTGTATATACAGTCTTCTATCTCGTTGTTGAAATAATAAGCCTTTCATTATTAGCTTGTCATTGTGACCAATGTTTCATTCGTATAAACATGTCAACCAGTACGAACGTTTAGTCAACTCATTCACCTAACTATTTGAATAATGGTGTGTTTCTCCGAAAACCTTTTTAGTTTTGATAAATTAGTATGACTTTATGGGAATAAAGATAGATGCAAACCCGGAAGTGAATCATCGAAGTGGTCATTAATATAATTTCATGTAAATTTTTATGTTTTACTATGAAATGTATCGTTATTCGATGAAGATATATATTAAAGCCAATATTTTAATTCTGTAACTGTGTCTGTCATTTCTCACTCATCATACTAGCTTTGCTAGTCTCCATCACCAAGAATACTACACAAATATGAACTTGTCCTTTTAATACAGAGTATAACACTGGTATTAACACTAAAGTCATTCTCCGTAAGCAGATATCCTTCAGACGTTTTGAATCTTGTCTCTTTTGCTGCAAGAATTTGATGGAAATAAAATTTGGGTTACTTTCTGAAGATCACGTGACTCCATACCCTTAGCGTACTGGGGGTGAGAGTTTAGTCCAGTCCCGCGTTCAGTAACTTCTGATAGCTAACGTTATGGATACGGAGAATTCAACCCGAAGACAACTCAACCCGTGCAATACTCAACTTAAAGTTGGGACAGCTCAATCCGTTAGTAGGAGATTGAATTGTCTCGGGTTGAGTTGTCTAGGGTTGAGTTGTTCCGACACTTACGTTACGGAACGTTTTGGAACGTTCAAGGTAACTGAACACGCTGCTGGTGTAACCAGATTTTAGATGAAACGTTTTGATTCATGTAACTTTGACTGCTGACAAGGGCGTAAATAAAAATAAACAAGAAACAAGACCATTATCTTTGTTGTCTGTTCCTTTTAAAATACAAAACTGTCAACAAAAGTCGAGACAAACGCCGACTCGTCGTGACCGAAAAGCGCTTGCATCAGAAAAGCGTCTGACTGACTCAGCTCTCTACGGTTGTCTGATTCCTGACCATTTAAAGTATGTAAAGAAGGCATGAATGAATAAAATACAAACTAAACATGTATCTGAATGAAACCATGACCTTGCTGTTGCCGTAATGTTTTGATGTCCGTGGTTGATATTAAATTAGCCGTAAAAAGAACATGTGGGCGCTTGCAGATCTCTAACGTCTAGACGCTTTCAAGCAAATTGAAAATATACGTTTTGAAATTCTTACTTTAATGTTTATTTGAGAAACATCATGTCGCAGACAAGAATTTCAAGCTGACTACAAAATACTAATTGAAAATTAACACTTAACACACGATACATGTCATCTCTTAACCACGCACATGCGTTTGTGACCTTGGCTTTTGATGTACTGCACGCGTATATATTCAGACATGACCTGCTGTGTTTTTTCTTACTTATTCAACGACAAATTGAAATACTGCAAATACTAGAAATTACTGCAATGACGATTTTCAGTACTTCCTCGAAGTTTTAATCCAGTATTTTCTTAATTTGTTAATTTTGCTCCAAACAGCTGTCATTGGTTGGTTTAAGACAGTTTTATACTCGAATCTCGCACTTTTTGTGTCAAAAATGAGTCTAATGTCGTAAAAATAAAAGGTCGCAATGTCAAAAATAAAGACTTACTACATAAAGGTCGATGGGTCATTCTGTCAATGCGTTCCTCACATTTCAGATGTTGTCAGTCTGTAAAATATTGGATTTTGTCACATAAGGTTTAAAATTTATAAATCTTCACTTATATTACTATCAAATGGTTACAGCGTTAATAATTTTTGTAGAAATAGGTAATGCCACTACAGGGTATATAGTTACGTGATTTCAGAATGTTAAAAAAGTCTTGTTTTTGTCCAGTTTTAAAATATGCAGCAGCCAAATAACAAGTTTGTTTGTTTGTTTGTTGGGTTTAACGCCGTAGCAACACTTTGTATAGGTCATATAACGGCGGTCAGTCAGCCTACTCACTCCTCCTGGAAAGGCTAAATCTCTAGATTTAGCTGTTAACCAACTACTAAGCACATACTTTCGTCAGTGACTGACAACTGCCCTACATAATTAAAAAATATTGGCGGGAGGGAGAATGGCCGTAGAAATAATAATTTTATGACCAAGCTCCACGAAAGTATGCCCCGACCGAGAGTCGAACCCACGACCCCTCGATCAGTAGACTTGCGTGCTACCAACTGAGTTAGCCGGGCGGCTTTCCAAATGACAAATAAGCGTCAATTAGTGCATAAAATAATCACATGCATCACGTTTCTTTGTCCAAAATGCTCATATTAATCTGTGAATTGTTATGGTTTGTTTACTCAGAATTCTCTGCAAAGACTGTATTTGCTCATAACCTAATTTACCGCTCGATTCAAATTTTGAGAAGAGGGTATCATGTTAAAGATCAAATCTTACAGGACCAATTTAGAAGTTTGGGGGAAAGAATGGTAATAGTTATTTTATGCGCTATTTAATCTTATGCAATTCTGGAAAGAAAAATCGGCGAAAAGCAAATTTGTGTTAATATTGTCAGTACCTCTTCAGAGCAAAAACAAAACTTAAATTATTTTTCACCCGCTCCTCAATGGACTAGTATTAAGCAGATAAGAACGACCTACAAGCCAAGTAGGTAGTGTGCCTGATCGTTAATGTTGAGGTCGTTGCTTCGATACGTGTGCCAGCACTTCAGACCTTCGTGGAGTTTGGTCATACTGTACTTTCTATAGCCAATCTGCTTCATATCACTATATCAAGTTCATGTGACAACTATCAGTTTCAAGCAAAGTGTGTGATTTGAACTGATTAGAAGTTAAAGTATATGCCTAGAGAATGAAGTCCTCCCTGGGCAATCATACGATAAAAGGTACTAGTTATTAGATTTGGTTGAAATTTTCTACATTTTGAAAATACCAAGCAGTGTCTGTTATTTTGGCGAAATAAATAATTCTTACTATTTAAAGTCAAACTGGCATATAAGTTGTAAGAATTATACAATAAAAGTCACAAAAGTGCATAGAAAGTGTCTATACCGTGACAAACGGAGTAGATGTTTTTTACATGAAACACCATCATTTGTAGTAGTATGTCAATTTTCACTAAAATTGTCACCATCAGAGCACTAATTTCCTGCGTTTAAAATGTTGCCATACAAAATGGAGAGTTTTATTAAATGTAAATATTTAAGTTGAAATCTGCCAATGAGTACTATTGACAGACTGCTGTGGAGCCTGAAGAAATTGCCAAAAGGGTGGCGCGAAACAAGACATCTAATCTAATCTTATAGTTGAATTTAGTGTTTTTCTGGTGTTTTGATCTGTGTGTATTTGTTATTACAAAAAAGACACCTGTAGCTAATGTATATCTACTTAAACTAGAATAAAACTTCAGATAAATATGTCTATTTATGTAACCTGAGGAGTCACTCAATGTCATGATACTGTTAACAAGTCTTTAAAATTATGTTAAAACTATTATTGTTATTATGTCTTGAAAAATAAATTATAAATTGTTGATAGGATGCCACCTTTAAGTCAAACATTGACCGTAGTATTGGTACATCAAAACATTGCATAAATATGTCACTAGCAAACATTATACTCTATTGTAATCTATGGTGGAGCATTGGAACCATCCCATTGTGGTTTGCTTCATCGGTCTATTCGGAATCTATAGTCACGTGATTCACAACGACATATAATAAGGTAAACAAACACCGTTTTTTGACAAACTCCCTTTTTGACAAATAACTAATTGGCATCAAATGGCACATAAATATTACCACTTTCTCCTGTGAATTTTGACCATTCACACTTAATGCTTTGCACAACAGTATTTCGCAATATATTTTGTGCAGAAGATTCACAGAAAACAATTACGATTCACGTGCTAAATTTTTGTTTCGGAAATAGAAAAGTCGCATCTATTTTATGCGGTGTAAGCTTAATATCTATAATTAAGCCTGTGAACGAGCAGGACAAGTGTCTATCTATCTTTTGAAGATCACATGACTCAATAACTTGCTAAAAATATTAGACTTCAAAGCCACCAAACTTGGCGTTAAAGCGGAGCAACCATACTTCATGTTGAAGAAAGATGACATTGTACCATAGCAATGAATCACACGATTGAATTGATGAAGCGATGGAACATGTCGCGCTCTAGTTTAAAAGTTGCCTTTGGTCCTCTTGCTTCGGTGCATAGTCTTATTGCTGAACCATAGTCTTATTGCTGAACTATAGTCTTATTGCTGAACCATAGTCTTATTGTAGAACCATAGTCTTATTGCTGAACCATAGTCTTATTGTAGAACCATAGCCTTATTGCTGAACTATAGTCTTATTGCTGAACCATAGTCTTATTGCTGAACCATAGTCTTATTGCTGAACCATAGTCTTATTGCTGAACTATAGTCTTATTGCTGAACTATAGTCTTATTGTAGAACCATAGTCTTATTGCTGAACCATAGTCTTATTGCTGAACCATAGTCTTATTGCTGAACCATAGTCGTATTGCTGAACCATAGTCTTATTGCTGAACCATAGTCTTATTGCTGAACTATAGTCTTATTGTAGAACCATAGCCTTATTGCTGAACTATAGTCTTATTGCTGAACCATAGTCTTATTGCTGAACCATAGTCTTATTGCTGAACCATAGTCTTATTGCTGAACCATAGTCTTATTGTAGAACCATAGCCTTATTGCTGAACCATAGCCTTATTGCTGAACTATAGTCTTATTGCTGAACCATAGTCTTATTGCTGAACCATAGTCTTATTGCTAAACTATAGTCTTATTGTAGAACCATAGTCTTATTGTAGAACCATAGTCTTATTGTAGAACTATAGTCTTATTGCTGAACCATAGTCTTATTGTAGAACCATAGTCTTATTGTAGAACTATAGTCTTATTGTAGAACCATAGCCTTATTGCTGAACTATAGTCTTATTGTAGAACCATAGTCTTATTGTAGAACCATAATCTTATTGCTGAACCATAGTCTTATTGTAGAACCATAGTCTTATTGTAGAACTATAGTCTTATTGTAGAACTATAGTCTTATTGTAGAACCATAGCCTTATTGCTGAACTATAGTCTTATTGCTGAGCCATAGTCTTATTGCTGAACCATAGTCTTATTGTAGAACCATAGTCTTATTGTAGAACCATAGTCTTATTGTAGAACCATAGTCTTATTGCTGAACCATAGTCTTATTGCTGAACCATAGTCTTATTGCTGAACCATATTATTATTCTAGAACCATATTTTATTATTGTATTAGCACATAATAAATTCTATAAATGTTATAATATGTCATAAACAAGACATGTGTCTTCTCTTCAATGGTCTGGGTGGTACGCAGATGTGACTGATCCAACATTACAAAACACTATATAAATGTTACTTTCTGTAATAATTCACCAAGAGTGTCATAGAGACTAACAATGTTGGCATAACATGTCATTGATCAAATATACATCTGCATCGTAATAATGACATCATTATGAAAGACATTTGACGATGACATTTTTTGATAAAAAATTAACATACTTAGAATTATAATTCACTTTTTGTGAACTCTTTTCATTTCCATTATAAGACAGAATGACGAGGGAACTAAGATAACCACGGAAGATCATACTTATGATAGAAAAAAATCTTTCCCGTCCGTATTCTGCTAATTTAGTGCCATTAAATGAAAATTTGAAGTCATGTGACATGCATACAACGCTAGGTGACTGTCTAGCGGATTACAATTATCTACCATTGCACTTTTGTCTGTAAAGTGGTTTTTAATTTAGAAAGTAAGCTGGTGTGTGCCTTGCTGAAATTTATACGTGGTGCTAAAGAATCAGATCTAAATTAGGGTTTTGATGCATAATTGAACCCCTAACAGTACCACAATATAATGCACTGTACAAAATATGGAAGCTCTATGCCTGATTCTCCAGAGAAACCATATTTTATGTCAGTATACAAAATGTCTTATTATAAACAGACATTGTCATGAAATGGGTTTTACGTCGTCTCTTTTCAAAAAAAAATCTCACGAAAAAATGTTATCGTAAGTCAATTTCATAAATTTTGCAGTTCAAAATCAAGAGACTAACTATGGTATGATATTCAAAACGTATACAATATGCTACATAATTCAATACCATTTTGAATTGAAGTGCCAAAAAAGACTGGATTATGAATATTTCTTGCTCTTGACTTACGATAATTTTCATCGAAAGATTTTTTGTGAAAAGCGCCACAGAGCAAGTGCTAATTAGGAGATGCATTGTTCGAAAGCCGGATGAACTGACAGACAGTCACAGTACGGAGAGTGTTGACTTTATCTCATCTTGAGTACTAGTCCATGTTAGCTAAAAAAATATACCAAAAAGAAGTCAACCCAAGCCATTATATTAAGTGGAATAAAGTTTTTATTTTGTTCAGTTTTACAACAATAAATATATTTAATAAAATAAAACAAACAAGTCAATAAGAAAAAACCTTTCAAACAAACATAGTACGTTTATTATAGTTAAACACTAGAAACTGTACATTTTTGTGAATAAATGTATAGTCTGTTCTGTTCTGTTCTGTTCATTGTGCAACACTATAGAATATCCCTTCACAATAAATAATATCGACTTTTCAAATTGTTATTGTTTACGTTTCTGTAGCGAATGGGGAAGTGGCCAATGTCCGATACAAAAATATGTACATGCACATCATTAATGGCTTTATAAGAGAAATAATATCTTAACAAATTATGAAAAAATATAGCCGCTCATTCGCAGATTTTAACTTAAATATCAACTTTTCTGAAACATTCAAAACTTCATAGACACAATAAAAAAACCTAAAAACTAAATCTATGAGCGAGTATCTGATATCCTAATGTTAAAATATTAATTTTTATATCAACAAGTAGAAAATGGAGATGTTTACCAAGTTCATTTCTCTAGTGCATGTTAATGAAATCCTACAATATAAAGTTAAGAGTATTGTTTGGCCTGTATTCAAATTAAGCAGTTTTTCTCAAGTTTTGTACATAACAAAACATTGGATTTCTAAGAAATGGGAGGGCGTAGTTTGACGTTGTACGAATAAACAGAGTTGACCTTAGTATGATATAGAATTAAATAAATAATGGTATTCAAATGGGTTAAAGTAAAAATAAATAATGAATTAAATGTATACGAGTATATTTTCTCTCATTTTGACTGGTGAGATATGGTGTATATAGATGAAATATTACAATGGAATTAAATATGTAAAATATAATAATTTAACTGCAGTGAAAATACAGGTATGACATAATGTTATGAATGATAATTAATCCTATACTAAATGCGTAAAATAAATTGAATTTTAGTAAATTTTGATGTAGAAAGGTTTCATTTTTAACTCGTGAACTTAGAAAATGGCCCGATGGGAAAAGATTGAAAACGGAATTGTTAAAGTTTAGTATAGCCGGTACATTCTTGTACTATGATTAGCTTAAGCTAAAGTCCTATATGCCTTGCAAGTTAAGATATACAGTACAATTTAATTCCAACAGATAGAAAATTCATACTAATGAAGTTATTTCGTGATAAAGCTTACTACGTGTTTCGAATTAATCTTGAATTAATTACGTATCACTTTTAAATACTTATAATTATAAATTATGCACCAGTTCAAGAACCTTCTAAAAAGTCTTCAGGTTGAAAACAACTCACCATATCTCATTAATTACGGAATGGCGTCACGCGATATGAATATTATTAAGGTACTTCATACGTTTTTTGAATATTAGAGTGAGTAGAAAGGAGACGGTGTTATGTTTTATTTACACATCGTGACGACCACTTTATAATTAAACAAATGTTTCTTGATAGGGGTGATTGAGTGTTTTGTGAAGTTAAATATACAGTGTATTAAAATTAAATCGTTTGAATTGCGACCTTTTTTAAGTAAAGTTTAAGTAAAGAAAATTGAAAATTGACGTCTCGCTATTTGGCTGACTTTCTCAAGAACATGTCTAAGTGTTGAGAGGTTTTGAAGTCTTATACAGGGCCCGTCAAAAATTCCTCAGATAGAAACTTATTTGTAGAATGAACCGATTCGTATTCACTTATAAAAAAAGAAACAAAGGGTCAGCTGAGCAAATTAAAAATCCACGTTTTTATTAGATCAAGATATGATTTAAACTACGTAACATGAATAAGCTTTCTTAATACATGTAGTAAAATACACGTGGCATGAATGGTCGGTTTTATAAAAACTTTATTCGTCCAAAAACTTTTGGATGGCTCTGTATTTTTTTTTCGTATTTGTATCCCAAATATAAATATGTAATATAATATATTTTAAATATGATATCATTGAATCAACAAGAAAGTATAGAAGTGGTACTCATATGGAATCTTAAGTGATACCCATTGATACCATAACCTAAATATTAAGTTTCTTTCCATGAGCCACAGGGGGTCAGAATTTAGATAATACTCTGATAGAGCAACCCTAGGATTAGTTGTAGGTAGCCCTTCATATATCTTCTTAATTAAATGATTTCAGGGTATTCTTATGTTTGGTCTTATGGTCAGGAATATAAATATGAGGTCACGGACCAAATATAAGTAAGTGTCTAAAGTCCAATTAAAATAGCATTATAAGATTTCACAATTTTTGACAATTTACCAATAAAACACTCAATATTTAAAATACGATTTCTTACAGATCACAAAAGATAGGTAAGTTATGTTTTCGTCTTAATCCATCAAAGACAATATGTTTAACAAGTTTTTAGGTTGCTACAATAGTACATTGTGTATGCAAAATTAAATGAAGCTGTTACCACTGACTGATTGTGGTGTAGTCAATTAAACCACGTGTGGTGTAGCCTGCACTGACCACATATTTTATTCTGACACAAAACTTGTAATAAAATATACCCAAAAAAGGAAATAAATTATAAATACACTAATATACTTGTACATGTATGTATGCTAAACAAATGTACTAAATGAGCTGTCAACGTTGTGACTGTTAAAATGCATGTAACATCAAAAGGCGTTTATGAATTTATAATAAACTCATGTATATATAATATCCATACATTAATCATAACTTTCCTCCTCGTTAATTCACCACACATGTCATTTTCATTTAAAGTGTGACGGTAATGATACTAACGTTGCGGCCAAGTCACGTGAACGTCAAATTGATTTAAGCATTCGAGAAAGATCGCGTATTTTCGTATTTCTATAATATTTTGTAAAATATTTGATAAATTTCGGAAATTAAAAATTTTGGTTTCCTGGACGTAAAAACTAACCACCGAATGTGTTTTGAGGTATGAAAAATGACCAACATTGTTATATTTCTAATAAAACCTCCAAGCTATTCCAAGAATTAAATTTGAATATAGTAGGGAAAAATTTGGGGAGGGGCAAGGTGGCAAACTGTTACTTCATATGCTAAATTTATGATAATAAATGTCGTTGTACGTATTAAATATTCATAATTTACACAAATGATATGTCTATATTAGGTATCAAAGAAGAATTAAAAGAATTTCAGCTCCAATCGATCAAAGCATGTTGTTAGTGTATCCCCTCGTTCTATATTACCGTACCAATTTCAGAATTAATAAACTAGTCTCTATAATAATGTTGAAAGAGTTGGGTTGAAGAAATGTTCATTTCTATCATATAGAATGGTTTCTACATACGAAATGAATAAAGTCAGACTGAGGACGTCTAAATACGGTTGGAAGGTCTGCAGCAAACAATCAGAGGTAGTTTGTTCTTGCTTATATTTTGTATCTACATTTTCACACAATTTATTACTGGTCAGTTAACTTGATACTGGCCACAGAAGGTTAAGTAGTATGCCATGTCACCTATAAAATATAAGTGACCTCAAAATGACCATTGCGGCTACATGTACATTTTTACTGCATGTCCAGGAATTTCCCCGGTGACCATTTTTCAGTGATGACCATGTACACATCACGTACCAGTAGCCTGTTCAATTGTCCCAAACGTTCCGTAACGTTAGGATCGGAACAACTCATTCCATAGTCAACTTAACCTGAGACAACTCAATCCTTTACCAACATAATGAGTTGTCCAACTTTGAGTTGAGTTATCCGCAGGTTGAGTTGTCTTCAGGTTGAGTTGTCCCGTATCCGTAACGTTCGCAAACAGTCGTTACTGAACACGCTGCTGTTACATTAAGTTGATATAACTGATGATTAAAGTATAAAGGACAACAATGAGTGAAGTATTACAGAATAAGATAAAGTGAAATAAATGTCAAGACATAAAATGTAAAAAATGGACGGTTAACATACATAGGCCTATATAAAGATTGAATTAAATCTGACCAGCTTCACGTCGATTTATTTTTTCCTTGAAATGTTTATAACCTACAAGTTTTTCTGATTTGGTATCTGGTATACTCTTGAATTGTATTGAATCTGTTAACAATATGACGGTTTCATATCCAGTTTTCATGACCATGTTATAAATGCACGCTTCCCTTTAATCCGAACAATAGTGATGTCATTATCATGATCATGACGTCACTATCTAACCATGACGTCACTTCAATTTAAACTGTAACAATCAATTAATGTATCAAACACACAAAACCATTAATGTTAATATTTCCAAGCACAAACAAGAACATTTGGTAAATGCAACAGATCTCAACACGTCATCTCAGTTTGAAGCACGCTTTCGGGATATCAAACACATTGCGTACGTAGATACTATGGGTCCGATTGACGTCACATTGTGAGTGGGTGATTGTGACGTCATCGAGAGTATCTTTTGATGACAGTTTTTGATATTCTTTAATCTCCATGGCAATTCTGAAAAAAACATAAACAGTTTGAACATGAGTGATTAAATAAAGACAAAAAAGCTCTTTGATAAAAACTCATTATTCAAAATTATCTATCTAGAACAAGGTAGCTCTTCAATACAGGGAGAGGGACATTCACCTAAGCCCCTATAGATATATTTAGCCTCGCAGTATAATTTTTGTTTATGGCATTATTGACTGATTAGATTGTAATATCAATTGATAGAGTGTTGATGAATCAATGTAAATCAATATAGGATCTCAAATGGGTTATAATGCATTGAAACCCGGGGGTTTCATACGTGCACTTGCAAATATTTAAACGATTAAACAAGAAGTTAAAAAACTTTTACCACCACTGCCCAGTCACAAGTAATTTATATAACGCCCAGTTTAAAATTACTTACAAAATAGCACCAAATTTAGTTTACAACTGTCACTTCCGGTCAAACATCTGGTATGTATTCCTCCGCCATATCATGTACTACTTCTAATCGATCACTCTCGCTTCCGGTAGTTTCGTTGCTACTTCTTGATGCAGCACTTCCGGCTGATCGTCTGGCCCATTTCAATTCATCACCGTCTGGTACTATACTGATTTGTTGAACATTGTTAGAATTACCTCGTCGTTGCAGAAAATGCCTTTTCACAAACTTGTAAAATCGACCATCTTTTTTCTCCTGAAATAAAATATGGTAAAAACCATGATCATATAAACATACAGTGGCAGATACAGTTCAGTTGTTAGCATGAAAAAACTCAGAATCTAGATATCTTAAGTAAATGCCAGTGACAATAACTACCATTATTACATTATTTAACCTTCTCTATGTTTACATGTTTACTTGTTACTAGTTAACCAAATAATTAGCGTGAGAGAGAAATTAAAGGTTACATTCGTAAACAGTGAAGAGTAGTTCTATTGTGACCATTTTGTTGCAAAGCGCGATAACTCTGTGAAAGTAAATCATAAAGTAGGTCAAGAGTTATCTTCCTTAACAACATATTGCTTTTGTTACATTATAAAGTTAACAATTTATTTGTTTTATAAAATTCTCTTAGATTTCAATGAATGGAAACTTACAATGAATTTCATCATTTATTGAGTAAATAACTTTAACATTAAACGTTTATTTTTTATATCAGTTTACAGTTTGTTGTGAAATTGACATTACAATGTTATTGACACAAAACATATACAGTAAACATAATACAAATAGGACAAAAAGAAAAGTAAACACACGTGAAAGAATGTACAAAAACGTGGTTTATACATGACAGACCATACTAAAACTCATACATATTACAAAAACATAAATACAATGTAGATCTAAATAACACAGTTACTTCGACATCAATTATTTAACATTGACAGTGGCCGATAGATTGTTGTAAGAATTTTGGCCGAGTATATTTATTTATTTATTTATACTGGGTTTAACGCCGTGTCAACGCATTTAGGTTATTTTACGACGTCCAGCGCACCTAACCTAGCTTTCCTGGATCCTTGTCTAGTATCAGATCTCACCTACCATTCCGCATGGCCGGAAACTTCTCCATATACATTATTTACTGATCAAAACTGACATTATTGTCAAATTTTCATGGAAGGATATAACCTTCCCGGGGGGATTCGAAACCGTACCCCCTTTGGAACACTTGATTTAAGATTTAAAATCCAGGCGCGCCACCAACCGCGCTAACGACCCGGGGACCTAAATATACAGATTCTAGTATTTTAAAATACTTTTCTAATAAAGATTGATAAGACTATTACAATGTAGTTATTTAAGTATCGGAGGTTATATTGTATAAATTTTATTAAACTTACCCCTTTCTGTTTTTTCTTAGATTTTTTATCTGCTTCCATACTGTCTATTGTATCAACTGATTCCTGGAAATAGAAACAAATAAATACTGTAAAAGTAACACTTACAATCAAGTAAGTTTTTATTGGAGACAGTCCGTGAGGTCTAAAATACATACTTTTTAAAAATGTTGAAAATCGACAGAACGCTTCAAACAATGGAATTTTTAGTATTCAGCTGTTCGTTGTTCAGTAAAATAATTGTGAACTAGTTATTCAATGTGATTTAAAACTTGTCATACCCATGACAACAGTATATTTATAATGGTAATCGACATCTTAATCGTTTGCTGCCTCCGTAGACTAGCAGTACATACATGTACAATGTCATCTTTAATTACCTTTACACTTTACCAAATGTGAGTATTTACCAATATTTGAGCATTAAAAACGTGTCTTTAGATACATGAACATTCTCCGTAAATTAAAGGTACTCGTTCACATATTTCAACTTAAATATCATTTTTTTTAAACTATTAAAATTGTGTGGAAACATTTTTAAGCAGAAAATTAGTGATTTGATGATGAAAATGTTAGTGCAATTTGACATAAAAGTACAAATGATTGTATTTCTAGTAGTAAAAATTTACTCCGTATGTCACGGTATAGATCATTTTAGTTAATTTTTGTGACTTTTATTGTACACTTCTTGCAATCTATAGGTCAGTTTGTACTAAAATATCACGACTTAATTTTTCTGACACAATTACCGACACTGACTAGTATTTTTAAAATATTGAAATACTTTACCAAATCTGTGAACTAGTACATTTACAATTGTATAAAGTATCATTACCCCCCCCCTCCCATTCAAATATTACATTAAATAATAACTATTCTAATGAGTAAGTACACCAGAAATGAATTTTTGATTGTATAAATAAGAAACCATCATTTTTACAAGTGTAAAGGTAATTTTGGATGACATTTTGTATAATACAGAGCAAATATATACAACTGTACTTTATTTATGAGTTATATAGTTAAAGTTTTAACTTGGCATGTTAACATTATTGATTTATGCATTATATATCATTTATTTGCAAATGAAAATATTACAATACAAATAACATTAAAAATAACATCAGTCACTTAGTCAAGCTATAGAGATCTAGACACAGATCATATTTATATGTAAATCAGTCTATACGTATGTTTACCTGTTACATGTACATTATTCATTTAAGAAACAGAATAAATTAATTTTTCAAATAAAATGCATTTTAAACCTAAAAATATTCATGGTATTATAGATCTAGCTATATATTTTAAAATACAAACATATAATCCTCTTATAAGAGTGTTTAAATATCTCCCTGGTACGCACGTAAACAAACCCTGGCTTTATTTACAATTACTCAATATCCATCTACTGTGAACCAATGCCTATATAGATTTTTTATTTGATCAGTTCTTAACATCATTATAATTTAATTCAGTTCATTTAAATGTATTTGATTGAACTGTAAAAATCTGTCAGTGCATAGTAGAGTGAACTTGGTACGTGGTAAATAACTAAAATCACAGGTCGATATGCATAACGTTCATATAAAAGGCTGCTTCTTACAATAAAATAGATTTCAATATAAAAAAGTTCCACTCATGTTAAAACTTAAATCTATGCAGACACTGTAAAGTTGTCAATATTGACATTTTCTTTCAATATTTTATATAAGAGATCTCCATACTGACCACACGTTAAGAAAGTTTTAAATGTATAACAGAAATTTCTTGTACGATCAATTATGTGATTTTCGAGCAATTTTGTTAATATAGAATTGTGGAAAAGATGTGTTTAGCAAATCTTCGACAAATAGACATAGTGGCAGTGTTTAACCTTTATAGTATTATTGTATGGCTTAGTCAAAACAAGGACCCTATAGGGTCCTTGGTCAAAAGTAGGATATTTTAGTTTAATAGATAAACCTTTGACTCAAATATGGGACAATAAATGAGAACACTCGTTTTTATCATTATCAGATAACAATACAGCGTCCATGGCAACGTATTATGTTTATGGTTGTATTTAAAGTTCAGCAAGACCGTTTTATTAAGATTGAGGGCACGTTCCGCAAGGCTATCGCTAGCTAGCGCTTCGTCCCCTGGTACCCTCGATTTGGTGTCACATAGTAAATACTTTTGGTGCAAGAAAAGTACCAGAGGACGAAGCGCTATTTAGCGATTTCCTTGCGAAACGTGCCCTGAGTGTCTTAAAAATGTTCTAGATTAAACATTTTCACGTGGTTAACATAAACGTCTCCATAAATACTCGTACACCAACGTCTTCTACATAGTTCTGACTACTTAAACTTTAAGACCTATTACAATTAGTAGCGTTAGACTATGCACATAACAAAACAATACAAACAGTTATAAGACTAAAAACATGTTAATAAAGGATCTTACGATAATATCGCATTATGATATAGAAAGATTTATGTCTCTAATAAGTCGTAACACCATGGAAACATTTAAATAAATGAATGATTTATAAAGTAAAATACCATTAATCAATTAACCATTTTCGTACCCAGAGGTTATCAAGTTTGAAGAGTGAAACTCTAATAATGTCCAACCATATTCGAAGAAACACTTGGCTTAACGAAAATTCAATCAGAGACATTATAGCGCAACACCTAAACTACAAATGATAACTGAACAATATTTAAAGTTTTATTATTTATTAAAGTATTGTATTTGTTTATTTAAAGTTGTCGTTTCACATCTATATGTAGCTTGTCTTGACATTTTGTTTTACTAGAACTCGTTTATCATTTCAAAAGAACCAGTTTCTCTCTTTACTGAAAAAAATCGATCATATTTTCCAAATGTCCTTAGAATAATACATTGATGCGACCGGGATTTGAACCCTGGGTCACCGGTTTCATAATCGGTCGTACAATGACACATAGCCGAACATTTTCGAAACATTCAGAAAAAATGTTTCATAACCCTAAAATAGAATTTAACAAAATAATTGTCACAAATATTATCTGACTACAACAAAATAATTATGTAAACAAAAATATATAGTTATTACAAAAAAAAATATTGTATACTTAAGTTTACCTTTTTTCTTATAAAATGCCAATATCTCTATGGCAAAATAATCACATCTGTTTGTTTAAAGCACAACATTTAAAATAGAACTTATCATGTAAAAAGATCAAATATTCATCGTCAGGTAGTTACTATAAAATTGTTTGTTTATTGTAACTAGGTTTACATACAAAATACATTTATAAATATACGATATATCTGCAGTATCAAATATTGATTATAATAGTACTGACTTTCAACCTTTGTTCTTTTTTTCGAACTGAGCTCCACTAAGTCACATAATTGTCAAAGTTCATTTTAGTAACCTTTTTAGCAAGGACGCCATACATGTATTTACAAATTTCACTGCGCGTTTATCACCTATGTTCCAAGGTTTAAATAACTAAAATTGTTTTTTAAAATAATCGCTTTACACCTAAAATCTTATATTTTTTACGACGACCTTAGTTTAAGAATACTATAGTAGTATTAAAAAAATTATCGTTCTTTAACCAATAATTTATCAAAAACTCTTCAGTTAGAACAAGAATTTACTTGTCATACAAACTTATAAAGAAATAGAGTTTTAAAGAAGATACAAAGAGATCACTAGTATTAACTATGTTTGTTAAAATCTTCGAGGTGGTCATGATCAGTTTATCACTTCAAACTCTCACAAGATTTTGATTGTTAAGTCTGCGCTCACTAAATAGTGTAAAATAACGTAAAATAGCGTAATACAAAATTGAAAAAATCAGCACCATTCAATTATATTGAAACTTCAAAATAACTTTGATGGGAAACAAATGCACGGTTTACCTTAAATGTATCATTTTATGATAGTGTTATGTTTATGATAACTCATAATGCAGGAGCAGTTGTCCAGTGGTAGGGCGCGCGTTTAGGGATCGAGAGGTCCTGGGTTCGATCCCCACTAGGAGCTCTGCTAATTTCCTTGAGCAAGAAATTAACCTACAATTGTTCCACTCTACCTAGGTGTAAATGGTAACTGTGAGGGATCGCCGGCCTGAGGGTGATTTCAATGATCAGGAGTTGTCGTACACGATTGTAAAGTCGGCTGAACATGTATATGAAAGCAGACTTTAAAACCGCACTTTAACAATGCGATACTGTCTAATATTATATAGAATTATCACAATGTACGACATTCAAGTTTTGCTTTCATTGTTGAAACTATGACAAAGAAAACATTTAAACGTAAGCATTGGAAGACATTATAAACTGTTATAGATCGAGGTTACATTTTTTTAAAGTCTGTGACCTTACACGTGCACTCAATCACGTGATGTTTCATACAGAACAGGTGCACCTAGACACATATCTAATGCGCTCAAGTTTAATGCCATCACCAAAAAACTTTAAAACGTGAAATCTCAAGCGATGCACTTCAACCTGTCACTAAATAAAGATATTGTCTTTATTGAACTCGTTCATCAATGATTGTATGTTCGAGTGTTTATTCAGATATTTTTATTTTAAGACAACAATACCCGAAATTTTTCTGTTACTAGATTATCGTGTTGTGCCATTTCCTTCTCAGGATGTCAAAGTTATTTTAAACTAAAGTTCTAAAACCTAAACAAAACATTGTATATCCCGCTAAGACAATTTATCGTTTGAAATATCAATAATCCATGATAACAAGGAGTCTTAAAGGTACTGTCTAGTAAAAGTGTTTTTAACTATTAACGATTTAACAAAAAATAGTCAAAAATAGGGAAAGATGGATATACACGTATTCAGAAATATTCTTTAGTATCTATATAAAAACAAGTGAGTAACATCTACACTCTTATTCACTGAGCCACACGTACTGATTAATTAATTCTGTTTTACAAGAATAAATACTTTGAAACTGCTACACAATAGTGTGAACTCATGTGCTTCCCCCATATATATGAACCAAAATTATAAGAACAATAACATGCCATGTTTTGAAAATTGATTCATAACATTTCTAACATCTATGTAAGTACGGATCTATAGCTCGTGAAATAGGTCATGCATATTTAAATAATATACTTTTCTTTCCTCCAAATATTTAGGTATATGGAGAATTTGCCAGCTTTGTGGGAGGCAAGATGAAAACTGGTAAAAAATGTTCAGGAAAGCTAGAATATGTGAGCTTTATAAATAACCGTACTTCAAGTTGAAAAGGCAATAAACACAATAAAAACAAAAAAACCCCAAAAGAATGTAAGCTCACTACATGTATTTACTATAACGAACTATAGCGATTGTTAAAAGAGTTTGTTTTTATCGATCATACTTGGATATATGGACATCGGCAAAATTGTAATGTATAGTTTTACACATGTCCTTTAATCTAACAGACGACATGGAAGTAAAGATTGACAAAGATTGGCCTGATACAGGTGAAACAGCGTGACACAACCTTTAAAGTATGAAATAACAGTCAAAACGGAAACGCAATAAAAACATAAAAAAGTATTGCACTGGTTAGAAACGACAACAGATCAATACGTTGATGTCGGTGAATACAGCTAGAAAATATATGTCCTCGTCAATACGCTGATATTTTTTTTAAGGTAGTAGGAACGTGCTTAGAGGACTACTTTCACATAAGTTTTATATTGATATTCAAAAATCTATAGATCTTGTATTAATCCGCCAGTCACCATGGTGATATGTAATCACAAATGTAGTCTTCATTCTTCTTTATTTGAAACATCGATTTAGTTCCAAGAAAGGAATCATTACTAAAACAATTTCTTTTGTGGATCAAATGTTAAAAGTTTTAAAAGTCTAGTTGGTGTTTTTAGCTGACCAGACTTGTCGGCTACTGACATAAACAAATAGGAATTCACCCAGCTTAGAATCAAAAGTGATCGTGCAACAAATAACCTACCAGTCAAGTCATAACAATTAGTAACCGTATGTTTTTTTCAACAATCAATGGGCATACACATCCCGCTGATTTAAATTCATGTACTTAGTATTCGTACGATAAACTCCGTGCCTGGGCAGAGTACTAATGCACGGGGATTATCGAATATTTATCGATTTTTTTTATTTGGCGGGCTAAAAGTATACGCCAATGAAAGCTGAATACATATTCAGACAACAAATCGTTTCACGCAAACTAATTTCAAAAGTTGTACTTAAAAGTTATTTAAATCAGTCCCGCGACCGTGTTTTGGAATATATCTTGTGCTAAGCATTTAGACATAAACTTTCTGGCACAGGTGAACCATAGACAGGTCTTTGGATGAGATTTGAACCAATGTCGAGCCGGCTATCAAATGATTAATATGTGTGCAAAATTGGTTACTTTTCAATCACGCCCCTCATTTAATCATAACGTTTTATGAGACGTTACGGCAGTTGTATAAAAATGGACGAACACAAAGACAGCGCATTAGAAATCAACTATTATTGGTAATACCAAATGTGACGAACAGTCACGAAAATTAACGAACTTAATGAATAGTATATCGATATAGATTTAGTAGTTTAACATGTTTACGTAGACTAATTTGATGTAGACAATAAACTGAGTAGATAAATAATTCATTAGGATCTGCAATACTCGTCAACATTATCGGTCATCAAATACTGATTAACGCTAGAAACAAATGATCACAAGAGAACATTGTTCATTAATTATTTGTATTGTTGTATGTTTCTATAGTCAATTAAACAAGTAGATACTCCCTCGTGTAGGTCATTCTAATTTCACTATGACAATGTATATAACACATAATCTAACATTCTATGTAACAAATGGTATCGTTCGTCAATGATAATACGTATATGAGTATTAGTAAACAATATTGAACTTGTCCTCGATTAATTTTCGTATTGGATATCGGATAAATTCGCCACATGAACGATTCTGAGTATATATATAAATTTGGTTTCAATAGCAAACTAAGTATAGATAGATAGAAAGATTTATTTGTGATGCTCTTTTTACATAACATACGATATTTAACAATACCAGACAAACATACATGTATAGTTTATGAAGTTAGCCGATTGTAAACGAATATGCATCGAGGACAATTTTAATCGTCTTGTTTATTAATACTGTGGGCTTTCGGCGATGAACCTACATGTTAGCAGGTACAGGTCGTATTCTAGGTCATGCGTGTTTTTGTACTTTAAAAAATGGACTTGTCCACTAAATAGGTGAATAAGCTAATGCATGAACAGCATTTTACGGATTAAAACATACACCTTTGATATTTAACATTCATTTTAAATGCTGTATATATGCACAATTCTATATAGTGGCATGATTATAAAATAAGTGTCAAATAACTAAACTATAAAACTGAAAAAAAATAATGCACCCCTAAACATTGATGTGTAATGAAACTGGCTATGTTTATATACGCAATGTTTACGTGGACGACCTGTACAGTCCATTTTTGTAATTACAATGTTTACATAATAAAACCAAAATAATCAGGGACCTCTGTAGCTTATCCAACAGTCGTACGACCGATTATAGTCGTAAATCCATACATATTTATTAGGGCTGTAACGATTCACCGATGCACCGTGAGATCGTATTTGCGACTGTCCGATACGGGTGTATCGAATCGCATCCTAAAAAATCGCGATTCAGAGGGTCTTTTAGTTTACAAGAAAACAGTTAAAACAAAATATTCTATATACATTTGTATCTATAGCATTTAACTTACAATTGCAATATTTACTAAGTGTCCAGTCTAGAGCGCGCCATTGGCACCTCATGAACGCAAATGGTGCAATATCAATCATCTATTGGGCCCGTCGGGCGCACTCGCCGAAAATATGGCTATATAGCGAATTTGACAACTTTCGTATATTCTATGCAATTTGGTTTCGTTACATCCATTTTGCTAAATTAAACGGGTACCTCAGTCTTCGAATCTAGCTACCGGGCCGAAGACCGAGTCCGTCTTAAACGCCGACGGTTCGTTAAAAAGATGCCTCGCAAGACCGAATGTCTGGTAGCAATTTCAATAGCAATATTACTAAAAATAGATAATTGAACATAAAAATTGCAGTTACAAGCAACTTTTTATTTGGACGCTAAAAATCCAGCCGAGAGTCCGCAATACGCATTTAATTTTTATCCACGCTTGTAACAATCATAGACAATATTACTTATGTGTAAGGCGTCCTCCAAAAAATCAATAGTGCTACATATATGACGGCTCGATAAAATTGATTACATAATCAAACGGTTGCAATTAACAAACACGTGACAAACTTTGGTGAACATTGATTGAGGAAGATAACACTTTCTTTTATCTTTGCCGATAAGCTGATAATTGTTATTAATTATAAGCGTGTTGTGTGACAGTTTAAATGGACATAATAAGTTGATTTTTAAATAAACTAATTCGTTAAATTCCACTAAAAAACAAACAACTTTGTCATTATTTTACAACAAATAAAGTTATTTGTATTTATTATTCATAATGTGGTATTCCATTTCGTAAAAATAAAATTCCTCCAATCATTATTTCGTTATGTCATACATTTTCGCGTCCCACGCTATCGCTTTTTTTATTTTATGATTGTTTGATAAAAATATCATAATTTGTCTATGCATTTATACCAAATTTACAATCTACATCGTATCGCGATTCATATCGTAATCGCGAGGCATATATCGCGAAACGTATCGTATCGCGACTTTGGCCACGATACGCAGCCCTAATATTTATCATTATCAATCGTCGGTTATCTTACGACACATTGCTCCGCTTTGCTGAGATAGTACCGTGGGTCATTTAGTTATACTTGTGATCATCATTATTAAGGCAGTTTCATTGATTCCGCAAGGAAACCACTGCGGAAAACTAGCCAATGAAATCACGTTTTATATCTAAATATTTGGTTTACTATTCAAATGGCGGCCTCAATGAGAGTTTTTTTTTAAAGCGGGTGAAGAAATTCCAGTATGAAGTCATTATTATTGAAGAGTATTTTATTGTAACATGCGATTTCATTGGAAGATGATTGGTCTCTCCTGCCTCATGCACGTTCATGAAGACGAGATTTCGCCAGCAAATTGCCCACGGTACGTATGGAGTGTGAGGGAAGAAAGTACTGTGGTTAACTTGCCGAAAATGATCATTATTATGTAGGAAGTGTTTTAAACTATGTTGACCTAGGTAACCACTACAGTTCGTACGCTTATATACAGACCACATTTATTATTGTAAGTTCACGCGAAATTCGACAATTTTAAGCTTTTTGCTTAATCAGAGAAGAAAAAGGTCCCATATTACGACCATTGATTTTGAAAATTATAATAGTGGCACTTCTCGCAGTGACACCAACAAGAAAAAATAACAAGACACAACAAGATAAAATACGAAAATCTAACAAGATATACAATATGTTCATTTACCAAGGGAAGTACGAAGTTATTACTCAATATATGTCTGGCATTAACAGCAACCTCTTTCAATTCATCTTCTACCATAGTGACGTCATCAGCCGAAGCGTTCTGATCACTCTCAGTTTCTTGGACGCTTGGTTTAGAATCATTTTGTGTCTCTTTTGGAGGTTTCTCAGGCTCTAACGATCTCAGTTCATCATCAGAAATATCATTCAATAAATCCATATTCCCTTTTAGATTTTATATTTAAGTTTAAAAGTCTAATCCTTAAGTTTTTTCACAAAAATAATGTTAACTCCGATTGTCATCAATTTTCGCGACTCTTAAAGATATTGTTGGAATTGATATTGATTATTATTGATTAAGTCTTGGCATTCATCTTTTTGAAAGAAAACAAGAGCACATATCGTTTATTTAATGGAACATTGTCATTTTGTCATCAAACTGGAGTAGGAATTCAAATAATGTAATTAATATCAAATACATTGACACGGTCCGAGATGATTCATTTTATCCGAACCACGTGACTAGAGATGGATGACCCATACCAAAATAAAAATCATGTATTAACCAAGGTATTAAAACGATTGTATGTTATACATTTAAATAAACTATTGTGTATATTGATGAACAATGGTACAACCTCAATATAAAGACCACTTGCGATTTTATTTAATTATAGTCGGGTTTTAATTTCATGAAAGAACTGCAGTCCAGTGGTAGGACAATGGTCAAGAATTCCCGAGTTTATACCTCGCCGGAGACTCAGTTATTTTTTTGAGCAAGAAATTGACATCAATTCATTCAGAAAAATTGGTACTGGTTAGGGTGGTACAAATCAGTTGTCCTAACAAAGTCGGCTGCACATAAACTGAGTAAGAGACTCTCACGGAAGAATGATAGATACCAATAAGACCTATCACCAGTGGCCAGTTTCCTAAGCAAATCGCTCACTAGCGCTTCGTCCCATGGTACCCTCGATTTAATATCACATGCTTAATACTATTGGTGTAAGAAGAGTACCAGAGAAAAAAGCGCTAGCTAGCGATATGCTTAGGAAACTGGCCTCAGGTGTAATAGCGATGAAAATGCATCAGAATGGAACATAGACGATACAATGACTTGTTCACCTTGTAAACCACACTTTTAGATGTAATTTGGCGTCAAATCTATCAAATAGAGTGAGGACACTACACATTTCTCTTTAACTTTAGAATCCGTATAGATAGTATATCATCAAGAAATCTTAATGACGGAGTCAGACTGTATTACAATAATATGAAAATTTGTACCACTATGAAAGAGAGATTATACAATAAAGCATTATATATGTACACCACTACTGATCTAACCAATGTTAAATAGTTCAATATAAGTGTTCTTTTGTTCAAGTTATAAAGCATGCGCATTTGAAACTAAGATAGAATTTCCACAAATTTAAATTTTAAGTTTAAAGCCATTTAAATGCAAAATATTTGAAAACCAAGATACATGCTTGCATAACGTAATGTTTTTTTTTTATTAATTACATAATGTTTATCGTTTCGCATTGATTAGATTTACATAAAAACAACATTCTATTGCAAAACAATTATTGAAAACGTTTAATTGAAGTACGAAAATATGAAAATGTGAATTTTAATTTGAATATACAAAGTAATGGTAAATATAATTCAAACATTAGAGATGATGAAAACATTAGAAAATAGCATGTACAGTTAGATGTTAGTTTTTTTTATATTTGTTTATCATAAACATATTTTTTATAAGGAGAAAAGTACCTTATCCACATAAGTGACAAATCAAGCAAAACTGTTTTTGACGCGTTGTTTACAAATAGATACTTTAAATAGACTTATTTATTTATAATGCTTAGTTGAGCAAAGTTGCATAGGAACATTATTGACAATCCTACCTTACTTTTAATTTATCCGAACTTTTTCAAGAACGAGTTTATTGATTTATATCATGATTAACAGCGTTTGCAACAATCAAATGTTACACATGACAGCACGTGCAACAATTTTCATTGATGTAGATCAACAGAATTGATTAATTCAGTTATTTATTTAAACTTAACAACATGAAACGCTTAAAGAATAGAAACTTCAGTTAATATTTGAATAAAGTATTGTAATGTTGTTGTTTTTCTTGCGGGTGTGTTATAATTTCATCACACAATAAGAATATATAATGGACCCCACAAACAGACTACGTAAGCAAGAACCTATGGGATGACCACCTTGTAATGGCCAGTAGCACATTAACTGCTACTGAGGAGGGTTAAACCAGGTTCTAGAATGCATCAGAAATCGAACGCATTAACTAACTTAGCAAACGGTTGAAACACTTCAGATCAGTAATTATGGTTTTAACGTTTTTATAAACGGCCAGATATTAGGAACATTTATTTCCTAACAAAACATACACTCTAGATCTAGGAGGATCTTTTTTAATTCTCAATGAACATTCTCCCTAGATCCGAGGTTAAAAATGAACACCTACTCCATCCTTAATGTCCAATTTGATTAAAAAACTTTTCATAAACTTCCTATTTTATAACATTCTATCACCATCCATATACAATAAATTAGAAACTTTGAGCCACGCTTACGTCTAGAAACGTTCAAGACTACAGTTTTCGGATATGACGATTACTCGTCCACTTAAATAGCTGTCGTTTAAAGCTTCACGATGACTTCAAGGAATACTAATACACAGTAAACATTATCAGTTAATTAATAATCCTTACTGACTTCCTTAGTGTGAACACAATATAAGATTAAAAAAGTGGAAACACTAATTTTGATGCGAGATTTGTTTTTCGTTTAAAACAAGTTCTTATTTCGTATTCACCATCACAAAATTTTGAAATATTGCACGTGATACAAAAGCTCAGCAACAAATGTTAAAATCAATCTGATATTAAGCCAAGTAACATTGTTCGGCCAGTTAACTCCTGAATAATTAAAAATCTACTAGATACACATGCGTCATGTTTCATTACAGGTTAATCTATCTATAGATAAATTTGCATATTGTGTCAATTTCCGGTTGCCAAGACTTTCTGCTTAGCGCGTGAAAAATATCGATGATATTGTATTCCGTAATTATTAACATTGATTTAGTAAAGTTTGACTCGTTAAAAAGGCACTTGCTCCATTTACCTGTTTTAGTATGGAAAATTTTCTTCTATCTGATCGAGTATATATTCAATACAGGTTCAAAGGATGGCAATCAATTATATAGACGATGAAAATAAGAATGAGCGAATAGACTTTCGGAAAAAGGGACGAAAACTCAATTTTATAGATATCTGCTATTATATATAATACGTCACGAGACAAATATCACTTTGAACTGATTGTAACCAGAGAGTCTGAAATCTAACCAAGTTTTCAATGGTTCTTGACTATTTGGTATTATGATATATATCGGACCTCATAAACAACACAATGCTTTGCTATCATATCAAAAGTCTGGAGTTATCTGCCTCTGAAATCACGTTATTTTCTGTAGCCAATATATAACGGAGAATCAGCTAGTATGCAATCATAACAAAAGCATTGCTCACGTGACAAAAACGGCCATTTTGAATATTTCCGGTTAGATGATTGACAGTACACGCACTGACTTAATTAAAGATACTTCTTTTACGAGTTGGTTATATAAATTATTCATAATTTTTCTTCTTTCTTAACAATTAATTACGGAAAGAAATACAGAAGATGTTTACTGTATTGATAGAAAGAAACAACAAAGTAAGCGTGACCTTGACTGATTTAATGTTCACGGTCTTACAAAAACATTTGCTAAGTAAACTCGATTAACCGACATATGGAATTCATTCGGAATTCAACATTGCAAGTATTGTTTCTTAAATTGTCCAGTATGAGCACAGAGAAAATACTGGTTTTGAGTTTCGTGATTTTCAGCAATTATGTGTAAAAGCGTTGTTTGTACCGTGCAAGTACAAGTTAAACTCCCAAATATTATGAGTTTTAGATTATATCGATGCCAAATTATCACTCATCTCGGTCAAAATGGATTTTTAACTGTATCTATATTTCATGAACCTTTGATATATCTGACTCACCGGGTTAGTCAAATGAAAACATAATTTCAAGGAATACGGAAATGGGAGGGAGGTGTCGACTAAACTGGTCGGATAAAAATATTTGGAATTGATTGGCCAAATGTTTTTGCTTTCGACTTACGATAATTTTTTATCGTAAGATTTCTTGTGAAAAGCACCCCTTATACCTAGTTATGTATTTTAAATATCTTTTTACTGGGTTTACTGGTGAACTTTTAGGAGTCCCGGGGTACTAACTTACGTTATATTGAATTAACTAAATCCTGATGGTTTTTTTGTTACATTTTAAAATTCCAAGGAAAATTCGAACCCCCGAATCCTCAAGTCCCAATCGGCTGGACCCGCACTTGGTTGGCAAACATCAAATATTCATTTTATAAAATACTCTGTACTCTATTGAAAACTATTCTTTGACCAGAATGATTTAAGATGTATAACTTATTATCAATTGCCAACACGATCCATACATAGATAATAATATTCAATTGTTACATTTTAAATTGTTTTAAAGATTTAACAAGATATTCTTGGCTTAAGAAGTTCGGGGTCACTGACCTAATTGTTTAAGATATAATAATTAGCTGGCATAGAAACAAAAGATTGAGTTAAGACTTCAGAACACTTCACGTGAGGCTTGAACGACATATAGACGATGATATTGCTATATAATACAAAAACTTGGCTCAGCAAAATCTTTTTTGAATAGTTTTGAATTTAGTTCAAAGTCATTATATGGGTATTTAGTCACGTGTCATTTGGAATATAAACAGGCACGTGTTTTTCAACAAATTCATGCATGTGACAGCCATGAAATAAAAAAGTAATGCATATTTAACCGTGATTTTTTGTCTTTGCACATATTAGCCTATAATTTACACTAATTGATTTTGTTACCTTGCCGATGAATTCTCTGCACAAATTATTTTTTGATTGTGTCCAAGTTTACAGCTCATTTTTGTGCAGAGAATTCAGAACAAATTTCAAAAGACCAATTTAAGATTCTTAGAGGTGAAATGTATTAGTGATATCATGTAATATTTGATGTCTTTTAATTATTTGTTCAGAAAGAAAACTAATCGATGTAAGGTGTATGTTACCCTAATTAGTTGACGTAGTAGATCACGTGACTTGCGTCCCTGAATATAGAGAGTCCATTCTCGTACCCCGAGGTTATCAAGAGTCTCGATCTAGTATCGAGAATCCTACTAGACTATGGGTACGAGAATGAGAGGGTCAAATGTTTTATTAATAATACAGAGATTTTTTACTGTTGCGTTCCGTTTCTGATTATTACACTTTGGGCCACAGGAGTCCAATGATTAGATCGTCTGACGTGCGTCTAGAGATCAAGAGGTCCAGAGGTCCACGGTGTGAATCCTACCAGAAGTAGAAATGTTTTCTTGTTGGTCCTTGTCCTTATTTTTGTAGGATAACTTATATATAACCGTACACAGCATAAAACAATCATTGATATTGTATATCTTTAATTACGTTAACTCAAATTAAATTTTCTAATATGCCTTCTTCGATTTTCGTCTGAGAGACAGACATATAAGTTTATACAAATGTCTTACGACTAGTTTGACCGAAAAAAGGCTAAAATATCATAACACAGGTGATTAGCAGTATTTTAATTGTTAACCCAATACAACAGATATAAAAGCGCCCCCTACTGGGAACCGTTTGATAAAAGATAACCGTCGCCATGTCTTTTACAAACACAATACAATTATAGTTTATACTATAAGTTTTTTCATACAAAGCTTAAATTGTTATACGATACAATGGAATTGGTAATAAACGATATTCGCTTACTATAGAATATTTGCTTATCTTTCTTTTTTCATAAAATACATAGATTTGACGTAATTATTACATACGTATAATTATTCCATTCATTGGTCTGAACAAAAAAACGAAGTATTTTTAGACAAAACCACTATTTCTACACTCTCTGTGCCCTGTAAAATACAATTTAAAGGAAAACTTCTACAGTTGTACTGTTATGAAATGCTTATATTACTTCTTATTCATTTATTTATTTATTGGAGTTAACGCCGTGTCAACACAATTTAGGTCATTTTACGGCGTCCAGCGCACCTAACCTAGCTTTCCTGGACCATTGTCTATAACCAGTACTCACCTACCCTTCTACAAGGCCGGAAACTTCTCCATATTATCTAATCAATGGAGGAAAATCGACATTATTGTCAAATTTTCATGGAAGGGTATAACCTCCCCGGGTGGAATTCGAACCCGCACACCCTCAGGCACGAGATTTCAAATCCCGGCGCGCTACCAACTGCGCTATCGACCCGGGTTTTATATTACTCCACGCTGGATTTCAATCCCTTTTTCAGTCATACCATGGCGGTCAGTCGTCACACCTCTCTTTGTGACTGGCTAGAAAATGGTTCAGCTTTCGATGAAGAAATTGATCTTTATCAACGGTCACATGATAAACAAATCTTAGTTCAGACTTAACTTGTCAACTTGTCATGTATTTTCTGCCGGTTAAGCGAAGCGCATTAGGCGGAAAATATGTTCCTTTGATATGTTAAGATCGTTTATTGGACAATTCAAAGTTGTTATGAAGATGTTCAACTAATGAAACAATGTGTTTCATCGCACAAGTCATCGTGCGATTTTAGTGTTATTGAAAGGACATCCAGCTTTGGGCGGCTATACTGACCAGTCACATTTTTTTATAACAATATGTATCAAATTTTGTTAAGAAACATCTTTAAGATTTAATATTTTATTTGAGCGGTTTACCATATGTATTATCATTGTAAGTTAATATGTATGAATACTAAATACACTTATTGAATATGTATTGCCATGGAATTGTTAGCTTACGTTATGGTTTGTCATACGAATGTACATGTATGTTAATAGTATAGCCACTTGCCCAAGTGCTAAAATACACGTTATACAAAAGTGTTGTTCTGTTGTTTATAGATCATTATTCAATGATCTGGTTAGTTCAAAGGAAAATACAATAACCCGGGTCGGTAGCGCAGTTGGAAGCGCACCAGGATTACGAATCTAGTGTATCAAAGGGGATATTTTGGTCGTGTACCTTTAAATCATAAACCATGCCTCATTTAACTTTTACGGTGACACATAATCGAAAAATTTCCAATAGGAGAAATGAAATACTTAATGTCAACAATGTCACATGAAAGTCAGAAATATGATTGTAAAGAAAACACTAGACAGGATTATCTTTTAATCTCATAGTTAATGGTAATATTGGTTCATAAAAATATTTTAAGTGCAAATAATAACAAGATTATAATAAGTTTCTAATAATAAATTGTTTTGCCTAACATTTCAAAATATTATGTCTTGTCCTCGAGACGTACACAAAAATTAGTCATAACAAATATTGACTAACATTTTTGTTTACGATTATATTAAACATGTATATTGATAAAAATATTTGTGGTTACTATGCATATTTATGTAAAATACTTGATTTTGTTTATTATTAATATAACTTATTTATTTATTAGAGTTTACTATGCATATCATCATTCATTTAGTGACATGTCAATTTTGTATATTGTATTTGGGCTTACGGCCTTCCTGTATTTGAAACTTTGAAACTTATTAAAGTCCATAATAATGACCATTATAATCGATGGCCCTAATACAGATAGATAGATAGATATTTATTTACCTCCATATAGGAGAGCTATCAACACATATATAAATTACTGACAAATCAAACAATACAATTATATACAAGAATGGACATAGTTCTTCTCAAATTAAACATTTGGTTCTTAAAACCAGTAAAGAATCAGGATGTTAAAAAAATGTACTTACATTTTATAGTCTAAGTTTCATGCTTACGCACGTTCACCGACTTTACAGCAATTACCCCTGGTCACTGGGCTACTGGTATCTATCTATCAAGGAAATTAGCAGTGCCCATGGTGGGATTCGAACCCGGGACCTCTCGATCCCTAAGCGCTCGTCCTACCACTGGACCACTGCTCCTCACTTATGTTCTTAATAGCGAGAAATTTTCTGTACTAACACTTGTGATTTAGGTAGACCCCTAATGTTACAGTGCTTATATACCACGTGACAGTTTGTGATCTGTGAGGAATAAAATATAACAAATTACGCAAAACCCGGTTTTCTCCCCAAAAAATGTTGATATTCTATATGCTTATTCTATATGCTTAAAGTTGAGGGTTTTAATCATATTTGTAAGTAAATGAAACATCCCAAACATTTTTTCTTGGGAAACAACATCGTTAAGTAGTATGGTATCACTTTTATTTTACTCTAAGCTCATTCATCTCCATTCTCTATCATGCTCATATTAAAATAGTAAGCAGTTCAACAGCGAAATTAAATGTTTAGTGCTTAATATGAGACCGTGTTTTTAAAAGGTATATTTTAAACAAAACAAGAAAATAGTTCATACATAGATCAATTTAGACGTGAATCTAGTACCATACGCGAGGCCTATAATCAAAATATCTTCATGTAAACATCATAAAATATCTAGTATAGTGCGTACAAAAAAACAAAACACTGTTTATAATAACAATAGAATAAACTAACCCACGACGAGGGATGCCCAGGATGACTTTAAAATAAACAATTGTGATATGTTTTACTTGTGTCTTAGTTGTTGTTGTAATGGAAACGTTCTACTCTAACAAGCATGATTTACCAAGTGGTGTTGGTTTATCAACCATGCTAATTTTGTTAAAATTAATTACGCAAATTCTATTTTCAATACTGCCTACCCTTGAAATGAATTGTCTCATTTCTCATGTTTACCAAAACACGTTTTGTTATTTTGTACGCACTATAAGAGACAATCAAACAATTGTGAGTCTTTAATGTATACATAGATGAGATTTCATAAATAGGTATTAATATGTTATACAAATGTTTGTTCCTAGGGTTGTATATTTGTTGATAAGCAGTTAATAAATCCTTGACCGTATAACTCATCCCTGGTCACAATATTTCAAATAGTTCAACACATATTTTCCGTTTCATTTAAATTTTGAAATAATTTATTATACGTTTGTATGTTTGAGTATAATTTTATCAACGCTGTGGTCAACAATTATTGTTAGTTTGTTACTGGGGATGGGGGAGAAGGGGTCTAGTTAATAATGTTGCGTTTTTAGGTAAAATGACATCACACCGATTTTAAAACATGAGTTCTTACGTTTCTGAACAAGAGCAATTGAATTAATGACTTTAACCGCTTTCATCTTGATAAAGGAAAGCAATCAACACCGCTAATGGGATTCGTACTTGACCATATTTGACCAATACACCTCACTACCACTGTTTCAACTAGTAAGTATTCAACTATTTAACAAATAAAAATGTAATGGCTATTGCGCACGTATATAACTTTCGAGTCCGACTGAGGAAACGGCTTTTACGGCCATAACGCAGTACTTTGGACACTTATCAGAGTTAAGTAACGGTCTACGATGTCAGTGCATGTAACTGGGCGGATGACCACAGAAATTATAGATAGTTCAGTGTACGTTACAAAAAATATTTCTATCTTACCGGGTACGTAGATTCAACAGTGGTGAAATATTCCATTCCAAGTTTGATAACTCTTGTATCTTCGTCTGCTACTTTCCCTTTCTTCATTTTCTTGTCTTTTCGTCTGTTCTTTTCCTTAGTTGGGAACTGACTATTAGTCATTTAGATAACTTGGTACAACAGTTCAATACACAATGAGTGTAAGTACCTTGAGGTTAAAGTATTGTTTTAATATATCTAAAAGTTTTTAAACCCTTTTTTGCGAAAAAATGATGTTTAAGTCCAAGAATAATAATCGAATATATCAAAGCTGAAATTCTTTTACAGAAAATTCTGCGTCGAATATTTTCTGACAATTTTGGTGTTGATAAACTGAATACGACGAGCCTGCATCGAGAAGTATCTGACTTTAAATTTAGTGGAACGTTGGCTTTGCCTCGCTCAAGTTCTTTATGATGTGTGAGATTTTCCTCTTTAATGTTTAAACATCTAACTCCACTCGATTCAAATATAATAAAATAGTCCGATCATGAATGGAATAAAACAAATGTCTGAAAGAATTCCAATTTATCACATTTATTTTAAACAAATGCTATTACCGATAATACACGTTTTACATTTCAAATAAACGCTGCAATGGTCGATAGTATTTATATAAAGTATATTTTGATGGTGGTTTATCTCAACCAATGATTTTATTCCAAACTAATCGTTATTAACTTAAACTTTTCGCTGTCTGGACTTTAAAATCAACGTAGATTTGTTTGACTTCAAATTTAAATTGTTTATTTTTCATTGACAAAAATACTGAAGACTTTAAACTATTTATACACGATTGGTTTGTATTACTCGTTGTAGGGTGTCCCCCGCAATGATTCCGACGGATTGGTTTAATACTCTTAAGGCCAAGTCAAACACGATTCTATGCTTAAGGACCTCTCAGTTAAATTTGCTTTAAAAAATGTAAAAAAAACGAGTCCGACTATTATGGTTTAAAATTGATTTTATTTAACTCTGAATGAGTACGGAAAACATATATTTTTAAGAACGGTGTAGGCATAAATGAAATTGTCATAATTGAGCTCACGTGTTGAAAATGAAAACGATGAAATGAAAACAAATGCGCATATGTATTGTGTTTACTTGATGTTGTTTACTACTATGGAAATACATGTAAAAATTATATCTGATACATATTCAGCTGCGTATAGTGAACACCAGAAATACCTGGAAAACTAAGTGCTCTACCATTATACAAGCTTGATTGACTTAAGGGTTGATGGTTTCAAATACCAGTATATATACAACCTTCTTTTCAATACTATCCCACCTTTGAAATTGATTTTTATTTTAATGCTTACACAAACACGTAATGTTATTTTGTTAGAACTATACTAGTTCTTGACTAAATCATTTAACAAACCACTAATACTGAGTTTAACATTTTGCCACAAAAATAGCGTTCAATGTAATGAAAAGACCACATGTTTGGTCGGCATTTTACATCTTAAACATACAGAATCATAATAGATGTAAATGGTGGGACGACTCAACAATATATCTGTATTTATTTGTGTTGGCCTTACATTTAACATTGCTGTATTTACATTTAACGCACATTGACATGGTGGTTTATTTAACTGGCAAAATTAACGTATAAAACAAAAGACGATTGTACGTATGTTTAACAAGTCAAATAAAATATGTTTAAATGTTTGTAAAACTACTAAGTGGGGTCGTTGTGAATTCTTTTCTTTTTCGAATTAAAATATACGATAAAATCAGCATTGTGGCGCAAAGATTATAACATAATCAAATTACGAATACAAAACCGAATATTTTAATTAAGCAAATTAACGCTGATTTTCTTTTGTTAAACTCTGTGTAAAAACACAAATAATATTCCTTTAACAGCGACCAGATTGCTTAATCTAGCTTTCCTGGACCTTTGTCTATAACCAGCAGCGCGTTCAGTTACATTGAACGTCCCCAAACGTTCCGTAACGGAAGTGTCGGAACAACAGTTACTCAACCAATAGACAACTCAACCCGAGACAACTCAATCTCCTACTAACGGATTGAGTTGTCCCAACTTTGAGTTGAGCATTGCACGGGTTGAGTTGTCTTCGAGTTGAGTTCTCCCGTACCCGTAACGTTAGCGAACAGTAGTTACTGAACACGGGGCAGTACTCACTTTTTCACAGGGCCGACAACTTTTCACATTATCATTAAAAGGAAATCAAACTGCCCGGGTAAAGCTCAAACCAGCAACTTCTTCCGGAACCTACATGTACGCTTAGCCAACCAGTGACATAGACCCGTTTGAAGGACAAAAAACCTGGTTTGGTAGCACAGTTGCTAGCGCGCCGGGATTCCAAATATTGTGTCTCGAAGGGGGCACGGTTCGAATCCCACCTTGAGAAGTTATACCTTTCCATAAAAATTTGACAATAATGTCATTTTTTCCATTATTAAGGTATAAGGAAATGTTTCTGGCCTTGTGGAAGGGTGGGTGAGTACTGGTTATAGACAAGGGTCCAGGAAAACTAGGTAAGGTGCGGTGGATGCCGTAAAATAACCTAAAATTATATTTAACCAAGTATAAAAAACACAAAGACTTATAATTCAATTTCATAATATATTACAGTACCATATATTTTGTAAGCATGTACAAAGAACATAATAAGAACAAAGAAAAACAAATATATATCATTAAACTTAGTTAAAAAATCACAAAAATTAAAAGATTTTTAAATCAACTTTGCAAAAATGACAAGTTCTTTTAATTTTGGACTCATCTGTTTATGGGAAAACACGTAAGTCCACGATATTGTGGTACAGTTTCAAAGTATTTAATACTTATAAGATAAATAATAGTTTATGTACTATGCATCACTATATCTTATCTAAGTACATGAAAAGTAATTCCATGACAAAAGAAAACTTCCGAAATATTCATTCATTCCTATTTTTGACAGTTAGACGCTTCTTTAAAATATTGACGCGCCAAGTTAATAATTCACTAACAGATCTCTAAAAAATAATTTTCTTAACAACTAAAAATTTAAAAGTTAAATTGTATACCAGACCTTGATATTTTTATCAATTTGTAAATGCTAGATTGTTTCCTTTAAAAGTTTTTAACGTGGTTCGGATTTGATAAAAATCCATTAATCATTGATGATAATAATATTATTATACCACGGAACATAAAATCATGTAGTTAGGTACTTTTGCTAGAATAAATGATTACTTTTTCTCTTCTAAATATCAGTGTTCTTAATATTCCTCTCCTAAACAGTTGAAGCAATTTTAAATATAATTGTATCATTAAAAACGGTATTCTTATTTACTTTAATCAGTTTTATACCTTTAGATATTATTTCGTACATACGATCAAACAATAAGACCCCAAGCTCTCTGGTTCAAAGTTTTATACACTACCACTGACATATCCTCGTCTGTGGCTATCGTCTTACTACATACAGAGGTAGGCAGGATGATAATCGCAAAATATGAGTTCTAAATATAATTAAATAAGGAGAATATATTTTGTAAATCTAGTCTTGTAATTGAACCAATGAATTTGGCATCTTAGTCAGGGGCTATGTTTTGAAACTGTAAACAAACTTTGTATTTTTTTTATCTATTTCAAGTCATAAAACATGATAAATATAAGAAGAAGATAAATACATATATATTTATTTAAAAAAGTGTCAAAGACAGACTAAAACAATGGTGTTATCATTTTTATTGTTTTTATTGGTGTATTAATACACCAGAAAAAACATTCCAATGATCAACATTTTGAAAAAACAAACTGTTTGTCTGCGTAATTATTATCCAGACTCTTTGTCCAGATTTCAATATCAATGTAGAATCCACTGTTGTACACTCAATATAATAACGCTCATACGCATGACCAACATTTTGTTTCACACCATCACAAACAATTTCGAACCAAATATGTTCGTTTGAATTAGAACATAACTCAACTATAAACGAATATGTACCATCTACTGGGGCAGTAAACACCCCAGTAGATTTGTCATAACCATTGCCTACATTTTGCATCACATTTGTAAATATCAATGTCTCATACCTTGATGGATCGGTTTTTGTCAAATCACGTGCTTTAAATATTACATCAACTGAAACAAAAAAAAAATGTATCGTTTATTTAATGCATTGTATCATTTGTAAAAACAATTTAAAAACCTCATCCACTAGTGTAGCAAGTATGAACGGAAAGTCAAATTAATACTACAATTATGAAACAATTGTATACCTGACTTACTATAGTAACTCTGTAAACATAATGTACCTTTAGAGATTCAAGTTTTTTTGTTGGGTTTAATGTGCCTAGCAACACATTGTATAGGTCATATAACGGCGGTCAGTCAACCTACTCAGTCCTCCCGGAAAAGGCTAAATCTCTGGATTTATCTGTTAACCAACTACTACGCGCATACTTTCGTCAGTGACTGACACTGCCCTAGATAATTAAAATCATTGGTAGGAGGGAGAACAATCGTTGAAATAAGTTTATGACAAAGCTACACAAAAGTATACCCTGCCCGGGAATCGAACCCATGACCCCTCGATCAGTAGACTTGCGTGCTACCAACAGAGCTAGCCGGGTGGCTTTTAGAGATTCAAAAGAATTTCTTTAGAACTTTCGGTGATATAAAATATTGCATCTTAAACCTATCCAAAGAGTGTTTCGCCGACGCTGACGCACACATGAGTAACCCCACTTGGCACCGATGCCTCTGCTAAGTATATACTTGTAACATTGATCATACAATTACCAAATATTAGAAGAGAAGACAAAAGCGTATAAAGCACATTATAACTAATCAAGAAGGCAAATATGGGTCCAAAAAGCTCACTTCAGTTTACAAGTGTAACTTATGTCAAGGTGTTTGAATGACAAATCCTCTGATTATGCACTATCATGATATAACCCTTTCTTAAACTCGGATTTCATATATATGAAGATTCGTTTGATGTAATTGCAAAAATTATTACGTAACAATATTCTTTTTTAGTTCAACATAATGACTTAGTTCTTCAACTATCAAATAGTATGCAATTGAAACACAATTGTATTGCATTTCCACAAATGCATAACGTTTGCATGAATACATCTGATCATTTGAAAGCTGCATTTTTTACATTTCTCTGTATCGATATACGTCTCCTTTAACTATTAGGCAGTGGCTAGAGTTACGGTACCGTAACTCTAGACCCAGTGTCTAGAGTAACGGAAGTTCCGTTTCTGTAGACAACCCTTGCAAGGGTAGGCTAGAGTTACGGAATTCAAATAACATGCGTATGTTTCAATTTTTAAGCATCGGAAAACTTGTTTATATTCATTATTACTCAAAATAGACAAATATTTACCGACATGACTTATCCTTTTGTTATTACACGCGCCATTTTGGACATTACTAATAAACTTACATTCCAAATGGCGCGTGTAATAACAATAGGATTAGTAACGTCGGTAATGAATATAAACAAGTTTTCCGATGTTTTAAAGTTGAAACATACGCATGTTTTTGACTTCCGTAACTCTAGCCTACCCTTGCAAGGGTTGTCTACAGTTACGGAACTTCCGTAACTGTAGACCCTGGGTCTAGAGTTACAGTACCGTAACTCTAGCCACTGCCTAACTTTTATGTCTTACAGAGTCATAGAAAAAACCCAATAATAATCTTACCAGTACATGTCTTTTTAAAACACATAGTGACATCTTCAGGACTTCCAATACAAAATGTACCAAGAACAGAGGGTTTAGGATTATCACATTGTCTATGTCTAGATTTTAGACCTGATCCACATGTAACTGAACAACTACTCCAACTTGACCAAGCAGACCAGTTACCATCTAGTAAAAAACAACATACATTTTTTTTACAAATGAATTAGACTATTTGTCGAAACTGATTCAATTTAATTACAAGTTATTTTTATCATCACAAGGTAACCAAGTCATATATCATTTATTATACATTATCCATCCATTTCTTTCATATCATTAGACGCTTGCACTTGTAGTTAGGTAATGTTGCATAGGACTTGATGAACATAATTATTGGATGTTATTAACTTTGAAGCGTTATGTAAATCACATTAACTAGACATAAAAAATAATAATTTGATGTGATAATAGGAATCATTGTTGATCATTGGATTGGATCATAATGAAGACCAAATTTTGAAATCAAATCTCATAACAGAATTCAGAACTTGTTCTCAACTGTCAACATCCCCCTTCCTTAAAGTGGAAGGCACATCTGATAAATTTTATTTTTATCGTGATTACATAAGAGACTTTTGACAAGTTTCACATACCCATACATCCATTTGTCAAACATACTCTGTCATCACGTGAATCACCAGGACAATAATCTCCATCAGAACTTGGATAAGGATTTGAACATGATCTGTCACGACGTTGCATTCCAATGTCACATGTTACAGAACAAAGTCCCCACGGAGACCATGTTGTCCATCCACCATGAACTGAAAACAATATAATATTTAGTTTATTTATGTAAAACGTGTCCGATATATATCTTTACTTCAGAAAGATTGACAGTGGTAAAAAGAACCTGTTTTCAATTTTAAGCCACTTGAATGTTTTCAATCACTGTTATTTCATTGAAAGTTTGCATGTAGAATATAGCATCTTGTGAATGGCATATTTGGTAGTTTTGTTAGGAAGTTAAATGAGTCATGTCATATCTTATCATATCGGGCATTAATAATCAAAACAAGCTGGCTTTGTTTAGTACTTTTTCAACTTTTGTTAGAGTAAAATGTTATATAGTTCTTTATTTTGTTGTTCGTCTGATTTGGACTGATATTATGTCAATCTACATACATTTGTAGCTTTGTACGAAAACATCATTTAAAATAAATGCACTAAATCAAGTATTCATTTTGAACATACCTGGACAAGCCTTAAAACTACATGTTGATGTTTCCTTATTATTACCACGACATTGTTCACCTTGAGGTGATGGTGCTGGATTATTACATTGTCGTGATCTTGTCATAGTTCCATTAGCACACGTGACAGAACAAGATGACCAAGTTGACCATACTGACCATTCTCCATCAACTAAAACAACAAGTTGTATTAAATATTAATGTTAAATATAATACACATGTACACTGTATGCAATTAAATGAAGTGACTGGATTATTGAGTGTGAATATTTCATGATACTGCCATATTCATTGGTATATTAATACACTCAAATCCATATGCATCGGATACTTAGGTACTTGATATTATAAAATTATGTTCTTGTTTGGCAAAGGTTTTTTTTCGGTCACGTTGTGCATAAGCAGTATAAATAGGCCAATTTTGACTTATTAGTAAAATTAATCACTGCAAATCGTTCAACTGTAAGCATCTACGTGTAAACTAATTTATTTTAAGAACTAGCAAAACAAACGGGCATCCATTAATCGTATAAAGAAAATCGATCTGACTGTGTTAAAGATACTCGTTCACAGATTTCAACTTAAAAATAAACTTTTTCTAAAACTATCAAAATTGTAAGGAAACATTTTTGAAAGCAGGACAGTAGTGTTCTGATAATGACAATGTCAGTGCAAATTGACATATAACTATAAATGTTGGTGTTCCATGTAGTAAAAAACTACCCCGTTTGAAACGGTATAGACAATTTGAGTCCATTTTTGTGACTTTAATTGTATATTTCTTGCAAGCTATAGGTCAGATTGTCTTAAAATATGAAGAATTATTTTTGTGACACAATTACAGACACTGAATGATATTTTGAAATTACAGAAAAAAATGACTAGATATGTGAACTAGTACCTTTAAAAGGACTATGTTATAAATGTAAAATATGCATAACAATACATTAAGCGAAAACGCTATCATCCAAAAGTTTAGCACTTCTGCTAATTATGTCCATGAAAAACTAATGTATACGATAATTAAGTCATCAAGGTCACTTAAGGTTGTAATATATATATATACCTACCTATATGACAAAGGTTACAGTAACGAGGACAGATCAGTCTAGCATGTTTAACATCATTACATATCTGAATTAAAGAATTTAATTTCGAGCAATCTTCTTGTTCATCGTCTACACAATTATTGGCTGAAAATGAAAGTAGACAACTTGTGACATAGAAAAAATATGACAAGTCACTAATGCAAACTTTCATTATGTAAAACTGTGTAAAGTTATATCTATTGCTAATCTATTAAAGTATAAATTAATTATTATATTAATGAGAAGCATTTTAAAAATGCATACATAATTAAACATAATCTTATTCTTTGCCTTTTCAACAAAAACAATTTAAACGTTTAACATGTCATTTAAATTCTATTAAGCAGAGGTTTATTTTTGCCTCATCAACTGTCACCAAAATCATTTATGCTGTTGTCACTAGACTAACTATGTCTTAAACAACATTGAATAACCTGTCAATTAAAGCCGCATATCCCTTTTATTCCAAAGCGAACTTTTAAGTAATCTGAACATCAGTTTTTATTATAGTGACAATTGATGTATAGAATCCATACAAACAAATTACACTAGTAGTCTCAATCCGTTTGTATTTCTGTAAGATGATAAATCTAATTTATATGGGAATGCTGGACGTCAAGGAAATGTGACCAGTAACTGTAGAGCATCGGGTCCCACTTAAGCGAAAAAAACAGTAAAATGTTAGGACTTCTGATTTCAATTTGGATTGCACATCGTCTCCGTATGAATATTAATTGAATTTTATCTTCCGCTCGATGTTGATAAGCATCCCGGAGATCTAATTAAACTTAGTTAGAGGAAACATGAAATAGACATTTAAAGTTTCAAGGGAATAGCTTCAGTAGCTGCAACAATATGATGTTGCATCAAAAATCTTAATCAAGAAGTACGTGTTACACCACCATTGACGTACAACTTAGTCCTAATATTCCACAAATATACGAGGTAAAATAATCTTACATGCTAGACTCCGACACAAATCAGTATTACACATATCTGATGAACAACATAAACGGCAACTCAATTGTCGTTTACCAACAATTGATCCTGATCCACCAAATCCCCTACATTTCTGTAAAAAATCAAGAGGACACAAGAGGTAAACTTCTCATTTCAATCATTTATTTTACAACATTGGCATGTATGGAGACGAATATAAGAAAAATATAAGGTAAAATTGTTAAGGAGACATGCATTTATGCTACTGAAAATCACTTGGAAAGCCATTTAGAGATATCGCATCAGAACTTAAAATCCATTTATGATCAAATTCAACTACATTTTTGTATTTTATACCAAACATGAATATACTAAGTCTTACAAAGCATGCAACTTTAATTCAAGTCAACTATTTCATACCAAACATGGATATACTAAGTCTTACAAAGCATGCAACAACACCATTCATAGTTTGTTCAAATGAAGATCTATGGCGATCTCTAAAATCATTTTGGTATATTTACAAAAACCTAACAAAACAACCGTACAATGTTTCCATTTTGAATGATTTCTAGACTAATGAGCAGACGTGTTGTTTTATAAGATACACATGAATAGAGAAATGCCATTCATTGAAAGTGCAAACCAAATGGTTGCAATATATAAAGAAGAAACTACTCACACTATCCTGTATACAACCCATGCTGTAAATAACGTGATGCTGATCTTGAGTGGCATTAGTATAGCAGCTCTGAAAAAAAATTAAACGTGATCTAAAACAATTAAAACTAAAAGCCACTTACACAATTTGTAAGAAATTACACGGACAATAAATCATTTTATATTTCAAACAAAGAGTCACAGAAATAGAAACGGGTATAAAGAAACAATCTTAAATTACTATTGAACTTGTAGTGGTTTCATAAAAAACATCAAGCGAAACATGATATAGACGTACAGTATGAATAATATCATGAGTAAGAACGTTGCTTACCTCCCCTACATTACACTTTGTTGTTACATTACATTTAGATAAATCATCCGTCTGACAATCATAACAAGTAAGACCATCTACAATCACAAAAAATAGTGCGGAGTTTTACAGATAGTCAGATAAAGATTTAAACACGTATAAGTTTACCAATAATCCCAATAGTATTATTGTCATTACTAGTAAATCTTACAGGTATTCATGTTTTCAATACTTGCCTCATAACTTCATTATTTGGCAATGCAATTAATTCACTCGTTATGGCATAGCTCCGGTGTTGCATCATTAAAGTATACAAATGGTTACAAAAAGTCAGATAAAAATTTAAACACGCGTATGTTTTTAAATAATTCCTTGTATTATAACTATTAAGTCTCACAGGTATTCACATTTTTCAATAATTGTTAACTTCATTATTTGGCAATAATTAATGCAACTAATTCACTCGTTATGTCATAGGTCCAATGCTGTATCATTGAATAAACCAAATGTTTATGAGCAGTTTGGACTTATTAAAATGTTGGTGGATAGGAGAAGTTTTCAAACACTCCTTAATATGTTGTTCGGAGGTCATTTACGTCAAATATATTTACTACATATCGTTAATGTACATATTACAATCAATTGATTAAACAATAGAATCGAGATACACAATTTGAAGTCAAACTAGACAAGCGTAAATTAAAATACACATAAATAAAAATGGTATCTTACATGCAGCATTAACAGCGAACGCAGCAAACAGAAGACAGAAACCTGAAATACATGTAATTACCGATGAATATATTTCAAACTACATATTAGCATAAGTAACAATATAAAAAACTATAATTAAGTCAAAGCGGACTGACATACGTTATAGAAGTGAAACTGTAAATAAAATTTGAGAACAAGAAATGTAATGTGGAAACCACATTAAAGCCATATTTAAAAACTTTAACGCAAAAATCACAAAGGGAAATAATCCATAATAAAGGCTGTTAGAGTTGTGGTTAATTTTTTATTCTGTTCATCACATGGTATGTTATCATTGTATGAAGAAGATCTGACAATGAATGGCAGAAATATATAGTAAAGAAAAATTTAACGTAATTGTTAACGATACCGGACGAACGCCCGCCCGCCCGTGTTTCGCCTAACTATTAGCCTAACTATTTTTTTAGTTGAAAAAAATCGGCTGAAAATATTTAATCATTTATTTTAAAGACAGTTGGTACTGAATCATACAACATTATCGTTCATTTTATTAAAACTTAAACAGAACGTAGATTGAAACAATTTTGGTGAACTTAGTTTAATCCCAATTTTCAAGTGTAGCTCTTGACGTATGCTTGAATATTCGGAATATTCAAGAGTTTTTGTGTTTAAAAAAGAGAATTTAGCCCAGCACACTCCTTACTAAAAGTGTTTAAGTAAATACATGTAATCGGTTCCAAAAGGAATAATGATAAATAAGAAATTCATTCTCAATTTACAGAAATTTGTATCTGACCACCAATTAGTTTCGTATTGACACGTGTAAAGTTGCAAGAGAATCAACTAAGTTGCTTCAAAGATATACAAAATTGAACTTTTAACTTTTACTTTAAACATCTGAGAAGACATCCACAATAGTTTCCAAAAAGTTGAGCCTAAAAAAAGAATTGAGTTTTTTTTCATGAAAATTCTAATGTTAAACAAAACGATTACTTACAAGTTAGGTTGGTCATGTTGAGTGAATTGAACAATGAATGGACACAACCTTATTATATAGTCTTATCTTATACTAGTCCATTTTGTACATGTGAGGGAAAATGACATCAGTTGTTGGTTGTCTCTCGCAATCACGCCATTTCTTCATTCAACTTAACAAAATGTTAGACATCAACCAACATATTATAAGGACAAGGACAGTGACATAAATTGTCATGGTGTTTCATGGAATAGATAATAAAGAGATATAATATCCTAAAATGGAATTTTAAACACAACTTAAACTTGATGAAAACAACATTTGGTAGTTCCCAGACATTGATAAGAATGACCCACAGTCATGAAGAGTTATAGTTGTCAGGCTTTTCATTATTGACAAAGTAGTTTTTATATCAGTATAAGCACAAAATGTTAAAATGTCGGTCGTACAAATAAAAAAATGCTGATTCAATAAAAGCTGGATACACAACGCATGGTCCAATATGAAAAACTATGAAGGTTTGAAAGGGGAAGGAGCTGGAAACAGCCCTCATTCGTTGGTTTACGAACGCAAGAGATAATGGGGTCGTCATTTCTGGATCCATTCTTTTGCAGAAAGCCAAAGAATTTGCTAACAAACTTGGCATTTCTAACTTTAATGCCAAACAATGGTAGTTATCCCGTTTTAAAGAATAATACGGGATTTGCTTTAAAGCATTTGTGGAGAAATCAAATCTGTGAATGAAGTTTCCATTGCTATGACGCAATTGAATTCCAAATTGCAGGAATTAATGAATAGATATCACCCTGATGACATATACATTGCCGATGACACGTGCATTTTTTATAAATTGCTCCCCTACAAACCATTAGAAAATAAGAATGTTAAATTTCAGGGGGCAAAAGATCAATGGAAAGAATCACAGCACTAGTATATGCTAATACGAGTGGTTAAATAAGTTACCTTTATTGATAATCAGGGAGTGTATAAAACCAAAGTGTTTAAAAATGTTAAAACACTTCCTACAAAATACAATGTCAACAAAAAAGCCTGGATGACATCAGTCATTTTCACATCTTGGCTACAAGAATTTGATAGACAAATGATTCGGAAAGGCAGAAAGGCAGTTATGATTTTAGATAACTGTCCAGCCCATCCAAAATGTGATGGTCTAAAACCACCGAGTTAGTATTTCTTCCCCCCAAATACAACCTGCAAAAAGCCTATGGACCAAGGTGTAACAAACAATCACATGATCCATTATAGAGGTTATACTTTCTCAAATAAAGTCTACAGACACAAAATCAGAATTTCCTTTACCTTGCTCAATGCTATGGTAATGATGAGGGAGTCTTGGAATTCTGCTTCATCAAAGTCCATTTTTGATCGTTATAAACACGCAAGGTTCGTCACCAACAACCTGCAGTCAATAAACAATAATGGTGATGATGATGATGATCAGTTAGACAGTGCCGAAAAGTTAGCTGTGGTGGGAGACAAACTCGTATTAAATTAACTTATTGCATTGAATGAAGACAAAACTACATCTTCAATTACTGATGATGAAGTTATTGACGATATATTGACTTCAGAAGAAGTTGTTAAAGTAGATGCTGATTTAAATCCTCCATATAACGAAGACACATTAGAAGCGTTGAATGTTGCTAGAAAGTACTTTCAAGCAAAAGACAATAGTGAGAAAGAACTTAGTGTGTTATTTTCTTTAATCAAGAATGTCAATCGTGATAAAATTAAGAAATCATTAAAACAAAAGACTTTTAAAACTTTTTACATCCAACAAACAAACAAACAAATACTTCATAACGTGCATTCAGCATATATTTGTAGTAGAGTTATTAAATAAGACAACATTCTATGTCGAACATGACATCAAATCAAATCTTTTTGGCAGAAGTTGATCAATATTTCAACTCTTGCAACGTTTTGTTGATGTATATATCATATTATAATCTGCTATTTATTCCAAAATGAAGTATTTTTGCTGAGATTAGACCAAACATGAAGTAGCAAGATGATTCTAACGATTACCCTTGATGTTTCTCAACGATAAACCTATAACAAGAAATAACTTTAAAAAGATATTCGGCGCAACGCAGGGTTAATTTTTTACCTATTGGTTACACACCACTAAATGTTCACCGGAAGCGGTAATTTGCCGGAAAAAGAAAGTGTGACATGCAGCATATTCATTATATGAAAGTACATGGTGTCCTCAATTGGGGTGCTTTTTTATATTGAAGAGTATGTATGTCTTTGGCAGTGCTTTTCCTATGTTTGTTTATTTGGGTTTTACGGCGCACCAACACAAAAAGGTCATATCGCGCCGAAAACATTTGTCGATACCATTAAATCAATCGATAGTAATAATTCAAATCCTATATTTTATTATATACATTTATTTCCCTCAAAAAGTTAAGTATCGCATATGATGGTACTAACTCAAAAAGTTCTTTAAGTGAGTTAACCTTAAAATGTTTGTCACGGATGTATATAAGATCTTTACAGTCAATGAGCACGTGTTTTACGTTGAAATGCTCGTCACATGGTATACATTTAGGTGCTTCCTCTCTTTTGAGAAGGTATGAATGTATTAATCGGGTATGACCAATTCTACATCGCGTAATTACTATTTGATCACGTCGATTAGCAAATATTATTGACGAAGATGAATCAATGGTTGGCTTTATGTCATGTAACTTATTAAAAATAGCATTGTTCCACATTGTTTGCCATTTTGACTTAATTAACGTGTTGATTGAACATTTGAAGACGCTGCTTGGTAATCAATCTCCGTAAACAGAGATCCTGTTCAACTCGCGTTATCGTACTGGATCTCTACTTAGTCAATGCAAGGTCACGTCGAGATGAACTTTGTGTCGACCAATCAATGCGTAGCTTTCATCTAGACGAAAACACTATTAATCACATTTTGATTTCGTAATTTCTATTTTTAGACCAAGGTTTGCATGCTAATTTAACAGCGGTATTTTTCAGAGTCTGTGATTGGGTGGCTCATTTCAAATTGCGTGACGTAGACGATGTAAACAAGTTACGTATCATAACAATTTCGTCATGAATATTATGATGAGAAAAGGTCACTTGAACGTGACCTTCGTTTGGAAAAGGCCAGATCTAAATTAGCGAGTATGCGAGCGGTAAAACTTTAGATCGGGTTTTAATCAGATTGCTTGGTAATTTGATATCTACTGGTTGAAGGTTAAAAGATTCTTTAGCCAAAATGTCTACTTTTTCAATTCCATGTATACATACCAATATGGCTTGGTATCCAGCAGAGGTGAACTATTTTAGATTTTAAAATTTCATGTAATTTTAATTCGATACTTTTAATAAGAATATTGTCTGAACTACGATTTTTATGGCCAATAATACAGATAGAGAATCTGAGAAAAAAATACTTATTATGAATACTACTTGATATGTACGTTAAAGCTAGATCTATTGCTTTGACTTCGGCAGTAAAAATAGATGCGGGATTGTCGGGAAGTCGCACTCTCGCTACGAAAGAATTTCCATATGCAGCGCAACCTACTTTGTTACCATCTTTAGAACCGTCGGTATATAAATGTGTAAAATTCTTGTATTTTTCCAAAACGCTTACGAATTCAGATTTAAATGCTTCTGGGCTAGTAAAAGATTTACGAAAGATTGATAAGTCAATATTAACGTCTGGTATGTTGTAGGTCCACGGAGGGACATTTTCATTTAAATTTTGTAGAACGGATGAAGTGTTAATGTTAAGCATTTCTAAGTCGTTTTTAACATATTTATCAATGTTATTTGGTTTGAAAACAACTTTTCGCGTCGGGTTTTTTTTTGTTAGAAGATATTCGAATTGCGTATTGTAATGAAAGCTTTTGTCGACGTAATTTTAATGATGGCTCGTTAGCTTCAACATAAAGACTTTCAACAGGTGAAGATTTAAAGGCACCGAAGGCAATACGTTAGCCCTGGTTATGTATTGTATCAAGCATTTGTAAATACGATTTACGAGCTGATCCGTACACTATTGACCCGTAATCTAGTTTTGAACGAACAAGACTTCTGTACAACTCAAGCAACGCCCGGGTATCATTAGAAAATACAGATACAGATACAAACTAACACTGCATAACGCCGAATATCTTTTTAAAGTTGTGTCTTGTTTCTAATAAAATACATATTTAAGTCTTAAATGACTTCCTTACACGCAATAGTATCTTTACGTACACGAATTCATGAATGTACATGTATGTATAGTTCGTACAAAACAACATTACGTGTAAACATTAAAATGAACCAATCCATTTTAAAGGTACGGCAGTATTGAAAATAGAGGTTGTATAGCTTTTTAACTAAATTAGTCTATCATGCGTTTAATGGTAGAACGCTTTACCATTACTCCAACAAAACACTCATAAAACATACCACACTAATACTATATAACATTTTATTGTTATCCTGAGCATGCATTCCCTGTCGTGGATTAGTTCATTGAATTGTTTACATAAGCATGGTTTTGTTTTTGTATATAAACTATTTTTGTTGATTTAAAGCAATTACCCATGCCGAATTATTTGTGCTCATGTGTTTAAATGTGTAAATGTATACCACAATTATGTTGTTTGAACATACGATCTTGCGTTAATGTTTTAATTAACTTTACAGTTGGGCGGGCGGGCGTCCGGTGTCGCTAGTAATTGCGTTAAAGTTTTTCTTTTCCGTAAATTTTTGCCATTTATTGTCAGATCTTAATGAAACTTCATACAATAATAACATACCATGTGATAAACAGAATTAAAAAGTAACCACAACTCTACCTACCTTAATTATGGATTATTTCCCTTTGTAATTTGGTGTCAGCAATTGCGTTAATGTTTTTCTTTTCCATATATTTCTGCCATTTATAGTCGGATCTCTACGAAACTTCGTACAATGATAACATACCATGTGCTGAACAGAATTATATAGTAACAACAACTCTTCCTGGCTTAATTATGGATTATTTCCCTTTGTAATTTTTTGCGTTAAAGTTTTCAATTTGTTGCATATCTCTGCCATTTATAGTCAGATTCTAATGAAATTTCATACAATGATTAGGTACCACGTCATGAACAGAATTGGAAAGTAACCGCAACTATACCTGGCATAATAATGGATTATTTTCCTTTTAATTTTTGCGTTAAAGTTTTTGATTTATTGTTCACTCTGTCATTTATGTTTAGTTTCTTATGAAATTTAAAACAATGATTGCATATCACAGCAGGCACATATTTGGAAACTTTCCGCAACTCTACCTGGCTTAATTATGGACTATTTCACTTTGTAATTTTTGCGTTAAAGTTTTCTATATATTTGATACCTCTGCCATTCAGGGTCAGATCTTGATGAACATTCATGCAATGATTACATATCATGTGTTGAATAGAATAAGGAAGTAATCCCAACTCTACCTGACTAAATTATGGATTATTTTCCTTTGCATTTTTTGCATTAATATTTAAGTTTGTCTTATTTTAAATATTTTGTGGATTAAAAACACTCTTTCTTCCTTCATGATGAATTCTTGCCCTTGGTATACCTTTTCATATGTAATTTATTAAATATATCTCTCTTTTGTAACAACATTAACTTGATCTAAATTTTCCCCATCTGCATAAAACTCCGGCTTTAATGTGGTTTCCACATTATATGTGTTACATAAATTCTGGGTAGTACTCTAGCTATATCTCGCGTGACGTCTGTCGTCATTACTTGTAGGTGGTCAGATTGAAAAGTTCATACTTTACTTAAGACAAACACTTTCATAGACTTGTAAAAATGGTTTAAGTGAGGAGTGTGCAGTTAGATAATCATACCGAGCCCCAGAAATGACAGGAAAACTTACCAACTTGAGATGACTTCGATAGTGCTATGGTGAGTAAAACAAAAACACAACCGATCTCGCGTTTAATTGTTTGTTTGCTTTGCAACTAAGATTATATCTTTTTCTGTTTTAAGGTGGAATAGAACTTCTGACTTTTTTCGGCGCAGCTGTCTATGCCAACTTATGACCTATATTTTAACCAATACAATTTGCTCAACCATAGCTGTTTGTCCAATGAAAATCCTTATCGGTATAAAGAAATGGATAAAACAAATGACATGAATTGGCTATTTGTGATAAACAGGTGCGTAGCACGTTCAGTAGCTGCTGACTATTTACTATGTGTATAATGAGTGACTCACTATGCTAATTGATCACACATTCGTCGTGGTACGCCCCTTGATAACTCGGAATAGGTTTTCATTTTGTCATATAGGCCGCCATTGAGCATTTCTATCAAATTATTTTATGTTCACCAGAAAAGGAACATAAATCGTTTGGTCATTCTGGAAAGAAGAAATTATTAATCGAAAATCCATGGCATTGTTATTAAAGATGTTTTTAATTTTAGAATCGGACAGATTTTCCAAATTGACAAATTAGCAAAGTGGCAATATATTCGGATAAAACTTGTCAGTTGAGTTTGAATTGCAATTTCGGACAAACTACATTTGACCTATAGTTAATACATGTACGCCGTGAATGACCAACATTTAAACTTCAAACCGTTGAAAATGAACCCAGCAGAGCGCCGATTATCTTTTTTAAAGATATTTCTTGTTTTATATTTTATTTGCATTAAATTGTTGGTACCGTTGTAAACTTGAAGATATTTCCGATTCTGATCTACACTTTATTCGATGTCATTATTGATAATTACGTAACTATGACGTCGTAAACATGACGACTGCGTTACTTTTAACGTCAGTCGACAATAGTAAAGAAACGTCTATAATGTGTTGCTAAATCTTTATTTCCCGCGCCTTAACAACAAATTATACATCATTTTAAAGCTTACATCAATTTCTACCACCGGAATTGTGTAAATATGCGTTTTCTCTTTAAAGTTTTGAAAGAGACAAAAACTTCCGAATTAGCAACATCAAAAAAAATCCAGAAAAAATGATTTCCAACCTGTTTTATGAAACATCTGATAAATATTTGCAAAGTTTTTACATGATATGAAGCCTTTTATAGACTTTTATACATCAGAATTTGGTAAAAGTTGTCTGTACGATATGGCTGCTGTATGCCTTCAAGTATTGTCGGTATGACATCAAAAATGTCATTCTGACGTCATTATACAGGATTGTAATTGTTTGTCCAAACCATAAATACAACTTCTCTATACACATTATAGATAAAGGGAAATCGACATAATTGTCGTGTTCATGGAGGGGTTTAAGCAGCTCGGGTAAAGTTCAAACCGGCAACTGACATAGACTCGGGTAAAGGACAAAAAATGGGTTGGTAGTGCAGTTGGTAGCGCGCCGATATTCCAAATATCGTGTCCCAAAGGGGTCGGGTTCGAATCCCTCCTTCGGATATTATACCCTTAGAATATAAAAAATGATAATTATGTCAATTTTCCCATTATTAAGGTATATGGAGAAGTTTCAGGCCTAGATGAAGAGTAGGTGAGGTGAGTTCTGGTTATAGACAAGGGTCAAGGAAAACTAGGATAGGTGTGCTAGATGCCGTAAAATAACCGAAAATTGAATTTAACCTAGTATAAAAAAGCACAAAGATTTATAATTCAATTTTATAATATATTACAATATACATGAAAATGTTTAAGGATGTACAAAAACATATTAAGTACAAAGAAAAACAAATAAACATGTTTTAGATATTATTATACTTTGTTAAAAATCACAAATAATAAAAGATTTTTAAATCAACTTGGTAAAGAATACATGTTCTTTTAATTTTGGACTCATCTGTTTATGGGGAAAACACCCAAGTCCATGATATTGAGGTATAGTTTCAAAGTATACCTATTCAATACTTTAAAAAATAAATATTTTAGTGCTATTCATCGCTACATCTCATCTAATTATATGAACACTTTTAAATTTGATGACAATAGAAAAATTCCGAAATAATCAATCATTCTTATTTTTGACAGTTAGACACGTCTTTTAAAATATTGACCCGCCAAGTTAATAATTCACTGACAGATCTCTAAAAAAAAATTCTAAATCAAAAATTTAAAAGTTAATTTGTTTATTAGACCTTGATATTTTTATCAATTTGTAAATGCTAGATTGTTTACTTTAAAAAAGTTTATTCTAACATGGTTCGGATTTGTTTCTGTATAAACAACGATAAAAATCTCGTAATCTTCCGTTGAATAATAATATTATTATACCACGGACCATAAAATCATGTAGTTAGGTACTTATGCTAGAATAAATAGTTACTTTTCCTCTTCTTAATATCAGTGTTCTTAATATTCCTCTCCTAAAACGTTGAAGCAACTTTGAACATAATTGTATCACTAAACAAGAGCAGTCTACGGACAGCGCGCTCGACTATTCCGCAAACGACAGCAATAACTAATCAAAACTCACGCTGGGGTAAAGCAACTTAGTATTTGACCTTCAGTCCTAACCCCGTTGATATGAGTGAAGTTTCAAGTAAATCACTTCAGTAGTTTCAAAAAAAATTGTTGCACCAAAAATTTTAACAAAAAAAAAATTAAGTATAAAAATAGATAATAGTCAAATTTCTTGCTGCTTGCTAGAGTTATGCAACTTTTTGCTTCTTGCTAGAGTTATGCAACTTGATATTTGACGTCAATAAGTACCCCATAGACATGTGTGAAGTTTCAAGTGAATCCCTTCAGTAGTTGCAAAGATAAAATGATGCATCAAAAAACTTAACCAAGAAAATTTTCTAAGTATAAAATGGGCAAAAATTCAGTCCTAATCCATTCAAGAGTTATGTAACTTGAAATATGACCTCCAATGGTAACCCCGTAGACATGTGTGAAGTTTCAAGTGAATCCCTTCAGTAGTTGCAAAGATAAAATGTTGCACCTAAAAACTTAACCAAGAAACTTCTAAGTATATAAGGGCCATAATTCAGTCCAAATTCATCCTAGAGTTATGTAACTCGGTATTTAAACTCCAATGGTAACCGCGTAAACACAAATAAAGTTTTAAGTGAATCCCTCAAGTACTTGCAAAGATATAAAAGATACAATAATGTTGCACCTAAAAACTTTACCAAGAAGTGTTACGCCGACGCTGACGCACAGCTGAGTAGAATAGCCCCACTATTCTCCGATTAGTTGAGCTTAAAACGGTATTCTTGTTTACTTTTATCAGATTTATACCTTCAGATATTATTTCGTACAAACGATCAAACAATAAGAATCCCCTGCTCTTTTGTTGAAAGTTTATATACTACCACTGGCATATCCTCGTCCGTGGCTATCGTCTCACTACATACAGAGGTATAGATCCATTATATTAACCTGTCACAACTTAAATAATTACATGGTCACTGAATCTGTTATTTTTAACTCCCTACGAATTTGTTATTTCCCCGATATTCAAAATCGCTGCATATATAGTTAGATTATCAATAATTAATATGGATCGGAGGCTCAATGGTTAAAAAAATGAATAATAGCACATTCAGTGACCGAGTAATTTTTCAAGTTGTTACAGGTTAAAATAATAGAACTATAGACAGGATGATAATCGCAAAGTATGAGTTCTAAATATAATTAAAATAAGGAGAATATATTTTGTAAATCTAGTCTTGTAATTGAACCAATGAATTTGGCATCTTAGTCAGGGGCTATGTTTTGAAACTGTAAACATACTTTGTAAAACCTGTTTTATTTATTATTTCAATTCATGAAACATGATAATTATAAAAAGAAGATAAATACAAATAAATTCATTTTAAAAAAGTGTCAAAGACAGACTAAAACAATGGTGTTATAATTTTTATTGTTTTTATTGGTGTATTAATACACCAGAAAAAACATTCCAAAAATTATCACTTTGAGCAAGTGTGTTAGTACCTATCGTAATTATTATCCAGACTCTTTGTCCAGATTTCAATACCAATGTAGAATCCACTGTTGTACAATCAATATAATCACTGTCATGCGCATGACCAACATTTTGTTTCACACCGTCACAAACAATTGCAAACCAAATATGATTGTTTGTATAAGAACATAACGTAACAGTAAACGAATATGTACCGTCTACTGGGGCAGTAAACACCCCAGTAGATTTATCATAACCATTGCCTACATTTTGAATTGCATTTGTAAATACCAACGTCTCGCCGTTTAATGGATGGGTATGAGTCAAATCACGCGCTTTAAATATTACATCAACTGAAACAAAAAAATGTATCCTTTATTTAATGCATTGTACCATTTGTAAACAATGTTCAATCCTCAACCATGAATGCAGCAAGTGTAAACGGAAAGTCAATTTTATACTATAATTATGGAACAACTGTATACCTGACTTTCAATAGTAACTTTGTAAATATAATGTACCTTTAGCGATTCAAGTTTGTTTGTTTGTTGGGTTTAACGCCGTAGCAACACATTGAATAGGTCATATAACGGCGGTCAGTCAACCTACTCAAAGGCTAAATCACTGGATTTAGCTGTTAACCAGCTACTAAGCGCATACTCCCGTCAGTGACTGACAACTACCCTACATAATTAAAAATTATTGGTAGGAGGGAGAATGGCCGTAGAAATTATTTCATGACCAAGCTCCACGAAAGTATGCCACGACTGGGAATCGAACTCACGACCCCTCGATCAGTAGACTTGTGTGCTAGACGGGTGGCTTTCAGAGATTTAAAAGAATTTCTTTAGAACTTTTAGTGATATAAAAATATTGCATCTTAAACCTATCAATAGAATGTTTCAACGACGCACAAATTAGTAACCCCACTTGGCACCGATGACTCTGCTAGGTATAATGGTATATAATTGTTATATAGTTAATAGAATTACCAAATATTAGAAGAGATTACGAAAGTGTTTAATACATTTTATAACTAATCAAGAAGGCAAATATGGGTCCAGATTTGAGTTCATAAGTGTAACTTACGTCAAGGTGTTTGAATGACAGCCTCTGATTATGCTTTATTATGATATAACAAGTTCTTAAACTTGGATTTTATTTAAATGATACGTATGATTATTATACGTATGATGAAATAGCATAAATTAATTTGTAACAATATTCGTCTCTAGTTCAACATAGTGACTTAGTTCTTCAACTATCAAATAGTATGCCATTGAAAGACATATGTAAAGCCCTTCCACAAATGTAAAACTTTTGCATGAATACATCTGATCATTTAAAAGCAGCATTTTTATACATTTCTCTGTATCGAGATATGCCTCTTTTAACTTTTATGTCTTACAGAGTAATAAAGGAAAGCAATCATAATCTTACCATTACATGTCTTATTAAAACAAATATCCTCATCCATAGAACTTCCAATACAAGATGTACCAAGAACAGAAGGTTTAGGATTATCACATTGTCTATGTCTAGATTTTAATCCATATCCACATGTAACTGAACAACTACTCCAACTTGACCAAGCAGACCAGTTACCATCTAGTAAAAAACAACACACAAACTTTTTTGACATATAAATTAGACTAATTGTCGAAACTGATTTAATTTAATTACAAGATAACCAAGTCATATACCATTTATTATACATTATCCATCCAGTTCTTTCATATCATTAGAAGCTTGCACGTGTAGTTAGGTAATTTTGCGTAGGACTTGACGAACATTATTAATGGATATTATTAACTTTGAAGCGTTATGTATATAAAAAATAGTTTGATGGGATAATAGGAAACATTGTTCATACACGTTCTTAGATTGGATCACAATGAAGACCAAATTTTGAAATCAAATCTCATAACAGAATTCAGAACTTGTTCTCAACTGTCAACATCCCCTTCCTCAAAATGGAAGGCACATCGGATGGATTTTTATTTTTATCGTGATTACATAAGAGACTTTTGTAAGAGTTATACGTACCTATACATCCATTTGTCAAACAAACTCTGTCATCACGTGAGTCACCAGGACAATAATCTCCGTCAGAACTAGGATAAGGATTTGAACATGATCTGTCACGACGTTGCATTCCAATGTCACATGTTACAGAACAAAGTCCCCATGGAGACCATGTTGTCCATCCACCATGAACTGAAAACAATATAATATTTAGTTTATTTATGTAAAACGAGTCCAATATATATCTTTACTTCAGAATTATTTGACAGTGGTAAAAAGAACCTGTTTTCAATTTTAAGCCACTTGAATGTTTCAATCACTGTTATTTCATTGAAAGTTTGCATGTAGAATATAGTATCTTGTGAATTGCATTTTGGTAGTTTTGTTAAGAAATTAAATGAATTCTGCATATCATATTATATCGGACATTAAAAATCAAAACAAGCTGACTTTGTTAAGTACTTTTTTAACTTTCGTTAGAGTAAAATGTTACATTGTTCTTTACTTTTCTTTGTACGTCTGATTTGTACTGGTACATGTCACTCTACATACATATGTAGCTTTATAAAAAAACATCATTTAAAATAAATGCACGTAATCAAGTATTCATTTTGAACATACCTGGACAAGCCTTAAAACTACATGTTGATGTTTCCTTATTATTACCACGACATTGTTCACCTTGAGGTGATGGTGCTGGATTATTACATTGTCGTGATCTTGTCATAGTTCCATTAGCACACGTGACAGAACATGATGACCAAGTTGACCATACTGACCATTCTCCATCAACTAAAACAACAAGTGATATCGATATATTAATGTTTAATATAATATAAAAATATCATATGCAAATTAATGTTGTCACAGAACAATTGAGTGTGAATATCTAATTATACTGCCATTCTTTATTGGTATATTAATACACTCAAATCCATATGCGTCGGATACTTATGTATTTGATATGATATGTTCTTCTTTGGCTAAGTGTTTTCGGTCACGTTGTGCACAAGCAGAATAAATAGGCCAATTTTTACTTATCTGTTAAACTAATTACTGAAAATCGTTCAACTGTAAGCATGTGCGTCTTAACTAATTTCTTTTAAGAACTAGCAAAACAAACGGAGGGGGGCATCCATTAAATCGTATAAAGAAAATCGATCCGACTGTGTTAAAGATACTTATTCACAGATTTCAACTTAAAAATAAAATTTTTCTAAAACTACCAAAACTGTAAGGAAATATTTTTGAAAACAGGACAGTAGTGTTCTGATAATGACAATGTCAATGCAAATTGACACATAACTACAAATGTTGGTATTTCATGTAGTAAAAAACTACCCGGTATGTAACGGTATAGACAATTTTAGTCCATTTTTGTGACTTTAATTGTATATTTCTTGCAAGCTATAGGTCAGTTTGTCTTAAAATATTATGAATTATTTTTGTGACACAATTACAGACATTCAATGATATTTTGAAATCACAGAAAAAAATAACTAGATATGTGAACTAGTACTTTTAACAGGACTATGTTATAAGTGTAAAATATGCATAACAATACATTAAGAGAAAACGCTATCATCCTAATTTTAGCACTTCTGCTTATGCCTATGAAAACCTAATGTATACGATAATTGAGTCATCAATTTCACTTAAGGTTGTAATAACTTTTGTTTATATACCTACTTATATGACAAAGGTTACAATAACGAGGACAGATCAATCTAGCATGTTTGACATCATTACATACTTGAAATAAGGAATTTAATTTCGAGCAATCTTCTTGTTCATCGTCTACACAGTTATTGGCTGAAAGAGACAGTGACATAGAGTAAGTATGATGACAAGTCATTAATGCAACTTTCATAATGCTAAACTATGTGAAGTTATATACATGCTATACCATTAATCTATTGACAAATCAATTATTTAATTGTATTGATGAGAAGCATTTTTAAAAAAATGCATACATTATTAAACATCATCTTGTTCTTTATTAAATTATATTAGGCAGTTGTAATGAAGAACAACTATATGTAAGTAAAAGGACCCAATATTCTAAAAATAATTTATATCTTACATGCCAGACTCCGACACAAATCACTATTACACATATCTGATGAACAACATAAACGACAACTCAATTGGCGTTTACCAACAATTGATCCTGATCCACCAAATCCCATACATTTCTGTAAATAAACCAAGAGGGTACAAGAGTTAAACTTCTCATTTAAATCATCTATTTTTATAACATTGACATGTATAGAGACAAATACAAGTAAAACTATAAGGTAATATTGTTAAGGAGACATGCATTTAGGCTACTGAAAATTACTTGAAAGCCATTTAGAGATATTGCATCAGAACTTAAATCCATTTTAAATCAAGTCAACTACATTGTATTTCATACCAAACATGGATATACGAATCTTACAAAGCATGCAACAACACCATTCATAGTTTGTTAAAATGAAGATCTATGGAGATCTCTAAAATCATTTCGGTATATTTACAAAAACCTAACAAAACAACGTACACTGTTTCCATTTTGAATGATTTCTAGAATAATGAGCAGACGTGTTGTTTTATAAGATACACACGAATAGAGAAATGCCATTCATTGAAAGTGCAAACCAAATGGTTGCAGTATATAAAGAAGAAACTACTCACACTATCCTGTATACAACCCATGCTGTAAATAACGTGATGCTGATCTTGAGTGGCATTAGTATAGCAGCTCTGAAATAAAATTATATGTAATCTAAAACAATTAAAACTAAAAGCCACTTACACAATTTATAAGAAATTACACGGACAATAAATCATTTTATATTTCAAACAATGTGTCACAGAAATAGAAACGGGTATAAAGAAACAATCTTAAATTACTATTGAACTAGTAGTGGTTTCATAAAAAAACATCCTGTGAAACATAATATAGACGTACAATATGAACAATATCATGAGTAAGAACGTTGCTTACCTCCCCTACATTACACGTTGTTGTTACATTACATTTAGATAAATCATCCGTCTGACAATCATAACAAGTAAGACCATCTACAATCACAAAAAATAGTGCGAAGTTTTACAGACAGTCAGATAAAGATTTAAGCACGTATAAGTTTACCAATAATCCCAATAGTATTATTGTCATTACTAGTAAATCTTACAGGTATTCATATTTTCAATACTTGCCTCATAACTTCATTATTTGGCATTGCAATTAATTCACTCGTTATGGCATAGCTCCGGTGCTGCATCATTAAAGTATACAAATGATTACAGTCAGATAAAGATTTTAACACGTATATGTTTTTAAATAATTCCTAAGTATTATAACTATTAAGTCTCACAGGTATTCACATTTTTCAATACTTGTTAACTCCATTATTTGGCAATAACTAATGCAACTAATTCACTCGTTATGTCAAAGGTCAAATGCTGTATCATTGAATAAACCAAATGTTTATGAGCAGTTTGGACTAAAATGTTGGTGGATAAAAGTTTTCAAACACTCCTTAAGATGTTGTTCGGAGGTCATTTACATCAAATATATTTACTACATACAAATGTACATATTACAATCAATTGATTAAGCAATAGAATCGAGATACACAATTTGAAGTCAAACTAGACAAACGTAAAAAAAATACACATAAATAAAAATGGTATCTTACATGCAGCATTAACAGCTAACGCAGCAAGCAGAAGACAGAAACCTGAAATACATGTAATTACCAATGAATATATTTCAAACTACATATAAGCATAACAACAATATAAATAACTATAATTAAGTCAAAGCGGACTGAAATACGTTATAGAAGTGAAACTGTAAATAAAATTTGAGAACAAGAAATGTAATGTGGAACCACATTAAAGCCAGATTTAAAAACTTTAACGCTAAAATCACAAAGGGAAATAATCCATAATAAAGGCTGTTAGAGTTGTGGTTAATTTCTAATTATGTTCATCACATGGTATGTTATCATTGTATGAAGAAGATCTGACAATGAATGGCAGAAATATATAGTAAGGAAAAATTTAACGTAATTGTTAACGATACCGGACGACCGCCAGCCCGCCCGTGTTTCGCCTAACTATTAGCCTAACTATTTTTTTAGTTGAAAAAATCGGCTGAAAATATTTAATCATTTATTTTAAAGACAGTTGGTACTGAATCATACAACATTATCGTTCATTTTATCAAAACTTAAACAGAACGTAGATTGAAACAATTTTGGTGAACTTAGTTTAATCCAAATTTACAAGTGTAGCCCTTGACGTACGCTCGAATATTCGGAATATTCAAGAGTTTTTGTGTTTAAAAAAGAGAATTTAGTCCAGCACACTTCTTATAAAAGTGTTTAAGTAAATACATGTAATCGGTTCCAAAAGGAATAACGATAAATAAGAATATCATTCTCAATTTACAGAAATTTGTATCTGACCACCAATTAGTTTCGTATTGACACGTGTAAAGTTGCAAGAGAATCAACTAAGTTGCTTCAAAGATATACGAAATTGAACTTTTAACTTTTACTTTAAACAAGTGAGAAGACATCCACAATAGTTTCCAAAAAGTTGAGCATAAAAAAAGAATTGAGTTTTTTTTCATGAAAATTCTAATGTTAAACAAAACGATTACTTACAAGTTAGGTTGGTCATGTTGAGTGAATTGAACAATGAATGGACACAACCTTATTATATAGTCTTATCTTATACTAGTGCATTTTGTACATGTGAGGGAAAATGACATCAGTTGTTGGTTGTCTCTCGCAATCACGCCATTTCTTCACTCAACTTAAAACAGTATTAGACATCAACTAACCGATTATAAGGACAAGGACAGTGACATACATTGTCACGGTTTTTCATGGAATAGATAATAAAGAGATATAATATCCTAAAATGGAATTTTAAACACAACTTAAAGTTGATGAAAACAACATTTGGTAGTTCCCAGACATTGATAAGAATGACCTACAGTCATGAAGAGATATAATTGTCAGGCTTTTCATTATTGACAAGGTAGTTTTTATATCAGTATAAGCACAAAATGTTAAAATGTCGGTCATACAAATAAAAAAATTGCTGATTCAATAAAAGCTGGATACACAACGCATGGTCCAAAAAGAAAAACTATGAAGGTTGAAAAATGGGAGGAGCTAGAAACAGCCCTCATTCTTTGGTTTACGAACGCAAGAGATAATGGGGTCCTTATTTCTGGATCCATTCTTTTGCAGAAAGCCGAAGAATTTGCTAACAAACTTGGCATATCTAACTTTCACGCCAAACAAGGGTAGTTATCCCGTTTTAAAGAACAATACGGGATTTGCTTTAAAAGCGTATGAGGAGAAATCAAATCTGTTAAAGAAGATCCCATTGCTAAGACACAATTGAATTCCAAATTGCAGGAATTAATGAATAGATATCACCCTGATGACATATACATTGCCGATGACACGTGCATTTTTTATAAATTGCTCCCCGACAAAACTTTAGAATATAAGAATGTCAATTGTCAGGGGGCAAAAGATCAATGGAAAGAATCACAGCACTAGTATGTGCTAATATGATAGGTTTAAATAAGTTACCTTTATTGATAATTGGGAAGTGTGGAAAACCAAGGTGTTTTAAGAATGTTAAAACATTTCCTACCAAATATAATTTCAACAAAAAACCTGGATGACATCAGTCATTTTCACATCTTGGCTACAAGAATTTGATAGACAAATGATTCGGAAAGGCAGAGAGGCGGTTATTATTTTTAGATAACTGTCCAGCCCATCCAAAATGTGATGTTCTAAATCACTGAGTTAGTATTACCCCCCCCCAAATACAACCTGCAAAACTCAGCCTATGGACCAAGGTGTAATAAACAGTCGTAAGATCCATTATAGAGGTTATACTTCGTCAAATAAAGTCTACAGACACAAATTCAGAATTTTCCCTTACCTTGCTCAATGCTATGTTAAAGTTGAGGGAGTTTTTGGATTCTGTATCATCAAAGTCAATTTTAAATTATTAAAACATGCAGGGTTCGTCACCAACACCCTGCTGTCAATAAACAATAATGGTGATGATGATGAGTTAGACAGTGTCCCTATCGAGTAGCTAGCTGTGGTGGGAGACAAACTCGTATTGAATAAATTTATTAAATTCGATGAAGATATCGAAACTACATCATCAGTTACTGATTATGAAATTATTGACGACATATTGACTTTAGAAGAAGATGTAGAAAATGATGAAGAAGATGATGGAGAAGATGATGATGTAACTCCTCCTAATCACGAAGACACGTTAAATGTTGCTAGAAGATACTTTCGATCAAAAGACAATAGTAGAAAAAAACTTAGTGTGTTATTTTCATTAATCAATAATGTCAATAGTGATGAGTTCAGTTGGTAGCACGCAAGTCTATTGATCGAGGAGTCGTGGGTTTGATTCCCGGGCGGGGCATACTTTCGTGGAGCTTGGTCATTAAATTATTTCTATGACCATTCTCCCTCCTACCAATGATTTTTAATTATGTAGGGCAGTTGTCAGTCACTGACGAAAGTATGTGATTAGCAGTCGGTTAACAACTAAATCCAGAGATTTAGCCTTTCCTGTAGGAGTGAGAAGGTTGACTGACCTCCGTTATCTGACTATTTACTATCTATACTATTAAATTTGCGAGTTTCCTGTTTTGTGGAAGAAACTGCGCAGCTTTGAATAAATCTTTTGTTTGTCGCTGGAGCACCTATATACCGGCATATCAAGTTGACAATTCTTTTTTGACAAAGCCTCTTGATATTTGCAAAAACTACCAAAAATCAACAAAAATAGTGGGTTTTTTTGTGTCTAAAAATAGTTCTAGATAAAACTAAAAATAGAAACGTTAAACCGGAAAATCGAGTTTGATTCTCAACGTGAAGTAAAATATTTCTGATTTTTACTGAATCGAATGTAATGCCTCTGTCAAATGACTGTAACTGCTGTATTATCATGGGGACTCACCCAGAATACGTGCAACCTTCTTGCCATTTTTTGAATATTCACCAAGCATGCGTTCTTTGTTTTCGAAATAATACCCATAAACGGCATACTCACCCAATTCTTATATTTTACATTATGCAGAATAAAACACTTCACGTACTTCACATTTAATTTCCAGAGATACTGCGATCTGTCTGCGCAATTCACAAGAACGGTGACAAATTGTTAATTACAATAATTAGATTCTTATAGAAATTACTGCACCACAAAGTATCACTTGAGAGCTATCAGAGACATAGTTAAAAATTTATACGTGTCTGGTCACGCTATCTACCGAAGGTACGCTGACCGCTTCAAAGGGAGCTACGAAGCGGTGTAATATGGGAGAACATATTCTCGGTTCATTTTTTCACAAGCAAGCTTAATAAGTACCAGTGAGCCCTGAGAAGCTTGCTGATGTTTTCTATACGCTGACCCAACGGTCTGTAATGATTGGACACAGTTGTTAGACAGATCAATATTATTCATGTAATTATTTCAGGTTTCATGTTGAAAGGGATTTAATATCGAGAATTCACTTTTGAAATGAAAATACAAGCTCGGGTGACCAAGTTTCATAACTCCATGTTACATTTTCACAGTGTTCAGTCCTTTTAGAACTTGACAAATCCAGATTAAACTTATACTTGCAAAATCATATCTCCGATACTACACAATTATCAATTTCAAACTTCCTACAAATATTTTGCAATCTCTTATGATCAAGTTTCATATGGCTTTTAAACATGCCTGTTTCGAGGAACAGTTTCGAGAACTGTCATTACCTAAAGCCCGTGCTTGCACGGGCTCCCATCTAGTGTGTATTATGCGTGACTTATTATGCTAATTGATGATACATTCGCCGTGGTACGGCACTGGGTTATGACTGAACAGCGAATATGACTAATTATACTTAAAACAAACATTCCTAAGTATAATACTGAACAGTTTAAGAATTCATGTTTTGCAAGAACTACAATTCAGTGGAACCATCTAGATGAATCAACAGTGACTGTTCCGTTAATAGAATCATTCAGGACAGCACTCCAGAAGTTAAATTAGGCTGCGCCCCGGCCTCCAAAGTTATTAATGGCAGTAATGGTCACTAACTTTGTAAAATATACAGATACAAACTAACCCTGCATAACGCTGAATATCTTTTTAAAGTTGTGTCTTGTTTCTAATAAAATACATATTAAAGTCTTGAATGACTTCCTAACACGCAATTGTATCTTTGCGTACACGAATTCAAGAATGTACATGTATGTATAGTTCGTACAAAACAACATTACGTGTTAACATTAAAATGAACCAATCCATTTTAAAGGTACGGCAGTATTGAAAATAGAGGTTGTATAGTTTTTTAAACTAAATTTGTCTATCATTCGTGTAATGGTAGAACGGTTTACCATTACTCCAACAAAACACTCATAAAAACATATCACACTAATACTATATAACATTTTTTGTCACCCTGAGCACGCATTCCTTGTCGTGGATTAGTTCATTGAATTGTTTACATAAAGAGGGTTTTGTTTTTGTACGAACTGTATATAAACTATTTTTGTTGATTTCAAGCAATTACACATGCCGAATTCTTTGTGCTCAAGTTTTAAATGTGTAAATGTATACCAAAATTATGTTGTTTGAACATACGTACTTATGTAAATGTTTTATTTAACTTTACATGAGTACAGAAAACATATTTTCAACAGTAGTGTTGCCATGAACTAAATTGTCTTGAATCAGCTTCCGAGATAAAAAATAAAAAACAGATTTTTAATAATTAGCAGGATTGTTTAACAAAACATTCGGCAAATAGTTTAGCGAAACACATGCGGGTGGGCGGGCGGGCGGGCGGGCGGGCGTCCGGAGTCGCTAGCAATTGTTTTAAAGTTTTTCTTTACCATATATTTCTGCCATTTATTGTCAGATCTTTATGAAACTTCATACAATGATAACATACCATGTGATGAACAGAATTACAAAATAACCACAACTCTTCCTGGCTTAATTATAGATTATTTCCCTTTGTATTTTTTGCGTTAAAGTTTTCAATTTGTTGCATTTCTCTGCCATTTATGGTCAGATTCTAATGAAATTTCATACAATGATTCAAGGTACATGTACCACGTCAGGAACAGAATTGGAAAGTAACCGCAACTATACCTGGCATAATAACGGATTATTTCCCTTTAAATTTTTGCGTTAAAGTTTTTGATTTATTGTTCACTCTGCCATTTACGGTTGGATCCATATGAAATTTCAAAAAATACCACATATTTGGAAAGTTTCCGCAACTCAACCTGGCTTAATTATGGATTATTTTCCTTTGTTGTTTTTTTTGCGTTAAAGTTTTCATTTTGTAAGATACCTCTGCCAATTAATGTCAGATCCATACAATGATAACATATCGAGTGTTGAACAGAATTAGAAAGTATACTTTACTCTACCTGGTTATTATGGATTATTTCCCTAGGTAATTTTGCATTAAAGTTTTCAATATGTTTGATACCTCTGCCATTTAGGGTCAGATCTTGATGAATGTTCATACAATGATTACAAATCATGTGTTGAATAGAATTAGAATTAGAATGTAATCACAACTCTACCTGACTAAATTATTGATTATTTTCCTTTGTATTTTTGCATTAATAGTTTAGTCTGTCTTATTTTAAATATTTTGTGGATTAAAACACTCTTTATTCCTTCATGATGAATTATTGCCCTTGGTATACCTTTTCATTTGCAATACTGTAAACTCTCGTTATCTCGACTTAGTTGGGACCGTTGGAAAATAATCGAGATAACGAAAAGTCGAGACAAACAAGATCAACGAAATTTTCTATGGGAGGTAATTCCGATGTCTTCAATAGCAGTTTTCCTGTTCAGAGAGTGTATTTTAGAATAATCGCTTTGCTGCAGCTGTGAATAGGGTTTTACCATAAACTTGTACTCTAAAGGTTTTGTGACACTTTTATCGCTGGCAAAGTTCCCTCTCGACAAGTTATAGAACAAAATCGCGTATTTTCCGAAAATCTACTTTCGGTTTCTACTATTTCACTGACTGTTTCTCGAAAGAACGACTAACCAAGCGTATATTATTCAGAATATTTGTAGCCAGTCAGATAAATTGTGTGTGTATATGTTTGACGTCATACACTATTTCGTACAACCACAGCACCGTCATCGTGTAAGTCGGCTTCTCTTTGATAATTTTGAGTAGTTGCTGATAATATCCAGTTGTGTGTATGAAGAGTAGTTGACTATTACGTCACGAAAAAATATAGACTTGAACTACAATAATGTCGGCATATCTTTTAAACAGTTAACAGTTGTAAACATCGTTTTTCCAACAGGTCTGTAGAGGGATTAATTTATCATGCAAAGAAGATGCCGTACATTTATATCAACTTAAATGACGAAATATAATAATAAAAATAAACGAAAAATATTTGTTTCTTATTTTTATTGGACAAAATATTCATTAAACAAAATTAATGAACACAAAAAAGTAACGAGTATCGCAGTGTTTTTTGTAATGAAGCACATGATTGTAAGCACGCATTTTGATATCTTTACACTCAATTTTGACATCTGTCAATTAACACTCGACTTATTCAACGATGGTTTCATTCATGTCAATTAGTTTGTATATTTAAATGACATGTTAATTCAATATTGACACGTTCTTTTAAACAGATTATCTATATAGTCGCTAATCGATAAACAATGGACGCGTGCTATTTTTCGCACCTCAACGGATCGCCGATAATATCTTTGTCTAGTCGACTTAAACATTATAATTTTATAGTAAAATAACACGTTGGGACTCAAACTTATAGTCGAGAGAGCGAAAATGTCGAGACAAAAAGATCGAGTCAAACATGATTTTTTCATATAGATAAAGAAGGAAAAAAATCGGGACTTTTGATTTTCAATCGAGACAACGAAATGTCGACACAAGAGTAGTCGAGATAATGCGAATTGACTGTATATTAAATATGTCTTTCTTTTGTAACAACATTAACTTTATCTAAATTTTCCCATCTGCATAAAACTCCGGCTTTAATGTGGTTTCCACATTATATTTCTTGTTTTACATATATTCTGGGTAGTACTCTAGCTATATCTTCTCGCGTGATGTTTGTCGTCATAAATTGTAGGTTGTCAGATTGAAAGTTCATACTTTACTTGAGACAAACTCTTTCATAGACTTGTAAAAATGGTTTAAGTGAGGGGAGTGCAGTAACATAATCATAGCAAGCTCCAGAAATGACAGGAAAACTTACCAACTTGAGATGACTTCGATAGTGCTATGGTGAGTAAAACAAAAACACATCCGATCTCGCGTTTTATTGTTTGCTTTGCAACTAAGATTATATCTTTTTCTGTTTTAAGGTGGAATAGAACTTCTGACTTTTTTCGGCGCAGCTGTCTATGCCAACTTATGACCTATATTTTAACCAATACAATTTGCTCTACCATAGCAGTTTGTCCAATGAAAATCCTTTACGGTATAAAGAAATTGATAAAACAAATGACATGAATTGGCTATTTGTGATAAACAGGTGCGTAGCACGTACAGTAGCTGCTGACTATTTACTCTGTGTATAATGAGTGACTCACTATGCTAATTGATCACACATTCGTCGTGGTACACCTCTTGATAACTCGGAATGGGTTTCATTTTGTCATATAGGCCGCCATTGAGCATTTTTATCAAATTATTTTATGTTCGCCAGAAAAGGAACATAAATCGTTTGGTCATTCTGGAAAGAAGTGATTATTAATCGAAAATCCATGGCATTGTTATTAAAGATGTTTTTAATTTTAGAATCGGACAGATTTTCGAAATTCACAAATCAGCAAAGTGGCAATATATTCCGACAAAACTTGTCAGTTGAGGCTGAATTGCAATTTCGGACAAACTACATTTGACCTATAGTTAATACATGTACGCCGTGAATGACCAACATTTAAACTTCAAACCGTTGAAAATGAACCCAGCAGAGCGCCGAATTTCTTTTTTTAAGATATTTCTTGTTTTATATTTTATTTGCATTAAATTGTTGGTACCGTTGAAAACTTGAAGATATTTCCGATTCTGATCTACACTTTATTCGACGTCATTATTGATAATTACGTAACCATGACGTCGTAAACATGACGCCTGCGTTACTTTTAACGTCAGTCGACAATAGTAAAGAAACGTCTATAATGTGTTGCTAAATCTTTATTTCCCGCGCCTTAACAACAAATTATACATCATTTTAAAGCTTACATCAATTTCTACCACCGGAATTGTGTAAATATGCGTTTTTCTTTAAAGTTTTGAAAGAGACAAAAACTTCCGAATTAGCAACATCAGAAAAAATCCAGAAAAAATGATTTCCAACCTGTTTTATGAAAAATCTGATAAATATTTGATATGAAGCCTTTTATAGACTTTTATACATCAGAATTTGGTAAAAGATGTCTGTACGATTTGGCTGCTGTATGCGTTCAAGTATTATCGGTATGACATCAAAAATGTCATTCTGACGTCATTATACAGGATTGTATTGTTTGTCAAAACCACAAATACAACTTCTCTATACACATTATAGATAAAGGGAAATCGATAGCATTGTCGTGTTCATGGAGGGGCATATGCAGCTCGGGTAAAGCTCAAACCGGCAACTGACATAGACCCGGGTAAAGGACAAAAATTTGGTTGGTTGCACAGTTGGTAGCGCGCCGGTATTCTAAATATCGTGTCCCAAAGGGGGACGGGTTCGAATCCCACCTTCGGATAATTATTATACCCTAACATAAAAATTTGATTATACTGTCAATTTTCCCATTATTTAGGTATATGGAGAAGTTTCAGGCCTTGAGGAAGGGTAGGTGAGGTGAGTTCTGGTTATAGACAAGGGTCAAGGAAAACTAGGATAGGTGTGCTAGATGCCGTAAAATAACCGAAATATGTATTTAACCTAGTATAAAAAAGCACAAAGACTTATAACTCAATTTTATAATATATTACAATATACATGTATAAGCATGTACAAAAACATATTAAGTACAAAGAAAAACAAATAAACATGTTTTAGATATTATTATACTTTGTTAAAAATCACAAATAATAAAAGATTTTAAATCAACTTGGTTAAGATGACATGTTCTTTTAATTTTGGACTCATCTGTTTATGGAGGAAAACACCTAAGTCCATGATATTGTGGTATAGTTTCAAAGTATACCTATTTAATACTTTTAAAAATAAATATTTTAGTGCTATTCATCGCTATATCTCATCTAATTATATGAACACTTAGATTTGATGACAATAGAAAATTTCCGAAATAATCAATCATTCTAATTTTTGACAGTTAGACGCTTCTTTTAAAATATTGACACGCCAAGTTAACAATTCACTGACAGATCTCTTAAATAATTTAATTCTTAACGATCAAAAATTTAAAAGATAAATTGTATACCAGACCTTGATATTTTTATCAATTTCTAAATGCTAGACTGTTTACTTTAAAAAAATTCCACATGGTTCGGATTTGTTTCTGTATAAACAACGATAAAAATCTCGTAATCTTCCGTTGTATAATAATATTATTATACCACGTAACATAAAATCATGTGGTTAGGTACTTATGCTAGAATAAATAATTACTTTTTCTCTTCTCAATATCAGTATTTCTTAATATTCCATTTGGGGCAATTTCAAATATGATTGTATCATTCAAAAACGGTATTCTTACTTACCTTTATCAGTTTTATACCTTTAGATATTATTTCGTACATACGATCAAACAATAAGACCCCCTGCTCTCTGGTTATACCACTGACATATCCTCGTCCGTGGCTATCGTCTCACTACTTACATAGGTAGAGACAGGATGATAATCGAAAAATATGTGTTCTAGATATAATTAAAATAAGGAGAATATATTTTGTAAATCCAGTCTAGTAACTGAACCAATGAATTTGGCATTATAGTCAGGGACTATGTTTTGAAACTGTAAACTTACTTTGTAAAACCTGTTTTATTTTATTATTTCAAGTCGTGAAACATGGTAAAAATAATAAGAAGATATATACAAATAAATCAATTAAAAAATGTGTCAAAGACAGATTAAAACAATGGTGTTATAATTTTTATTGTTTTTTTATTGGTGTATTAATACACCAGAAAAAACATTCCATAAATTGCTATTGTGAAAAAATAAGCTACTATCATCCGTATTTTTTATCCAGACTCTTTGTCCAGATTTCAATATCATTGTAGAATCCACTGATGTACAATCAACATTATCACTGTCATGCGCATAACCAACATTTTGTTTCACACCGTCACAAACAATTGCGAAATAAATATAGCGGTTTGCACTTGAACATAAATCAAATGTAAACGAATATGTACCATCTACTGGGGCAGTAAACACCCCAGTAGATTTATCATAACCATTGCCTACATTTTGCATCACATTTGTAAATATCAACGTCTCATCCATTGATGGATTGATTTTTGTCAAATCACGTGCTTTAAATATTACATCAACTGAAAAAAAGAAATTGTATCGTTTATTAAATGCATTGTACCATTTGTAAAAACAATTTAAAAACCTCATCCACTAGTGTAGCAAGAATAAACGGAAAGTCAAATTAATACTACAATTATGGAACAATTGTATACCTGACTTACTATAGTAACTCTGTAAAGATAATGTACCTTTAGAGATTCAAGTTTTTTTTGTTGGGTTTAATGTGCCTAGCAACACATTGTATAGGTCATATAACGGCGGTCAGTCAACCTACTCAGTCCTCCCGGAAAAGGCTAAATCTCTGGATTTATCTGTTAACCAACTACTACGCGCATACTTTCGTCAGTGACTGACACTGCCCTAGATAATTAAAATCATTGGTAGGAGGGAGAACAATCGTAGAAATAAGTTTATGACTAAGCTACACAAAAGTATACCCTGCGCGGGAATCGAACCCATGACCCCTCGATCAGTAGACTTGCGTGCTACCAACAGAGCTAGCCGGGTGGCTTTTAGAGATTCAAAAGAATTTCTTTAGAACTTTCGGTGATATAAGATATTGCATCTTAAACCTATCCAAAGAGTGTTTCGCCGACGCTGACGCACAAATGAGTAACCCCACTTGGCACCGATGCCTCTGCTAAGTATGCTTTATTATGATATAACAACTCGGATTTTATCTATATGAAGATGCGTTTGATGTAATTGCAGAAATTATTACGTAACAATATACTTCCCTAGTTCAACATAGTGACTTAGTTCTTAAATCAACTATCAAATAATATGCCATTGAAATACATATGTAATGCCTTTCTACAAATGCATAACGTTTGCATGAATACATCTGATCATTTAAAAGCAGCATTTTTATACATTTCTCTGTAAGCCGCCCGGCTAGCTCAGTTGGTTGCACGCAAGTCTACTGATTGAGGGGTCATGGGTTCGATTCCTGGGCGGGGCCTACTTTCTTGGAGCTTGGTTATGAAATTATTTCTATGGCCATTCTCCCTCCTACCAATGATTCTTGATTATGTAAGACAGTTGTCAGTCACTGACGAAGGTCTGCGCTTAGTAGTTAGTTAACAGCTGAATCCAGAGATTAAGCCTTTCCAGGAACAGTGAGTAGGTTGACTGACCGCCGTTATACGACCTATATAATGTGTTGCTTTGGCGTTAAACCCAACAAAAACAAACAAAAAAACATTTCTCAGTATCGAGATACGTCTACTTTAACTTTTATGTCATATGAGAAAAGCAATTAAAATCTTACCATTACATGTCTTATTAAAACAAATATCCTCATCCACAGAACTTCCAACACAAGCTGATCCAAGAACAGAAGGTTTAGGATTATCACATTGTCTATGTCTAGATTTTAATCCATATCCACATGTTACTGAACAACTGCTCCAGTCAGACCATACTGACCAGTTACCATCTAAAATAAACATGCAGAAAACAATTTGTACTAACAGCCACCAAATTTTCAATATGACTTAACAATGATTGAATTAGTGATTTCATCATTACAGGACAAGCGAATTATATTAAAAACGTGACCGTGGAGTAGTGGTTAGCATGTCTGACTTCGAATCCGGAGATCGCGGGTTTGTAACCCAGTCGCGGCAGGTCATACCCTATACATGAGTTGTCGGCCTCGTGGTAGGGTAAGTTAGTACTGGTGATAGAAAAGTGTCCAAGAAACCTATAGTAGGAAGAGCTATTGTCGTGTATATGACCTATATATGTGTTGAATGCGACGTTAAAAAAAAGAATTATATTAAATTAATTGAACATTATCCATCCAGTAATTGTGATATCCTTGACCGTTTTGCTTCTACATAGACAGTCAAATAACTTAAATGGAATTCAACGAGTCAAATCTTTACCGGTATAGTTTTTCACTATAATTAAATGCAAACGTTCTTAAAATCACAATGCCTAGACGTTAAAAATATCTATTGAACTTGAACAGAAAGTAGGATTATATTTGTACACATATTCTCGAATTGACAGATAATGAAAGACTAATAATAGATAACCAAATAATTTCATAAAATTTTATCTCTACATCTCCACACTAGCGTGTGGAAGAAAAAACAGATGGATTCACGAATATTATTTATTAACATAATTACAGCGTGGTATAGACAATCCCAGAAATGAAAATTAGACCGCCGCCATAACTGTAGTCACGTGATCCGTCCGCCATTAAGGTACTGAAGATTCCTTTTGCAGGTATAATAGATAAGGGATGTTGCAAAGTATTTGTCCCATTTTACACTGAAATGGTGAACAGTTTTTACCTTTTTTCAAAATGCTGTATTGGGAGCAATTAAACTTTAATGAAAACTTATATCACCATTTTATAGAAAAGTTCATGTTTTAAAACGTGGCTTATAACAATTTGCAATATTTTTTTTTAATTTAAAGGAAATGAAAATTGTGCGTATGTAACGGTCTTTTTAATTATAGAAAAAACATGTACTGTAGTAACTAAATTTTTCAGAAAAAATTGCAAAAAAAGAAAAGTTTTGTAATGTCCGACCTCCTGCTTAAAATTGTTTTTTACAAAATTATCTTAATATTCGTCAGAACTTAAATGTATTTAAGCGAAAATAATTTTTTTACGTCTGCATTTGATATCAATTTTTCTTCAGTACCTTAATGGCGAATTCGAAGAGTAGTCAGGGGAGATAACTTTGTCGGACTAAATTTCAGGGAATGTCTATTACTTTAAACGTTTCACATACCTGTACATCCATTTGTCAAACATACTCTGTCATCACGTGAATCACCAGGACAATAATCTCCATCAGAACTTGGATAAGGATTTGAACATGATCTGTCACGACGCTGCATTCCAATGTCACATGTTACAGAACAAAGTCCCCATGGAGACCATGTTGTCCATCCACCATGAACTGAAAACAATATAATATTTAGTTTATTTATGTAAAACGAGTCCGATATATATCTTTACTTCAGAAAGATTGACAGTGGTAAAAAGAACCTGTTTTCAATTGTAAGTCACTTGAATGTTTTCGATCACTGTTATTATTTTATTGAAAGTTTGCATGAAGAATATAGTATCTTGTGAATTGCATTTTTGGTAGTTTTGTTAAGAAATTAAATGAATTCTGCATATCTCATTATATCGGACATTAAACATCAAAACAAGCTGACTTTATTAAGTACTTTTTTAACTTTCGTTAGAGTAAAATGTTATATTGTTCTTTACTTTTCTTTGTAAGTCTGATTTGTACTGGTACATGTCACTCTACATACATATGTAGCTTTATAGAAAAACATCATTTGAAATAAATGCACGTAATCAAGTATTCATTTTGAACATACCTGGACAAACCTTAAAACTACATGTTGATGTTTCCTTATTGTTACCACGACATTGTTCCCCTTGAGGTGATGGTGCTGGATTATTACATTGTCGTGATCTTGTCATAGTTCCATTAGCACACGTGACAGAACATGATGACCACATGGACCATACTGACCATTCTCCATCAACTAAAACAAAAAGTGGTATTAAGTATTAATGTTTAAAATGATATACATGTATACTATATGCAATTTAATGAAGTCACTGGATTATTGAGTGTGAATATTTCATTATACTGCCATTCTTCATTGGTATATTAATACACTTAAATCCATATGTGTCGGATACTTAGGTATTTGATATGATATGTTCTTGTTTGGCTACGTTTTTTCCGTCACGTTGTGCACAAGCAGTATATATAGGCCAATTTTGACTTATTTGTAAAACAAATTACTGAAAATCATTCAACTGTAAGCATCTACGTATAAACTAATTTCTTTAAAGAACTTGCAAAACAAACAGAGGGAGGCATCCATTAAATCGTATATAGAAAATTGATCTGACTGTGTTAAAGGTATTCATTCAGATTTCAACTTAAAAAACAATTTTTCTAAAACTAACAAAATTGTATGGAAACATTTTTGAAAGCAGGGAAGTAGTGTTCTGATAATGACAATTTTAGTGCAAATTGACATATAACTGCAAATGTTGGTGTTTCAAGTAGTAAAAAAACTACCCCGTATGTAACGGTATAGACCTACCCCGTATATGTAACGGTATAGACAATTTTAGTGCATTTTTGTGACTTTAATTGTATATTTCTTGCAACCTATAGGTCAGTTTGTCTCAAAATATTAAGAATTATTTTTGTGACAAAATTGCAGACACTGAATGATATTTTGAAAGTACAGAAAAAGGATTAGATATGTGAACTAGTACCTTTAAAAGGACTATGTTATAAGTGTAAAATATGCATAACAATGCATTAAGAGAAAACGCTATCATCCTAATTTTAGCACTTCTGCTAATTATGTCCATGAAAACCTAATGTATACGATAATTGAGTCATCAAGATCACTTAAGGTTGTAATTACTCTTGTATATTTACCTACCTATATGACAAAGGTTACAGTAACGAGGACAGACCAATCTAGCATGTTTAACATCATTACATACTTGAAATAAAGAATTTAATTTCGAGCAATCTTCTTGTTCATCGTCTACACAATTATTGGCTGAAAATGACAATAGACAACTAATGACATAGAGTAAGTATGATGACAAGTCATTAATGCAATTATTTCATTATGCAAAACTATGTGATGTTTTATACATGTTATACTATTAATCTATTTATGAATGAATTATTTATATTGATGAAAAGCATTTTAAAAAATGCATACATAATTAAACATCATCTTGTTCTTAGCCTTTTCAACAAAAGCCATTTAAACGTTTAACATGTTTTATTACATTTAAATTCTTTTAAGCAAAAGTTTATTTTTGCCACAATCAACTGTCACCAAAATCATTTATGCTGTTGTCACTAGACTAACTATGTCTTAAACAATATTGAACAACCTGTCAATTAAAGCCGTATATCCCGTTTATTACAAAGCAAACTTTCAAGTAATCCGAATATCAGTTTTTATTATAGTGACATATGATGTATAGAATCCATAAAAATTACACATGTAGTCACAATCCTTTTGTATTTCTGTAAGATGATGAATCTAATTTATATGGGAATGCTGGACGTCAAAGAAATCAGGTCCCACTTAAGCGAAAGAAAACAGTGGAAAGTTAGGACTTCTGATTTCAATTTGGTTTGCACATCGTCTCTGAATAAATGCTAATTGAATTTTATCCTCCGCTCGATGTTGATAAGCATCCCGGAGATCTAATTCAACTTAGTTAAAGGAAACATGAAACAGACATTTAAAGTTTCAAGGGAATAGCTTCAGTAGCTGCAACAATATGATGTTGCATAAAAAACATAAAAAGTACGTGTTACACCACCATTGACGTACAACTTAGTCCTAATATTCCACAAATATACGAGGTAAAATAATCTTACATGCTAGACTTCGACACAAATCAGTATTACACATATCTGATGAACAACATAAACGGCAACTCAAGTGGCGTTTACCAACAATTGATCCTGATCCACCAAATTCCATACATTTCTGTAAATAAATACAGAGAATACAAGAGCAAAACTTCACATTTAAATCATCTATTTTTATAACATTGACATGTATGAAGACAAATACAAGTAAAAATATAAGGTAAAATTGTTAAGGGAACATGCATTGAAGCTACTGAAAATCATTTGGAAAGCCATTTAGAGATATTGCATCAGAACTTAAATCCATTTTAATCCAATTCAACAATTTCATACTAAACATCAATATACTAAGTCTTACAAAGCATGCAACAACATACACTCCCTACGCAGCTCAGTAAATACATTACATTCACCCGCTGCCTTAAAACTAGTCGATTTATGATATTGACCTTTACTATGACCTTTACTATGAACCTTTGAAAGTTTACCAAATTCCAATTTAGCTGAAAAAATTTATACGCATTTTCATTGGTTGAACGGGTAAACAACACCTTATATGGTATGATCATACTAGTGACGAATGCAACCTCATATGACGTCATATATAGCGTGGCTACACTTTGTAAATAAGTTCAATAAGTTGCTCTATGTTTACCGTTAAAAGATCAGAGATACACGTTCAAAAAGATCAATGTTTACTTTCATTTTTGTAAATTTTCCATTATTTATTTAATGCAAAACTGTCCAACATCTTTGCATTTTGAAATTACAGACGTGAGAATGTTTTGCATCTATTTAAAAAAAAACACGTGACAGTCATGCGATTTAAATGTTTATGTGTCTCTGTCTAAAAATAGAAATATCAGTTTGCCCGTAGCATTTTAGCAGAGGTAGAAAGTGAACAAGTACGAGTGAATCTTTCAAACTGATGCAATGGAGAGTAGCAACAACACCATTCATAGTTTGTTCAAATGAAGATCTATGGAGATCTCTAAAATCATTTTGGTATATCTACAAAAACCTAACAAAACAACCGTACAATGTTTCCATTTTGAATGATTTCTAGAATAATGAGCAGACGTGCTGTTTTATTAGATACACATGAATAAAGAAATGCCATTCATTGAAAGTGCAAACCAAATGGTTTCAATATATAAAGAAGAAACTACTCACACTATCCTGTATACAACCCATGCTGTAAATAACGTGATGCTGATCTTGAGTGGCATTAGTATAGCAGCTCTGAAATAAAATTATACATAATCTAAAACAATTAAACTAAAAGCCACTAACACAATTTATAAGAAATTACACGGACAATAAATCATTTTATATTTCAAACAAAGTGTCACAGAAAAAGAAACGGGTATAAAGAAACAATCTTAAATTACTATTGAACTTGTAGTGGTTTCATAAAAAACATCAAGTGAAACATAATATAGACGTACAATATGAACAATATCATGAGTAAGAACGTTGCTTACCTCCCCTACATTACACGTTGTTGTTACATTACATTTAGATAAATCATCCGTCTGACAATCATAACAAGTAAGACCATCTACAATCACAAAAATAGTGCGGAGTTTTACAGATAGTCAGATAAAGATTTAAACACGTATAAATTTACCAATAATCCCAATAGTATTATTGTTATTACTAGTAAATCGTACAGGTATTCATGTTTTCAATACTTGCCTCATAACTTCATTATTTGGCAATGCAATTAATTCACTCGTTATGGCATAGCTCCGGTGTTGCATCATTAAAGTATACAAATGGTTACAAAAAGTCAGATAAAGATTTAAACACGTGTATGTTTTTAAATAATTCCTTGGTATTATAACTATTAAGTCTCACAGGTATTTACATTTTTCAATACTTGTTAACTTCATTATTTGGCAATAATTAATGCAACTAATTCACTCGTTACGACATAGGTCAAATGCTGTATCATTGAATAAACCAAATGTTTATGAGCAGTTTGGACTTATTAAAATGTTGGTGGATATGAGAAGTTTTCAAACACTCCTTAAGATGTTGTACGAAGATCATTTACATCAAATATATTTACTACATACAAATGTACATATTACAATCAATTGATTAAACAATAGAATCGAGATACACAATTTGAAGTCAAACTAGACAAACGTAAATAAAAATACACATAAATAAAAATGGTATCTTACATGCAGCATTAACAGCTAACGCAGCAAGCAGAAGACAGAAACCTGAAATACATGTAATTACCAATGAATATATTTCAAACTACATATTAGCATAACAACAATATAAATAACTATAATTAAGTCAACGCGGAATGAAATGCGTTATAGAAGTGAAACTGTAAATAAAATTTGAGAACAAGAAATGTAATGTGGAAACCACATTAAAGCCAGATTTAAAAACTTTAACGCAAAAATCACAAAGGGAAAATAATCCATAATAAAGGCTGTTAGAGTTGTGGTTAATTTCTTATTCTGTTCATCACATGGTATGTTATCATTGAATGAAGAAGATCTGACAATGAATGGCAGAAATATATAGTAAAGAAAAAATTAACGTAATTGTTAACGATACCGGACGACCGCCCGCCCGCCCGTGTTTCGCCTAACTATTAGCCTAACTATTTTTTTGTTGAAAAAATCGGCTGAAAATATTTAATCATTTATTTTAAAGACAGTTGGTACTGAATCATACAACATTATCGTTCATTTTATTAAAACTTAAACAGAACGTAGATTGAAACAATTTTGGTGAACTTAGTTTAATCCAAATTTACAAGTGTAGCCCTTGACGTACGCTCGAATTTTCGGAATATTCAAGAGTATTTGTGTTTAAAAAAGAGAATTTAGTCCAGCACACTTCTTACTAAAAGTGTTTAAGTAAATACATGTAATCGGTTCCAAAAGGAATAACGATAAATAAGAATATCATTCTCAATTTACAGAAATTTGTATCTGACCACCAATTAGTTTCGTATTGACACGTGTAAAGTTGCAAGAGAATCAACTAAGTTGCTTCAAAGATATACGAAATTGAACTTTTAACTTTTACTTTAAACATCTGAGAAGACATCCACAATAGTTTCCAAAAAGTTGAGCCTAAGAAATTTTGAAAAAAAGAATTGAGTTTTTTTTTCATGAAAATTCTAATGTTAAACAAAACGATTACTTACAAGTTAGGTTGGTCATGTTGAGTGAATTGAACAATGAATGGACACAACCTTATAACATAGTCTTATTTTATACTAGTACATTTTGTACATGTGAGGGAAAATGACATCAGTTGTTGATTGTCTCTCACAATCACGCCATTTCTTCACTCAACTTAAAACAGTGTTAGACATCAACTAACACATTATAAGGACAAGGACAGTGACATACATTGTCATGGATTTTCATGAACTAGATAATAAAGAGATATAATATCCTAAAATGGAATTTTTAAAAAAAACTTAAGGTTGATGAAAACAACATTTGGTAGTTCCCAGACATTGATAAGAATGACCTACAGTCATGAAGAGTTATAATTGTCAGGCTTTTCATTATTGACAAAGTAGTTTTTATATAAGTATAAGCACAAAATGTTAAAATGTCGGTCATACAAATAAAAAATTGCTGATTCAATAAAAGCTGGATACACAACGCGTGGTCCAAAAAGAAAAACTATGAAGGTTGAAAAGTAGGAGGAGCTAGAAACAGCCCTCATTCGTTGGTTTACGAACGGAAGAGATAATGGGCCCGTCATTTCTGGATCCATTCTTTTGCAGAACGCCGAAGAATTTGCTAACAAACTTGGCATATCTAACATTCACGCCAAACAGGGGTAGTTATCCCGTTTTAAAGAACAATACGGAATTTGCTTTAAAAGCATATGTGGAGAAATCAAATCTGTGAGTGAAGATTCCATTGCTAAGACACAATTGAAATTCTAAATTACAGGAATTAATGAATAGATATCACCCTGATGACATATGCAATGCCGATGACACGTGCATTTTATATAAATTGCTCCCCAACAAAACTTTAGAATATAAGAATGTCAATTGTCAGGGGGCAAAAGATCAATGGAAAGAATCACAGCACTAGTATGTGCTAATATGATAGGTTTAAATAAGTTACCTTTATTGAATATTGGGAAGTGTGGAAAACCAAGGTGTTTTAAGAATGTTAAAACATTTCCTACCAAATATAATTTCAGCAAAAAAGCCTGGATGACATCAGTCATTTTTACATCTTGGCTACTAGAATTTTATGGACAAATGATTCGGAAAGGTAAAAAGGCAGTTATATTGATAGATAACTGTCCAACCCATCCAAAATGTGATGGTCTAAAACACTGAGTCCACAAATACAACCACCAAAACTCAGCCTATGGACCAAGGTGTAATCAAAATCATATGATCCATTATAGAGGTTAAACTTCACCAAATAAAGTCTACAGTCACAAAATCAAAATTTTCCCTTACCTTGCTCAATGATATGGTAATGTTGAAGGAGTCTTGGAATTCTGCTTCATCAAAGACCATTTTTGATCGTTATAAACACGCAAGGTTCGTCACAAACTCCCTGCAGTCAATAAACAATAATGGTGATGATGATGATGATGAGTTAGACAATGTCCCTATCGCAAAGTTAGCTGTGGTGGGAGACAAACTCGTATTAAATAAATTTATTGAATTCGATGAAGATATCGAAACTACATCATCAGTTACTGATGATAAAGTTATTGACGATATATGGACTTCAGAAGAAGAAGTAGAAGAAGTTGTTGAAGAAGATGCTGATTTAAATCCTCCATATAACGAAGACACATTAGAAGCGTTGAATGTTGCTAGAAGGTACTTTCAAGCAAAAGACAATAGTGCGAAAAAACTTAGTGTGTTATTTTCTTTAATCAAGAATGTCAATCGTGATAAAATTAAGAAATCATTAAAACAAAAGACTTTTAAGACTTTTTACATCCAACAAACAAACAAACAAACAAACAAATACTTCATAACGTGCATTCAGCATATATTTTTAGTAGAGTTATTATATAAGACAACATTCTATGTCGAACATGACATCAAATCAAATAAAATCTTTTTGGCTGAAGTTGATCAACATTTCATCTCTTGCAACGTTTTGTTGATGTATATATCTTATTATAAGCACTATTTATTCCAAAATGAAGTATGTTTGCTGAGATTAGACCAAACAAGAAGTAGCAAGATGATTCTAACGATTACCCTTGATGTTTCTCAACGATAAACCTATAACAAGAAATAACTTTAAAAAGATATTCGGCGCAACGCAGGGTTAATTTTTTACCTATTGGTCACACACCACTAAATGTTCACCGGAAGCGGTAACTTGCCGGAAAAAGAAAGTGTGACATGCAGCATATTCATTATTTGAGAGTACATGGTGTCCTCAATTGGGGTGCTTTTTTATATTGAAGAGTATGTATGTCTTTGGCAATGCTTTTCCTATGTTTGTTTATTTGGGTTTTACGGCGCACCAACACAAAAAGGTCATATCGCACCGAAAACATTTGTCGATACCATTAAATCAATCGACAGTAATAATTTAAAAGCCTATATTTTATTATATACATTTATTTCCCTCAAAAAGTTAAGTAACGCATATGATGGTACTGACTCAAAAAGTTCTTTAAGTGAGTTAACCTTAAAATGTTTGTCACGGATGTATTTAAGATCCTGACAGTCAATGAGAACGTGTTTTACATTGAAATGCTCGTCACATTTAGGTGCTTCCTCTCTTTTGAGAAGGTATGAATGTATTAATCGGGTATGACCAATTCTACATCGCGTAATTACTATTTGATCACGTCGATTAGCAAATATAATTGACGAAGATGAATCAATGGTTGGCTTTATGTCATGTAACTTATTAAAAATAGCATTGTTCCACATTGTTTGCCATTTTGACTTAATTAACGACTTTACGTGTTGATTGAACATTTGAAGTCGCTGCTTGGTAATTTGATATCTACTGGTTGAAGGTTAAAAGATTCTTTAGCCAAAATGTCTACTTTTGCATTTCCATGTATACCAATATGGCTTGGTGTCCAGCAGAGGTGAACTATTTTAGATTTTAAAATTTCATGTAATTTTAATTCGATACTTTTAATAAGAATATTGTCTGAACTACGATTTTATGGCCAATAATACAGATAGAGAATCTCAGAAAAAAATATACTTATTATGAATACTACTTGATATGTACGTTAAAGCTAGATCTATTGCTTTGACTTCGGCAGTAAAAATAGATGCATTGTCGGGAAGTCGCATTCTCGCTACGAAAGAATTTCCATATGCAGCGCAACCTACTTTGTTACCATCTTTAGAACCGTCTGTATATAAATGTGTAAAATTCTTGTATTTTTCCAAAATGCTTACGAATTCAGATTTAAATGCTTCTGGGCTAGTAAAAGATTTACGAAAGATTGATAAGTCAATATTAACGTCTGGTATGTTGTAGGTCCACGTAGGGACATTTTCATCTAAATTTTGTAGAACGGATAAAGTGTTAATGTTAAGCATTTCTAAGTCGTTTTTAACGCGTATACCAAATGGTTTATTTTCGTTCGGTTTGTTGTCAAATTTATCAATGTAATTTGGTTTGAAAACAACTTTTCGCGTCGGGTTATTTTTGTTAGAAGATATTCGAGTTGCGTATTGTAATGAAAGCTTTTGTCGACGTAATTTTAATGATGGCTCGTTAGCTTCAACATAAAGACTTTCAACAGGTGAAGATTTAAAGGCACCGAAGGCAATACGTAAGCCCTGGTTATGTATTGTATCAAGCATTTGTAAATACGATTTACGAGCTGATCCGTACACTATTGACCCGTTATCTAGTTTTGAACGAACAAGACTTCTGTACAACTCAAGCAACGTCCGGGTATCATTAGAAAATACAGATACAAACTAACCCTGCATAACGCCGAATATCTTTTTAACGTTGTCTTGTTTCTAATAAAATACATATTTAAGTCTTAAATGACTTCCTTACACGCAATAGTATCTTTACGTACACGAATTCATGAATGTACATGTATGTATAGTTCGTACAAAACAGCATTACGTGTAAACATTAAAATGAACCAATCCATTTTAAAGGTGCGACAGTATTGAAAATAGAGGTTGTATAGCTTTTAACAAAATTGGCGTGTAATGATAGAACGCTTTACCATTACTCCAACAAAACACATTAAAATTAATACTATTCACAATTTTATTGTCATCCAGAGCATGCATCCCCAGTCGTGGATTAGTTCATTGATTTGTTAACGTAAACAGGGTTTTGTTTTTGTACGAACTGTATATAAACTCTTTTTGTTGATTAATAGACATTACATATGTCAATGCCGATTTCTTTGTGCACATGTGTTAAAATGTGTAAATGTATGCCAAATTCTGTTGTTTGAACATACGTACCTGTGTAAATGTTTTATACAACTCTACATGAGTACAGAAAACATATTTTTTGTGGTGTTGCCATAAATTAAATATTGTCTTTAATTAGCTCATGAGTTAAAAATAAAAACAAAAAACAGATTCTTAACAATTTTACATATATTCTGGGTAGGACTCTAGCTATATCTAGCGTGATGTTTGTCGTCATTAATCATGATTGTCAGATTGAAGAGTTCATTCGTTACTTTAGACAAACACTTCCATAGACTTGTAAAAAAGTTTAAGTGAGGAGTGTGCAGTTGCATAATCATAGCGAGGCCCAGAAATGACAGAAAAACTAACCACTCCAGATGACTTAGATAGTGCTATGGTGGGTAAAACAAAAACACATCAAATCTCGCGGTTACTTGTTTGCTATGCAACTAAGATTATCTTTGTCTGTTTTAAATCGTTACTTTACAAAATCATACAAACCACAAACACAGTTTATAATTCTGTCCAGGGAAGTTATACCCTTTAATTTAACTTTGACAATAATGTCATATGAAGAAGTTTCCAGCCATGTGAAGTTGTGAGAGACAATACGATTACTGGTATAGACAAGGATCCAGAAAATCTAGGTTATGGATGCTGGACGCCGAAAAATAGCCTAATTTGTGTTGACACGGCATCAAATCCAGTACGAAAACACACAAACAAGTTTTGAACTTTATACAATGTAATTGATTTATAAATACATGTATTCGCATGTACAAAGAACGAACAAAGAAATACAAATAAACATGTATTCAATTTTATTATACAATGTTGAAAATCACAAACAATACAATATTTACATCTCTCAATAATTTTGATTCTAAACGAATATAAATTCTAAATTTAAATTGTGTTCATGATATTGATACATGTAATTTAATAAATTTGTAAAATGCTCGATTTTTCAGTTAAGAACAGTTTATTATTTCATAGTTCGGATCTTTCTCTGAGTAAGTTTAGTAGTTTACCGTTGTATAGTATCATTAAATCACGGAACATAAAATCATGCGGTCAGGTAATTACGCCACAATTATTTTCTCTTCTAAACATCAGTGTTGAGAACAAATAAATGGATCAAAATCCAAGATGACATAACACAGAACTTTTTTGACATATATGGACATCTGAAATGCTACCCTTCAGCTATATGACGATAACAGTTTGTGTGTTAGTGAAATCATAGACAACCATGTGAATGCCATTAATCATTGAATGGTCAGCTCCGCGTTGGTTTGAATCCCATCCAAAACCTACCTCTCTGTTTCCTTGAGCAAGAAAATTTATCCTACTAGCTAGTTACTGGGGGAACAGGAAGCGGACTGCAAACTGATTTTAATTCTATGTTTGAAGAAATGAAATAAGTATTAAGTGAAAGTGACTAGCTTTAATAGATGGTTTAAAACTTTCGTTATTATGAAATCAATACAATACATTTCGCAGTAAGCGAAAGCGTTCACAAAGTCATGGTTTTACAAGATTGATGTTTAACGATCAAATACAAACTTTATGTAACACAATGTATTATGAAATGATTATTTAACCGACAAAGAAGGGCATATCACGTAATAAAAAATGTTCCAAATCAAAGTATAACAGTAGACTTACAGTTTTTCTTGGCACGAAATCAGTCAAATTTTGTGATAACTTAAACAGAATTACAATTACTACAAATGTCAGTTGATACAATTTGTTCTTAAGTTTGACTTAGATTTGTATCATTTAAAAATATGACGGATGGACACTTTTCAATTTTAATGGGTGTGCATACCCTAGAGCAGGGTCTTTCCAATAAAATGGTCTAGAAACGCACTATGTAAACACTACCCGCCTCGATAAAAGTTGTCTCGCTATCCATTATTTACCTGGGAGTTATTTTCATATACGTGTTAATATCATGGCGCTATTTCTTCCGTACGATATTGATTATCGAATATCGAACGTCGAATATTGTACCAAAAAAAATAACCAAAGTATTGAAATACAGAAAGACTTTCGTGCAAATTGAAACCTAACGAATCCATACCAATGATTACTCCTTACACATAAGATTCAAGTACGAACCCAACAGGGAAAAATTTCGGGCGAAGTGTTTATTCTATCCTGCATAACTGGCAAAAACTATTGCTTAGTGTATTAACGAGATTTGACTACGCACATTCAAACGCTTTACAATATAAGTAAACACCTGTCACTGACACAGAAACAAAAAATGCGCCGGTTGATTGACGGAACTACGTTTATCGCCTAGAAATAAACTGCGTAGTAAATCAGAGACACATGGATCACTCAGGTTAAACTGCTCAGGTTTTCGACTTGTGGTATAACTTAAGCCTTTCGGCGAAATCGCCGAAAGTCTAAATATTATAAAAACATGACGATAGAAAACAGTTTAAGAACTGTAGAAAAATGTAAAATGATTCAATAAATTTGTATTCTGACAAATGAAAAGCATAAAAGTACAACACTATTTGCATAATTTCACCTTAACACCAAAACGTCATTTTTTAAACTTCAATATCACAAATCATAATCCACAAACTGATAAAATCTTTTATATCGCTGTTAAACAAACTTTGTTTTTGCATTTAAAAGGGTCATTTTTATGGCAAAAAATCCTGATAAGTATTATAAATGCTCAATAACATAGAACGTTTTCGAAATATGTTCAGGGTAGAATTTTACTTTGACTCCGTCACAGGGAAATCACAGAACTTCATCGACACGCCATAAACCAATTTTCCGGTTAAAATTGTGTTTAATTAATTTTTATGAAGAATGGATAAATATAATAAAATGGATAAATATTTTCAAAAAGGATGTTAATTTTAAGCTTTCCAACACGATTACACTTCAGACTATTATTCTGATGTGAATGTAAAATTCAAGCCTAAAAAATGGGTGATTTTAAAAGTTATATTTTAGGCTTAAACATGCAAATGCAAGCAAATAATCATAATGCATACCAATCAAAATTACCTTACATTATTTCCCAATTAATGCGCTTGAAATGCGTCTTAAAGTTTAATTGCGTTTACAAACCGCGAAATTAAAATGCAAGTAAGATGATAGAGCCACGGAAAAGTTATTTTCAGCCAAAAAAAAGCTACCTTTGAAAGGTAAATTGATTATCAAAACCCGTTGATATGAGTTAATAAGTCAGTGTAAACATATTTCTTAGGACAGACTTGTCTATAGATCTAAATTAAATACCATATAAATGTTATTTACACTCTCAAACTGCGTAATTAACCAACCTACGTTTTGATTAACCGCCATTTTGTCCAAATTTGTCCCACATATACCGACAAATAGGGTCTAAGAATATACGCAAAAATAATCGAATTTGAGCGTGTAAATGATTAATGACCTACGTAATGACTGTAAATTTATTTTTTCATCATTCAAACATAAAACTGTTTTCGATGGGTTGAATAAAAGTGTTTAGACAGGAATTAAATTAGCTTTCAATTAGCGCCAGTCTTCGTAAAAATGGAGGACAAACGCTCTCGCATTATCTCGCTACGACCGAGAATTAACGTTAGTTTTAACCGATACTTATCCTTGTTATATAGGGTCCTTGTCTGTTTGTATAACCAGAAAATACCATAATCAATATATAAACGTGTGCCAGTTTATAGAAAGTTGCAGTATAAGACCAAGAAAAATGCAAAAACTAGTTATAACATGTTTTATTTTTTTTAAAACTCGCATTAGTTTAAAAAATGCAGACTTACCTTCCATCCTTTCGAGCGAGTCTATTCATGTTCTATATATAGAAGGTAAGGATATCAGTCAGTAAGACCGTTTGTATAAAAAACGAGTCCGTTAATACATATCGGTGAACGTTCGATTAGCTGCCGGAATTAGGGCAAAACATGTTCACGAATATTTCGGTTTGCTCATAAATTAGATATAGTTCCTTTGTGACCAAATAGACAGGAATAATTCAAAAGTCTACCATAATATTGCTGTTTTATAATTGCAGTCGGATCATGTCTCGGACAGCGCCTGTTCATTTGATGGCTTAATTCAAGGCATTCTTTAAGAAGACATGCGACGGTCTAAAACGCTGACACATATTGATTGAATGTTTTACTAAAGGAGATAAGCCGCCCGGCTAGCTCAGTTGGTTGCACGCAAGTCTACTGATCGAGGGGTCGTGGGTTCAATTCCCGGGCGGGGCTTACTTTCGTGGAGTTTGGTCATGAAATTATTTCTACGGACATTCTCCCTCCTACCAATGATTTTTAATTATGTAGGGCAGTTGTCAATCACTGACGAAAGTATGTGCTTTGTAGTTGGTTAACAGCTAAATCCAGAGATTTAGTCTTTCCAGGAGGAGTGAGTAGGTTGACTGACCGCCGTTATATGACCTATAAAATGTGTTGTTACGGCGTTAAACCCAACGAAACAAACAAACAAACTAAATGAGATGTCATACACGGATAAACGGCGATTTGAAGCATTTTGGGGAATTCTAATACTTGTTTTCGACAGCGATTTATTAGTCAACATGACGGCCTATCATCCTGACGCTAAAGCGAAGTCACGTGACCAAGTGAGACAACTTAATTCCGTCAACCGGCCGGTTTCCGGACCATTCTATTTGAAAGACCATGCCTAGAGTGACCAAGCATATTATTTAAATGAACTGTAATGCTTATTCGCATTTCATTTATTTTTAATAACTGGAGAGAGAGAGAGAGAGAGACAGAAAGAAAATATACTTATAAAAAAAGGTGTGAATATATTTCCAATTATAAGCTTGTTATAAGCTTTCATTGGTGCAACAGAACACCAGAAAATGTATTACAATTACCGTCAGCCAGATAAAACAGGATAGGTGTAAACCCATGATTATGTTTTATCCAGACATGTTGCCCGGACTTCAATACTAATGTAATAGCATCTGATTTATATTGATTTACTGTACCCACATCTTGATTAACACCATTACGTACAATAGCGTATTGTAGATTTTCGAAAGGACTACATAACTTAACTGTAAACAAATATGTACCGTCTACTGGGGCAGTAAATATCCCAGTAGATTTATCATAACCATTGCCTACATTTTGTATCACATTCGTAAATACCAACACCTCACCTACAGCTGGATTAATGTGTTTCAAATCACGTGCTCTAAAGATAACATTAACTGAAAAAAAGAAGCAATGAAATTAGACTAATGCATTTTAAGTATGTAGTTTATGGTTCATGTAATTACAACAAGAGCTTTCAGTAGAGACAGTATGTTCGACTTAGTAAGTATTTGTCACATGAGATGTGGTTGATGATAAGGAACATATCTAAAGTTTGAAATTGAAACATTATAGAAATACAACAGATACAGTAAAAACAATACTTTTGAAAGAAAATCATATGTTCAAGGGGAGATAATTCTGAAAAAATATATTAGAAGTTATTTTGTCACATGAGATGTGGTTGAAAATAAGGAACATACATTTAAAATTTGAAGTCGATACCTAAAGAAATAAAACAGTTGCAGTAAAAAACAAAAATTTCGTTAAGAAAGTTTTAAGTTCATGGGGCGTTAAAAATTCTGAAAAATGTATAAAGAGTCATGAACCTTGTCACGTGAGATGTGGTTGAAAATAACGAATATACTTAAAGTTTGAAGTTGATATCTTTAGAAATAAAACAGTTGCAGTAAAAACAAATTTTATTTAAAATAAGTTCAAGGGGGATAATTCTGTAAAAATTGATTTGGAGTTATGAACATTGTCACAAAAGATGTGGTTAATAATAAGGAACATAAAATTCAAGTTTGGAGTTAATACCGTAAGATATAAAAAAGTTAGAGTAAAAAATATTTAACTGCACAAAAACTTTAATCAGAAATATGGACGTGGACGCCGACGCTAGGGCGAGTAGTAGAGCTCTCAATTTACTTCGTAAAGTCGAGATAAAATGACGCTATAAACAAATAACGAAAACAAGACCCTAAGAAGGTTCCGCCCTGGAAAGGACAGTAGCAAAATAATTGCCACTGGGACTTTAAACCAAGTTCTACATGTAGGTGGCACCAACCATACACTTTTCCCTTACATGTTTATTTAAAAACAAACAATTACAGATTGCCTTGCTTAAAAATGTCTAGCAATCCTAAACTCGATATTGTTGCATGCAACAACCCACAGACACAGACAAAAAGCTTAAAGCATCAGATAGATATATATTGCTGTACAAATTATAAAAAATAGTATAAATCATTATACATGTACATGTAATAAAATTCATATAAATAAAGTAGTGTTGTGCCATCCATATAATACACTGAACAAAAGTTCTAACCGATCACTTTTCAAATTTTGACTATTTCATAACAGGTCAGTGGATCTTTTTTTAAATTTTACTGAGGTGATTTTTGAGTCTTTTTCTACCGATTTGTGGGAAAAAATAATTTGATACGGTCCGATGCACTCGATCGGCACACATGGTGTGGTTTACACATTTTGACACGAACTGTTCGTGTAGAGAATGATGAGAAAATAAATTTCACTTTGCATGAATCCTTGTTAACTTTATAAATGAAAAAACATAAAACATTGCACGAATGACAATCCTGTCGGCGAATTGTAACCTTTGTTCTTGGTCTTCGGCGTCAGTTAGAAACGATTCCGGTCCCTTGCTACATCGTCCAAAGTCGCGATCGTCGAAAAGACCCGATTAAAGTGTCGTGCAACTTGAAATAAGGATGAACACATTACGAATAATAAAATTATAGCATTTTTTATATTTTGACAATACTTTTCGATATTTTTCCATGAACAGCCACTCACCTGTTTGGTAGAGGCTTCGGTATTTAACATTCCATTGGCTACGCCACGATCCTGCATCGGCATTCGTGCAATGTTTTATGTTCTTTCACTTATAAAGTTAACAAGGATACATGCAAAGTGAACTTTAATACTCACCACTCTCTGCACGAACATTTCTAGTCAAAATGTGTAAACCACACCCTGTGTGCCGATCGAGTGCATTGGACCGTATCAAATTATTTTTTCCCCATAAATCGGTAGAAAATGACACAAAAATCACCTCTGCAAAATTTAATAAGGATCCATCGGCCCGTTATAAAATAATCAAAATTTGAAAAGTGATCGGTTAGAACTTTTGTTCAGTGTACATACAAGATGACATAAAAAAGAATACATTTCACTAATTTCCAGTGTAGTCCGTGCAATGTTAAAAAGACAAATACTTAATGATCTTACAGAAAACAGAAAACTTGAATATAAATCAACAAGAACGAGTGGAAAAGAATGAAGGAAACAGAACATTTATGCTATTACAAAATGTATATAAAAAAGATTTAAACAGGCACCCGTAATAAATTCTTAACTCTCAGTACAATTACAAATAAAAGAGATAGGCTAAGTGATCAACCGTAGAAGGTAAATCAACAAACACACAGAAACTTGAAGAATATCCAGCTGATAACTTTCTTTTTGAACAAATAATATAATGAAACTAACACTGTATACTTTTAATGTATAAACTAAATCACCAAATAAACGCACTGGTTGAGAAATAATGCAGAGGTAATTCTAAACTGTAGTTGTATCTTTGACTAAAATCTGGATTTTGGCCAAAAAGCTTGCAAAACGTTTTTCTGTGCTAATAGTTCCATATTCCATATATCCCAGTTTTCCGTTATGCAAAGATTACGGTTATTAAAAATATAACCCTATGATCAGACTATTAGAGTCTAACTGAACAAGAATGCAAAGATAACCAATGGTTGTTCGTCTGGATATAATTATTGGTTTAAAACTTGTTTTTTAGATCCAATAGTAACCCTAAAGACATGTTTTAAGTTTCAAGTAAATCCAATCGATGGTATGAAATGTTGCAACTAAAATATTAACCAATAAATGTTACTTCACTGCACGACTGAGAAGGATAGTTCCGATGATTTTTCTGAATAGTCGAGCTAATATGGAAGGAAAGTGTCATCCATGACCAAAAATGTAACTTACTAACAAAACTTTTTTGCTATCACTTCAATTGTCTGTCTTTGAGGCAAAACATATCGCGTTAGCAAGACTTGTGCTACTTAAATGTCATGGGTGCATGATAGACTAATAATCATGTTGTTGTCTTTTAACATATAACGGTAATCAAATTTATTTATTTTGTAATTTACGACAAACATTTGCCAGCTAATTAAATGTAAAAAAAGATACAAACAATATCAATAACGCATTTGTCAAAAAGAAAATTACATTACCATTACATGTCTTATCAAAACAAATATCCTCATCCACAGAACTTCCAATACAATATGTACCAAGAACAGAGGGTTTAGGATTATTACATTGTCTATGTCTAGATTTTAATCCATATCCACATGTAACTGAACAACTACTCCAGCTTGACCAAGAAGACCACTTACCATCTAGTAAAAATCATGCAGAAAAAAAAACGTTTTAACTAACAGCCGACAATTTTGTTTAATATAATTTTACAATTATCAAAATAAGTGATTTTATCATTACAGGACAACCACGTCAAATTGAAATAATTGAACACCACCCATCCAGTAATTGTAATACCCTTGACCGTTTTGCACTTGCAGTTAGACAACTTTCTACAAAGACAGTCAAACGACTTTAATGGTATTAAACGAGACAAATCTGTACCAGTATAGTTTTCACTATAATTAAATGCAAACGTTATTAAGAAAATAGGATTATATATATACAGACACATTCTCGAATTGACAGATAATGAAAGAATAATTATCGAAAGACCAAATAATTTAATAAAATTTGTTCTCTATATCTCCACACCTTCGTGTGAAAGAAATAACGAATGGATTCTCGAATATTATTCATTAATACAATTACAGTGTGGTATAATTTTTAAATGTCTCACAAACCTGTACATCCATTTGTCAAACATACTCTGTCATCACGTGAATCACCAGGACAATAATCTCCATCAGAACTTGGATAAGGATTTGAACATGATCTGTCACGACGCTGCATTCCAATGTCACATGTTACAGAACAAAGTCCCCATGGAGACCATGTTGTCCATCCACCATGAACTGAAAACAATATAATGTTAGTTTATTTATGTAAAACGAGTCTGATATATAACTTAATTTAAGAATGATTTGACAGTGGTAAAAAGAATCTGTTTTCAATTTTAAGCCACTTGAATGTTTTCAATCACTGTTATTTCATTGAAAGTTTGCATGTAGAATATAGTATCTTGTGAATGGCATATTTGGTAGTTTTGTTAGGAAATTAAATGAGTCATTTCATATCTTATCGTATCGGGCATTAATAATCAAAACAAGCTGGATTTGTTTAGTACTTTTTCAACTTTCGTTAGAGTAAAATGTTATATAGTTCTTTATTTTGTTGTTCGTCTGATTTGGACAGATATTATGTCAATCTACATACATTTGTAGCTTTTTACGAAAGAAGCAATAAAATAAACGAACTAAATCAAGTATTCATTTTGAACATACCTGGACAAGCCTTAAAACTACATGTTGATGTTTCCTTATTATTGCCACGACATTGTTCCCCTTGAGGTGATGGTGCTGGATTATTACATTGTCGTGATCTTGTCATAGTTCCATTAGCACACGTGACAGAACATGATGACCACGTGGACCATACTGACCATTCTCCATCAACTAAAACAGCAAGATAAAGTACTGTATAGAGTATAGTATAATGTTTTTATGAATATTCCATATGAACACTCTATGATGAATTATTATTTTGCTATGTCTTCTAGAACATGTAGCGCACGAGAAATATAATTAAGACGTGAACTCAGCTGCGGGGTCTACAGTATTGTTTACACCATGACATAATAAAGTTAGGCACTGTAAATCTAAGTGTTAATACTATATAATGATGTCGAGCAAATTTTATTAGTTTCAATTGTGAAAATTTTATTATCATTGCATTGTACTCTTTAAAGACTTGAAGAACAAGCAATTAAACTGGGGAGAGACAGTGTTTATGCATGATAAGAATGTCTTTCTGAATGTGTTACTTATAAAAGGATTATGTTAAAGTGTAAAAAAAATGTTTAATATTGCGTTATTCAAAACTAAACGGTACAATCTTCAGAGGTGTAGAACGTCTACTCATATACATGCAAACATAAAATACATGGCAAAAAATCAATGCCGTAGTTGTTCATCTACTTACCGATATGACAAAGATTACAATAACGAGGACAGATCAATCTAGCATGTTTAACATCATTACATATATGAAACAAGGAATTTAATTTCGAGCAATCTTCTTGTTCATCGTCTACACAATTATTGGCTGAAAAAAACATTCATAAGATAACTTTTATTTCTGCGAGAGACCTAAGAAATAATATAAGTTTTCACAATCGACTATAAACATGATAAACTTGAAATGAATGACATGCATACAAACTGAAACACCATTGATTGGTTACAATGTACAACAAAGTCAATATTTTACAATGTTTTATGAAAATAAATGTGATATAAAGTAAGAATAGTATATACTTAATGAAGGCTCTCGTGGTAAATTCGTACATGTAAAAATTAATAAAAGCTATGGTGGTTCAGTTTATCTTATCTTTTCTTATTAATAAATAGTCCAGCTTATGGGATACACATCTTTGAAAACGAAAGTAGAATAACGGCAAAATCATCAAACTAATTACAAAATTCAATTAAATTATTTTTGTAAATGCCAGTCTAGGTTCAGGAAAAGTAGGAAGCAACACATTTTTGAAATTCCTTTAATCATAAATTTTCATAATTTTTAAAGATATTGTCCTTTTAGTTTTTTAATAGTCTAAACATTGCCTTATACGATAATGTATGAAGTGTTCATTCACATCATAAGCTGTAGAATTATGCAATAATAAATAAAGATAATTAATCATTATCAAAACAAAATGAATTTTAACTATCAATATAATCTTACAAGATATACTTCCACATAAAGCGCTGTTACACAGATCCCTGGTACAGCACATGACACATTGAAGTTCCCGTTTACCAATTAATGAACCAGAGCCATCAAATCCATTACATTTCTGTAAATACAAAGCATCATATTCAACTTTTCAATCTCAAAAAGATCAAAGTGACATGTGAAGTCTGACTGTTTTAAACAGTTCATTTCCCAACATATTTCCAAATAGAATGTAGACTTAATTCAGAATTTAAATCCATGGTCTTATCCCTGAAGTACAAACAAATTACTATTGCAATGAAACTTATACGAACGGAGAACAATATGAATAATTTAGAGCTTTGAATTTCAGCAACAAAATGCTAAATACGTTGTTTGTACCTCGACAGAGAGAGTGGACAAACCCAATGTTTTGATTAATGGTCATCACCTGTTTGTCATACGTTATTAGCTTACATTGTAGCAATACAGACACACTATATTTTTTTATTTGTTGAAATTGGCTTTAATAGCTGAATTTAGTCCTTGTGGTAATGTCTTATTGATGGAATTTTTTTTTTGAAAAATATTTCGTCAAATTAAAAAAAGAACAGTGTTATTCCTGTACAATAAAATAAACAGATTGCATTTAGGTAATTTTAAAGTAAATCTGCCTAGATACTCGGACAATTATCCCTGTATTCGCATGTGTAAAGTAAATTTCATATTCCCTAATATCAGTATTAGTATTATGGAACAGTTTTACAAAATGTCACCATACTATTTAAAAAATATATAAACTATGCTTACATTATCCTGGATACAACCCAAGCTGTATGTGACACCTTGTTGATTATGCGTAGCATTAGTAAAACAACTCTGAAAAAGATACACACTGTTTGAACTTTTAAATAAGCAAGTAAATGTTTTAACTAAACTTCATATCGGTGCTGTGAAACAGATGCTTTTGATAACATAAATATATTATCTTATAATTCTCTACGCTAGTAAGTATTTGCGATTGCTTGGATTTCAAAATTCATAAAAAAACATAACACAATATGTATTTTTGATAACTATAATGGACTAAATAAGAATGACAACACAATTACAGTTAGTCATTTATTTACTTACATAAGATGAAAATATCTCTAGAACAAAAAATAATCACAAAACAATTATATCTAATCTATTAAACACACAAATTTAAGATTTGTATTTGAGAACAATAATGTTTCCAAAACAGCATGAAATACACTTCAGTATTTTCACAAGCTCAAACCAATTTTCGGTTTTCACTCGCGCAGAACTTCAGGCTGGTGGGTAGAGGAATAAACTTTATTGATGCATTTACAGATGCATTTATAGACGTTTTGTATGTTAACAGATATATTATAAATATCCAAAACTTAATTAAGAAGGGTGGTAAATTTTGTTAAAATTGCCATTTGTGTAGCCGTTCCACTTGGTGTAAATACCTATAGGGGTATGCCAATCATAAAGCTGCTATAGATATACCCCGAATGAAATAGAAGCATACAATATAAACAGTTCCCTAGTTAGTAATTTGTAATTAGAATGAGTTTTACTTACCTCTCCTGTATTACACATTCTTGTCACATTACATTTAGCTACATCATCTGTCTGACATTCGTAACAATTAAGACCATCTACAAAAACACATATATACAATTATAGTGAACTTCAACAAAATTATACCTCATAAAAATAATTATACAGGTATTACTTTTACGCACTTTTTATTATTAACAATTGTATATGTAAATACGTAACTAACAGGTTGGTGGTGAACGAGTAAATGATTAGAGAAGTTAACTTCAAACGTAATAAATTTGTGAATTAATAGATGGATAATGAATATATAATTGCTTACTTGTAACATGAAGAACAAATGCTATCAACAGAAAACTGAAGCCTGAAATAATAAATTCATAAATAAAGTAAATACCAACAGCGGTGCTGCTATCTTAGTTGAATAAGATGTATCCCTGGTATACGACCTTGGTGCAGTTTTCAATATCTAACGAACTTTTATTTAAAAAGTATTAAAACTAAACTCCATCTTATTGGAATAAAACTAAATTTACGCATATATATTTAAAAACAAGTAATAATTTGACCTCCCGAGCAAATTTAAAAATACAAATAATCAATTTAAATTTTATTAAGTAACAACTTTTTTACTTACAAGTTAAGTTAGTCATGTTGAATGAATTGAACAAAGACTGCACACCACCATATTATATAGTCTTATCTGATACTAGTACATGTTGTACAAGTGTGAGAAAATAACATCAGTTGTTTGTTGTCTCTCGCAATCACGCCATTTCTTCATTCAACTTAAAACAGTGTTAGACATCAACCAACACATTATCAGGACAAGGACAGTGAGGACAAGGACAGTGACATACATTGTCATGGTTTTTCATGGAATAGATAATAATGAGATATAATATCCTAAAATGGAATTTTATACAAAACTTAAAGTTAAGGAAAACAACATTTGTTCATTCCCATGCATTGATAAGAATGACCCACAGTCATGAAGTGTTATAGTTGTCAGGCTTTTTATTATTGACAAAGTAGTTTTTATATCAGAATAAGCACAACATGTTGAAAAGTCGGTTATACAAATAAAAAAATGCTGATTCAATAAAAGCTAGATACACAACGTATGGTCAAATGAAAACACTATGAAAGGTTGGAAAGTGGATAGAGCTGGATACAACTCTCAGTCGTTGGTTTACGAACGCAAGAGATAATGGGGCCGTCATTTCTGTTGCCATTCTTTTGCAGAAAGCCGAAGAATTTGCTAACAAACTTGGCATAACTAATTTTCATGCCAAACAAGGGTAGTTATCCCGTTTGTAAGAACGACATGGGATTTGCTTTAAAAGCATATGTGGAGAAATCAAATCTGTGAATGAAGATTCATTTGCTATGACACAATGAAATTCTAAATTACAGGAATTAATGAATTGATATCACAATGATGACATATACAATGCCAATGATACGTGCATTTTTTATAAATTGCTCCCCGACAAAACTTTAGAATATAAGAATGTTCAATGTTGGGGGGACAAAACATCAAAAGAAAGAATCACATCATTAGTATGTGGTAATATGAGTGGTTTAAATTAGTTACCTTTTATTTATCATTGGGGAGTGTATAAAACCAAAGTGTTTTAAATGTTAAAACACTTCCTACAAAATACAATGTCAACATAAAAGCCTGGATGACATCAGTCATTTTCACTTCTTTGCTCGTGAATTTGATAGACAAATGATTCGGAAATGCAGAGAGGCGGTTATGATTTTTAGATAACTGTCCAGCCCATCCAAAATGTGATGGTCTAAAAACACTGAGTTAGTATTTCTTCGCCCAAATACAAACTGCAAAACTCAGCCTATGGACGAATGTGTAATGAACAGTCGTAAGATCCATTATAGAGGTTATACTTCGTCAAATAAAGTCTATTGGCACAAAATCAGAGTTTTCCCTTACCTCGCTTAATGCTATGTTAAAGTTGAGGGAGTTTTTAGATTCTGTATCATCAAAGACCATTTTAAATTATTAAAACATGCAGTGTTCGTCACAAACACCCTGCAGTCAATAAACAATAATGGTGATGATGATGAGTTAGACAGTGTCCCTATCTGTGGTGGGAGACAAACTCGTATTGAATAAATTTATTAAATTCGATGAAGATATCGAAACTACATCATCAGTTACTGATTATGAAATTATTGACGACAAATTGACTTTAGAAGAAGATGTAGAAAATGATGAAGAAGATGATGGAGAAGATGATGATGTAACTCCTCCTAATCACGAAGACACGTTAAATGTTGCTAGAAGATACTTTCGATCAAAAGACAATAGTAGAAAAAAACTTAGTGTGTTATCTCAGTGATGAGTTCAGTTGGTAGCACGCAAGTCTATTGATCGAGGAGTCGTGGGTTTGATTCCCGGGCGGGGCATACTTTCGTGGACCTTGGTCATTAAATTATTTCTATGACCATTCTCCCTCCTACCAATGATTTTAATTATGTAGGGCAGTTGTCAGTCACTGACGAAAGAATGTGATTAGCAGTCGGTTAACAACTAAATCCAGAGATTTAGCCTTTCCTGTAGGAGTGAGAAGGTTGACTGACCTCCGTTATCTGACTATTTACTATCTATACTATTAAATTTGCGAGTTTCCTGTTTTGTGGAAGAAACTGCGCAGCTTTGAATAAATCTTTTGTTTGTCGCTGGAGCACCTATATACCGGCATATCAAGTTGACAATTCTTTTTTGACAAAGCCTCTTGATATTTGCAAAAACTGACAAAAATCAACAAAAATAGTGGGTTTTATTGTGTCTAAAAATAGTTCTAGATAAAACTAAAAATAGACACGTCAAACCGGAAAATCGAGTTTGATTCTCGACGTGAAGTAAAATATTTCTGATTTTTACTGAATCGAATGTAATGCCTCTGTCAAATGACTGTAACTGCTGTATTATCATGGGGACAACCTTCTTGCCATTTTTTGAATATTCACCAAGCATGCGTTCTTTGTTTTCGAAATAATACCCATAAACGGCATACTCACCCAATTCTTATATTTTACATTATGCAGAATAAAACACTTCACGTACTTCACATTTAATTTCGAGAGATACTGCGATCTGTCTGCGCAATTCACAAGAACGGTGACAAATTGTTAGTTACAATAATTAGATTCTTATAAAAATTACTGCACCACAAAGTATCACTTGAGAGCTATCAGAGACATAGTTAAAAATTTATACGTGTCTGGTCACGCTATCTACCGAAGGTACGCTGACCGCTTCAAAGGGAGCTACGAAGCGGTGTAATATGGGAGAACATATTCTCGGTCCATTTTTTCACAAGCAAGCTTAATAAGTACCAGTGAGCCCTGAGAAGCTAGCTGATGTTTTCTATACGCTGACCCAACGGTCTGTAATGATTGGACACAGTTGTTAGACAGATCAATATTATTCATGTAATTATTTCAGGTTTCATGTTGAAAGTGATTAAATATCGAGAATTCACTTTTGAAATGAAAATACAAGCTCGGGTGACCAAGTTTCATAACTCCATGTTACATTTTCACAGTGTTCAGTCCTTTTAGAACTTGACAAATCCAGATTAAACTTATACTTGCAAAATCATATCTCCGATACTACACAATTATCAATTTCAAACTTCCTACAAATATTTTGCAATCTCTTATGATCAAGTTTCATATGGCTTTTAAACATGCCTGTTTCGAGGAACAGTTTCGAGAACTGTCATTACCTAAAGCCCGTGCTTGCACGGGCTTCCATCTAGTGTGTATTATGCGTGACTTATTATGCTAACTGATGATACATTCGCCGTGGTACGGCACTGGGGTTATGACTGAACAGCGAATATGACTAATTATACTTAAAACAAACATTCCTAAGTATAATACTGAACAGTTTAAGAATTCATGTTTTGCAAGAACTACAATTCAGTGGAACCATCTAGATGAATCTACAGTGACTGTTCCGTTAATAGAATCATTCAGGACAGCACTCCAGAAGTTAAATTAGGCTGCGCCCCGGCCTCCAAAGTTATTAATGGCAGTAATGGTAATTAACTTTGTAAAAAATACAGATACAAACTAACCCTGCATAACGCCGAATATCTTTTTAAAGTTGTGTCTTGTTTCTAATAAAATACATATTTAAGTCTTAAATGACTTCCTTACACGCAATAGTATCTTTACGTACACGAATTCATGAATGTACATGTATGTATAGTTCGTACAAAACAACATTACGTGTTAACATTAAAATGAACCAATCCATTTTAAAGGTACGGCAGTATTGAAAATAGAGGTTGTATAGTTTTTTAAACTAAATTTGTCTATCATTCGTGTAATGCTAGAACGTTTTACCATTACTCCAACAAAACACTCATAAAAACATATCACACTAATACTATATAACATTTTTTGTCACCCTGAGCATGCATTCCTTGTCTTGGATTAGTTCTTTGAATTGTTTACATAAAGAGGGTTTTGTTTTTGTACGAACTGTATATAAACTATTTTTGTTGATTTAAAGCAATTACACATGTCGAATTCTTTTACACAACTCTTCCTGGCTTAATTATAGATTATTTCCCTTTGTAATTTTTTGCGTTAAAGTTTTCAATTTGTTGCATTTCTTTGCCATTTATGGTCAGATTCTAATGAAATTTCATACAATGATTAAAGGTACATGTACCACGTCATAAACAAAATTGGAAAGTAACCGCAACTATACCTGGCATAATAATGGATTATTTCCCTTTTCATTTTTGCGTTAAAGTTTTTGATTTATTGTTCACTCTGTCATTTATGGTTGGATCCATATGAAATTTCAAACAATGATTACATACCACAGCGGGCACATATTTGGAAAGTTTCCGCAACTCTACCTGGCTTAATTATGGATTATTTCCCTTTGTAATTTTAGCGTTAAAGGTTTCAGTTTGTTGTTTATCTCTTCCATTTATGGTTAGATTGATTTTGATGAAATTGCAAACAATGATTACATACCATGTGATAAACTAAATTATGAAGTAACCGCAACCCTACCTGGCTTAATTATGGATTATTTTCCTTTGTTGTTTTTTGCGTTAAAGTTTTCATTTTGTTAGATATCTCTGCCAATTAATGTCAGATCCATACAATGATAACATACCGAGTGTTGAACAGAATTAGAAAGTATACTTTACTCTACCTGGTTAAATTATTGATTATTTTCCTTTGTATTTTTGCATTAATAGTTTAGTTTGTCTTATTTAAAATATTTTGTTGATTAAAACACTCTTTATTCCTTCATGATGAATTATTGCCCTTGGTATACCTTTTCATATGCAATTTATTAAATACAAATGTATGTCTATCTTTTGTAACAACATTAACTTTATCTAAATTTTCCCATCTGCATAAAACTCCGGCTTTAATGTGGTTTCCACATTATATTTCTTGTTTTACATATATTCTGGGTAGTACTCTAGCTATATCTCGGGTGATGTTTGTCGTCATAAATTGTAGGTTGTCAGATTGAACAGTTCATACTTTACTTGAGACAAACACTTTCATAGACTTGTAAAAATGGTTTAAGTGAGGAGTGTGCAGTTAGATAATCATACCGAGCCCCAGAAATGACAGGAAAACTTACCAACTTGAGATGACTTCGATAGTGCTATGGTGAGTAAAACAAAAACACATCCGATCTCGCGTTTTATTGTTTGCTTTGCAACTAAGATTATATCTTTTTTCTGTTTTAAGGTGAAATAGAACTTCTGACTTTTTTCGGCGCAGCTGTCTATGCCAACTTATGACCTATATTTTAACCAATACAATTTGCTCTACCATAGCTGTTTGTCCAATGAAAATACCTTATCGGTATAAAGAAATGGATAAAACAAATGACATGAATTTGCTATTTGTGATAAACAGGTGCGTAGCACGTACAGTAGCTGCTGACTATTTACTCTGTGTATAATGAGTGACTCACTATGCTAATTGATCACACATTCGTCGTGGTACGCCCCTTGATAACTCGGAATAGGTTTTCATTTTGTCATATAGGCCGCCATTGAGCATTTCTATAAAATTATTTTATGTTCGCCAGAAAAGGAACATAAATCGTTTGGTCATTCTGGAAAGAAGTGATTATTAATCGAAAATCCATGGCATTGTTATTAAAGATGTTTTTAATTTTAGAATCGGACAGATTTTCCAAATTGACAAATCAGCAAAGTGGCAATATATTCGGACAAAACTTGTCAGTTGAGGTTGAAATGCAATTTCGGACAAACTACATTTGACCTATAGTTAATACATGTACGCCGTGAATGACCAACATTTAAACTTCAAACCGTTGAAAATGAACCCAGCAGAGCGCCGATTATCTTTTTTAAGATATTTCTTGTTTTATATTTTATTTGCATTAAATTGTTGGTACCGTTGTAAACTTGAAGATATTTCCGATTCTGATCTACACTTTTTTCGACGTCATTATTGATAATTACGTAACTATGACGTCGTAAACATGACGACTGCGTTACTTTTAACGTCAGTCGACAATAGTAAAGAAACGTCTATAATGTGTTGCTAAATCTTTATTTCCCGCGCCTTAACAACAAATTATACATCATTTTAAAGCTTACATCAATTTCTACCACAGGAATTGTGTAAATATGCGTTTTCTCTTTAAAGTTTTGAAAGAGACAAAAACTTCCGAATTAGCAACATCAGAAAAAAATCCAGAAAAAATGATTTCCAACCTGTTTTATGAAACATCTGATAAATATTTGCAAAAGTTTTTATAATATATGAAACCTTTTATAGACTTTTATACATCAGAATTTGGTAAAAGTTGTCTGTACGATTTGGCTGCTGTATGCGTTCAAGTATTGTCGGTATGACATCAAAAATGTCATTCTGACGTTAATATACAGGATTGTATTGTTTGTCAAAACCACAAATACAACTTCTCAATACACATTATAGATAAAGGGAAATCGACATAATTGTCGTGTTCATGGAGGGGTTTAAGCAGCTCGGGTAAAGCTCAAACTGGCAACTGATATAGACCCGGGTAAAGGACAAAAATGGATTGGTAGCGCAGTTGGTAGCGCGCCGATATTCCAAATATCGTGTCCCAAAGGGGGACGGGTTCGAATCCCACCTTGGGATAATTATTATACCCTAACATAAAAATTTGATAATAATGTCTATTTTCCCATTATTTAGGTATATGGAGAAGTTTCAGGCCTTAAGGAAGGGTAGGTGAGGTGAGCTCTGGTTATAGACAAGGGTCAAGGAAAACTAGGTTAGGTGTGCTAGATGCCGTAAAATAATCTAAAATTGTATTTAACCAAGTATAAAAAAGCACAAAGACTTATAATTCAATTTTATAATATATTACAATATACATGAACATGTATAAGCATGTACAAAAACATATTAAGTACAAAGAAAAACAAATAAACATATAATATATATCATTAAACTTAGTTAGATTTAAAGATTTTTAAATCAACTTTGCAAAGATGACATGTTCTTTCAATTATGGACTCATCTGTTTATGGGGGAACACGTAAGTTCATGATATTGAGGTACAGTTTTAAAGTATTTAATACTTATAAAATAAATAATAGTTGTAGTACTATTCATCACTATATCTCATCTAAGTACATGAAAAGTAATTCCATGACAACAGAAAACTTCCGAAATATTAATTCATTCTTATTTTTGACAGACGCTTCTTTAAAATATTGACGCGCCAAGTTAATAATTCACTGACAGATCTCTAAAAAAATAATTCTTAACCACTAAAAATTTAAAAGTTAAATTGTATACCAGACCTTGATATTTTTATCAATTTGTAAATGCTAGATTGTTTACTTTAAAAGTTTTTTAACGTGGTTCGGATTTGTTTCCGTATAAACAAAGATAAAAATCCATTAATCATTAATGATAATAATATCATTATACCACGGAACATAAAATCACGTGGTTAGGTACTTATGCTAGAATAAATAATTACTTTTTCTCTTCTAAGTATCAGTGTTGTTAATAGACATTTACAACCTAATACGAAGTGGAATATGAAATCTACAAATGTATTTTTATAGGGGGTTTCTCAAACTGATTTTGGTAGCTACACACTAAGCCTTACAGTTGTGTATCAAGTTTATATATATGACTCGGGTATATCTATGAATGAGTTTTCGAAATAGATGATTTATGCATGTCTGGGATAATTCGCCTATCGATCTTAAAGACATTAGTGCCATATAAGTGCAACGTCATTCAGTTATGAAAACAAGACAGCATTACAGTAAGTTATGGTTATTGGAATACAATGTGTCACGTTCACTGATTATATAATCACACAAACAATATTAGAACACATCAAAGACTTACATTTATAAATTTCTCTTCTCCTTTTCTGCAAATTAGTGCAGCACATGTGTTAAAAATCACACTCAATAAATGCCTTGGATGACGCCACAGGGATCCAATAATTTTGTATGATTTAAAAAAAGTTCTACGCGTACATTGTGTTTACGTATTATTCCGGCGCAAATGTATGTGTTTCTGGGCTTCTGTGCAGAGGTATAAGGTGTAATTTTTGGTCCACGATTAGGATAAATTTTGTCACCCAAAAGGTGATAGTTCACAGGAAAATTCAAATCGATTCCGATTCGTCTCATAAAGTGGTACTGTTGAGCGTCGTCGGTATGCCCGAGGAATCCACTCTCAACATACCGAATTACACCAAGTACATGTACGTCCACAATCACTTGTGTATGAATAGCATGAAAACATCTGTGTTCGGAGTAGTATTCCTATTGTGGCTCCACTTCAGGTATGAATATTTTAAGTGAAATGTTGCGCCGACAACACTAGGTAAGTTCGTCCATACACCACCCACACTTTGCCATTCCTCATTAGTAGGCCATTTAATGAAACTATGTAGTTTCTCGTGGAAGATAGGAATTTATGATTGTATTTCGTTTTCAATCGTTGCAACGGAAACACCAAATATTGCAGCCAACATAATATTATTATAGGTAGGATAAGACCTCAACCGAAGAATAAACAGTAACACTAGGTTCCGCATTGATAATTTATAAGGTCTCAAATCTTCTAAATTCAGGTAATTTTTTAGATCAATTAGAGCTTCCGGTGTTTCACCCGTGATTTGATAGAATTGATATTATCTATTACTAGAAATGTCTGCAAACTAGTTTGAGAAGACCCCTTTCATTTTACAATTGCAGATTTCATATTCCGTTTCTGATTAAGTGGTAAATGTCTAATATTCCTCTCCTAAAAAGTTGAAGCAATTTTGAATATAATTGTATCATTAAAAACGGTATTCTTATTTACTTTAATCAGTTTTATACCTTTAGATATTATTTCGTACATACGATCAAACAATAAGACCCCCAGCTCTCTGGTTCAAAGTTTTATACACTACTACTGACATATCCTCGTCCGTGGCTATCGTCTTACTACATACAGAGGTAGGCAGGATGATAATCGCAAAATATGAGTTCTAGATATAATTAAAACAAGGAGAATATATTTTTTTAATCCAGTCTTGTAATTGAACCAATGAATCTGGCATCATAGTCAGAGGCTATGTTTTGAAACTGTAAACAAACTTTGTATCATTTTTATCTATTTCAAGTCATAAAACATGATAAATATAAGAAGAAGATAAAAACATATATATACAATGTATATTTAAAAAAAGTGTCAAAGACAGACTAAAACAGTGGTGTTATCATTTTTATTGTTTTATTGGTGTATTAATACACCAGCCAAAACATTCCAATGATCAACATTTTGATAAAACAAACCTGAAATGTACGTATTTCTTATCCAGACTCGTTGTCCAGATTTCAATATCAATGTAGAATCCACTGTTGTACACTCAATATAATTACTGTCATACGCATGACCAACATTTTGTTTCACACCGTCACAAACAATTGCGAACCAAATATGATAGTTCGTTTTAGAACATAACTCAACTGTAAACGAATATGTACCGTCTACTGGGGCAGTAAACACCCCAGTAGATTTATCGTAACCATTGCCTACATTTTGCACCACATTTGTAAATATCAATGTCTCACCATATGATGGATTGGTTTTTGCCAAATCACGCGCTTTAAATATTACATCAACTGAAAAAAAGAAATTGTATCGTTTATTTAATGCACTGTATCATTCGTAAAAACAATTTAAAAACCTCATCCACTAGTGTAGCAAGTATGAACGGAAAGTCAAATTAATACTACAATTATGAAACAATTGTATACCTGACTTACTATAGTAATTCTGTAAACATAATGTACCTTTAGAGATTCAAGTTCTTTTTTGTTGGGTTTAATGTCATAGCAACACATTGTATAGTCCAATTTTATCCGGTGAACCGTGACTGCACTTTTGTATTTATAGATTTTTGGAATATTCCTACAAAAAGGTAACACAGCTTATCAACCAACCAACTGATTACTGCCTTTATCATAATTATTCAAGTTTGATTTAAGTGACTCAATAGTCGTGGCGGTAAGACACTTGGATTGATAGACATTCCTTTTGCTGCCCCAGGTTCGAATCCTGCTTAGTATCCTTTATTCTTTTTTTATTATCTTTTTTTTTCTTTGCAATCATGGAAACGTACAACTCGAAATCTCTGTGCAGCACGAAGCCAAATGTATATAAAATAAAATATGCATATTTGTCTGAGTTTGTGCTTAGTTATTACTTTGATGTCATACACTTAACTGTCTCGACCGTGTCTTATAGAAATGATTCTAAGCACATGCATTTTATAAGAAAGAGAATTGAAATGGAATGCATGTAACTTTGACTGCGCTATTTTGAACAATGATTTTGAATTATTATATCATAATACTACACTGAAAATCAATACAAACTAAAATATCTCAAGTATATATGCATGATATAATAGTTCAAAATCATTGTTCAAAATAGCTCAGTGGGTAGCGAGTCGGAACCATATGGCCAATGCATAAATTTTACTGCAGTGGTTCGAATCTCACCGCCTCCACATTTTTTATTTTAGTCTTAAATTCATGCATAGTTGTACGTATCATATAATGATTGTTGTGCCATCATTTGAATTTGTTTAATTTCTATTTGTTTTATTTCCTTGGTTTTTTATATTTATATATCCATTAATTTACATTGTATCTAAAAATAATACATTTATATTATACATTCGGCTTCAAATGCTGTGGCTGAATAGAAACTAGACGAATGTGCCAAAGTGACATGCGTCCCATTTCGCTTCTCTTTCTTATACAATGCATGTACATAGAATCATTTCTGTAAGACATGATCGAGACATTTTAGTGTATGACATCAAAGTAATAACCAAGCACAAACTCAGGCGAATATGCATATTCTATTTTATATCCATTTGGCTTCTAGCTGCACAACGATTTCGAGTTGTACGTTTCCATGATGGCAAAAAAAAAAAATAATGGATACCAAGCAGGATTCGAACACGGGGTTACAAAAGCAATGTCTAACAACCCAAGTGTCTTACCGCCACGACCACTGAGTCACTTAAATCTATGTTGAATAAGTATCATAAAGACAGTAATCAGTTGGTTGGTTATATAAGCTGTGTTACCATTTTGTAGGAATGTTCCAAAAATCTATAAATACAAAAGTGCAGTCACGGCTCACCGGATAAAATCGGACTATAGACCAGTTCATTGTTATTGTTATGAAGTCTATAAATAGTAACAAGGAGCTGATAAAAACTACAGGTACATGTAACCGTTTGCTGGTTGGTAAGAAGTGATAGCGAGTAGATTCAACGAAAACGCAGTAATTTTAAAATTCCAATAATTAAGTCATTTTTCATCAAACAATTTAGTATCTTATATCACTGAAAAGGTCTTGAAATTCATTTTTTTTAATATTAAAAAAAAAATTGTCAAAACAGAATCGTTTTTTTATAAGCGAGTGTTTAAACCTAGTGCTTCAAACCGGCAAGATCGATGAAAATCTCTTTATATATCTTTTTTAAATCAAAATTTTGGCAATCTCCTTTCATTTTAAAAATATGAATTTCAAAAACTTTCTATCAATATAAATATCATAAAAATCGGCCAAAAAATAAAAACAGTTATCATGATTTAAAAATTCTGCTGCTATCAAATGTATGTAAACATTGGTTTCTTTCTGCCAACCAATGAATCAGCCAAAATATAGGTAGCAGGTGCTTGTGACGTCATCCGTAAACTGGTCTATAGGTCATATAACAGCGGTCAGTCAACCTACTCAGTCCTCCCGGAAAAGGCTAAATCTCTGGATTTATCTGTTAACCAACTACTAAGCGCATACTTTCGTCAGTGACTGCACTGCCCTAGATAATTAAAATCATTGGTAGGAGGGAGAACAATCGTAGAAATAAGTTCATGACAAAGCTACACGAAAGTATACCCTGCCCGGGATTCGAACCCATGACCCCTCGATCAGTAGACTTGCATGCTACCAACAGAGCTAGCCGGGTGGCTTTTAGAAATTCAAAAGAATTTCTTTAGAACTTTCAGTGATATAAAATATTGCATCTGAAACCTATCAAAAGAGTGTGTTGCCGACGCTGACGCACGAATGAGTAACTCCACTTGGCACGGATGCCTCTGCTAGGTATATAATTTTAACATTGATTATACAATTAGCAAATATTAGAAGAGATGTCAAAAGCGTTTAATACACATTATAACTAATCAAGAAGGCAAATATGGGTCCAAAAAGCTCACTCGAGTTTACAAGTGTAACTTATGTCAAGGTGTTTGAATGACAAAACCTCTGATTATGCATTAATATGATATAACCCGTTTTTAAACTCGGATTTCATATATATGAAGATTCGTTTGATGTAATTGCAACAATATTCTTCTTTAGTTCAACATAGTGACTTAGTTCTTAAATCAACTATCAAATAGTATGCCATTGAAACACATATGTAAAGCCCTTCCACAAATGCATAACGACTGCATGAATACACCTGATCATTTAAAAGCAGCATTTTTATACATATCTATGTATCGAGATACGTCTCCTTTAACTTGTATGTCTTACAGAGTCATAAAGGAAAGCAATTATAATCTTACCATTACATGTCTTATCAAAACAAATATCCTCATCCACAGAACTTCCAATACAAGATGTACCAAGAACAGAAGGTTTAGGATTATCACATTGTCTTTGTCTAGATTTCAATCCATATCCACATGTAACTGAACAACTACTCCAACTTGACCAAGCAGACCAGTTACCTTCTAGTAAAAAACAACATTCAATTTTTTTTGACAAATAAATTTGACTAATTGTCGAAACTGATTCAATTTAAGTACAAGCATTTTATCACCACAAGCTAACCAAATCATATACTATTTATTATACATTATCCATCCATTTCTTTCATATCATTAGACGCTTGCACTTGTAGTTAGGTAATGTTGCATAGGACTTGATGAACATAATTATTGAATGTTATTAACTTTGAAGCGTTATGTAAATCACATTAACAAGACATAAAAAATAATAATTTGATGTGATAATAGGAATCATTGTTGATCATTGGATTGGATCATAATGAAGACCAAATTTTGAAATCAAATCTCATAACAGAATTCAGAACTTGTTCTCAACTGTCAACATCCCCCTTCCTTAAAGTGGAAGGCACATCTGATAAATTTTATTTTTATCGTGATTACATAAGAGACTTTTGAAAAGTTTCACATACCCATACATCCATTTGTCAAACATACTCTGTCATCACGTGAATCACCAGGACAATAATCTCCATCAGAACTTGGATAAGGATTTGAACATGATCTGTCACGACGTTGCATTCCAATGTCACATGTTACAGAACAAAGTCCCCACGGAGACCATGTTGTCCATCCACCATGAACTGAAAACAATATAATGTTAGTTTATTTATGTAAAACGTGTCCGATATATATCTTTACTTCAGAAAGATTGACAGTGGTAAAAAGAACCTGTTTTCAATTGTAAGTCACTTGAATGTTTTCGATCACTGTTATTATTTTATTGAAAGTTTGCATGAAGAATATAGTATCTTGTGAATTGCATTTTTGGTAGTTTTGTTAAGAAATTAAATGAATTCTGCATATCTCATTATATCGGACATTAAACATCAAAACAAGCTGACTTTATTAAGTACTTTTTTAACTTTCGTTAGAGTAAAATGTTATATTGTTCTTTACTTTTCTTTGTACGTCTGATTTGTACTGGTACATGTCACTCTACATACATATGTAGCTTTATAGAAAAACATCATTTGAAATAAATGCACGTAATCAAGTATTCATTTTGAACATACCTGGACAAGCCTTAAAACTACATGTTGATGTTTCCTTATTATTACCACGACATTGTTCACCTTGAGGTGATGGTGCTGGATTATTACATTGTCGTGATCTTGTCATAGTTCCATTAGCACACGTAACAGAACATGATGACCACGTGGACCATACTGACCATTCTCCATCAACTAAAACAAAAAGTGGTATTAAACATTAATGTTAAAAAATAAAATACATGTATACTATTAATAAAGTCACTGGATTTTTGATTTTTTGATGACTATGACATGAAGAGAGTAAGAAGCTGTACATCTAGGCTGTTAAATTACACTTGTATCTAATGATTTAGGCCAAATTTTGTCTTAATTTTGATACACACTATGAAAACATTCATAATTGTACGCATCTACATGGAAAATTATTTCAATGTAAAATATGCAAAATAATACATTAAGAGAAAACACACCATCATTCTTAGATGAAGGATTTCTGCATATGACCATGAAAGCCCTAAATATATGATTTAAATTAAGAAGTTCACGTAAGGTTTAAATAACTCTTGTTTATATACCTACCTATATGACAAAGGTTACAATAACGAGGACAGATCAATCTAGCATGTTTAACATCATCACATATTTGAAATAAGGAATTTAATTTCGAGCAATCTTCTTGTTCATCGTCTACACAATTATTGGCTGAAAAACATTTAAATGCAAGCAATAGTGAAATGTGCTTTAAAGACTGAACACTGCTGGTCACTTAGGTATTTATATTTGAGACATCTATCATTTAGAATATAAGGTGAAACTGTTATTTCCATTCGTTCATCTGTAGAGAAGTTATGACATCTCAAACACCTATTTTTAAGATAAATTGGAGGCCATTTTGCTTCAGTAGATCCAGTCAAATGGCTGAAGTTATGAGTTATGAATCATATGATGTCACATGTACATATATGTTGTCATTGACAGTTTTAATAGTGAAATGGTAATGAGTATTATATAATTAAGACATGTTATATCACAAGCCAAAAGCGTAAAATTTGATCATTGTAATCATTTGACTTTTCACAATGATAAAATTAAAAAGAAACAATCAACAAAATGAACTTATCGATGTAATCTTACATGATATACTTCTACATAAAGCGTTGTTACACAGGTCCCTCGAGCAACAGGTATGACATTCTATTTGTCTCTTACCAACTAATGAACTAGAGCCATCAAATCCTTTACATTTCTGTAAATCAAAGCATCAGATTCAACTTAAACTCTCAAAAAGAAATTCAAAAAGAATGATGGACGTAAAGGTTGACTGTTTTAGACAGATTATTTCCACCGTTTTTAATAATAAATTTTTGCCATACGGTTTAGCTTACATTGGAGCAATTAAGACAAACATTACTTTTGAAAATCAATTTACTAAACTAAGACTTTAAAAGCTACAGATAGTCTGCCTAAGTGATGCTATAAATAATCATTCCATGAAAATATGGTTATTCAGTGTGTATCCACACGATACATATGTGTTCACTCAACTTCTCATCCCCACTTATATCAGTGCTATAGACTAGCTTACGTAATGTGATCATAATATTAAAAATATAAAAAACTTCCCTTACATTATCAGGGATACAACCCAAGCTGTATGTGACACCTTGATTATTATGAGTAGCATTAGTAAAACAACTCTGAAAAAGATATACTCTGTTTGAGATTATAAAATAAGCAGCCAATAATAATGTATTGTAAAATAAGCCTGAATATGGAATCTACCTTGTTTAAATGCGTATACTAAACACCATATCCCATTTATACCAGTGTTGTGGTACAGCTTTCCATAACAAAACTAAACTAATAAAATGCACTACGCTATTAAACATTTGCTAGGAATTCAAATTATATAAAAAATATATCAAATTATTTTTATGGTTTTAGATGGGTTAAATAAGAATGACTTCATAATCATCGTCTGTCGTTTATTATCTTGCATAAGATGTAATTATGTATAGAAGAGAAAATTATGACGGGGTTTTTTAATTGACCGAAAAGAGAAAACGCCAAAAACTGATAAAATGTGTAAAGTAAACTTCCTTCAAATCGCAAAATGGTAACAAAGTATCACTTAAACACACCAATTTAATATTTGTTTCGAAGAACTTAACAGCATGAAATTTTCACAAGTATTTTTCGATTAATTTTACAATTCAAACCAAGTTTCAGTTTATTCTCTGGCGCCGAACTTTAGCCTGGTGGATAGTAGGAAACACTTTATCAGTGTATTTACAGATACATTATAGATTTTTGTATGTTAACATAAATATTATAGATGTCCAAAACTTAATAAAGAACACTGTTAAATTATGTTAAAAGACTGCAGATAAATTGCCGTTTGTGTAGCCGTACTTCTAGATGTATTCATAAAAGGGGACTCAAGTGCACGGTTCACCTAAAATATGGCATTTTACTGCAGGACTATACCTCATTCCTACAAGTTATAAGAGGCGGGTATTTTTCTAACTTGTTCCCTCAACTTAGTAAGTTGTTCCCTCAAGATAAATTAACCAAGCACTGCTTTGCTGTCATCTATGTTATCCGTAAAATTGAATTCGAAAAGATCAGGCATAATGACTTTTCAAGTCAAGTAGTTATCGATCGAATGGCGACTGGATGAAACTTTGCGAAATTTTGTAGACGCTCTCCGATTGGTCAATTTATCTTGAGGGAACGACTTACTAAGTTGAGGCCACAGCTTAGAATACAATTCACACCTCTCGTTAGTTAAGGGAACAAGTTCGAAAAAACCTACTCTCCTTACTTGTGGGAACAAATTAGAAATAATATCACCTCTAATAACTTGTGGTAACGAGTTAGAAAAAATATCGACCATGTCATCCCATGATTCCGTATTCATAATTAGAATAAGATTTACTTACCTCTCCTGTATTACACATTCTTGTCACATTACATTTAGCTAAATCATCTGTCTGACATTCGTAACAATTAAGACCGTCTACAAGAACACAATAAATTCAATAGTTAATTTCAACCTGTAGCTCATAAAATAATTAATTCATATTTTCGTACTTTAACAATTAACTTGCCTTGTTATTGAGTAATTCATCTACCCAGTTATATGAGTAAACTAAACAACAAATCCCTTAATAGAAGTGTCATGAAACAAGTGAACATAATGTAAACACGCATGTTAAAAGTATGGACAAAGCAAACGATGATGGATTGAATTATGTGCATTTTACACTAGTTATGTCCATATACAAATAAAAATATGCGAGAATAATGCAAATTTTAAGTGTCTGTGAATCCATTGACTATTTTGTAATAACGTTTAATCTAAGTTAGCAATGAAATGGAATCAATCATGAAATTATTGATTAATAATCGACGAGTAACAAATGCGTTGGTTGTGAAAGAGTAATAGAATAGTCAACTTTACTATTTGTGATTTTGAATTGGTGGATAATGAAAAAACGATTGCTTACTTGAAGCATGAAGAACAAACGCTACCAACAGAAAACACAAGTCTGTAATAAAATAATAAGGTAAAGAAGCAGTGATTAAACAGTATACAAAATCTTTTTTAAATATGCCTGGCTCGTAGACCAACAGCGGAACCGCTTATTTCATTGGATAAAATGAAACCCTGTTATTTCTGCGCTTCACCCATGGCCAGTATACTGCCATGGCGCCATTATTCAGTTAAAAAAACGTTTAGCAAAATGAGTATCATAAACTTCATCTAAATTGAACAGATATGAAAGTTTTTCATACAATTTAAAGTTTCCTTATTTATTTTATTCATTGGAGTTAACGCCGTGTCAACACAATATTAGGTCATTTTACGTCGTCCAGCGCACCTAACCTAGCTTTCCTGGACAATTGTCTATAACCAGTACTCACCTACTTTTCCACAAGGCCGAAAACTTCTCCATATTATCTAATCAATAAAGAAAAATCAACATTATTGTCAAATTTTCATGGAAGAGTATAACCTCCCCGGGTGGGATTCGAACCTGCACCCCCAACGGGCACGAATATCCAAATCCCGGCACGCAACCAACTGCGCTATCGACCCGGGTTTTAAAGTTTCCAACTCAAAAATAAATTACAATCTTATATTATGTGAGTAACACAATGAACAAAATATAGACATTTTAATTAAATCTCTCGAGCAAATTAGAAAAAAAATATTGAACTTTAATTTTATTGTGTAACAAAATGATAACTTACATGTTAGTTCGGTCATGTTGAGTGAATTGAACAAAGACTGGATACAACCCTATTATATAGTCTTATCTGATACTAGTACATGTTGTACAAGTGTGGGAAAATAACATCAGTTGTTTGTTGTCTCTCGCAATCACGCCATTTCTTCATTCAACTTAACAAAATGTTAGACATCAACCAACATATTATTAGGACAAGGACAGTGAGGACAAGGACAGTTATATACATTGTCATGGTTTTTCATGGAACAGATAATAATGAGATATAATATCCTAAAATGGAATTTTAAACAAAACTTTAAGTTGAGGAAAACAACATTTGTTCATTCCCAGACATTGATAAGAATGACCCACAGTCATGAAATGTTAAAGTTGTTAAGATTAGCCATTATGATGAACTAGTTTTTATGCCAGAAAAAGAATATGTTTGAGAATTATGTCAAATATACAAACCCTTTATGGGCAAGTGTTGACATAATAGAATTTTAAGACAATCCTCTTGATAGTAACGAAGCTAAAATTAGAATTAAACGGGAAGATGTAATTGATATTACCAACAGCATTGTTCTGTGTTGAAGTCTTTGAATAAAGTGTAAAATGGTATTATTGTTTTACATATAAGAAAATACAGACACGCCCATATTTGTCTTAAGTTTAAAGCATAAACAACATCAAGGATCAAATATTAAGTAAACAAACGTTTACAATTTAGTTGATCTGGTACAACAGAAAAATAATTAAAACATTTGATCCAAATGGTAACAGGGTATACAGTTAATCCCACCAGTTGTTTCAATGATATCAATTGATAGGCTTTAGAATCTTTGCAGAGATAAGTTATACCAACACGACTGATTACGATAGTCCTACTTTTTCTAAATAGTAGGACTAATAATTCAAATTGAAGAAATTTACTGAAAAATACTTACAAAATGTGTTGCAACTAATACTAATGAAGAAATAAAACAAATAATGGACATAGTTTTTTTACTACGTAGTCTTTGCTCATACTAATACAAATTTTAACATGCACAGGAAAATAAAGGTCTTTCAATTAACATTAGATGGTGTTTCCTCTTGCTATCACTTAACTTCTTCATTACTTTTCACACATTGTAAGTAATTGGTCTACGTCCATGCAAGTGAAAAGACACTGGAAGAGGTCGCTAAAGATTTCATTGAATAGATAAATGTAAGATTTGGGTTATACTAAATGGAAAAAGACACAACAACAAAATACAATGTAGACAATTGCCATATGTAATCTCCCAGACATTGATATAAAAAAGCAATGTCATCAAATGTCTAAATGATTTCTTAAAGTACATATCCTTGTAATAGAATGGTATGAAAACATGACCAAACATTTCAGATTATCATCAATGAATTAAATCCTGTAGCTTACAAAGCACAAAAATAGCATATAAATTTGTATCTATTCCACAACAATCTGTGGATTAAGATTTCACTCCGTACTGTCTTTAGCAAGTTAAACAGATATTGAAAACGAACAGCTGCAAACCTAACATGTAATATTACATGTATAGAGTGCCAGGTGGATACCTATTGACTAAACATGTATATCGTTTAGTTTTATACTATACGTGCATTCAACAGTGCTTTATGAAGCTCCATTGTCGTACTTCAGCATTTTGATTCCTGAAATTTTCAGTCATATAAAAGCAATTACAATCAAAGCACTGAAAGTACTGGGGTTTAGTTTTACTGCATTTTTTGTTGGGTTAAACGCTGTAGCAACACCTTGTATAGGTTATATCACAGCGGTCAGTCCACATACTCACTGTTCCTGGAGAGCCTTAATCCCTGGATTTAGCTGTTTACAAACTACTAAGTGCATACTTCGTCAGTGACTGACTACTGCCCTACATGATTTAAAATCAGTGGCAAGAAGGAGAATGACCAAAGAAATAATTAACGGTATTGATTACATGTTTTTTCATACTCTCTTCACAATAAAGTCTGCTTGGGTCATTTTACAATAACGAGCAATTGAATTTACTTATTACTATGATTACTGTTGTAATTAGTCAAAGTTATGTACTGTGACAATATGACTTTCATATTGTTTAATTAGTTTGCATGTCAAAAACCTCCGATATACAACTTGAATTTTACATAGCTGCTTAATAGTATATAATAGTTTTGTACAACCATATTATCTGTCTTGCATTCAATACCCCGTAAATTCAGATTTAATTGCACACTACCCGAAAAGTTACAATCCAGAAATACTGATCTTTAAAACAAACCCAATACGCGGGAATCAGCACTTATAATTATGTAGATAATGTTTCTTATCTCTGTTACAAGTTAACCATTTCATGTATATTCTCCAAGTATATTTTTGTGATGTCATACTCAATTTCTTGCATATATATATTACATAAAGTACCAGTTTCAGTATGATGTTGCTAATCATGAACTACTTTTTTATTCTGGCTTGGGTGCTGTTAGGTTTTGGCGATGTTAAACTGAACGATCGTAGAAATACAGTTATATTCTAATGACTCTGTATTCATTGCACACAATGAATACAAAAACTATGCACAAACTTTCTACAGACCTAAATCTCCGGTTCTAAGCCTTCAATTAGAACCAAACATAATCCTTAGCCATTGGTTGACATCTGCTTAGTGCTTACAAGATACAAAAGCAAGAGATGGAATGGGTAACGAAAAATGTTGCTTCATCAAACCCTACAATAGGTTTTATGTCTGCACTACCAAGTAAACTTAATTGGGTGGATAAAAAACTCGAACAAGTTTATGTAAGTCATTTTAATTTAGTTCATAGCAATACATTTTCATAAATAATAAATTAATAAATAATTAACAAATTTTTAACAAAATCTGTCTTGTTCTTAAGTTTCACACCATGTAAAATTGAAGATGAGATTCAAAATCACTACACCACAAGTCATTGTCTTAAATTTTTATGTAGCACAAGCCTAATTTATTACGTCATATAGTAAATGGATAAATTATCAACTAGTTAGTTGCCTTGGTATATGTTATTCTCATATATTATTCTCTCGTATAAGTTATTCTCATTTGCCCAGGTAAATTTTCACTTGTCCCAGGCTTTGATAGTGATTGATTGATTGGATTTTACGGCGCACCAACACAAAAAGGTCATATCGCGCTTGATAAAGTGGGTTAAGGCAATCACTGCATTACTTTATGATTAGTAAATAGATATTTATCAAGTTGGCATGAGATATTGCATTTAATGATCAATAACTGTGAAATAGAAAACATCCATTGTTCCAATGTTTTTGTTCAGTTCTCACAATGTTTGCGTCCTATCAATGAAGTCTGTTTTTAACAAACAAATTCAAAGCAAGTAATTAACTAATCACACAATGGAGCACAATACATGTCATGTATTTGTATTAAAGCACAGTATATGTATATTTCTTCTTCATGATGCAGCATGCATACATCAACTTCCTTCACTTAAGTTGTCAAGACCAAGTGCCAATGACTCCACTGAAATGAAAAGCAACTTTGAAATATGATGACATGTTACTAGTCTAGCAAGAAAGTTAAACAAGATTTACGCTGAATTCAACTAACTGAATTTTCGATATTATGAAAAACATGTTAGATTTCATCATAGTACATTTGTTGCAATCACAGCTTGCAAAACTTAGTTTGTTTATTTGTTTCTTGAAAGTTTAAATAGCACATCAGTAATTAAAGGTTGTATCATGCTAAAAAGGGTTAAACACGAAGATTTATAAAACACTAAAAAGGAATGAAGTAGTCAATTGTGCAATAAATACAAATTGCTTTCTGATACATGCATTAAGAACTTTATACAATGGAATTGTTTCAAAATGTTCTCTGAGTGAATCAAGTTTAAAATGTTTGTCACAAATACGTTTAATATCCTGACAGTAAAAAGAAAGTGCTTGTCATATGGTATACATTGAGGTGCATCTTCTTTTTTTCAGAAGGTACAAATGTATTAATTCAGTATGACCAATTCTGCAGCTTGATATAAATATTTGACCTCTGAACCTAAGCTTTAAATCTGGTTTGAATCACAACATTCTTGCCAATGTCTGACAAATACACTACCTAGGTAGGTAGATGGCTGTTGAAATTATAATTAGCCTCCTGCTTATTTATTTTGTTGGGTTTAACGCCGTTGCAACACAATATATAGGTCATTCAACGGCGTCCAGCCAACCTTACCTTACTTACCTGGACCCTTGTCTATAACCAGTACTCGCCTACTCTAACACAAGGCCGGAAACTTCTCAATATACCTTACTAGCTGAGAAAAATTTACGTAATTGTCAAATTTTCATGGAAGGGTATAACCTCCCCAGGGGGGATTCTAACCCTCGGGACAATAGATTCGAAATCCCAGTACCTTACCAACTGCACTACCAACCTGGGTTAAATAATAGGACCTTCAAGAAACAAGTAAATCTGTGAGCTAATGCTCACTAGTGATACCCCCGCCAAAATCTAAAAATATGCGATAAACAGGAAGTAGATGAGCAAGGAGCATGAAATCGCTTTACACCACATGGGACTATGGGATGAAGCAATATGCAAAGTATTAGGCTGCTGCATGTTATAGTTGCTGAGAAAACTGCGACGGAAATTTCGTAACGGACGGACGCACGGACAAGGGTAAAACAGTATACCCCCCTCTTCTTCGAAGCGGGGGTATAAAAATGTACTTTGTATAAACATTTCACTTACAATGAGGAAATGAACCACGTTGTATAACTGTGTTAAGGAATGATCGTAAAAATTTTATACATCTAGAAAATTCTGTCTCTGTTTCCACAATCTGTTTTATACTGAAATATGAAGGAGAAATATTCAGGATTCATAAAGATAAAATTTTTTGATTTAAAGCCTGTTTTCATAATAAATGTTCAACCAAATATAAATAACATCCATGTGGTTATGACATTGGACTGGTAATCATTGGATAGCCAGCTCTGTGTTGGTTCGAATCCCATCTAAAACCTCCCCGGTGCTTCCTTGAGCAAGAAAATCTATCCTTTTAGCTCAGCACTGGGGGACTAAAAAGTGGACATGAAAGTGATTTATCAAAATAGTAAGAACTTGTTTCACAATCAAGCTAAAATGAATTGGTATAAACTAATTAAACCTATAATATCTGATCATTGAAATCAAATACAAGTAGGTGCCCCCTACAGGTGACCCTCACATTAACACAGAGCCTGAGGTGAGACTAATTGTGGTAGTCTGTGTGTTTGAGATCCAAGTATAATGGTCACTTTTTGCCCTGCGCTCAATACTTCCCATTTGACTGGTCAATTTTTAGTCCTTGAGAAGAAATAAGCTGAGTTTGTTTCTCCCTTTGGTTAGATTTTCCCCCTATACAAACACATTAGCATACATTGTGTAATTGTAGATATACCTGAAAGAGTAAAAGATGTCATGGCGTGGAATCTAAGCCAAAAGGTTTTGCTTGACAGAGGCATTGAAAAAGGGTCAAAGAAAATGATATTATGTTTACCTTATATTATCAATCCCAAGGTCCCATTCTTTCTGAAACCTTAAAGCTAAGTTTAATACTTTTAATACAGCTTGTTTCAGTGAAGCATTACGTCTATGTAATAAACAACGTTCATGTATTTTCTGTATGTATCCTGAATGTACTTCTATAACTTGATCTAGATCCTTGGCTTCTTTTAAATCTTGGGTGAATTCTAAACCAATACTGTGAAGTATCTACAAAGAAAATTGTAAATAAATAAACTATACACTACACTTCTAAAGTTTTTAGACAAACAAAGTTTCGATAAAAACTGGTCATGCATATTGCAAGTTATTTTATCATTGTAAATGAAAGCATTTAAAATTGTTTGAATCATATGCTGTTATACGAATAAAATTAATGCAGATTTTGTCACTTGCCCAGGTGATGGGTACATTTGAATGATTTTACCTAGCCATTTTGGAGGGTACTGTAAATGATAGTGATTGCATATAGGCCTCAAATTTTGGGTTCTTGTTTTTTTATATTTCTTCATCATTCTCAAATTCAATTGAAATTAAATTTTCATGCTATTAAAGCAATGACTGGCATATTGAAATGGGTCAAAATCCCTTAAAAATTGGCTTACATCTGAATTATTGGATAGAATCTAGTTAAGCGGACCCGGCTATTGTGCATGCTCGGATATTGCATTGTTTACAAATTTTGGATGCCATTTTGTTTTTTACCGATGCAGTTTTTTATTCATTTCTTAAATAGATTAGTTTAAATTACTATTTTAAAATGCTTTTTGTTATCCAGTTTTAATATCAGCAGGGGTGTGGGGGCAGCAGCCCCCATAATAACAGAAAATTAGCGGCATTTACCTTCGCTTGTCTAGTCATAGATACAGCATGCTGTGCACACATATTTATATTTACTTTCTGGGTCCGCTAAACTAGATATGTTCTGAATTATTAATGGTCAGTGGTTCAGGTGGTAGCACACTAGGATTTCAAATTTTGTTTCTAGAAGGGCAGATGGGTTTAAAAAACCATCCTAGGCCACTACACCCTTCAAGGAAAACCTGACTATACTTACTCTAAACATGATGTAATTATGTAAACTATTTATAAAGTTGATCAATCTCATTCTAAGTAAATGCATTCTATGTATTTTAGAAGGTCTTGGAGTATTATCTAAGTTTAATTTTCTCAGTAAATGTTCAGTAGATGATGGTGTTGATTTCTTGGCTAAATCTGAAATAGACATAAAAAGTTAGTTTAAAAAAAGTTAAAGTGAGGTTTAAATTCTGCTTCCACATACATGTTCAGCCGACTTTACAATTTTGCATAAGCCCTGATCATTGAAATCACCTTCAGGCAGATGATCCCTCGCAGTACCCATTTAATACACCTAGGTGGAGTGGAAAAACTGTAGGTTGATTTCTTGCTTAATGAAATGAGCAAAGTCCCTAGTGGGGATCAAACTCGGGCTTTCTCAATCCCTAAACACACTTCTTCCACTGGACCACTGCAACTACACTATAGATTTTAGGAGACCTGTGGTAGCTCCGACCCCTAATCTTTGGTCAAAGATGGCTTTCATTGTTTGATTTCAATGGCTTCTTTATTTTCCTCTTATCATTAATTACCATCTATCATTTTCAACATAGTATTACAAAGATCAATCTTACTTCCTACATTGGTACTATGTTTTTAAATAAAAAATCAGTCAGTTAAATGTGACAATAGGTCATAGCAGATAGGTTCATTAGAGTTGTTGGTCCAAAGTGGTGAAACACTCTCCACAATGACTTAAAACATATTCCAAATGAAATCCAGTTTAAACAAGACCTCAGAACATTTTTATTTTAAAACTCTATGAACAAGTAAATCTGTGAGCTAATGCTCACTAGTGATACCCCCGCCAAAATCTAAAAATATGCGACAAACAGGAAGTAGATGAGTAAGGAGCATGAAATCGCTTTACACCACATGGGACTATAGGATGAAGCAATATGCAAAGTTTCAGGCTGCTGCATGGTATAGTTGCTGAGAAAACTGTGACGGAAATTTTGTAACGGACGGACGGACGGACGCACGCACGGACAAGGGTAAAACAGTATACCCCCCTCTTCTTCGAAGCGGGGGTATAATAATTGCTAGTGTCACTAACTTTGTATATTAGATTTATGGAGTATTTTGAAAGATTTTTAATGAACTCAGTGAAGTACAATCAAATACACTGCTATAAACTTTTGCACTATATAAATGGACTAGTATTTGTATCTAAAAGGATGATGAATTGCTGTAAAAGGTTATCAGAGCTCGAATTTAACAAAAACTTGGACTTGCAAATTTTTTTGAGTTGATTTTATTTCAACTTGCAAATTAAAAAAGTCACTTACATTTTTTTCACAAAATTTGAACAGAATACATTGTTACAATTCTTATATCCAATAACAAATATTAATTAAAAATAACATATTACTATATTTAACTATGCATGGAACAAGGGCATTATTGTGGGATAGACAAAGAGTATCAAACATGTCTTTTAGGTGAATCTTTAATTGATACTATCGATCTATCTGGCCATTTCTAAGCTGATTTGAGCATCACTAGTTCAGACAGTAACATTTTTGTGTTGATTTGAACTTGCGAAAATTGCGAGTTACAATTAAAGTTACCCACAATTTTTTAAATCCGCTCGCAATTTGCGAGCTTAAATTCGATCCCTGAAGGTAATACATGACCCCGTCCCATAAAGATTAGTAAGCCCTGCTCAAGACTTGAGTCCAGGCCCCAGTTTCACAAACAAACTTAAGTATGAACTCAATTACAGACTCAAGTGTTTTTGGTCTCTAAATAGCATGTAAATGTAGTTGGAATGGCTGTTATAAAGTGATCACAATAATAAAAATATATAGAATGTATCAACATAAAATATCTTGGGTTTTATTATAAACTTAAAGTCACTAACTCAGTTTTTACTTGAGACTAAACTCAACAATTCATTAACAGACTCAAATCAATAAAATTAAATTAAACCTTATCCAAGTATGTAAGTCAGTTTTATTTACAATAATATAGCTTTTAAATCACTATTTGTGTTTCTGATTTTATTTGTTGTAAGATTGATGAGATAAGTAAAATAAATGATTATAACATAAGTTTTAGTACAAAGTTGAGATTTTTCGTGAAACTGGGGCCAGGACTCATGAATTGTCCATCACACACATTACTGACTGAGCTCACATTCTTCACAACAAACTTTTAACAGCATTGGACAATCAGTCCAGCGAAATGGAATTTTTACTCAACCGATTTAAAGTTTACCATCTGACCAAAAAATAGATTAGATAGATAGATAATACTTTATTATAGTGACATGTGCATATACATGTAAATACAACCATACAGTGAAATATAAGATAACAACCCACCCGGCAACAACGGGCCTATATGTCACTTTAAACCCTCATGTTACATATAAACAGTGTTAAGAACAAAAAAGACAACAAAAAAAATAAAAATATTAGCAACATGTTATAGATTCTTTGAATTTTAACGATTTAGAGCAATATATTCCAAATTAAATTAACAATATAACAATAGATAATGAGTTTTTCATTCAATTAGGATAATTGTGGCTGTAAAATGTGGGTAAACCATCCCACTACTCACTTTCTAAAAGTCAATGGACCAAAAGCCATTTCAGTGGCTTAGGTCCACTGTCTAAATTTGAAGACTCGGATAACAGTGTGAGTAACACAAAGATAAATAAAATCAAAATATTTACCATAAAATCTGAGTTCATCAAGACAATATTTGGCTCGTTTTACTTGTAACAGAAAACTAAATATATCATTATATATTTCCTGACATCTGGCATTTATTACAACGTCTATAGGACATGGTATCTGAAAGTTAACAAAAAAGTTGAGTTTTAAGTTAAATGAAACTTCTATCAAACTGTTTGATTTGAAAGTAAAATGGAAATTTAAAAATAGATTGAATGTATATTCATTATAAAATATGCTAGTCAAATAGACCAAAGGCTTCAATTCTTAAATTTCATGAAAAAATAGCCTAATGTTTGAGTCATCAAAATCAATGAAAATGTTGGAATAAAGTGTAAAACACATCTTAAAGTAAACCTGTAGAATTATTTAAGGGCAGTAACCATGAGTCTCAACAATTACATAGATTGGTTTGTTAGAATAAATTGTCTGAAGTTTCAAATGTAATTAACAGTCAGCACTCAAACATGTAAATTTGAGTAGGCCATTTAGCATAATCAAATGTGTTTCCCTTAAACCAAAATGACCCCTTTAACTAAATCTAATGGTTTCCAATCAACAAAAGAGTCCCCTACAAACAAATCAAATGTGTATCCCCTAAAGTTTAAACCAAAAAGGACACAACATCCAAATATAATATGTTATCCCTAAACCAAAGAAGCCCCCTGCAAACAAACCAAGGAGGTCCCAACAAATCAATTTTTCCCCTTAAACCAAAGAGGTCCCAACAAATCAATTTTTCTCCTTAAACTAAACTGGCCCCTACAACGTAATTAAATCAGTTTCCTCTCAACAAGAGGCCCCGACAACAAAATCAAATATAATTCTCCTACCTCATATTTAAGTCTAATACAATTAGTGACATTGATCGGTTGTGAGTCAGTCTCATCTCCATCAGTATCAATATAAGCTGAGATCTTCATTACTTCATCAGGATAGTGACGATCTAACGCTTCATGTAATGCCCATGTCACTGTCCCTGAATCTTTCCAATGTTCATGTAGTCGAATCTGATACAAATAAATATCATTGATTGGTAATCATTGTTATGTCTTTATTTCTAAAATATTTAAACTTACTGAATTATCACTTGTGGTTTATAGGCTTTGGTCATTTCAGAATTTCTTTGTATAACTTCCTCTTTCATCGATCATAGTTATATTAAAGACACAACATAAATTTTGACACATGTATTGCATGCTTATTCATGGCTAGATATAACGGTAGAATTTCAGTGAATCACGTAGAATGGATATAATAAATGAGGCCCTGCAATGAGTGCATGAACCTAGTTCAAATATAGCGTTTATATAATATATATTGACTACATTTTTTGCTGTTTTAGCTTAAGTTATTACCTAGATACAACTGAAATGATCAAAGCCTGCCGACACAAACGGTGAGACATTAGATACCGAGACCCTAGTGACAGTAATAAGCTCTCATTCTCTTTGAAAAGCCATATGTGACCCATATATGGACGATAAAGAGGATTTGGTACCCTAAGGCACTTGGTGACAATACTTCTGTGAAATTTTTGTTGAAATCTATTGACAAATTTAGATGGAATTATGAATAGAAAAATATTTCCCTATGTATTACTCATGTCTAATCGTTGACCAGCTACGAAGAAAACTGTCGTCTGCTAAATTAAATGGTGTCTGCTAAATTAATGTTTTATCCATTGTTTTAAAAAAAAGTGTGGAAATATTGTCTGAATGACTAACAGTTTGGATCCAGGGGCCGCAAAAACAATTAACTTAGTACTCAATTTTGTAAGAGATATTCATAGATACAGTACTAGTAATGTTATCAATAACAATGCATGGGCCTCAATTTATTTCACTTGCTAGCAAGCACGAGAAAGTCATGAAACATGTAATACTCAAAATTTTCACCTCTATTATGATGTAACCACTATACTACAATTTTCTTTTGATGTCCAAGATTTATAAGTTGTGTCTTTAAGTAGACAGACCACCTACCCTTTACATGGGATACATTAATACTAGATTACTATCTTCTGTAAGCAACTGTCCACTTTCCCACAAATAACTGCTGAGGTCAGTAGCTAGGTCTGATACTAAAATCAGATACTAAAATCCTCTTTTAGTGATAGCTACTGTGAGAGACCTTAACAACTCTAGCACAGAGTCAGGTATGGAAAGCCTTGACTGTCTTATACGCACATTCACAAACGTTGTTATGTTGAAATAACATTATATTAAGTAGTTTGTTCATTATATTGAGTGCTCTCTTCAATATACTCTGTGGTTTGTTCATTATATGAAGTGCTTCTTTCAATATATAAAGTGGTTTGATCATTATACCCGGTGGTTTGATCATTATAATGAGTGCATTCTTCAATATATGAAGTGGTTTGATCATTATACAAGGTGTATTCTTCATTATACTCGGTGGTTAAATTATTACATTGAGTGTTTTCATTATACTCGGTGGTTTGATCATTATATAAAGTGCATTCTCCATTATATTCGGTGGTTTGATCAATATACTGAGTACATTCTTTATTATATTCGGTGGTTTTATCATTATATGAAGTGCATTCCTCATTATACGCGGTGCTTTGATCATTATACTGAGTGCATTCTTCATTATACTCGGTGGTTTCGTCAGTATACTGAGTGCATTCTTCATTACACTCGGTGGTTTGATCATTATATAAAGTGCATTCTTCATTATACTCGGTGGTTTGGTCATTATATAAGGTGGATTTTTCATTATACTGGGTGGTTTCGTCATTATACTGAGTGCATTCTTCATTATACTCAGTGGTTTGGTCATTATATAAGGTGGATTTTTCATTATACTGGGTGGTTTTGTCATTATACTGAGTGTTTTTTTCATTATACTCAGTGGTTTGATTATTATATTGAGCGCTTTCTTCAATATACTGAGTGCATTCTTCATTATATTCGGTGGTTTGGTCAATATATAAGGTGGATTGTTCATTATACTGGGTGGTTTCGTCATTATACTGAGTGCTTTCTTCATTATACTCGGTGGTTTGATCATTATATAAAGTGCATTCTTCATTATACTCGGTGGTTTGGTCATTATATAAGGTGGATTTTTCATTATACTGGGTGGTTTTGTCATTATACTGAGTGCTTTCTTCATTATACTCGGTGGTTTGATAATTATATAAAGTGTATTCTTCATTATATTCGGTGTTTGTTCATTATACTGAGTACATTCTTCATTATTCTCGGTGGTTTTATCATTATACTGAATGCTTTCTTTATTATATTGACAGGACCAAATTAACGGGGTTATTTTTATTGTGCACCGTCATGCCTCGCAAGCGCGCCAGTGTTCTTATCTATTGTTCTTCAGACAACGTTATTTTATCCAAACCACATTTTTCTAAGATTTTTTGCATTTTGTTGTTTTTTTAAATGTGAAAGTTGCACTCGCCAGTTTCTTAAGAACATTAGCATACATAAAAGCAATTAAATCGCACTTTAGGTGATATATAATGACAGTTTCACATAATATAATCATCAATTTACATCATGTAAAGACATCTTGACTTAATAAGGGTACCATCGACACAATATAATGACCATACCACAGAATATAATGCAGAATGCACCTTATATAATGCTCAAACCACCGAGTATAATGAAGAAAGCACTCAGTATAATAACAAAACCACCAAGGAAAATGAAAAATCCACCTTATATAATGACCAAACCACCGAGTATAATGAAGAAAGCACTCAGTATAATGACAAAACCACCCGGTATAATGAAAAATCCACCTTATATAATGACCAAACCACCGAGTATAATGAAGAATGCACTTTATATAATGATCAAACCACCGAGTATAATGAAGAAAGCACTCACTATAATGACGAAACCACCCAGTATAATGAAAAATCCACCTTATATAATGACCAAACCACCGAGTATAATGAAGAATGCACTTTATATAATGATAAAACCACCGAGTATAATGAAGAATGCACTTTATATAATCACCAAACCACCGAGTATAATGAAGAAAGCACTCAGTATAATGACAAAACCACCCAGTATAATGAAAATTCCACCTTATATAATGACCAAACCACCGAGTATAATGAAGAATGCACTCAGTATAATGACGAAACCACCCAGTATAATGAAAAATCCACCTTATATAATGACCAAACCACCGAGTATAATGAAGAATGCACTTTATATAATGATAAAACCACCGAGTAAAATGAAGAATGCACTTTATATAATCACCAAACCACCGAGTATAATGAAGAAAGCACTCAGTATAATGACAAAACCACCCAGTACAGTCCAACTTGTGCTAACGGCCACCTCCGAATAGCGGGCACCTGCCGACAGCGGCCATTTCGATTTCCCCCCGACCGAAAACGCTCTTAAAAAGGCCGTGAATAACGGCCACTTGTCGTCTGCGACCAGCGGCCAGTCAAAACCATCCCCGCGGCCAGTTTATAACTGTGAACAACGGCCAGACGATTGTTTGAAGACAGTATTTCGTATCAAGGCGATTTCGAAAGCAGGTCGCCATTTTTGTTAAAGTCAAGCTAAAAACCCGTAATCCGGATTTTCGTAAACAGACCATCTCGAGTACGATTTTATTAGTTATTATCAAGCTGTAGACAATTTTCTCGTCACCTTATTATAAAAATATGTTAATGTATCCTTTTATTGTTAAATTTATTTGTAAATCGGGAGTAAATTACGTCATGTGATGACACTTTGTTAATTAGTTTTGAATGTTTGGAGACTCCACTAGGTTTGTTTTTCACACGTCCGGCAGTTAGATAAATGTTTGTGACACGCTCTTAATTCCTAAATTCGTTCAACTGTGACCGCTGTATACAGGTAATTTGACAACTGGGATAAGATAGAAATACTATACAAAAGGTCAGAGTAGTGAGAATTTGTTGAGTGCATTTGTTAATGTTGAGGGCATAGCATGAAATGTAGCTGCAAAAAAAATGTCACTGATTTCTTTGTTTTAGTCATTCTTTGTTCAAAGTTTTGTTTTATTCATTTATAGTCACAACTTCAATATGATAATGTGAATAATGAATTAAGGTTGAAAATAAAAACAATTTTAATTATCAATTCATGCTAAATTCGTTCAACTGTGACCGCTGTATACAGGTAATTTGGCAACTGGGATAAGATAGAAATACTATACAAAAGGTCAGAGTAGTGAGAATTTGTAGAGTGCAATTGTTAATGTTGAGGGCATAGCATGAAATGTAGCTGCAAACAAAAAATCACTGATTTCTTTGTTTTAGTCATTCTTTGTTCAAAATTTTGTTTTATTCATTTATTGTCACAACTTCAATAATGATAATGTGAATAATGAATTAAGGTTGAAAATAAAAACAATTTTAATGATTAATTCATGTTAATTATGAACTCTGGCTCTCAAGTCTAACGAAACATGGCCCGTTTGTTCCTCCCTCCGAACAAAGGCCACCTGTGAACAAAGGCCACTTTTCTCTTTTCCCTTGGCCGGCCGTTGTTCACAGGTTGGACTGTATAATGAAAATTCCACCTTATATAATGACCAAACCACCGAGTATAATGAAGAATGCACTCAGTATAATGACGAAACCACCCAGTATAATGAAAAATCCACCTTATATAATGACCAAACCACCGAGTATAATGAAGAATGCACTTTATATAATGATCAAACCACCGAGTATAATGAAGAATGTACTCAATATAATGATCAAACCACCGAATATAATGAAGAAAGCACTCAATATAATGAACAAACTACTTAATATAATGCTATTTCAACACAACAACGTTCGTTAATTAGAGGTTAATGATTAGTTGCTACTCGCCATTATGCGATAATCACCCGATGAAGTCCATAATAGGGTTAGGACTCGAGGGTGATTATCGCATAATGGTGAGTAGCAACTAATCATTAAAGTCTTTAATACGTTTGTTCAGAATCCGGACTCGATTTTTTAGTAAACTAAAAACATTTTATTCAGGGACGAATAAATAACTGACGAATTTTCCGATGACGAATCAGTACTTTGATGACGTAATAAAACAATGACGTAGAATCTAATGTAAACTTTGTTGTCAAATGGCGGTCATGTTTTTAAACGTTTGTGACGAATATACGTTCATTTATCATGGATTAAAACGATATTATCAGGAGACTGGAACGTAATTACTAGTGTATACGTGTTTTTCAAACTTTAAATTGACGATATGGATGTAAGTATTATGTATGGAAATACACAAGGCTCTGAAAGGAAGGGATGAGTCATTCAATGATTCATGGATTTTCCGAAAATGGCATAGACGTTGTTGATTATTTCTAGAAACCAGTTCCATTATATTTAATCTATGCATGGCTTGGCTTTGGTAAAACAGTAGTCAACCTACGCATTTACTGTATAATGGCTGGATATTCGTCAAATTGAACACAGAAAGGAATTCAGTTCGAATTTCGGAGTTTTTTGGTATTTGACAGCGTCAACGGTTGAGTGTCTGTTGAATTTGAATGGTGAAGTAAGTGATTTATAATGAAATTATGTATTTGTAAAATCTCAGATAAATCTTTTTTGTGTCTTATATTTTTGTATAATCTATCCTGACAGTGAAATTCTATTTGACAAAGACTCAAAAATTCTTTCGGCCGCCATGTTCGAAGCTAATTACGGCTACTTGATGACGTAATCAGTGCGCGTGCAAGCACTCGGCGCCTATTATGCATAATGGGCGAGTTGCAGGCGGCCAAAATCGCATAATACGGGAAAAAGTCGCGTAATGTCCGTGTAGACTTGTCACATTTGTTACTATATATAGTAACAAACGTATTAATGTACATATAAGACAGTCAAGGCTTTCCATAGTCAGGCATCACCTATGAGCTAGTTGACAAAACAAGAAATGATCAGGGGCTGTTTTACAGTCATGCATTTAAGAAAATGTTTTCCTATTCCTGCATTTCCATTCAATGTTTTATCAAGCCTAGTTACATCCAGGCAAAGTTGGATCACTGAGATTTGCTCAAATTAATATAAAGACTTAGAAATAAGCTATAACATGAATGTGTCGGAGCAAGCTAGAATACTAGTAGGTAATAAATACAAATTATCTTATCACAAACGTTAATTGGTCATTTTTATCATTAGTCCAGTAAGAGAAGTTGGTGAGACACATATTTGTTTCCTAGCGTGAATCATGTGATAAAATACGCTGGTATACAAACCTTGTCAAATATCTGTGTGTAGAATATAAACATTGTGTCACCAGCTTCCATTAAGAAGAATTTCTATAAATATAGAAAATTTATCATCAGTTTTCCAGAGAAAGTCAAACTGTAAATAACGTCCATAAAGCTATTTTGATTAGCATGGTTGTTAAGACTTTTGTGACAACTAAACAAAATCAACATAGATTGTGGTATTTGAAATTGACCTATAAATTCAATTATTCTGTATAAGTAAAATATGTTGTAGTCATTTAAAAGAGCAAGTCGTAGGATAGTGTCTATGTATAAATCTGTAAAATAGAATAGTTTATAAGTATTATATAACTAATTGAACTTGGGTAAAAAACTACCCTTTAGGGGGTCATATACCTTCCATGTGCAGTCCAACCTGTGTACAAAGGACAGTCACTTTTTGATTTTCCCATGACTGTCCTTTGTACCCAGGTTGGACTGTACATACCAGCACATTTTACATGATTATAACTTCAGGGGAAGCATTTTTCATGTGGTTGAAATAGCATCATACACTAAAATAAAGTTTGAACAAAAACCTCCACATACCCTGATTGCTGTCAAGTAGTCCAGTAAATGATATTCTGATTTCATAGTGTTAACTAACTTCTGACAGACTTGTTCATATTGGTTATATATATGTGGATATAAACATTCTTGTAGTATCAACTCTATAGGTTGTAAATTGTCCAAGTCTAATGTCTCCATGTTTCTGTAAGGTATAAGTTCATATTGTAATGTTCCACTAATAGGACCTTAACAATAAGGGACTTTAGTCAGTTACTTCCCCTTGTATACTCTTCAAACAGGTAGGTCTTACTAGTTGGATTACTTGGATTTTACCCTTACTTTTTAATGTCAATTTGCCAAAATTGATCTTTAATAACTTTTTTGTTAATCATTTAATTTGTTTGAAATTCAAGCGAAGTATTTTTAGGGTAAAGAACAATCTAAATTTCATAACTTCTGTTAATATATTAATTAACAAGAAAGATATCAGATGAAATATTTTGTTATCCTTACATAGAAATTCAATGATAAATCCCAGGATTCCAACTGTAAGGACCTACTTACCAATTGGATTGCTTCTGATCTTATCGGGGAAAGATAACTGACTAATTGATGTTATAATAGTAAAATATTTTAATGTATGGACCCTTTTCTTCTAAATTTGAGTATTTTGGGACTTAAAATTGTCAAAAATTACATAATTTTGTAATTACTAATGTGGTCTCTATAAAAGAACTTCATTGTATTATGTGAATTCAATTTTAATGTTGAACAATGTCTAACAACTAATAGTTACCATTCTCTTATTCACTTCCTGGTCTCTAAGTACTAATGTAGCAGAGGTATAGTACGGCACTTGTACTCCCTTGCCTTCAAGCTAGCTTTTATGGCGACGTAGTAGAGTGTCCGCTTACGACTCGAGAGGTCGTGGGTTCGAATCTCAGTTCGGACCATGGATTTTTAGTGGGTTACATTTGGCGCCCAACGTACATAACCCACTTGGAATTGTTTGATTGCACCCTTTGATAGTCCAAGAGACAATCAAGCTCCAAGAATTCGAGGATGGATTCTGTTAAGGAGGGTGTGTGTGTAGCAGAGGTATAATATGGCACTTGTACTCCCTTGCCTTCAAGCTAGCTTTTATGGCGACGTGGTAGAGTGTACGCTTACGACTCGAGAGCAATTAAGATAAAGTTAATTTTCTTGCTAACAGAAACTGACAGATGGATTTTGAATGGAGTTTAACTCATGTACAACTGGCTATCAAGTAATTCGAAGTCCAATATTCATAAATATTGTAACCTTTCAGTCATGCTCACTCCTATAGTAAATAATTCATAAATAATGTGGACAAACATTCAATTTGACAAAAATATTGCCAACTATTAACAGTTGGGAAGAATAAGTAGAACAGAACTTGTACATAGAAAGTATTTCATATTCATATCAAAGCAGATAACAAGGTACTGCTATGAAATCAAACCAACATGCACTGGTATACCACTGTTCAGATTTCAAGCTATTAGGTGACAAAGTTTCGCTCCAGACAAAGAAGACACATGCCAGCCAATCTTCCCAAAAGCTCACATTGGGTGATCCCATGGTGTATTTAAGGGATGTTATTTAAAAAAAATTCGAACTCAAATATCAAAGTCTTACTTGACAAAGTTTCTTTCAAGAATGGTATGTTTTTCTGAGTCCACTTTCATTAAATTCTCAAAATGTATTTTTAGAAAACTATCATGAATTCCTTTTCCTTTCATCTGAAGCACAGTTTCAGGGGAGAAAACTTTTGATTGAGAACTATTTGTCTCCCCTGAAGAACTACAATTGGTTGTCTCCCCTGAATTCTCATTTTGCTTTTCTTTTGTTCCCAGCAAAGTGTGTAAGGAACTTATAAACTTGTCATACAAATGTGTTTCTTTAAATTCTGAAAAAGATATATTTGTCATCATTTTTAGATTACATGTAGCTAAATATTTCAATAATATAGAGTAAGTAAGTTTAATCAACAAGACCCCTAATTTTACTGTAAAAATCATTTTTGAGTTATCTACCCTATGTTTATATAATAGTGTTTTGCCACAAATTTGTACAAGCTACCTAGGGCTACTTACCCTTCAAGTGATCAGAAAAGCCTTTTCCATCATCTTCAGCAAGTTTTCCAAGCTCTTCCAACATCTCCATAGATTTTCCTGTTAATACAATATGCTGCAGTATGGGCTGAAGAAATTTCGGGGCCCAATCTAGGGTCTGGTAGTCTCTACTTCTAGTGTCCCCTTCTTTATCATTGGATTTATCTGGCTCTTTATTCAGTGCATGTGAAGTAAATGATTTTTCCCAAAATGTTTCATCTAGTGTATGAACTTCTTTGTTCCTGAAATGTCAAACAGTAAAACTAACATTCTTATATGATGCATATTATATCAGCCGTAAATACATATAACTTGAGTCTGTAGCACAGTTGGTAGTGTCCTTAAACTTCTAATCTAGTGTACAGAAATGAATACAATTTAAAATTCCACTTATGCTGAAATACACTTCAAAGAAAATTTCATAATAATGTCAATTGTCAATGTTAAACCCATAATTAACAAAAAACTACACATATTAGAAATAAACAGAACCCAAATAAAATAAATCACTATAAAGCATAAAAAATGCACCAAAGAAGAAATAATATCAGTACAGTATCATTCAATAGGAGTAATTTCAAGTATCATATAATTAAAGTTAGGTTTATCTCAACTGTCAAAACATGAATAATTTCACCCTCATTTTGTGTGTTAAAATGTTAACTGTCAAACATTTGTCATATTGCAATGGCATAAATTCAGTCACCATGATATTACTCAAACCTAGACAGTTGAGAAAAAAAGGGACTATACACCAAAGACAATGGAAAACAAAAATGTTATAAATACTTACCGTTGCATAACAAATTCCCCATACAAGTCAGTAAGATAACCATGGGATATCCAGGTATCTATGATGTTAATGTATGGACGACATGTCTGTATCCAGATAGGTAACACTAGACGTAACTGTAATACAAATATTATATCAAGTTTAATAAAAACTAACAACACAAACAATCTATTTATTTAGGCTATTCGGCCACCAGCCTTTGTATATACATGTATATACAAATAAATTGTACTATACATTCTAATACTAAGTTACTAATAATTATCAAGTTTATCATCTGTCTGCAACAAGAATGGACTTTGTCACATACTTTTCTAGCATTTTTGTAATGACAAAATGAAGTCAAAATTAACCCAATCTCAGTAAACAGATATCCTTTAGACCGCTGTTGAACAGGATCTCTAAGGGTCACTTGGAGGGTCACGTCAAGATGACCTTTGTGTCCACCAACCAATACGTAGCTTTCATCTAGACAAAAACTATTAATAGTAGTTTGATTTTACATTAATTTTTATTTTAGACCAAGGTTTTAGAGCTAATTTTACTGTGGTGTTATTTGCAGGCTGTGATTGGATGGCTCTTTTCAAATTGCATGATGTAGATGATGTGAACAAGTTACTAATCATAATTGTATCATGAATGTTATAATGAAAAAAGGTCACCTGAACGTGACCCTTGCAATAAAACAGCAAGATCTAAATAAGCAGGCAGATTCTTTTAGATCTGTTTTAATCAGATTGAAATTTGAAATTCTGAAGCTTCCCTTGACCCTCCAGTGATTACTCACAATAGCTTAACAATAAAATAAGTGAAAAAGTTTTACCATTTCAGCTGAATCCATAGATTGATCTAGTTGTACAGTAACACCAGTTTCCATGATAACAGAAGTTTCTATTAATGTATCATAACACAGTAACATACTGTATAGAGTTGTCAACAACTGAGTGACTTTCTGACTTTGTAATTTGAATTGTCTCCCCTGATGAACACCTCTCATGTATATAAGACATATAAGACTAACTTTCTGCATTAATGGTTGTATGTCTCTAGATACGCTGAGTAAAGTTAAAACTTCCTCTGAAATAAAGTCAAGTTTTACTTTTAGAACCATCAAAATTGTTGGTCTTATTAGGAAATTTTTTTAATTTGAACTATGAGAACTATGGTGTTAATACATGTAGCAGCAAAATGGTCTAATAAAGGCACCTTTTCCTTCTCAAAATAATCATTTTAAGAAAATATTCAATAATCACTTGATTTTGCAATAAAAAGGTGGTTTTTTATTGCCTTACTAAACTATAAACAGAGTTCCATTATAAAGATATACTGTAATTCCCCTGATAGCAATGTTTTAAACTTTGTTTACTTTAATGTACAGTACCCACCAAAAGTTTGGAGACTTTTTCAGAATGAAGGCCTATTGAATAGCTTTTAACTAAAATTTGATAACTGTTTATTTTGAAAAGTTTTGTAGTTTTGCATTATTTTTTGGTGATCATTATTATTATAACTGAGACTACAAAAATAGCATGAAATTTTGTTATGGAAAATTATTACAATAAACATGATTTTGGAGGCTTTACGATGTCAGATGTTGAATTTTGTGAAGTGTTGAATTCATGAAATTTGTTTTTATTTCATCACAAACCATACTTAAATGTGTTAAAAAAATAATTCTACAAAATATAATCATTAAAATTCAAGAATTTTAGTTATTTTCTTTTGTCTCCAAACTTTTGGTGGGTACTGTATATCAACAGTTTTTTATGATTCAGAGTGGGTGTAGCCAAGTGGTTATGATGTTGGACTGGTAATCTTTCAATAGCCAGATCCATGTTTAATAAAATCACATCCAAAACCCAGCTCGTTGTTAGCTTGTACATGGTTTTATTCCACAACAAAAAACAACAACATAAAACTATTCCTTATACCCTGGTGCTGTCATCACCCTTCAATCATTTTTACCTTGCTTTATCAGCTTAGTTTCTATTGTATGTAATTCTTTTCTCATTTTTTGTAGAAAGTCAGCAACACATGTAGCAAATGATTGGTAAGTCTGACAATAATTACTGTTGCAATGGTAACAATCTTCAACAAAATTCTGAAAAAGATGCAATGATTTATAATCACATATAAAAGACTATAGTTAGAACTCAAATCTATCAATGTTCCACATAGTACAAAGAAACATCCCTTTTACATAGTAAAGAAGCCTTAAAACCTACCATTTATAAATCAAATCTGAGGCAGCCAAAACATCATTATTAATTTTTAAACTAGTTGCCGAGTTTGACAACCACAATATATGTCTTCCTTGCCCAAACCAAGCGTTTACAAAAAGTAACATGAACCCAAATATAAGTAGTCAGGGAGAATAAAACAACCTTTCATTTTGATGCCTGCAGGCAATTATAAATTTTATCATAAGTCATAGAGGATATTCATAAACTTTAGTGAAAGATCAATTTCTATTACAATGAGTGAGCTTAGAAAATATATTTTCAAGATTAACATAGCCAAAAAATCAAGAGCACCGCTAGGCGGAGCATTATATGCCCGAAAGTGTTTTTTTTTTTAGTTAAGTGCTCCGGAAACTGTTTTCAGTTTTAAGGTAATAGTGACCTTGACCTTTGACCTTGTGACCCCAAAATCAATAGGGGTCTTCTACCCAATATGGACAATCATGCTATGAGGTTTGAATATTGTGGACCAAATGGAACTTAAGTTATGCTCCGGAAACCAAATTGCTAACAGACAGACGGACAGCAGGGGGTATAACATATGCCCGAAATTCTTTCGAGCATATAAAAATGTTGTTTTCAGATTAAGATTTTTAAGTCAAAAATCATACTTTTTGCAATACCCAAGGTGATGTATAAAGCGGAACTTTACATTATTTAGATTGTTGAAATATCTCACCTGTAGTATAAGTATATAAGCACCATATCTGGTAAAATAAGAAAGACGACTCTTCAATGCCTCCTCTGATAAATGAGTTACTACTACATTACTTTTTGGTAAATAAAACTTGCCATTAAAATCTAATAAATAAAGATTAGAGACACCCATCAACATCCTGCAAGTAAACAAACCATCATACATCACCCTTGTATTAAGCTACAGTTAAAACTAGAAGTTAAAAATGTGTGGTTTTAAGACTGCTTACATACACTTGTTTAGCAAACTTTACAATTTTGTATGAACACTCATAGTCATTGAAATCACTGTCAAGCAGTTGGCTCTCACAACCTACTCACTGTCTTGGACAGGCATAGATCTCAGAACCCAAGCTTTTAATATAATAGGGTTCATGCACATTATAACATATGATATCTTCACAGGTGGCCAAAATTTTCCCACTTGATAAAACTGCAGTAAGGATAATAGAAAATATTTTATGACCTATGTCCACAAAGGTAAGTAGGTGTTATCTAGGGATTATACCCAAGTGACGGATATCTAGGGGTTGAACCCAAGTGAGTTCTATCAAAATTCTATACCACTTGTTTCACTAATGAAGAGTGGGTTATTTTGCAAAGGTGAAATTTTTTCACCATATTTGAGAAAAAACAATAGCACAAAAAATAAACCTGTTAATATATCTGCATCAATAAAGCTTATCCTTTTAATGACAAGGTAAACATCAAATGTGCAATTTTGAAAACGCAAAATATAGACCAGCTAAATCAAAGGGCTACATACAGTATTTAATATAAGAAATGTTACCATATAACTTCTCGCAGTAATATATTTTCTGTTACAACTATCATCTCTTTATTACCATATAATGGATCAGATCTTTCTTTATACAGCTCCCTATATAATATAAACATACTTGTCATTCTTTTCAGATTTCTAAAAAAGGATGTAACCAGCCAGGGTGAGGCTCAAACCGGCAATGCCATTAGGACACTAGTTTTTATGTTCTGTTCATGGCCTACAGTGTCACTGACCTAGGCAGAAAGAGCATAGAATCTAAATCAAGTTTGTAAAGTACATTTGGGGAATATTTGTCACATTTAAACTGATAGGGGGAAGAAAATTTAAACATAATATTCTGAACTAAATTGAATAATTTGTAAGAAGTTAACAAAAAAATGGCCTTCAAACAGCCTCAGTTAAATAAGGAAACAAGAAATGTAATGTGGAAACCACATTAAACCCGGATTTAAAAACTCCAACACAAAAATTACAAAGGGAAATAATCCATAATAAAGCAAGGTAGAGTTATGGTTATTTTCTAATTCTGTTCATCACATGGTATGCTATCATTGCATGAAGTTTCAAATTCGGACAAAAAAAGGCTGAAATATATGCTAAATTGAAAACTTCAACGCAATTGTTAACGACACGGGACACCAGCCTGCCCGTGTTTCACCAAACTATTAGCCGAATTTTTTCGTTGAAAATCTGGCTAAAAAAGGCATTGAACACAAATTCAATAGTGAAACAAAGGGCCGACTTGATTTGCCCGGGTGGCTTACGAACCAGCAGCCGATCAGCTCGCCCCAGTGTGAAATATGAATCAAGCCTTCTGGCTAACTAATTATTGTTGCAGACGGTCGCATTTCAAGCAGTGTGTGTAAATAAATCCATATCAGTAGTTAAAATTTTAAATTCGTGTCTGACGAGTAAAATGTGTACTTGTAATATTACTCTTACACAAATGACGCGTCAGAGAGTTTTATTGAACACATCAATTAGTATTTTGTCCATAATCCTAGTAAATTTTTATAATAATGGTTTCTCTTGTACCTATTTTTAGCCATATTTGTCACACGCTTGCCTCTCAAACAAAACCGGCGCATTCTGCGTGCGCCAGTTGGTTGACCCGGCTCAATCTCAGAGCAAATAAAGCGAATCGACGGTGCCCGTTTCTGAATCGGCGTACCCCGGTTTAAGCCGCCCAGGCAAATCAAGTCGGCCCAAAATATAAAACATCAATACCAGTCTCTGTTCAGCTGACTAGATCTGTATCTTCCAGTATCTATATTTAAACTTTCACCTCTCCAATATTGACCAATCAGATGTTCAGATAACCAATCATAATCTTCCGTATAATTTGTCTCTTCAATATGTAAACTACTGTTTTCTAAAGTAAAATAATACATAGTAATAGATTTGAATTAAAATGTTAAAAAATAAGCCAGTTTAAAATAAGAGTGATTGATTTATTTGGTACATGTATTTGATTGGTAGCTGCAAACTACTACTGACACAATTTTTAAACATATAATTGCTGTCAGGAATTGTTGTTGTTGTTAAAACAAATATAAATGAAGATATAATTACTATGTGCTGTATTAAAATGTCCTAAGTACAATGTAAGCAAGTTTAAGAGAAACTTACAAATTTTTTAGTCTCAAAAGATAATGAGCTTTTTAACTAGTACTATGCACATACTTTCTTCAATAGTTGGCTAGTGCTTTAATTGATACAGAAGCAGGACAGAGTATAACCTTAGAAATATTTCATAAACAAACTTCATACATAAATGTATAGTTACATTGACTATCTCCTTTTAACAATCGCACTCGCCTAGTAGGGGGAAACAATATATTTGGCTGGTATCGTTATTACCCTGACCTTTTTGTGCTAAATGAGTAGAGTTGATAATAACAAAAACTGAGATAATCCTTGAATTTTGAAGAATTTCTCAATTTACACAGCTTTTCGTTTTGTAAAGGAAAAAACCCTTTTCAAATTCTAAAAATTCTCATGTTGACAATCAGCCAATTTATCTAAATATACCCCAGACAAGGAATGTTGGTTAAATACAAACTGATTATGCCTACCAGAAATAATTTTACCATAAGGCCATCATTAAAAAATTGTTTGTTTGTACTGCTCCGACCCTGAATTTCTGGGGTGGGTAGGTATTTTTTTTTTTTTTTTTTTTTTTGCCATTGGGTGTTGAATTTTTCAGTGAATACCGGGATATTTAGAACTTTGTATATTTTGCTATGCATTTTAATATAGAAAAAATGAGAAAACTTATGTTTCTTTGTTGTTTTTGTATTTTAATAACTTCAGAATTATTCTATTTTACTAACCTGTCATAGATAGGTCATCAATATTTAATATAGGTTTGTGGTTCAGTGGTTCGAAAGAAGCTAAAAATCTTATTGACCACAATTTTTGCACATTTCTCAAAGTTCTCAACAACATCCTTAGGGACGTCTTTATCGGCAGTAATTATATCAAAAACATCAAACAATGTGTCTGAACACTTATACTGCCTAATTCTATTTTCCAACACACAGGATGTCCCTGCCTTAATATGATTATTACTGGGTTCTCACTGGCTTACAGTCATTTCTCCACTAAGTCATTTCTCCCCTGGTCATTTCTAATAATGTTTATTTTTGAACTTACATATTACAATGTAGAATGTTTGTTTAGTATATTATGATATTTAATTGTATTATTTTGATAAAATTGATTTATATGCAAATGTAAGTTAAATTGCAATTATGTATGTTATTTAGTATATTTCTTATGATACAATTTTGGTACTGACTAAAAATAAAATATCTAAAATATAAAAAAGAAATGATAATGAAATAATCTTACCGTCAAAGAACAGCAAACATTCCAATCAAAAAAAAATTAAACAGCTAAATCCATTCAAATATTCATAAAATTACAATTACATTTATTAATGTTATACTTAAAAAATGATATAGTATCAATGCAAATGAATTAACTGATTAAATCACTTCACATGAAATTGCTGGGATTATTTCAATAATACAATACAATACAATACAAATTCTTTTATTCTCTCATTTCACATATACATGAATAAATGAGGTACATAAATAGATATAAATATTTTTACGAGGCACATGATAAGGATAGAAGTACGGGTATAAATCAACAATGTTACATAATTATAAAGTATAAATAAATGAAACCAAATAGGGTACCATTCTCGTTCCCAGAGACTATCAAGACTCTCGATACTAGATCGAGAATCTTGATAACCTCGGGGTACGAGAATATTAGGGTAGCAATCAGGAACTAATTTAATAAGTTATGTATTTATATATATATGTATTGGTGTCCTCTTAAGGGCACCGGAGAGTCATAATAATATAATGGTACATTGAAATTATGTTATACAATTAGTAAATATTATTAGCTAAAACTAAGAATGTTATACATATAAGCAGTTCTTTATCATAAAGATGATAAAATTATCTTAAGGAGTTTACACACATTGTTAAACTGTTGGGTTGATGAATTATTGAATAATTGATATAATTTGTACGTATTTGGACGTCTTATGAAATACGGTTTCAGAAGTAGTTTTCTATCGTTTACAAATAAACTACACTCAAAGAGATAATGATATTCATCACCAAGTATATTGCAGGTACTACATAAACGTTGGTTATAAGGCAAACCATGCCAACTGCCTGTTTCAATGGGTAGTTTATGGTTGCGTGTTCTAAATTTGATGATGTAAGGTAGAAGAGTTTTGGGTATTTTGTTCAGATATTTTTCAAAGCCAAAAGATGTTTTAATTACTTTGTAAAACTGGCAACTATTAGAGTTTTCAATACTTGAAAACCATTCATTTATAAACAAATCCCTCAGTTTTTGTTTTATAGCTAGTTTTAACCATTTGTCGTTAGTCACAGACTGGGTATTCCATATGTCTGGGAAACCACATTTATTGATAATGGCTTTTACCTTGTAAATCCAAGGAAAATTCTTTTTTGTGTAGATACATTTAAATTAAGGAATGATTTATGCATAATACTATAAATAATGGAGGATAACTTTGAAGGAACAGAATTTTGATTTGATATCAATTTAGTCCAAAAAGAGATAAATTTTACTTCAATGTCCAATCCCAAAGGGGTTTCGCCAGTTTCTCCATAAACAATACAATTAGGAGTAGATCTCTTTAATTTTAATACATATTTTAAAAACTTTAAGTGGATAGTTTCAATTACCTTGTTGTTACTGAATCCCCAGATTTCAGCTCCATATAGAAGTATAGGTTTTACTGTTTTGTTAAACAAATCAATCTGTAAATCTACTGGTAATCCCAATCGATTTGCATTACGTAATAAACTGTACATAGCTCTAGTAGCTTGATTTGCAATTTGTTTTTTACAAAAGGTGAAGGAACCATTTTTGCTAAAGTAAATGCCTAAATATTTGTATTCGCTCACAATATCTAAGTATTCGTGGCTAAAAATGAATCGACAATTATTAAGTCTGGCTTTGGAAAAGATAACTATTTTCGATTTTGAAACATTGATGGTTAGCTTCCATCTATCACAGTATTTTGAGTATATATCTAACGCAGACTGGAGGCCCGACTCCGAGTCTGATAAAATCACTGTATCGTCTGCATATAGTAAAATAAATAATTTAAGATAGTTAGTTAATTCGGTATCGTATCTGTGGTCTGGTATGTTTATTGTATCGGTAAAGTTATGTTGATTAAAGAACTCTTCTAAATTGTTTAGATATAATGAGAATAACAATGGGGACAGGTTTTCGCCTTGTCTGACCCCTATGTTTGAGTGAAAAAAGTTTGAGAGTTCGGAGTTAACGGATACACATGACTTAATATTTTGGTATATACTTTTAATAACATTCAAACATTTGCCATTTATATCGTAATGTAATAATTTTTGCCACAGGCCATTTCTCCAAACGGTGTCAAACGCTTGTTTAAGATCTATGAAAGCACAATAAAGTTTTTTCCTACCATTATTTAAATATTGGATCAGATGCTGTAAAATAAACATATTGTCTGTAGTTGAATATCCCTTCCTGAAACCCGCCTGAGTGTTTTTAATTAAATCATTGGATTCTATATAATTTGTTAATCGTTTGTTAATTATACATGTAAACAGTTTCCCAAGGCAACTTAGTAAGGTAATAGGCCTATAATTCTCTGGTTGTGCCAGATCGCCCTTATTTTTGTATATTGGGTTAATGATTCCTATTGTCCATGATTCTGGTATGATACCGGTATCAAATACTAAGTTGAACAATTTTACATATACATGTTTCATTAGACAGTATGTACTTTTTATATGTTCGTTGACAATATTATCTATATGAACTATGGAAAACGTATTAATTACTATTGTTAATTGACTAAAAAATAGATAAAATTTGTACTTAACAATTGCAAATAAGAGGAAACATTTTCACTTAAAACATATAATTTGATTAAACACATCACATTCAATAACACTTCATAATGATAAACCAATTAAACAAAAAATATTTATATAAAAACATGCTTAAATTGATAAATAGTTTCAGTTTCAATTTCAATTTCAAATATAATATAAATATGCTAAAAATTATATCAGTTTGTACTTTTAATTGATATAATGTCTCATTATAACAATCCACTAATATGGGTAATTATCACCTTACACAATAAACCTATTATATATAAAAGTGGAGAAATGACTACTAAAAGGGGAGAAATGACCAGGGGAGAGATGACTTAGTGGAGAAATGACCTGTTCCCGTTCTCACTGGCCAATTTTATTTATCCACCACTGGGGAGGGTCGAAAAAATTTGATTTCTAATTCTTTAATACTCATTTTGCAAGGTATTTAGAGCTGAAATAAATATAGATATTTTACTGCATTGTAGCATATACAAATGACAAATCTGACAAATTCTTTCCAACACTTTTATAAAATATAATGCCCATGGATGAATAGTTTATTTCTTTTTACCTACATGTGTATGACTTAACTCATAATCTAAATAAAAAATATTTTCAAGCAACAATAATTCCAATTACAATGACCATTTCTTAATTTGAAAGAGTGCATCAATTACTTGGTTTTGACATAATAAAGAACAAGTTAAGGTTTAACTAAGACAATAAAAATAAGTATCAGCAAATGTAGATCTATATGACCTGCTTAAATTAATTTTCCTTCAAGATACTTTCTTTTCGCTCTGGCATGATTTTAAATAATACACATCTCATTAAATTAAATTATTTTTTCAACAACTCTAGATCTATAATCATAACCTTCACATGTTCGTTTTTATTTTAAAATAAAATTATTTCTTAGTCTTAAATCTATTAGTGAAAATATACAATTATCTTTGGACATTTCAGAAACGTCATTTCCGATTAAAATAAAATCTTAACTGAGCAAAATTCGGCCTTTAACCAACCACACTTTTCCCGATTTTAACGGTTAAGAAAAACAAAGAGGATTTTCCCGAAAATAAACGTAAGTAACCGTCAAAGCGAACAATTAAGTTACAATTTATCTCTAAATTCCTTCATTGTGACTTATTTAATTTTTGTATCACATGGAACGAAATGGCATTGAACCATTTCGGCGTAATAACATTCATTTTCGCGACCCACGCTAGATCGCAATTTCATATGAAACGTCTTTTACAGATAAAAAACTTATTGTTTTCAATGTTTTCATCCTGATTCAACAAACGATGCCTAAGGAAACAACTACGTGAAAAGATAATTTGTTTTTCGCGCACGCTGTGTTTAAAATAATCCCCCGATATTGATGATCATATGAAAATAAGTTGACTGGTTATTCCTCGGTGGCCCCTATATCAAAATACTCTCTATATAAACCAGTCTTAGTATATATGAATGTTATCGAGCGTGTTAAGTAAATCGACGACTCCCTTATCGATTTTCTGACACCTTTTGTCGGCGAGTTAATCTCCCAGCGTGTGACCGACAATAAGGTCTAATTGACATGTGTTCACGCGTAATTGACATGTATAATTGCCGCGGACAGTCTTACTTAGCACATTTTATCTGGATTAACAATCGTAGGTCAATAAGAGTACTATATTTTAGTCTCATATGAAACAAGAAATGTCTTTAAAAAAGACAAACGGCGTTGATTTAAAAACAAGAGGGCCCAAAGGGCCCTGGGTGCTCACCTGAGGAAAAGGTCAAAGGTCACAAAAGAGCCATTTACAGAGGACCACTAATGTTAAAACCTATTTTTTGACCCAGTGACCTACTTATCCAACCAATCAGACCTATTTGAACAATTTTGGTAGGGAACCACCCACGGACCATTCCTGTTGAGTTTGGGCAAATTATCATAAGCGGTTCAAGAGAAGATGTTGTTTGAACTTTTCCTTATATAATTCAATGTAATATTGTGATTCATGGGGTGGGGTCAATTTTGACCCAGGGGCATAATTTGAACAACTGTGATGGAGGACCTCTAGATGATGTTATATACCAAATATGAAAGCTCTAGGCCTTGTAGTTTCAGACAAGAAGATTTTTGATGGAGGACCTCTAGATGATGTTATATACCAAATATGAAAGCTCTAGGCCTTGTAGTTTCAGACAAGAAGATTTTTGAAAATTGCATTGTGAAAACCTATTCATTAATGCTACAAAACAAAAATTATGAATTTATTCTTAAGGTTCTGGAACTGTAATGGTGACCTTCCACAATTCTTATACTGATATTGTTTCTTGAATCTATACTATTAAAGACATTGAATGCTGAAATTTTAAAGAAATTTACCGTTTGTAACTTAAGTTATGTGCATTTTTATAACGTGACCCTTGATTTTCAGAAAGACCGTAAATTGTGCTGGGACAAAAAGTGAAAGAACTTTTTTTTCAAATTCTGCTGTTGTATTTCCAAGTTTTAATCCATTTTCTTGTTATACAGTCATGTAATGACAAATCAGAGCAACCAGGTTACACTTTGGACAAATACATATAAAAATACAGAGATTTGCATACATGTACCCCCAAGCAAAAATCCGAGTTTTTGTGAATGTTAAAGAATTTACCCTATCTTTAAAAGCAAATATCTCAAGTTAGAAGTTAGTTAGACACATGCAACTAGTTTTAAAATTTTCTGCAGTATTAACTGCCCATATAATGAAAAATTTAAGAAATTTTACCGTTTCTAAAATTTTTTATAAGAATTTGTATGAGATTACTGTACTGAAACTGCAAGAGATTTTATAGAGAAAAATAACGTCAAAATGGTCAATTACAAATAATACTACTTTATACAAATATATCATCTAAAATTGGTATTTGAGATGGAAAATGTATGTTAAACTCTGCATTATCATATAAAAACCTTCTCCCCATTGCTTTTTGGCAAGCTTGAGGGGACTATTTGGGGATTAAACTTGTACCAGCTATGTTTTCTGCTGTTGTCGTTTTTTGCACTAACAGTTGGACACTAGAGTTAGTAATGTTGGCATATTATGTGCCTTAGCTTTCAAATTATGCTGTTTATTGTATTGTTTTTTTTATAATTAGAATATGATGATATTAAAAACAGAAAATGTGCAACGATTTTGTCTTTATATGCTGACTTTGGTACGATTATTTGTGGGAATTCGGCAATAAATCAATATAAGTTAAACATTCTTTCCAGTTTATCGATATTTGTGTAGTTTATTTTACCTTTGTTAATTTTCAGTACACAAAATAGATTAAACAATCAAAACCCCATTTTGCCCCAAATTCTCCATTTCGTCCATTTCGCCTCAAAATCTCCATTTCGTGTTTCAGTCATACCCAATTTACATCGCAAAAAAAGATGAAAAAAAATGTATTTTACACCTGTACAAACAGAATCAACGCAAAAGTTATGATCCACTGCGGCTTTTCATTGTTTTTATGTCGATAAACCATTATTTTTACGATAACTAACTACGATCACGCTGTAGAGCGTCTGGTTTCGCCATTTTCGGAAAATGCGTTACCCTATGACTTCTGGAAAAACCCACGTCACGTGGTGAAAATTTCTAAAAATAGCAATTACGAAACTTGACGAAGATAGGTAATCGGGAAAAAACCGGATTGTATCGAGTGTCGAAGTTTACCGAAGTTAGTTACAGTTCCAGAACCTTAAAAGTTACGTACCAATAACTGTGCGGATTAATAAATATATGTGGAGCTGTGACTCTCAAAGTGTAAACCCCGGAAACTGGACGTAGTGAGGCTAACTTAATAATTATTGGGTAATATGTCAGACTTTTTACTAGAAACCGGTTCACATCTGGAGACGTAATTCATTTTACCCATAAAATATTGTGTTTGACACGTAACTTTTTATTGTTACAATATAAAAAAACACTTTGGAAAGCAATAGAAGTCTACCCCCAAAAAAAATAATCTACGAACGAAGCAAAATTTCGTAAAACACTGCATTACAATAGTGTGGCCTTTATTTTTTCGCGCGTGTCAGGGCCATCCAATCGAAGAGGGGATTTTCTCTGTTTCCCCCTTACGTCATTTTCAGTGCTTATAAAATCATCCAATAGAACGGCGGATTTCCGAAATCCCAGACAGCGTCATTATACAGAAATGTAGATCAAAATCCAGCTTAGACAGCTACGCCGAAAAATATGCTTATTTTTTTTTTAAAAATTCGCCATTTGCCGAATTGGCGAATTGCCGCGGAAACCCTTATTATTAACGATGTTAATTGTGACAGAAAATACGACCTCTTTCTTGGATGCTGCGTAATGCGGAAAGTTTAAAAAACGAAAAGAAATAGACAGTGGAAAGTACAGTTTCTACAGAACGATCGTAAAAAAGATTAAAAAAAAAAAATTGTCAGCTGAATGACTCGAAAAATGTTTTGAGTCGGGGCCTTTTTGACGGGTCGGTCGAGCAGTACAAACAAACTTATTTTTAATTTAGGCCTAATTAAAGCATATTCATGTAGCATAATTTGAATCATATCTAGGTAAACTAACTATTGTTGATTTCGTAGTTTGCTCAGATGACTCGTTTCTTTTTTTCAAAGGTAAGTGTGAATCAGTTAAATAACAAGTAAATCTGTGAGCTAATGCTCACTAGTGATACCCCCGCAAAAATCTAAAAATATGCAACAAACAGGAAGTAGATGAGCAAGGAGCATGAAATCGCTTTACACCACATGGGACTATGGGATGAAGCAATATGCAAAGTATTAGGCTGCTGCATGTTATAGTTGCTGAGGAAACTGCGACGGAAATTTTGTAACGGACGGACGGACGGACAAGGGTAAAACAGTATACCCCCCTCTTCTTCGAAGCGGGGGTATAAAAATGGATTTTGTCCGAAGACTTTTGGAGGTCATTGTATATACAAGCTTTAACAGATATTGTGTGTAAAGTTTGACCCCGACCTGACCTTTATGCAAGAATATTCATAACATTGAATACCAATTTAGTATTAATGTACGATTACTCCGTGGTTGTGAGGATTATGTGTTGAAATTTACCACATAAACATACTTCTATAATTTTACAATCGCTACCTATGTGTAGAATAGGCGTGGTACTGATTTTCGTCAGGATATGTGTAGATAATTATTAGATGCAAATGTGAAAGGTAAGATTGGGGTCAAACTTTAGGCACTATACATTATAACTTTACCTGACACTATATATGGTACGATATTTTGTTGTTGAAGATTTTCATTTCCAGTGGATGATTCATCATCGTTTTGTAGCTGTTGGTTGATGGCTTCATCAACATCATCATCATCATCAAAACTCCAATCCTACAATTATAATGATATAACCAACATCACAAAGATGCTATTTAGCTTGCAATCACAATCATTGACTAAAATTTCCTCAAAGACTTGCTCTATTTATCATGTTATATAGAGAAAGGATATGAAGTAATTTTCTCAAGGCCAAATCAATTTTAACTGTGGGTTATGATGTAGACTGCAATAACAAAAGCCTTAACACAAGATGGGGAGAATCCAGACATTCCCAACTTTGAAAACAAATAATGAATCTATGGGTACAACTATTTTTTAACTGAATAATGTTTTAGTTTCTGAAAACTCATGTTTATGAGTATACATTTATGTACGATATCATAACTATGTACATGTTTACCAAATAAAATTCTGTTCTGTTCTGTTCTGTACATTGTGTATACATAAAGTTTCTTAATTGAGGATAAACATGATTACAATCTGATTAAAACCCGATCTAATTTTCCGCTCGCCTACTCGCTAATTTAGATCTGGCCTTTTTCAAATGAAGGTCACATTCAGGTGACCTTTTCTCATCATAATATTCATGACGAAATTGTTATGATACATAACTTGTTTACATCGTCTACGTCATGCAATCGTAGACTGTGAATAATACCGCTGTTAAACTAGCATGCAAACCTTGGTCTAAAAATAGAAATTATGAATATGAAATCAAAACGTGATTAATAGTGTTTTCGTCAAGATGAAAGCTACACATTGATTGGTCGACACAAAGTTCATCTCGACGTGACCTTCCACGGAGACAGTAGAGATCCTGTACGACAACGCTCTACAGGATATCTGTTTATGGAGATTCACATGATTATAAAGATACTAGTGTACATTGATTCATGTTAAGTTCTCCAGATAATTAAATATACAGAATTTACACTACATGTAAATACTCACAGATAACTCCTCGTCACTTGGTTCATAAACTTCAATACCTTCACGAAGATAAGAACCCCAATCAAAATCTACCTTAACTTCTGAAAATAGAACATTTAAATGTATGGCCTTAACCTTGATTTTGTACTTAAATTATAAAATAATAGTCACAACAATAATACTAATGTCGAACTGGTTTGATATTCAACCTCAGAACAACATTCAGACAATTAATAACTTTACTGTACTGTAATACAAGATACAAAAAATTATTTTACATTCATGAATAACATTAGATCAATCTGATTTAAATCCAGTCTAAATTTCTTCACTAACATACTTGCTTGTTTTCCATCAAACAAGCCCACAGTTTGGAGTTTTATTCAGCTGATCTTTGAAGTCAAATATCTTATATATTGATACCAGTGAAGTCACAATCAATGGATTAATATCTTTTATTTCAATTGTGATACATGATATTGTTACCACAACATTGACTTGGAGAGTTCACTTGCCATAAACAAAATAAATTCTATCAAAATTAATAAAGTATCACAGAAACTGATCTAGATAAAAAGACACTATGTGGAAAATCAACATTGGAGCAAGAAGTATAACATATCTATAATAATGATTAATAATCTACAACAAGTAAATCTGTGAGCTAATGCTCACTAGTGATACCCCCGTCAAAATCTAAAAATATGCGACAAACAGGAAGTAGATGAGCAAGGAGCATGAAATCGCTTTACACCACATGGGACTATGGGATGAAGCAATATGCAAAGTATTAGGCTGCTGCATGATATAGTTGCTGAGTAAACTGCGACGGAAATTTTGTAACGGACGGACGGCCGGACGCACGGACAAGGGTAAAACAGTATACCCCCCCTCTTCTTTGAAGCAGGGGTATAATAATCTACAATAATTATTATTAACTTGTATACAAACTGTTTTTACCTGGTACAAGAACTTTCTGTTTTTCTACATAGTCACTTCTAGATGGATTGTTAGCTATCAGTAGTAGAAATGATAATATGGCATAATGTGTGTCTGTCTGTAAATGTAACATGTAAATACATATCATATACACGCTTTCACACTTTACCTACCATTATAACAAGGCAACCCAAAGGGCTCCCTTGTCATTTATTCCGAGATTCATTCTTAACATTGGGGATTCCTTTAAAAAAAAAGATCTTTAAACATTGGATACACAAATTGCAGTCACAAATTAAGATAACAATTCATGGAAACTCAAATTCATGAAAGACTTTTATGTTATCTCAACAAAATGTTTAAATCTATTTTGATCATGATGTAAGTATGAGACAGAAATAGCAAGAAAAAACATGTGGGACAATACAATTTAAAATCCCATTCTGTAGGGTTCCAAAATGTATCTGGGACACATTCAGACTGTTTGGGTCTGACAAATTTCCATGGTCCATGTATGTATGTACATGTATATGAGATGTAAACAAGTAAATCTGTGAGCTAATGCTCACTAGTGATACCCCCGCCAAAATCTAAAAATATGCGACAAACAGGAAGTAGATGAGCAAGGAGAATGAAATCGCTTTACACCACATGGGACTATAGGATGAAGCAATATGCAAAGTATTAGGCTGCTGCATGATATAGTTGCTGAGAAAACTGCGACGGAAATTTTGTAACGGACGGACGCACGGACAAGGGTAAAACAGTATACCCCCCTCTTCTTCGAAGCGGAGGTATAATGAAGATTTCCTGTGCTTTTACCCATATGAACATACCCTGGCACAAGTTTCACGAAAAAACTCAAGTTTGTACCCAAACTCAATCTTGAGTTTTGATCATTAATTTTACTCATATAATCTATCTTACAACAAATGTAGTATCATTAGAAACCACAATAGTGATTTAAAAGCCATATGATATAAAATAAAACTGATTTACATGTTTGGATAAGGTTTAATTTAATGTTATTGAATTGAGTCTGTTAATGAACTGTTGAGTTTAGTCTCAAGTGAAAACTGAGTTAGTGGCTTTAAGTTTATAATAAAACCCATGATATTTTATGTTGAAACATTTTAAATATTTTCATTATTTTCATCATCTAATAACAACCATTTTAACAACATTTACATGCTATTTAGAGGCAAAAAACACTTGAGTCTGTTATTGAGTTCGTACTTAAGTTTGTTTGTGAAACTGGGGCCTGAGCAACACTGAGCAACCGACATTTTTTATATAAATATTTTTGTGATGTTCAATGTCATGACAACAAGTATATCATATCTTACCTTGCCGACATTTCTACCTTCAAACACAGGAGAGTCTAAAAATTCATCAGTATAATCTTTTAACTTTTGTGCCTTTGTTTCTTCAGAATGGATCTTTAACTTCTCATATACACTGAAAATTTATTATTAAAATATCAGGAACAACCCTTGGCAAACGTCTGAACACTGGACCACTGCTCCTTACTTAAAAAAATATGATTCTTAGTTGTCCATGCAGAACTTAAATCAACTAATTCATAATCAAATGTTACATTTCCAAAGTTACATATTAAAAACAATAAGTTTAAACCACTATAAACAGCTGACTACAAACATCAGAGGTGCATTCATCAATGCAAGCGCTCAGGGCGACATCAAGCGCTCTTGTTCTAAACAAGGGCATCCGCGCCAGTGCTTGCGATTCAGCTTGAGGTGTTTCGCTTAGATATCAAAGATGGCTGTTGGAAATTTTTTAATTTTAATCTCAAAGTATTATCTCTGAAAAGTGGGATGCAAACTTGTGTGTTACTTGTTCCACATAACATATCCACACAATGCATATATTAATATAACTTATTTGGTACAGTAAATTGTATCATAATGATTCATATATGATAAAAAATGTAAAAGATCACATGTATCAGCAGAAATAATTGTCCCCCACCCGCTATTTTGAATAATGTGCCGTTTGATGCCATCTTAGATTTTACAGCGAGTGCTTGTAGTGGTTCAATAGCCTAAAAATTCGCAAAGCAGGTGCTCGCTCAAGCGCTCACATTGTTGAATGCACCTCTGGTTAATGAAAATTTTAAACACATGATTTAAAGATGGTCACATAGCTCATCATATATTCCAATCTCCGTAAACAGATATCCTGTAGAGCATTGTCGTACAGGATCTCTACTGTCTCTGTGGAAGGTCACGTCGAGATGAACTTTGTGTCGACAAATCAATGCGTAGCTTTCATCTAGACGAAACAGTATTAATAACATTTTGATTTCGTAATTTCTATGTTTAGACCAAAGTTTACAAGCTAATTTAACAGCGGTTTTATTCACAGTCTGCGATTGGGTGGCTCATTTCAAACTGCGTGACGTAGACGACGTAAATAAGTTACGTATCATAACAATTTCGTCATGAATAATATGATGAGAAAAGGTCACCTGAACATGACCTTTGTTTGGAAAAGGCCAGATCTAAATTAGCGAGTAGGCGAGCGGAAAATTTTAGATCGGGTTTTAATCAGATTGCATATATTCAGACTGAGATAACTTCAATCAATTCAACAATACCACAAGCATATCCTGTAATGATTGTTATTGCATACTATTATTGTTATGATAGAAAATTCAAGATTTCCGGGCTCCTTAATATGATGCTTTTAGGAGTTTAGAACCCTTCTCTGGTCCCTAAATTCCTGATCTTTTGGACCAATCCAGAAAATTGTCATCAATGCCCTGGAGTCTACCTTAATTTACAAACAAGATAATTTTATAAACAAACCCTTCAAGCTGTCTAGTTACTTTATGACTGTCTACACTCAGGAATCTATGATACTTCAGATTGGACACAACAAATTGATGACATATATCAAAATTTTCTTCATATTCCTGGAAACAATGAAATACATGTAGTCTGAATTAGAGTAACTTCATCAACTCCTTAAAATACAATGAACAAGAAATGTAATGTTGAAACCACAGTAAAGTTGGATTTAATAACTTAAACGCAAAAAATACAAAGGGAAATAATCCATAATAAAGACAGGTAGAGTTGTGGTTACTGTCTAATTCTGTTCATGGCATAGTATGTTATCATTGTATTAAGTTATATCTAATTACTGTTTGACAATTATGCAGACAATTTGACCTGGCAAGCGTGTGACAATTTCGGGTCGAAACTTAACCCGTATTATATACAATAATTAATTTTAGTTAAAAGTATTTTTAACAATTAAAATTGATTTTATACGTAATTTTATCGCATATATAAGATATTTGTGAATAAAATACAATTATTGTTTGATGTTTTCAATAATTTTGATGTTTTACTTTTTACACGCAATTAATTACAAGTAATTAAACACTATTAATTTATTATAGCATGGTAAGGTGGAAGTATTTGTTTATCAATTAAAGCAGGTTTGACTCCCACATCTTTCCTTTTGAAGAGACACGCATCGTTCGTTTTGTTACTTACCCAGAACTGTCGTGTTCACTGTACTTATAACTTTTGGTGTAAGAAGGGTACCAGAGGACAAAGCGCTGGCTAGCAATATGCTTAGGAAACTGGCCTAAAATCTATCGTCTGACAAGAATCGGTGATATATCGGCTTCCATAAAGGGCGATGTAGCAAATCTTTTCAGACATCATGAATTCATTTAACCATTTGCTTTAAGAAAATCCAAAAACTGTCAGACTAAACTAAAGCCTAATTTCTTATTATCAAAAATTGCCAGTCCGTTTTCATCCAATAGTCTTGCCCAGATTGAGTTAAAATAAAAACGTCAATTCAAAACTTCGGACCCAAAGTTCGAAAGTGAAAGGGGCCGATAGTTTATGCAACATTCGAATTGAATTAGCTTACAAAATAAATCCCTTGACTGTGAGTGTGATTAAACCTATCATACTTCATACATAAGATAAAAAAATCTGATCAACAAAAGGAAATTTCACCTCAAAGCCAGTCACAGTCTTTATAAGTTTTCTTATTTCTTCTGACTTTGTTTTTTCAATGGAGGGCGCCATATTTGTTGTTCGTGATTGGTGTCATTTCGTATTCTTTCCATTTCGCTTTGAAATAACCATTTCGCAAAATACAGGACAGGTATAAACTGCGGCCAAATGCGGTCGAATGTGCGGCCAAGAAAGTGCGGCCAACAAACTGCGGCCAATAAAGTGCGGCCAAATTATAAAATGTTTGTATCGAGTTTTCGTAAATAAAAAAAGTGATATGAAATATTTGTTCTATAATATGAGAACGATTTCAAAATTATAACTGCATTTTCACAGTTTGACTCGGCATACATATAACATCAAACATGTGTACTGTATAACACGTATTTATTACTATTTAGTATTATTTACTCAATTAAAAGCCATTATAGGATTTATCTATTTAATAATGTATTTTGAAGAGAAAAGTGATATTTTAATCAACAATTCTAACAGAAATAAGAATTTATTGTATAGTGTTTGCACGTTTGCTACAAACTTGAGAAAAAATATTTTTGATCGACCAATCAATAGAATGGGAGCATATCTGGTTATCTTCGGATCAATACCTCCTATCTGGGAGAAACGTCTTCTAACGTAGTCTCTTCTAATTTCACTGTATGTAAGTCTGGATACCCTTCTCCACTATAACACATGTTGAAAATATTCCATAACCATCTATTTACACTAATGTACAATTTAAAAACTTATTAAGATTAAAGTTAAAAAATAAAAGTTTCAATCACTCTAGTGATATCTACGTGTTAAAATGAAGTTTAATGACAAAAATTGACTCTGTTGTATGTTTTGCCAAGACTAAAATAGAAATTGCTAACTTCTGAGAGTGGTGACCCCTAATCCTTCTGCTTTTACCACTGATGCTCGCCATAGATCGATAACGATTTGCATGAATATGTATTGTTTCTAAGCTTTTGACGGTCGATCAAAAAAGTGCAATTTATCAATTTGAAACTCTGTAAGGTATCATACTTGTAAATGTGTGCTTGTCTCTATAATAATCAATTTACTGTCTTACTTAATTACTGTACACATAAGAACATTTTCATTAATTTTCAGTCATATAATTTTTCAAAAAAAGGACACTATACAAGAACTGATAGTTGCAATTACCTTATTTTATATAAGTTTCAGACAAAATGCTTACTGTTACCAATCATTGTTATAATAAAACTTGTTGCTCACATTATTTATCTCTTAAATGTGATTTTGAATCAGTTAAGTCATATCCCTACAAATTTAAAATGCTAAATTCCTATTGTGCCTCTAAAGATTTTATTCCGACATTATCTGTTTTGTTTTCTTGACTCACATACACGATTATCTTTTTTAAATTCGATTTCTTGATAAATTGTAGTGACCCTCACCGCTAGAATATCATTTTTTTAAAATAAATTCTATTTCCCAAAAAGTCACATCACCGTTTAACAAATAGTTGAGCCTATCGTTTATGTTCGTCACGTGATCTTTATTTCCCGCCCGATTGTGCAATTTTCAACAATATATCGTATACGTATTCGGAATTAGATCTTTATCCACACTCTCTTGTGTCATGAAAAATACCAAGTATCTATATTGTCACCATACAGCTTTAATTCACCTGCTTCGAGCGAAATCAGCAAACATCTTTCTCACTTAAAAATAGTAAAATTGAAATGAAATCTACGCAAAATTAGTTATCTTAAACAAATCTATAAACACTTCTATACGATTTACCTCCCTTTGACAATGGATTTAATATTCTAAATTTCTTGACTCCTACTCTGTTTTTAATTTTCATTAATATAAAATAAGTTTAGAGATACACAATATTAACGGATGTTATTCAATTAAAAATTACTTATTATCTCAAAAAGTAAAAAAAAAACTCGATACAAACATTTTATAATTTGGCCGCACTTTATTGGCCGCAGTTTGTTGGCCGCACTTTCTTGACCGCACATTTGACCGCATTTGGCCGCAGAATATACCTGTCCCAAAATACACAGCCCGGCATTATTTTTATCCAATCAAAATTTAGCTTTCGATTATCTGCTCACGTATTCGTATGCGGATTATTTCTGATGTCTACGTACGCTACACCGATGTCTGTGTTGTGAAAGATGAAGATTATGGCTGAACATGAATACTTTAGTATTGGCAGTATAGTCTCATGCACGACATGTTATCAACAGAAAATACAAGGCGAAGTACTTGCCTTTGATCTTGGCACAAAAATGCTTGCCATCAGTATCCTTGTTTATTGTTTATGCTATGACAAGAAGTTGCTTGATTGACGTGACAGCATTTTGAGTTTCAAGTCTAAGGACACCACTGGGTCGATTTTGAGTGGAAAGTTGCGTCAGATAAGTTCAAGCATTCAAAGAATTACTGTTAATTCACTTGTCATTTTGTTTTTCATGTAATGGATGGTGACAAAACTTGCATATTCAATGCATTGTTGAGCTTCAGATAGTTGTTTTTAAAGTTCCAACTCATGATGATTCATTACCTTGTGACCCAGTCCTTGTCTTAATTCACTTTCCCTAAGCCCAGGATTGTATCAACTTGTTTACAGAATATCTTCTTGACATAACGTAACCTATTTATAGCAGTTTTTCATGTGTGACTAGGGATTAAACGATGATTGATTATAATTGATGATTGATCGTTTGATTAGAAGTGGGAGACAATCGTTAATGAAGTTTAGAAATCGATTATCGATAATGTCCGTTATTCATTTTTATTGACAATAAGACATTCAAGTTTTAATAAATTATTGATACTATAGAAAAATATTTCATGGGAATAAAACTCTTAATTAAAACATGATAATTACTTTTTTACTACTACTTTGTTATTGTAAATCATTGAGATCAGTGTTGATATTTTTGGTCAGCGACATGGATTTGCTATTATTGGACCAAATATACCCCCTTTTCTATACTGTATAGATAGTGAAAATGTCAGAAAATTGATTTTATTATTAAATATAAACAACAAATAAACTACCAATTATGTTTTTATTATGCATGATTTAATATTTTTATTATATGGTACAAAATCACATGATAAACCATTGCAACGTATTATCATATATTTTCAGAAATCCCGAATGAAAACCCTGTTTTAATGTTTCGATTATATAATCGATGATTGATCTAGAAGGGTTGTCTAATTATTTCTGATGATCAATTATGATTTTTTCCAATTTTGAAATCCTATGTGTGACGGTGTCTGTGTTTTCTCTCGTATTTCTTAAATAATAAATGACGAATCTGCATTAAACTTGGCAAAAATGCTCATTATAGTATGATTAGCTTCATATGACAACATAAAATTAAATATTTTTAATTTTAAGTGAGTTCAAGTTCTTAAAACAGAAAATAATGGCTACTACTAGCCAAACCATGAATATTCTCATCATTAGTTGACCTTTTTTGAGCCCCTCATATTTACTTCATAGGTGACGTCATGACACAATTTTTAGAAGGACCAATTAGTTTTGAACCTAGGTTTGTTATTTTCAACTTTGATTTGTGATTGTCATTGATTTTTTTTTGATATTTGAGAAACATCATGGGTACTGCTCGCTAACCAGTAAAGTTTGTGTTTAAAAAAATTATGCAGTTTTGACCCCACTTGTGACAAGTTCCCGTCTAGGTATTTTTATCTCATAACAAAGTTAGTAAATTTGATATTGGTGGTATTTTCATACAGGTGATTATAGGGGCCTTGTATTTAAAATTATTTTAACTTAAAACAAGGGAACTAACTGATGGTAAGATGGGTGTTGAGATACATCATTTAATGCAATGGAGACATAATATTAAATTTCTTTATAAAGGGAGAAAATCGAGAAAGTTTTAATTTAAATATCTTTATAACTGTTTACAGTTTATAGAGTTTAAAAACAATATTGATCAGCTACTGTTACTAATGTAACTTTTGCTTGTTTGGGTTAATTTAAAAATGCATAATCTGCAATATTTTGGGCTGATAATATTTCATGTAATACTAAAACTGAGTTTTAATTTCACTGAAATTTAATACTGTACTGACAAATAAACCCTAACTTGCATAAAAGTATGACATAACACTTTTTGTCGTTTACATATTGTCACTTAATATATGCAAGTTTATTTCACTGTAAGTGTAATATAAGCTTAGATTTATCTGAATAATAATTATCTGTATACTTATGTATATCTAATCAAAGTACTGAAAGTACTCTTGGAAGTAATTTTTAAATGTTTTTTATGAGTTCAAAGTCACTACAGGATTTCGATATCCATCGTTATCTCTTTATCATTCATAGTGACATAGTCAACTGTGTTTCATATTTCATCTTACATCCACATTATTTTACTGATCGAGGGGTTGTAGGTTAGATACTTTCGTGCAGCTTAGTCATGAAATAATTTATACAGTCATTCTCTCTCCTACAGATATCGGAACGTGCAAGTTGTCACACGGTACGGACGGTACACGCACGTTATACGAACACGGACTGCACGTTACACGATACACGAACACGATAGATAGCTTGATTTGCGGTAAAATACACGATTCCGAGTCTCGATACACGTTTAACACGATTGTTCGAAATCCTCGGCTTTTTTCGCCCAGAGAAAAACGTTTCAACGACGACACGTTAAACGATTAATGCGTCTCAAATGTAGATTGAAAACAAAAAATATTCTTCTGTTTCGTCGTAAATATGTAACTAAACAATATAAGTTATGTTAAATTTATTGAAAATCGAGTTTACCTGCTCAAATTCTTAAAAACAAAATGTTACAAGTTGGCTTAAATCGAATTTAAATTCACGCACACGATTGTCAATTTCGAAATCACACGATAGACAAAGAAATAAAAATTTAAATATGTTACATTGGTTCATTACACAGTTAAGCTTGATTGTAAAATATAATATTGTATCAATGAATTTATTGAATATCGACATTTTAAGTAGAAATTAAGGTACACGATAGGCGGGCAGTCAATACACGATAGACAGAAAAGAACACGATTGATAATATTTTGTATAAAAATTGAATTAGTACACGGTGTACAACAAAAATACTAACTGTATAATAAAGAATATTATTACTGTCAAAATAATTTAATGTCATTCTTAGTAAGTTTGTTTTAATCGAATTAAAAACCACGAAAAGCCGATCAACTCACACGATTGATAAAAATACACGTTTAAAGTTTTTTTCCTTTGTTTTCTTCAAATCATTCGTAGAGAAAAGATGTCATAATTGTATGTGTATATGTTTCAAAAGTTAAACACAGTCTTAGCTTGATTGTAAAAATATATGCAAGTCATATAGTATAGATTATTTTATTGAATATCGACATTTTTAGTAGAAATAAAGGTACACGATCGGCGAGCAGTCATTACACGATAGACAAAGAAGAACACGATTGATATTTTTTTATCAAACAAATTATGTAAGTACTTGATGTATAACAAAAATACAAACTGCAGAATAAAGAATAACATTACAGTCAAAAATTGTTTATGTCATTCTTTGTAAGTTGGCTTTATTCAGATTTAAAACCACACACACGATAGCCGGCGAAACCCACACGATAGAAAAAGAAATACACGTTTCAAGTTTTTTCTCTGTTTTTATTTTCAAGCCATTCATGGTGAAAAATACTTTGAATTAGTATATTTTTTCAAAACACAGTCTACGCGTGATTAAAAAATATAAGCGTGTCATATTGTATAATGGTCGCCTTTTTAGTAGTATGTATACTAGATATAAACGTTTACATGCAGTGCTTGCGTGAAGACGCGGTATTAAGACAGTACACACACCTCGTGTTAACTTACTATTTTATGCCGACTACAAAATCGATAATTAAATAAAAAGTTTTACATATAAATAAGCAAATATGAGGGCATAATACGAATAAACTGTAAAAACTAAATAATTTAATATACTTTAAGAATTAAAACAATGACGATATAGAGTCGTGATAAACAAGTTCTTGACCAAGTGAGATGTCAATTATAACAGTTTGTTTACTAAACGCTTTAGCCACTGACAAACAAAGAAAATGTTTGATGATTAAGATAAATGAAAGCATGTGTTTACATTTTAAATATAATAATATTATAACGATTATTTTAATTTAGTAACAACATTTTGGTTGGGCCGCAATTTAATTGACCGCAGATTGGTCCGGAATGAGCCGTAGTTTATCGACGTACGGCATTTAAACAGGAATTTCCGGTTTAAACAAAGTCAACATTTATTCTAAACTCAACTTAATGAATTGCGGTTTTTCTTTTTGTTTACGGATGATGATTAGTCGACAATGCATAAGTATTTAATACATTTATACTTACGGATTTGTCAATATCTCGGGCACACGATACACAGTAATAAAACGCAAAATCACAATATCTCGGACCGATTTTTACCGTGTATTTACACGATGAGCGGTCTACACGTTACACGATTGAAATACACGGTGAATTATACACGCACACGGTATGAATGATACACGCACGATACACGCACGATACACACAAATTTTGGAAACTTGCACGATCCAAGATCTGTACCACTGATTCTAAATATTGTAGGGCAGTATTCAGTCACTGCCTTAAATCTTTAACCTGAGAGTTGGGACTACTTTAAAAGTTAAGACGATTTGGTCTTGTCGAAATAACTTGTTTCTTATAACCAGACTAGTTGATGAATTGATCCATTACAATAAAACCTAATAATTCAGGCTATTCAAATCTATGGGGGTTAATTGATTCACTCTGCCCTTTTTTGCCTTCTAACGTTTTTCCAAGGTATACTTTGAAGTAAATTAAATTTAGTGTGCCTTGCTTATAAATTGTATGACTAAGCCCTTCTGGACTGAGACAAAATATCAATTGTTATATTCATAAGCTTTTTATCTTAAGCGATATTGATATAATACTATTGTTTTTATCGGTGTATATTACAAATCCTTAACAGCTGTTTCAGAATCTCAACCTACAAGTGGTAAACATAATGTACACGATGTAAAACTTGTAAACTTAGCATTTGTTAGTGAAGTTAAAGTATTGAAAGAAGCTGATGGGAAATCTTCACCACCTCCTTTGTCAAACTTAAATGCACAGAAGGTAAGTATACTATCGATTTTACTGGTTTCTGAAGTAACTTGTATTTGGCTATTTTCTTTTGCACTTGAATTCTACTTGTTTTGACTACAAAAAACAATCAGGAATTTGGAGGATTTAAGATATTTTAAGGTCTGGATATCTCGGATTTAAAAATTCATGGTCCAATTATACTCTGATCTGGGATCAAAACCACAACATTCTGAGTACTAAGCCAACACTTTACCATATCACTATAAAAGTGGGTACAAGTGATGTATAATACCACTGCTACACATGCACTGTTGATGTACTACGTATGAATAACAGAACTTGGCTAATTATACAGTGTAACCTCTGCAGAGCGACTTTCGGCGGAGTTTGAAAAAATTGCCGCTCTGCAGAGGTGTCGCTCTGCAGAGGTAGACTTTTTCTACCGATCACGAAAACGGCCGTTTTCGATCCGGAAAACTGGCCTTTATCCGTTCCGTAATGTAAATACAGTTTTTAGCGAGCGCTTATCGACAAAAGTAATTAAAAGTTTTAATAAGATTACGAAGTTTTTTAAATAAACAATTATAACGGTTGACAGTTCCTAGCATGAAGGTTAGTTTTATGCTAAAGAAAACAATACACAAGAGAATTCGATTCTGTTACTGTCAAATGTTTTTATACTTGTCTAATGGCGAATACTATTTAGCAGGAATTATCGTCGTCTTTTCGGGAGTAAATATCTGATATTATCTTAAACCTCAAATAATCTTAAAACAGAATTCATTTCATCGAAGCTTTTAATAAAAAGAACAATAACAAATAAGTTTCATTTATTATCGTCAACTAGCTAGACGTATGTGCATCTGATACTTGATGACGTCAGCCTACCAAACAAAGCGCTCCTCATCTAAGGTCCGTTCGTTGGTGTCATGGAAACCATATGTCACTTGTATATTAACCCCTGTTAGACAAATGATTTAGCAACATGACACTTGAGGGTAGTGTTATACGATTAGGGGTTTCGCTTATTGTTTAAATCATCCGGTTATAGATAATTATCGATTATTGATGTAAACCTTGCTAGACTTAGTGTCGCTGTATAGAGGTAAAGATTAACTTTGGGAATTTATTTAAACGGCCGTTTACCGCTCTGCAGAGGTGTCGTTCATTAGAGGTAAATCATAGAGTAAAATCGACGGGGGGAATTCTAATATGCCGCTCGTCGGAGGTTGCCGCTCGTTAGAGGTGCCGTTAGCAGAGGTTATACTGTACCCCCGCTTCGAAGAAGAGGGGGGTATACTGTTTTACCCTTGTCCGTTTGTCCGTGCGTCCGTCCGTTACAAAATTTCCGTCGCAGTTTTCTCAGCAACTATAACATGCAGCAGCCTAATACTTTGCTTATTGCTTCATCCCATAGTCCCATGTGGTGTAAAGCGATTTCATGCTCCTTGCTCATCTACTTCCTGTTTGTCGCGTATTTTTAGATTTTTGCGGGGGTATCACTAGTGAGCATTAGCTCACAGATTTACTTGTTTTATACTGATTTACTTTAACTTGATTGTGAAACAATTTATTACAACTTAAATTAATCACTTTTGAGTCCACTCCCTGGTCCCCAAGTACTGAGCTAGTAGGATAAAGTTTGTTGCTCAAAGAAACAACATAGTAGGTTTTGGATGGGATTTAAACCAATGTAGAGCTGGCTATCTGATGATTACCAGTCCAAAGTAGAAACTGCTGGGCCACGCCTGCTCCTTGGCTTCTGATCCTTTTGAATTTGAACCTTTTATTTGTAGCTTATACAGTACCCACCAAAAGTTTGGAGACAAAAGAAATTTTACTACAATTCTTGAATTTTAATAATTATTTTTGTACAGTCATTATTTTTCATATATTTTATAATTTAAGTTTGGCTCGTGATAAAATGAAAACAAATTTCTTGAATGCAACTCATTTATAATATCCAGCATCTGACATCCTAAAGTTTCCAAAACCATGTTTATTGTATTTGTTTTCCATTACATAGCTTTTATACTGTTTTTGTAGTTTCAGTTGTATTTAAAATGATAACCAAAAACTAAAGCAAAACTATAAGCCATTTCAAAATAAACAGTGATCAAATCTTAGATAAAAGCTATTCAGTAGGCCTATAAAGTGAAATTGTCTCCAAACTTTTGGTGGGTACTGTATATTGTTTCTATTTTTAGATCAACTTTAGATTACGACAGAATATTGAAGAGAAAAAGCGACAAGTTAATTATATAGGAGTAGGAGTTTCACCAGAAGGACAAAAAGTTTTCAATGCTATAGTGAAAACGTAAGAATTTTCTTTCTAAATATTGTACACAAAAAGATAAAAAGTGTGTTTAAAGTCTGCTTCCATAATATTACACATGTTCAGCTGACTTAACAATTTTTGTTCAATAAACTCTGATGTTTAAAATCCCTTTCAGACTGTACCCATTTACACCTGGGTGGAGTGGAACAACTATTGGTAAATTTCTTGCTTTGACAAGGAAATTTGCAGTGGCCTTGTGGGGTTTGAACCCAGAATGTCTTGATTTCTAAGGATGTGTCTTTCCACTAGACCATTGCTCCGTACATAATGGACCTGTCTTCAAATCAAAATTTTGTTATTTTTATATTTGTTATTTTTTAACTGTTATAGGGAGCTTCCGGGAAAAATAATCAAGTTTTAAGAAATGTAATTATAATTAGGGCTGCAACGATTCACCACAAAGTCTATTCAATGAGATTTTATTTTATTTCTTTTGATTTGATTCAATTTTTTTTCGATTTACTAGTATAGTTTATATCAAATATTCATCAATACATTTATTTGAGCTTAAAACTAACTGATATTGTTGAAAAAAAATTGTTTTCTGAAATTTTTAACATTAATTTAGGGCAAGATCAATGAAGCAAACAAATGTTCATACTGATTTTTTAAAAGAACCTCTAGTTTATTATTGTAATTTAAAGTCTTGAAAGAAACTATGCTTTGGCTTTTATTCTTATAGTTTTTAAAAACTTGTTAAAAGGCCAGTATCCAATGTGAATTCACATGTCCCGAATATGAATGGAATCGGCGCCCTTGCAATCAAGTTAAGATGTATGGAAGCAAATCGTTGCAGCCCTAATTGTAATTAGATATATTGTATTTTAGTTTGTAAGTGTTTATATATTATAGAATCAGTGATGTAAGAAAAAATATTAAGAGGATTTTTTAACGAATACAAAAATAATAGAATAAATACTGATGAATACTTAGCATTAGTGATCAATTTAGTCACAATAATCACTAAGGTATTGGATTTTTCAACGAAAAAATTTAACTTATAGTTTGGCGAAAACCTGGCAGGATTTTCTTTACCATATATTTCTGCCATTTATTTTCAGATCTTTATGAAACTTCATACATATGTACATACCATGTAATGAACAGAACTAGAAAGTAACCATAGCTCTACCTGGCTTTATTATGGATTATTTCTCTTAGTAATTTTTGCGTCAAAGTTTTTCATATGTTGGATATCTCTATAATTTATGGTCAAATCTTGATGAAAATCAAGCCTTAATGTGGTTTCCACATTACATTTCAGTTGTATTTCAGTATATATGTAAATGTTTGTATTTAATATATTATAGAATCAGTGATGTAAAATGGGATAGACATAATATTGTTGTTATGGAAGAAGTTACTATACGACCACCATATGGTTTAGAAGATTGTAAAGGTAGAGAAGGTAGTAAAGCTCTTGAACATGTAAAGAAAATAGTAAGTTTTTGTTCCATAAGTTATATATAATCAATGTTCGAATCCGACTCGAAAAGGTTATACCTTTCCATGGAAATTTGACAATAATTTTAATTTTTCTCCATTAATAAGGTATATGGAGAAGATTCCAGCCTTGTGGAAGGGTAAGTGAGATCTGGTTATAGACAAGGCTCCAAAATAGTTGTGTTAGGTGCGCTAGACACTGTAAAATTTTGTTGACATAGTGTTAAACCTAGTATAAATAAATATATTAACAACACACTCAATAAGTCAGTATTATGCTACAACTGTGGGACTACTTGTTTAAAAATTTTGTGCCTGTCTGGCTAGCTCAGTCTGCAACACACAAGTCTACTTATTGAGAGTCTTGAGTTTGAATTCTAAGCAGGGCATACTTAATTAGGGGCTTTAGTCAGTTATCTTTCCCTGATAAAATCTGAAGCAATCCAATTGGTAAGTAGGTCCTTACAGTTGGAATCCTTGGATTTTATCATTGACATCCTATGTAAGAATAACAAAATATTTCATCTAATATCTTTCTTGTTAATGAAGATATTTACAGAAGTGATGAAATTTTGATTGTACTAAAATACTTAGCTTGAATTTCAAACAAATAAAATGATTTACAAAAAAGTTATTTAAGATTATTTTTGGCAAATTGACATTGAAAAGTAAGGGTAAAATCTGAGTAATCCAACTAATTGGACCTACCTATTTGAAGAGTATTCAAGGGGAAATAACTGACTAAAGTCCCTTATTGATGACTATTTGTTAGAAATATTTTTATATAAGTGTAATGTGATGTCATTTTAACCACTAAGAGGACACCATTTTGACTGAATATTTTCAAGGCAATGAAAATGTTAGATTTTATATGTTCACTGTAAATTTTCATTGAATGTTCCACATTTCACAGTAAAGCATAAAAGAAATGTAGTTTTTGATAGGTGAACAAAGCTGTGAAATGGTGACTAGCTATCATTCTTTTTTTCTTTTTTTTTCAATACAAATTTTAATGCTACATTGGATCCGATAACAGGCGTATAACTATAACGCCTTTATGCATATTTTCCAGCTATCATTCTTGTTTATATATATAACTCTTGTACTGTCATGTAATTTCAGGTAAATAAACATTTGAAGGATTCAGAATCACAAAGGGCCGGCAGTGACTCAAGAAAATCACACTCTCCCTCCCCAGCAGCTTCTACATGAAATAATCTCTCTCTTTCTCTTTGTGTATTTTATAGTTTATTACATGCATCAGTTTTTAATTCAGTCACTCATTTTTTCCTTGCCCATTTTAATACAAAATACAATAAAACTTAGACATTATCTGATGACCTCCCCTTTCTTCAAGTTAAATGACATAACTATGGGGGTCAGTATCTGAGGTATAAAATGTTGGTTCAAGGCAAGGTATCATGATGGTACCATGTAACAGTTATGGTTTTTATAAACGATCTTATCATACAGTTGTTAAAATACGTTGTATTACAAAGACAGTAGCAATATTTCTGATGATAAATGCGACTTTGGAGAATTTGTGATACATTGAATACTTTAATACAGTGCTTTGGTTACTTTTAATTTTTACTGTACACTTTTCACAAAACATCTTTAAGTTATTAACTTAACTCTTTCAGTTTTTTAGTCTCAATAAGTATTTAAAGTAAAAATAGTGAAGTGTTCTGATTGCGTTTTTAATTTGTAATTATACCCCCACTTCGAAGAAGAGGGGGGTATACTGTTTTACCCTTGTCCGTGCGTGCGTTTGTGCGTGCGTCCGTCCGTTACAAAATTTCTGTCGCAGTTTTCTCAGCAACTATAACATGCAGCAGCCTAATACTTTGCATATTGCTTCATCCCATAGTCCCATGTGGTGTAAAGCGATTTCATGCTCCTTGCTCATCTACTTCCTGTTTGTCGCATATTTTTAGATTTCGTTAAATGAAAGTTACATTATGATAGTCATATTTCTCACAGCGGGGGTATCACTAGTGAGCATTAGCTCACAGATTTACTTGTTTTTTTTGTGGTTCTACATGAGTTATGTTACTAATATTTTCGTTCTACACTTACATCCACTTGGTCCGTCTCAACTTATTTATTATTTTATGTTGCTAGTTAGAAATGCAGGCGTTTCCATGGAAATAATTGTTTTTATACATGTTATGTTATTTACACTTCCATGGTCATTTTCTGTTTATTAATCAATCTGTATTTTTTTTCCAAAATTTCTGTATTTTTTTTCTTTAGCAAAATATGGCACCCAAATAATAATACATACGGTATATGAAGTGTACAGGGCTCACAGCAGTCATTCTCTAATAAGTAGTAAGTAGGAGGCCTCTAAAAAATAGGAATAATTAGAATATCTAATATACCTGAGTGAAGTATCAAAGTTTGAAAACCTTTATCTTGTTTACATTAGTTAACACTGAATTTGTCTCCATGTTGAACAAGGCGAAGCAATTTTGAATTGTGCAAAAAACCCCAAACTATTTAACTAGTATCTCACAATCTAGTCTTCATTATTTCCACTATCTCCTGTTGAAAATTTTAATAGTTTGGTGAGATTGCATAGCTATAAAACCTTATGTCTATTCAGGGGTGTTGAATTCCTATGCCGGCTTGTCCGACTCGTACATTTATGTCTGTGGACAAGTTAATATTTCCAGTCCATTGTCCGTAAACAAATAATACTTTTTAGCTGTAAATGCCTTTATTCAGCATTGAACTATTTCAATCAATTATTATACCCCCGCTTCGAAGAAGAGGGGGGTATACTGTTTTACCCTTGTCCGTGCATGCGTGCGTGCGTGCGTCCGTCCGTTACAAAATTTCCGTCACAGTTTTCTCAGCAACTATAACATGCAGCAGCCTAATACTTTGCATATTGCTTCATCCCATAGTCCCATGTGGTGTAAAGTGATTTCATGCTCCTTGCTCATCTACTTCCTGTTTGTCGCATATTTTTAGATTTTGGCGGGGGTATCACTAGTGAGCATTAGCTCACAGATTTACTTGTTTATTATTACTAAAACTATGTACATTATATATCTTAGTTCACTATATTTCTTTTGGAATATTGAACCTTTTCGCAAGTGAATTTTGATTAAAGACGAGTGGAAAATAATTGGAATTTCACATCCCTGGTATATTTGAAGCTTTTTTATTAATAAGATAGTATTTTGTAATATTTGTTATCTACAGTACAATGCTATCATAAAACAAATCTAATTACAGATGCTGTAAGGTATTTCTTTCATGTATTAAACCTTCATTCAACTCTGTACATGTAACTAAAACTTTGGTTGCAATCACTTCTCATTTTACAATGTGTGTATGAATGAACAATTCAAAGTTGTGAAGTCAATGGTTCTGATTTTTTCCCATTGTTATTTGTCTAGTACAGTAATTTGTTTTAAATTCTGTAGAATTTTGTTATATTTGTTGCCATGGTTTCTCTGGTCTTAGTGTAACTTTATATCTATTAAATGAGGTAATAAAACCTTTGAACTAAGTAACTATATTTTAATAAGCAGCTTAGTGATTCTGAGGCAGCCATATTGTTTGTCATTAAGACGCTTATTAAAAGTATAATAACTTGTTAAAATTCAAAGATGAGATTTTTGTTGAATTTACATTTACCAATTATGAATGAGAGGTTATCTCCCTTTTCAAAAAGTATTGGAAAATTGATTGAAACATTGTAATTATAATATGGTCAGGTTGTTAGTAAACCAAAACATTGTCGTCTTTTTTTTAATTTTGTTTTTATATAAGCACAAGATGCTTGTCAATGAGTTTTGTGTGCAAAACTGTCAGATGAGCATGATACCTGTTTTCAATAAGTGAAAAATTGTGAAAATGTATCTGTGAATGTTTTTATGAATATGTTGAAAAAACAAAAAATAAATGAAAGAAAAAACTTTTTTAAAATGATTGAATAAAAATAGTAAAACTTGTATTTGAGTCTGTTAATTTGTATCTACCTTTACTATAGAGTCCATGGTTCCAAGATATTTTTTTATTGATCTCTATGAGAAAAAGTATTGTAATAAAAGTATTTTTATTAAAATGCTATGCTTTGACTGTATAGTGCTTGAAGTTTGACCCCTATCTGACCTTTATGCAAGAATATTCATTACATTGAATACAAATTTAGTATTAATGCTTGATGCTGATATCTGAGTAAATTCTCAAACCTTGAATGAATTATAAATCTATATTTAAGAGTACAATGAGTGTTTTTTACACCATGTAGAATATGTGCGGTAGATAATTATTAGATGCAAATGACAAAAAGTTAGATAGGTGCCAAACTTTATGCACTACATGTATACAGAGTCGTCGCATAGTTTTAATAATATTTTGATTATGCTATACTCTGTACATCATCAAACATAGAAGTTATTTAGAAGTTATTACATGTATTGGCAAACGAAGGCCTGATGGTAACTATTGGCTTTCAATGACTGAATTAATGCCCAAGAGCTTCAAGTAAATTGAGTCTATGGTTGACTAGTTGTAATGACTAAACACTGTCACAACTGTCACAAAACAATATTTATTGAGATATGAGACACATACAGTTAACTTTTTGAACATCAACTGAGACAAAGCCGGCACAAAATCTCCAATAGTGAAGGAGTGCTGTATTAAGAAGAAGAAGAAAGCATACAATTCATACATCATTACCATTACACTATTTAAAGTTAAAGTACGGTTTAAAGTCTGCTTCCATCTACATGTTCAGCCGACTTTACAATCTTGTACATTACTCCTGGTCACTGAAATCACCCTCGGGCAGACGATCCCTCACAGTACCCATTTACACCTGGGTGGAGTGGAACAATTGTAGGTTAATTTCTTGCTCAAGGAAATTAGCAGTGCCCCTAGTGGGGATCGAACCCGGGACCTCTCGATCCCTAAGCGCGAGTCCTACCACTGGACCACTGCTCCTAGACAATAATCATTTAAAAGGAGTTTAGTTACTGATGTCTACTATTGGCAGTTGTATACTTCTTAATTGCACGAACGTGAAAACGTAACAAACAATAAGTACAAGATATCACATTTTTTAAATGAATACCAGAATTAAAAAGGTAATATGTTGAGGCACATGTAACTTTTGAAATAGGAGTAAATATATCTGTAACCCAATAAAGTCCATGGGCTTGACTGAGATTCAAACCCACAACCCTTGAGTTGTAAGGGGACACTCAACAATATTGCCATAAAAGCAACCTCTGCTACACACAATCCCTCCTTATCAGACTTTGTCCTCAAATTATTGGAGCTTTATTTAATGACGCACTATCAGAGGGTGCAACCTGAAATATAAGCACTGGTTATTTGGTGTCAATGAACATTGTTTAGGCTTTCAATAAGTTGTAGCTCACTTATCTGAGCAGGTGATTATGCAATCACTGGCCACGTGCCTCAAGTTAATATTGCACCAGTAGCATGTTCAATTACACAAAACGTTACAGAACGTTACATAACGATACATTCGGAACTCTTCTGCCATTCGCTGCGAATAATCTAATCTAATACACAAATATGCGATCGTATAGGCAATGAGTGATGTTTCAAAATTTACGGAAAAAATGGCCGAGGAGTTCCGAATGTATCGTTACGGAACGTTCTGTAACGTTCGCGGTAACTGAACTCACTACAGATGATTACAGCTCACTGAACATGTAATTCATACTCTAGGTATACCAAATTGCTTTATTTAGATGCATGCATTTGATCACATGATTGAGGCTTGGGTACATTTGTAGCTGCATAGACTCTATATATAATACATTTTGAACTGCTTTACTGTGCCGAGTCCGTGCACAGTGCTCATTGCTTTGTTGACACACACAAGTTGACCAGTATTGTATGTACAATAAATATTATTGCAGTTAACAAGGATTGAGTTATATTATATAATAGCACAATTCCTTTTGGGTTATTTATGTTGGATGCCAAATGTAACCCGATAAAATTCCATGGTCCATACTTAGATTTGCACCCACAACTTCTCGACCCATAAGTGGACACTCGACCACGTAGCCATAAAAACTAGCTTGAAGACAAGGGAGTACAAGTGTTTTAATATTCCTTTGCTACATATTCAAAGAAGCAAACTTTCATAAATGATCACTATACCACGTGACTTCAACTTCACAAATGCTACGGATTCAAGAAGAAAATTGTAAAATCAGCCTCGACTTAGAGTTTTAAAGAGCACTAAGAATTTAATTCTTGTCAGATTGATATCATGATACATACTCGAGGCTAAGCAGAAATGTGTGATTTTATAGTCACGTGGTTTTACAACCGTGACTATAAGTATGGTGGACACACCGGTTCTCGAACCTCTAAGGACTCAATTAATGCAACAATTTTTTCAGAAAAATACATTAAAAACACACCTTTTAACTTATATTCCACTTTTCTATCACATATTTGATGATATTTTATATTTGCAACAAATCCAAATTCTTCCAGAAAAAACACGACCATTTTCTGAAAACTGTCATGGCGGCTAAAAATTGATGACCTAATTTCGAACCTCTACCGTATTTGGCCATTTGTGAGGTTATAATTAGCTGTCACGTGACTTTATGAGCAGAAGACAGGAATGGCTACCTGCCATGTGCTTCTTTTGCAATAACATACCTTTAAACAATATTTGATGGATTGTACTGACAGAGCGGAAAAAGGTAATAAGGATTTCCTGAAAAATATTCACCATCACAAATATTCATTCTAATTACCTGTTTCTGTGCGCATTATTCTCGTTTGACAGCTGTAGTTGGGTCTGTTGTTGACCAAACATTTGTGCACACGAGTTGATGACGTCATACGCATTTACATAGCAAAGTAAACAACATTTTAATGAAAGGTTCGAGATCAGGTGAGGTTTGAGAACAGGTGTTTATACGATACATGTTATTGGCAAAATAATCACAACTTGAATACACAGTGAAATTCTTAACAAGTTGAGAATCATGTAAAATCTCAGTGTAGCCCTTAAACCTGAAATTGTTCCCATTCTAAACAGTAATGTGAGAGAAGACATAAATTAACGATTTTGGTAATACATGTTGCAGTCATTTTAAGTATGTGTTTAAAAATTAACCAAGTGTTACATATGTCAGGGTACTCTGATTGTTTTTATTTTAGTGCGTGGTAAGTCATTCTCGTACCCTACTAGACTCTGGGTACGAGAATGGTGGTTAGTATACATTTTTATCTCTTTTTGTCCATAGACTTAGCCTTTAAGTGCATAACACGCACATATACCTACGCTATCATAAACCCAATCTGATTAAAACCCGATCTAAAATTTTACCGCTCGCATACTCGCTAATTTAGATCTGGCCTTTTCCAAACGAAGGTCACGTTCAGGTGACCTTTTTTCATCATAATATTCATGACGAAATTGTTATGATACGTAACTTGTTTACATCGTCTACGTCACGCAATTTGAAATGAGCCACCCAATCGTAGACTGTGAATAATACCGCTGTTAAATTTGCATGCAAACCTTGTTCTAAAAATAGAAATTACGAAATCAAAATGTGATTAATAGTGTTTTCGTCTAGATGAAAGCTACGCATTGGTTGGTCGACACAAAGTTCATCTCGACGTGACCTTGCATTGACTAAGTAGAGATCCAGTACGAAAACGCGAGTAGAACAGGATCTCTGTTTACGGAGATTGTCATAAACCTTGCCTAGTATAAAGTCTTCCAAACGTTAAACCAGTGAAAAATATGTATGCCACTGACAATATGACTCCACAGTATTTGTCGTATGTCTTGCCGACTATTTTCCATGTTATTACTTCAGAGTCATCATCCGGGTCATCCTTAGCCTCAATAGCATTTTCAAAATCTCCAATGTCTTTTTCAGTCTCTTTCTTATCTCTAGTAATTTTGGTTACTGTATTGTTATTTGGTTTAACACTTCTTGCGCATTTCCATTTCCAAAATCTTAGATATTTTATTGTTTTTGTTACTCTTGTCGAGACTTCGTTGTCTCGATCATGGATGCGGAGGGATATAATACTCAAGAACATAATGACCGAACTGTAAACAAGCATGAATAACATATAAAAGTATAAGTAGGCTAACGGTGAAGAACTTTCAGGAACGTTGGAGTTAACCATTTCCATAAAAACAATGAATGATAAGAAAGCGGTTATTGCAACTGATGTGCGCTCACCGGAGGATGCTGGCATCAAAAATACGCATACATTGATCCAACCGAGGAATATCACTGGAATGATAATATACACGACAAAGAAGTCACTTCTGCGGTCTAAAACTACTTTGATATTGACACTGTCAAACGCCGCAAGACTTCCACTTGTGTTACTTATCGATACACTTACAACGTCCCATTGACTGTTAGAACTCAAATAGCTCAGGTCTGCCTTCGTGTTTCTGACAACAAATTGGAGCTCATCTGTGGTGTAAATCCACGTTGATACGTTTATAAAGCAGGTCTGTGTATCGAATGGAAAATATGTTACATCCACCGAACATATTACTTTGAGAATATTAACTGGAACCCAGCTGATTGTTCCGTTATGGTAAATCCTTACTAACTGTGAAGCATTACCGATCTTTTGGAAACGCTCGTAAGATTGCATCAAATAGAGCAAAGGATGCCACACTAAATCCTGAGGTAGCAGAAATGACCCTTTCCCGCCATGTTCAGCCGGTGTCCATGTAAGTCTCTCATCTATCCAAATTAAAGGAAACGCGCACGTGACTTCAAACTCACCACTTATTTCGTCAAATTTGTTAATGCTTACCACAATAACTCCTGTATCAATTAAAATCGTGTCATCCAAGTTAAGAACAGGGCCTAAGTATTTATTATATTTATTAAACAGTGTTTCATACAGTATTTCAGAATGAGTAAGATTCGCCGAGTCTGCAACAAATGTCACAGCCGCTACAACGCTGACGAGAAATGTCAGTTCTCTTTTCATCCTTGCCGTTGGTATTATTTATGAACCCAAAATACCAATGAAATTCCACCGTTATAAAATCTTTTTGATATCATCTACGGACTGAAAATGAAAAAAAATAATCACAATTAACGTTCAATAAAGACTTTTTGATTTGCTTCTTCCTACATTTGACATTCTTTAACTCGGCGCGAAACTTCTTTTCAAGTATGGATCTCAGGGTCTATAGTCACGTGATCTACAACAATAATTTATGAGGTTAACAAACATTTGGTTTTCGCCGACTTCTCTTTGAATGGTATAACTCGATGGCATAGTGCTAAAAAGGGATAGTTGGTACTTATCAACTTCTTGCATGATAATGTTTCTGGATACCTTAGACCTATACGCATACTCTGAACTACTTTCCTTTGTCATGCTATACTTACATATTTCACAATCATCTTTTGAAAACGGCGATAAGTAAAATTAGCTCATTTCAAATCGTAAAAAGGGGGATATGCCACATACCCCATGATCTTTATTGATACGTGTATGCTAAAAGGGGATAACTACCACATACCCCCTGAACTTTGTTGGTATGTGTATGCTAAAAGGGGATAACTACCACATACCCCCTGAACTTTGTTGGTATGTGTATGCTAAAAGGGGATAACTACCACATGACCCCTGAACTTTTTTGGTATGTGTATGCTAAAAGGGGATAACTACCACATAACCCCTGACCGTTATTAAAATATGTATGCTAAAGGGGGATAAGTAACAGATGCCCTCTTCTAGTACTAAAACAAAGTTTCTTATTAAGGCTAATCTACCAATCACACCCTTTTAAATATTAGAACCTATAGGGGTTTTTTGGTAGAAAACCCTTTCTACTGAACTACAACTTATTGTTAAGAAGGTGGTAAGGTATTTTTAAGTTTTTAATTCAAAATAAGCATCATTTAATGAAGTTTGAATAGTCAAATGTCCATTTACTTAATCGTTTACAAATATGCCAAGTTTTATTCCAAAATTAAAAAAAAGTAACTTGTGGACAGTTCTTCTCGATTATTAAAAAAGTAGCATTTTACACTTATCCCCTTTTAGCCCTGTGCCATCGAGGTTAAGCTTATGTTCGAGCTACGCTAATAGATTCATGACGATTCCGAATAAAGTACAATGTATTAATATAACTGATTTCGGAGTAAGGAATCCACGTATGTACGTAACGAAACAATTAAAACTATAGTATCTAATCGGCCAGCAATCTGATTAAAACCCGATCTAAAATTTTACACTCGCTAATTTAGATCTGGCCTTTTCCAAACGAAGGTCACGTTTAGGTGACCTTTGCTCATTTATAATATTCATGACGAAATTGTTATGGTCCGTAACTTGTTTACATCGTCTACGTCACGCAATTTGAAATAAGCCGCCCAATCGCAGACTGTGAATAATACTGCTGTTAAATAAGCATGCAAACCTTGTTCTAAAAATAGAAATTACGAAATCAAAAATGTGTTTAATAGTGTTTTCGTCTAGATGAAAGCTACGCATTGATTGGTCGACACAAAGTTCATCTCGATGTGACCTTCCACGGAGAAAGTAGAGATCGTGTACGACAATGCTCTACAGGATATCTGTTAAATAAGATTTGAAAAAAACGTATTACTTACCATTAACTAGTCATCATAGTCACGAAGTCCAATTAATTTAATCGCATCTTTGTCATCAGCGTAAATTGTTAGCTCTGCTGACAGTAACACTCTTCTCCAGTGAATTAAAAAAACAGGTTTGGTATCACTCAACTTTTTATGCCATTTATTTGTTTGCTTTCTCATCGTCAATCTGATTCTAATAGTTATTAAAAATTACACAATCTAAAAGTGATTACATTTACTAGACTAAGTATAACATTATGCTCAATAGAACAGGATTTCGCAACGGTATTAATTGAAAGGATAATTATAATAGTCGATCAATGTTTCACCTGACGACCCATTTCATTTGTTGTCTATGAACACCATTATATTGTTCCTATCCACCATCCCATTAACACGCATCAATTCTCAGAATATTTATTCAATAACTGTTTAATGGTAATGCATACATTCAAAGCCTTTCCTAATTGATTTAAACAAAAGTAATTGATTGACGATTTAATTAATTGATATTTGCGGAAACAAAATAGATGATACGTATGACTAAAGCACACAGATATCAGTTTGTACAATTCCCTGATGAAATTGTATAAGCTCATGTGATGATGTGTGTACGAATAATGTAATTATATCAGTTAAAATATAGGACAGAAATGAACATGTTTTGTTTTAACTTGCGAAAATCTATCAATATACAATTTATTTAAAAGCATCATCGTATAAATAACACTATATTATGACTAGTCATTCACTGTTTGTTTTGTAAGTTTTTAATGAGGGTTCGTCAGCTCCGCATGGATTGTGTGGTGTAGCGGTATGCTACAGTTTAGCTGTTAACCAACTATACTAAGCGCATACTTTCGTCATTGACTGGCAATTGCCCTACATAATTAAAACTCATTGGTAGGAGGGAGAATGGCTGTAGAAATAATTTCATTTAGTGAATAGATCATAATTATGACGGAAGTGCATTTGGTCAATCTGTCGTATGTGATTTTTTATTGTGACACCGTAACGCTAGTTACGTTGTAAGATGCATTATGTGCAGACCCCAAAGTGTGACCTTTCACCCATGGAAAGACTGTTTTGAGGGGTCAAATTAGAAAGGTTTAGCCAATATAATTCATACCAGGTTTTTGTATTGCCAACCTACCATTTCTTTTTCAGGCTAAATCTCTGAATTAGCTATTAACCAGTTACAAGGCACATCTTCCCGTCAGTGACAGTCAACTTCCCTACATGATAATATATTATATTTTTTTGTAATGGATTTTACCTGACCATGCAGCTTACCTACCCACCTTTTTTACGAGTTCAAGCTAGCCCTTACCCAAGAAAGGTGTCGACAACTTCTCCCTCTACGAAGAAAATTTGATACTAACATCAAATTTTCAATGAAGGGTCATTCGGAACAACACAGCGATCTTTTAAAAAACCATAGGCGGATCTAGCGTGGCCCCCCCTGGAATTTCCAAAATATACCTCTCCATAAGTGTATTTCTTGACTTTAAGTCATTTTTAAGTAGCATGAAACATTTTTTTTCGGTGCTTAACATAGATTTTGTGGTTATGTAGTTTTTATTATTAATACGTTGCATTATTCTGCAGAAAGTGTATAATGTAGTTGTGGTTTTAAGTTTGGACCCCCCTGAAAAAGTTCGAACCCCCCACTAGAAAAAAATCTTGGAACCGCCCCTGGAAGCACACTTAAATTTGCATCACTTAGGAATAATAAATCTGTGCATGGCCGAAGAGGTCAGATGTACGGTCATTAAGATTAAGTTTACAAAAAAAGTAGCATTATGAACTTTTTGGTGCTTAAAGTTAAACCTTCGTATCTACAATGATTCTCATCCTTAACTCTACATTGTACATATATCTTTATGAAATGATCATAGCTGTCAAGTTGACCGGTATATTGGTTATTTTGATCTTAATTCTATTTATTGTAACTATTTTCACTATTTTGTTGTTTTGATATTAATACTAATTATTGTAACATCTAAATTGTAAGGTAATACATAATTATAAACACGGAATCCAGTAAAACCTTTGTAAACTTATCATATTCCGTAATCAAAATCATCCTCCAATTTCATCTACTATTCTGTTTTTCCCAACGCTATGTTTTTCTTTGTCTTTTTTTTTCGGCGTAGCTGTCTAAGCTGGATTTTGACCTACATTTCTGTATAATGACGTCTGTCTGGGGATTTCGGAAATCCGCCGTTCTATTGGATGATTTTATAAGCACTGAGAATGACGTACGGGGGAAACAGAGAAAACCCCCTCTTCGATTGGATGGCCCTGACACGCGCGAAAAAATAAAGGCCACACTATTGTAATGCAGTGTTTTACGAAATTTTGCTTCGTTCGTAGATAATTATTTTGGGTAGACTTCTATTGCTTTCCAAAGTGTTTTTTTTATTTTGTAACAATAAAAAGTTACGTGTCAAACACAATATTTTATGGGTAAAATGAATTACGTCTCCAGATGTGAACCGGTTTCTAGTAAAAAGTCTGACATATAACCCAATAATCATTAAATTAGCCTCACTACGTCCAGTTTCGGTTTACACTTTGAGAGTCACAGCTCCACATATACACCAGTTCATTGTTATTGTTATGATGTCTATAAATAGTAACAAGGAGCTGATAAATACTACAGGTAACCGTTCGCTGGTTGGCAAGAAATGATAGCGAGTAAATACATGTACAATGAAAACACAGTAATTTTAAAATTGCAATTACTAAGTCATTTTTCATCAAACAATTTTGTATTTTATATCACTAGAAAGGTCTTGAAATTCATATTTTGAATATCTAAAAATTATATGTCAAAAAGAATTGTTTTTTGTTGGCGAGTGTTTTAATGATCTGCCCTATGAAACATTTAATATTCATAGCTCGAAGAGTTATGTTTAATCAATTTAATCGTGCGGTTAAAGTGCTACTAGGGTATCAGTATTTTTTGTGAGCCACAAAATAAGAAATCTAGATGAATCGGTCTAGTAAACGCAGTTGTACCCCTTGTATATAAGTATATTAAAGGTATGTTGGAAAAGTCAAAGGGAGGTAACTTGACAATTCCCTGTGGTTATCAGTGTACGGCAATTGCATTGGCTGTCATATTGTTTACGGTAGGCAATCATGTGCCAAGTCTGCGAAACTGGTCTGCAAATGTTGTTGATGAAGTGATGATGCGTGGTCACAACTTGTATGAGCAAATACTAACGGAATCTGGCAATCCATCACCACGTCAAAAAATAGGTTTTAACATTAGTGGTCCTATGTAAATGGCTCTTCTGTGACCTTTGACCTTTTCCTTCGGTGAGCACCCAGGGCCCTTTGGGCCCTCTTGTTTTTAAATCGACGCCGTTTGTCTTTTTTAAAGACATTTCTTGTTTCATTATGCTATTATTGTTTTTCACGTCATTGTATTCTCATATATTATATATATTTCATGTTGTAAATGACTATGTACATATTTGTATACGTCAATAAAAGATCTATCTATCTATATTGAGATCAGGTTGACAAGTTGATAAAAACAATGAATAAATTAACCCCATAGCTGATAAAGGCGAAATGATTTTGCTACCGTTTAATACACTAAGTAAAATTTACTAAGTTTAGTGATAACACACTATTTGTATAGGGTCGTGAGTCGGTCATTATCAAATACAATGTGATAAAGGTTTACTTAAATTTATGCAGAATATATTATGTCGTATGAAATGGAAAGTAATAAGAATTCGCGACTTTCATTTTTTCAAAAATTTACTAATCAACCAATATTTCGAGAAAAGTTTTTGTATACGTTTTGGATATGTTGGTCTTTTGTCATGCTGGTAAGAATACGTTTGTATATATATCTTTTAATTGCTGATTTTACTCAAAATTGATAATTATATACATGTTTTTACGACATTCTATACACGACCTACTGACACACTTCATTATTACAATTAATTAGCCGAGCGGTAAACGGCGTTGGTAATCATTGGATAGCCAGCTCTGCTTTGGTTTGAATCCCATCAAAAATCTACCCTGTTGTTTCCTTTAGCAAGAAACTTTATCCTACTAGCTCAGTCCTGGGGGACCAGGAAGCGGACTCGAAAGTGATTAGTTTAAGTTGTAAGAACTTGTTTCACAATCGAGCTAGAATAATTACTATATAAATGTAAATAACAATTTTTCGCGTTCCACCCCCTACTCGTGGACACAGGTGCCCATCGCATTACAAAACACCAAAATATTATTAATTTTTACTTAAACAAGGTCCATTTATCATAAAAATACAAAATACAAAAGTTCCAACAAAAAACCAAAATTTGGTTTTGTAAACAAAATTTTGGCTTTTGGCTGGAACATTTGTATTTGATGTTTTTATGATAATTAGGGCATGTTTAAGTAAAAATTAATAATATTTTGGTGTTTTGTAATGCGATGGGCACCTGTGCTCGTGGATATGCAAATTAACCTTTATCTAGAATTTACAAGAAGATTTATTTAGAGTCGGTTTTATACAAACATGGTAAACATTAGCTTATAAGCTATTTTCCGACAAACTTATACAGACTGTTCAATTATAACAAGATGCCAATATGCTATCTAATGTTATCAGCAACGTTTGGCGTCGTCTTTAACTTTCAAATATACCACTCGATAATGACGCCTTGATATTCCTTTTAGTTAAGCAGCGTACGAACATTGCATTGTTTGAGCCTAATTAAATAAGATTCTTATATACCTTTTCCAGGGATGGACAGAGTCCATATTCGGACCAACATTTCCAGATCTACGTCTTGTCATCGGAGAGCCACTTGACCGAGCTACATGGTTATTCACTGCATCTTCAGCCGGGTTTCTGATAGGTTCCGGAATCACGGGAATTCTGTATGACCGATACGACCGGCTTTTAATACTTACAATTTCAATTGTTGGAACAGCTATATTTACCGCCATTGTACCCTGGTGTGAGAAGTTATGGCTGATGATGATGATTAGAGTGATTGCTGGAATGCTTGCTGCAAGTTTAGATACAGGTAACAGGGGCGGATCCTGGATTGTTTTCTAGGGGGGGGGGGGGGGGGTTCCCGATTTTTTCTCGGGGGGATCCGAACTTTAGAACCACAACAACCGTATACACATTTTGCAGAAAAAAGCAACATATTAATGATAAACACTACATAACCATTATATCTATGTTAAGGCTTAAGCACCGAGAAAAATTGCTTCATGTTGTACTTAAAAATGACTTACAGTCAATAAATACACTAATGGACAGGTACATTTTGGAAATTCCAGGGGGGTCCGGACCCCTCTGACCCCCGCTAGATCCGCCTATGGGTAAATAAGAAGCCAAAGTATCGATTTAAAGCGGAAATATCAAGGAACTTTACACACAAATCAACCTGCCTCGCCAAAGTTTGTAGGTCACCATAAGTATAATTTCGGCGTTTTAGTGATACGATTATCAATGTAACTTTAAAGGTACTAGTTCACAGATTTGGTTAAGATTTTTCTATATTTTCAAATTACCATTCAGTGTCTGTAATTGTGTTAAAACAAAAGTTCTTATATTTTCAAGACAAACTGACCTATATGTTGCAAGAAATATATAATAAAAGTCACAAGAATGCACTAAAATTGTCTATACCGTGACATACGGAGTAGATTTTTACTACTTGAAACACCATCATTTGCAGTTGTAAGTCCATATTTGCACTAAAATTGTTATTATAAAAACACTATTTTTGTGCATAAAAAATGTTTACATACAATTTAGGGTGTTTCAGAAAAAGTAGATATTAAAGTTGAAATCTGTGAATGAGTACCTTTAACATTTTGCCTTGATTGTACTTACCGGTATTTAATAATATTCAGATTGAAGATCATACATTTGTAACGTGCAAATAAGCGAAAACCCGCGCGACATATTGAAATCTCATGACTTGTTTTTTTAAAGCAAACCATATCTTATCACAATTAAAATGAGTATTTTTTATCATATTATTCTATAACTGCTGACGACATTTTACGAATGAGCTATTCTCATTTAAAAATGTGATATCTTCTAACAGTTACAGAGATATCACAACTTTAAATGAGAATAGCTCAGCGGACTAAAGAGTGAATAATAATAATCTAAGTTGTAAGAAGTTGTTAAACAATCACAATTAAATTAGTATCAATCTTAGTAAACAGATATCCTGTAGAGCGCCGTCGTACACGATCTCTAAGGTTCGCTAAGAGGGTCACGTCAAGATGACCTTTGCCTCGACCAATCAATACGTAGCTTTCATACAGAAAGACCACTCTTTATAGCATTTTGACTTCGTTATTTCTATTTTAGACCGAGGTTTGAGAGCAATTTTGACAGTGGTGTTATTCACAGGCTGTGATTGGACGGCTCATTTCACATTGCATAACATAGACGATGTAAACAGGTTACTAAACATAATGATTGCGTCATGAATATTATATTAAGTAAAGGTCACCTAAACGTGACCCTCTTAAGGAAACAACCAGACCTAAATTAGCAAGAAGGCGAGCGAAACATTTTAGATCAGGGTTTAATCAGATTGAATCAGTATAAACATCATTTACCTCCTCATTCTACTCATGCCATATTATTCTTACCATTTAAAGTCATTGGACGCTATTTTTTCCTCTGAGAACTCATGTTCTCCAATTTGATTCAGTTACAATACATGAACCATGTTGTATCTCTTCAGGTGGAAATGCTGAAGTTGTTGCCACATGGGGAGGTGAAGCAGACTCATACATGCAGGCTTTACATTTCTGTTTTAGTCTGGGTGGAATGATTGCACCTTTTGTAGCACAACCATTTCTTCTAGAGACTCCAGACTATAACAACAATACATCACTTACTAATACCAGTGATTTTGATATATTTACCATAAACAGCACAGGGACAGGACGGCAGTTATTTAAAGACGCAGGAAATATATCACAATATAGTGTTTATTTGAATCAAAGTACTGAAAGTACGTTGCTGAATAGTGATAATAATTCAGTGAAACATGAAGACATCCTTTGTATAGCACCTTGTGAAACAAAAGTGCAATATCCTTATTTAATCACAGCGTGTTGCATGTTATTGTGCGCCATACCATTTTCAATAATGTATTATACTCAACCGAAGGAAAAAGCCAAAGTTTCTACGCTGGCTGAAGCTAGACAGCCGACAAACTTTTATAAACGTTCATTACCAATACGATTACTGTTTTTAGGCAGTTTATCATTACTCATGTTCGTCTATGTTGGTACGGATGATATATACGCTGGTCTTTTGATGACGTTTGTTATTTCACATTTAAAATGGACGAAGTCACGTGGCTCGATTGCGACATCATTGCACTGGATGAGCTTTGGTGTTGCACGATTAGGATGTATCATTTTGGTGCGATATGCAAAGACTTACAAACTTATGATTATATGCGGAATATGTTTGGTACTATCGTACATTGGACTTCTTATTGCAACACTTTATGACATTCATACATTAATATGGATATTATTATGCTTTCCTGGCTTGTCGATGTCATTGCTTTTTCCCGCCATGTTTACGTGGACCAATGAAAACATAGTATTTGTCTCCGGGAGAATTTCTTCTATGTATATGATGTCAGCGTCACTTGGTGTGATGTCATTTCCGCCGTTATTCGGATACACAATGGAGAATCATTCGCCTGTCTGGTTTTTGTATCTCTTGCTCGGGCAAAGTGCATTATGGTTGTTACTATTTATAGCAATTCTATTTTTATCTCAACATTTATTGACAAAAAGAGTAGTGTCCCTTGAGGCCGAGCATGAACCATTAAATATTGAATTAAAAGATGTCAGCCAATTCAACAGTGAATAACATAATATGTGAATACAAACGTGAATATGAAATGTTTATTCATGTATTTTGTTTTCTGTATAATGTATGTCAATTATGTCAGCATAAACATATTTTCGTACTTATTTTGTCGGGCTCATCACGTTATTTGGGAAACACATCAAACAAAATATTTGTGGGTCGTGGGTTCGATTCCCGGGCGGTGCATACTTTTGGGGCATACGGCTATTCTCCCTCCTACCAATGATTTTTAATTATGTAGGGCTGTTGTCATGTACAGAGGTTAAACTGTACCGAATACCAACATGACTTCTAAGTTTGGAATTCAACCAGCGATTTGTTTCAATAATTGAGTTACTACCGACTGTCTCACTTAGATAGTCATGGTTCGTAGCTTCACTGGAACCAAAGGCTCTCTATTATTGATAGGAATCCGTGGCTTGCAGACTTACATATAACATAATATGTATATAATATATGTAGATCTAAGTTATGAGAGCGTTGAATATTTTCAGAAATATTCTTTACTTATCTATATAAAAACAAGTGAGTAATATCTACCGTCTTATTCACTGAGCCACACGTACTGAATGATTAATTTTGTACTCACAAAAATTAATACTTTGTCACTGTACCACAATAGTGTGAAATGTTTTGACATGTTTTGAAAATTAATGAAGTGGACTGAATTATATTATTTTAACGCTAACACAAACACGTAATGTTATTTTGTACACACACCGTACTTATTTAAAATTTGCATACGTATAATTACGTAGTTTTGCAGATTATGTGATATACATGTATATATAAATGTATATCTGCATTGGCACCATTTCCTATCTATTAAACCCCTCGTTTTATGATTGTAAGAAATTTAGTAAGGCGTTTGTGGAAAGGAACTCTAATGTAGAAAGTGCAATAATTTTGGAAAAAAAACCCCAAGAAAATAAAATATAGACCTATAGAGATTTTGTAACAGATTAGTTACTTTAAATAATTACATTAAAAGGGAGAGAAGTTAAGTCTGATGAGTGTAAACGGTTTTCGTTCTCTTCCTATGGAGGCAAACAGTTGCCGTTGACGACGTGCAATAGAAATTTGCCTGACACCGACTTATTACAATGTATCGTTTACACTTAACAGCCCTTGACTGTCGTATTTTGTAGTAAATGTTCGATGTGAATAGATTTTCTCCCATAACATAATGCAATAATATTTGGAATTGAATGGCCAAAAATAACCGTATTACAAATAAAAATGTTTCTTGCTTTTCACTTTTGATGATTTGTTGTGACAAGTACCACGGAACTTTAGCAGATGTTAATGACTATATTTAGACCACTTATTTGAAAACAAATCCCGTTACAGTAAATTTTTCTTGAAAGAACATGTCTAATCAACAAATGATTAAGGCTTTTTTTAATAAAAAAAAATGAAGTAATTTTGTAAAACAAGTTTTAATGGTCCTACAGGCTTCGCTAGGAAGCCGAGTAACAAGTGCACTTATATACACAAACATACGGTACTTTGTATCTCGATTTTTATCTAGTAAATATCTTAAATTGATCTTGATAAATCTAAAATCTTAAATGATTGTCTTGCTAACCATAATAATGTAAAATTTAACAGTATCTCATCAAATGCAGTGCCATACAATGGTACCTTTGCAGGTGTAAAAAGCTGGTTTTTCGATAGTACAATACAATTTAATTTCAGATGTATTTACAGATTGGTTTTGTTATAACATGTTTTCAAATTCTCAGATTAAAAATGAATCACACACTATCCCAATTGTACAATAAGTTATGGTCGGCACGGTAATAATATAAATATCAAGCGAAAAAAAGAGATAATGATCAAGCGAGGTAACTCCGTTACTATCGTTATAGCTTGTTTTGTAGTTGTCTCTCTTGTATTGTTATTCCAAAACGATAACGCCTGTTCGCTCTGACAATACCGTAACCGCCAGGGGCTATCAAGATTTTCTATATATCTAATTAGATCGAGGATCCTGATAACCTCTGGGTACGAGAATGATCATAACGTTATTCGGGAGCCTTAATAGGTATCTATGTGTTCGACCTTTCAAACTGTAAAGTTATATCCCCGTGGAATTATTTAGTACAAACAATACAATTCAATGAAAACTTAAGTAATGCTTTATAGTTACATTCTGAAATTTCAATTTTTTTTGTTTTGTCTCAAAACTATAAAAATGTTCATACGTCGGTTTGGAATTGCGATGATGATATGTTCATCTAAATAGCATACAAGACCTATACACTTTTTTCACAGTCTTACTATTTGTTAATAAAAACTACATTTGTCGATTTAGCACAAAGGGAGGCAACAATGGCATGTGCTTAGATCCTATTTAACTCCCTTGTGTATGTAAATCGTATTAGATAATATTAAATATACGCCCCGGGGGCATGTTCATGATTTTAAACACAGGGGTATAGAAATATACAAAATATATAACGTGACTGTATAAATTTTGTTTTTGATTTATTTGATAAGTCATCAATATATTTTTGTAATGATATTTAAATATCTAGTTAAATAATAAACAAAGAATCTGCATCCTTAAATAATGCAGAATTAGAGACCAATTAAATTTAATTGACATAATAAACTGCCTACATCGACAACCCATTCGTTAGTATTTTACTTGTGCTAGAAAACTTCAAGTTTTATTATGTAAGTCGATACTTTGACTTAAATGTCATACATATAGCCAAGCGTTTGCCTTCTTTTGCGAAGCATTTGACTGGCTCTGGTCGTTCCTAAACACCATGTCATTCCTTATTCGTAGAGAATGGAAATAAGACTTGGTTACCAGAGCTGTTAATGTTTTGCTGGGAGTTGGCTTACGCTGTTGTATTTGGTGTTTGTCTCCGAATGGAGACGAACCGAACTGCATGAGTCGTGCATGTGGTCGCACGATCATGGCGCTTTATTTCCTGTCTGATTTAATTCCCCTCTAATAAATTAAAGAAGATATACTTAATAAGGAAGTTATTTGATTGATTTCTAATGACTGGAAATTATTTTGAACACCTTTGTCTTTGACTGTCGTAATCTATAGTAATTGTTCGATGTGACTAGATTTTCTCCTATAACATTAAGTTAAAAGCTGAATATCATTGTGTTAATAATAAAAAACCTCCTTAGTAACTTTTTGAGTTTGTTATAACGCCCGCCAACATGACGAACGAGGTTTCCAAAAGTTCCAATTTCCCCCTCAGATAATTATGCGTTGGTTCTAGGTCATGTTTAAATAATAGAAGCCTAGGGTTGGGCATCTTGAATTTATTAGGAAACTGTTATTGTGTCAGGATTTTTTTCAAATTAGTTGTCTAAATATAGTCCTTAACGTCTGATAAACTCCGTGGTACTCGTCACAAAAAGTCTTGCAATAAATCATCGTAAATCGAAAGCAAAACAGAATTTTATTTGTTATACTGCCAATTAATTCCAAATATTATTGAATTATGTAGAATACTGTACACCTTTTGAAAATCATATAAACGTTATTTTTACTATCCTTCTGACTTTGAACTGCAAAATTATGGAATTGACCGAATATAAATTTTTTCCGCAAAAATTCTTGTTAAAAAGGTCCACTGATGTGTAGTGTACTTTATACTTTCAAGTGTACATTTAGTCTTCTGTCAATTTGACAATCGAAGTTTCAAACAAGTAACACTACTACTCGATATAATTATATGTTAGTTATAGGTCATGTTTTAATGGATAAAAACAATTGGTGTACATATAAGGAATAATATTACTTTCAGAACTTGCAGTTGGTAGCGCGCCGGGATTTGGACTCTCGTGCCCGAGGGGTGCGGGTACGAATCCCACCCGGGAAGGTTATACCCTTCCATGAAAATTTGACAATAATATCGATTTTCCTCCATTGATAAGATAATATGGAGATTTTTCGGCCTTGTGGAAGGGTAGGTGAGTACTGGTTATAGACAATGCTCCAGGAAAGCTAGGTTAGGTGCGCTGGACGCCGTTAAATGACCTAAATTGTGTTGACACCAATAAATAAATAAATAAACTTTCAGAACTTTTTAGTCCAGATATAGTCCTTGGCATTTGATGAGTTCCCACCAAGCAATTGTAACAACTGCTCAAGGGCAATTATTTGTCTCAACCGGAAAAGAACGAGAATCGTTTTCACTTAACAGACTATCATTATCTTTGCTAATTTTGAGTGGTTTCTATTGACCGGAAATTACTTCGAGCTATAACAGGAAACCTTTTTATGCTGGTATTGGTCAATGTATACAGACGACACAACGTATGTTTGCATTTTCTACGCTAAGACAATATGATCAGATTATTTTTTCTTAACTTTCGATAGGCTTCTGTCTTTGTCTATCGAATTGTGTAGAAATAATCAATGTTAATACATTTTCTATTGGAGTACATGAAGTACGCGTTATGTCATATACGCGTTAATTATAAAAAAACTCCTACATTTTTTTCGAGTTCATTATAACGCCCGCCAATATGACAAATGAGGTTTCCATGAGTATCAATTTTCTTTAAGATAATTATGTGTTGGTTCCAGGTCATTATTAAATCATAAAAGTCAAGGGGCGTACATAATTCATTTAGAAGAAATAACTGTGCCATGATTTCACATATTCTTTGAGTCTAATATGTTGTCAAGGGACAATGTTTCTATAAACAGGTATGACACTAGAGCGTTCTATAGTTGTTAAGAAACATAAGGCAATGATTATCTTTGAATTGTTTCCCTTTGTCCGGATTTTTTGAGTGAATATCAGAAAGTAATTGATGGCATTGAATACAGACAATACAATGTATGCATTTGTTTTTCTCTACATATACTATACTATACTCGTCTTACGATGAGTTTATAGTTTATAATAGACAAACGTTCACCTATTATTAGTATTGTCTTTTTGTCCTCAAGTTACACTGGTAGATTTAAATGTGCATATCAGACACAGTCTATGCATTTCTTTTAGTTTTATATAAGTTAAGCCATTTTTTCTACAGTTTATAATAGAAAAATCTTTACATGACTACCGTTCGCGGTATTTAATAGAGTACAAAACTCTCATCTTATGTATGAAATGTGCAAGTTTAAATATCAGTCAAAAACTACATGAGGAAACTGGCAAATTTACTTTTCTCATATAAATCAACGAGTCACATGATCACACAAACCGATATATCACGGAGATGTAATTAGTTAGAAATAAACGTAAGAAAAACAAACATGTAAAGATTGAATCTACATTGATTGATAAATTGACACTATCAATCATAATTAATCAAACATTGAATTTATCGATCAATCTACAAAATCAAACATGAAAGATTACTTTCTAATTATTTGAACTGAGAATATATGTTATCTTCACACGAATTCATGTTTAATTTATCTGGTAGACGTTTGATTCCACTAATGACCGATGTGTTGAAATTGACTTTACGATAATAGGAAAAGAAATCATCAAATGTTTGGCGAAGTAAGATATTTTCACGCAGCCTATTTCCCCGTCATGTAAATTACAAAATTACATACAATAGTCTTTACCCTGTATAATGTGAATAAGACAGGTGAACATTCAACATTCCATAAAGTATGTTCAAGTTGATTAAGTAAATATGAGTGACACAAAGCCTTTTGATACTTTGCAAAAATATCTACATTTATTATAGGTTAAGTCATTCTATAAATAGAAGGTGAAGATATCACCTCTATACTAAGACGCACAACCGTCCCAAAATTCGGCGTTTGGTACGCAACAGAATATAGTGCGGCGCATGAAGACAAACTCGTTAAATTTTTTCGTTTTTTGACCAAATCGTAGTTGAAATGTAAAATAAATGATCACTGATAGCTACAGGAAAATAAATCTTTATATACAAAGTACTTTTAAACCTCTATAGGTATAGGTGCATAGTTATACCGTATAATCTACTTTCGATTTCAAATTACTGTGTAAAGAATGACAGATGTAAACACGTTATGATGAAGACTTAACTACTGGTTAAAAAGTTTAATTTAATGAGGATAGTTGGTTTGATAGTCAAATTTTATTGAGTAGACACAAAATTTATACTCTATTTGTTCAGTATACTTGAAGGGGGGAATTGTCAGAATGTAAACATTGCCACGTGTTTTCAGGTAAATAAACAGTTTACCCATGATGCGCGGTGTCTCCGTACAAAGGTCAGTCAGACCGTTTGTGTACAGAATGAGGTTAAGTTACATGATGCTTAGAATATTTTAAAGAGCATGTTCTGTGTTATTCGTGATTGATACAATCACACTTGTCAACGATGATTACAACCACATTCATCAACGATGCTCACGATTCACCTGTTTCAGGAATGGACTCAAACTAAGATTGTTGAAGTCATATCAATTTACTGGAAAAAAATGTTGTGTTTTGTATTTTATGTCGAAATATTTTTTAATAACACTGTTATGTTTTTGGGGATATGCGGCTGTTCCATGATGCAAATCATTTGCTTCGTTAGAAGATTCAAGAAATGGAACACAATGGCCTGTATTATTGTATGATTTTCACGATATATGTAAACCCACTATAAGAAAAAACTTAGGGCTGGATTAAGATGCATAATATTACCATAACTGTGTTCCGTATTGTACTAGTAACACATTAAAACATCATATAGGCTTCACAACGATGATAAACAATTACCTTGTGATAGTGTTGGACTAAAGCTTAGATAATTATTGTTTCCAAAATGTGTTCCATAACTTATTTAATCCTGAACGTTATAAGAACTATTGCATTTGATAAGAAGACTCTAGCAACAACAACATAAATATTTACTAATTAAATCATCTATGGTATATAATCTTGATCAGGTATCTCTTTGATCCAAAAGAAGCTGCAACGTCAGTCTTGTAAAGTTTTTTCATCTCGATTTTATCGGAGTTTCCATAATCTTTTTTTATATTTATTAATGCCTCTTATCAAGATGAACGTAATGTTGTTTTGCAATGTTGCATAATTAGAATAACTCAATGATTCATTGTAAATCTCCACTGTTTCCTTTTTTGAAGTATGTGCCATTTCCGAAACCAATCTATGTGGCTTGTATATCATTAATTACTATATTATATTCCACGATAACACGAAATTCATTTGATATAGAGATTGCCAAGTGATCAAGTATATTTATTATCAAACGATATTGGTTGTTCATTTTATTAATTTACTCGAACTATTTGACTGTGTAACTTAAATTTACGGCGACCGACTCACTGACCACGTTCTCTTGGCCAACTGCTTTATTAGTACTCATTCATCCTTTATCCTTTCACTTTTCTTATACAGAGGTAAACGGCTCATTTAAGGAACGTTCTATTACAAAATATGGGTCTATGACGTGTTTGGCGACAGTTGTGTGCATTTGCCGGTTGTCTCTCATAACAACTGTATTATGCTTGTATTATTACTCAAGCATAGACAGGTAATGCAATTTTGTAAGAGTAAAGCATTAAACCTAACTGATACACGTAAAAGTTTGAGAGAATTACAGTGTAGTGAACAAATAGATGTACATAGCCACTTCAATACAGAGAAGTCATATATGATCAACAGCTTACACAAAGCAGACAATGTCGATATGTCTAGAATTGTAAGAACACTATTATCTTCTTGTCATTTATCATTATAACAACACAGTAACGTCTGTATTTATATACAATACTGCTCATTTCCAATATATTTTATTCTCCATTCCCAATTCGTCTGACACATTCTTGAATTTACCATTTCCAATGTTGGAATCTTGACTTAGAAGTGGTATGATAACTAATACAGTGTAGTACACATGTACAACCTAAATTGAAGTCTTGTGTTTTTTTCAAATGTTTTATAAATTGTGTCAGGATTTTTCTCACAGTAGAATTCTAAATATAGTCGTTAATATCTGATAAAGTTCTGATGTGTAGTGTACTTGAACCTGTCTAGAGTACATAAAGTCTTCTGCCAATTTGTCAAACGAGGTTTTAAACAAGTAACATCATTACTTATGATTTGTTAGTTGTAGGTCACGTTTTAATCAGTACAAAGCAATTGGCGTAGATATTAGGAATAGAGTTTGTTTCCACAACTTTTAGTCTAAATATAGTTTTAACATGTGATGAGTTCCCTGCAAGCATTTGTGACAACTCCTCAAGGGCAATTATTTGTCTCAACCGGAAGAGTACGATAATCGTTTTCACTTAACTGACTATTATTATCTTTGCTAATTTTGAGTGGTTTCTATTGACCGGTAATTACTTTAAGCAATAACAGACACTTTTCTGTAGTGGTATTGGTCAATGTATACATACAACATAACGTATGTGTTTCGTTTTACTACACTTTGTCTACGCTAAGACAATTGGATAAGATTAATTATTTCTTACATGTTTTGTCTGTCGAATAAGATAGAAACAGTAGTCAAGTTAGTGAATGTTCACAAGAATGGAACTTAGACTTTGAAATACCATTACTTAACTTGACTTTATAGCAATGATCAGTGTGGATACATTTTCTATCGAAGAACATATAGTTTATAAATTGTGACTGTCTTGCGCATTAATTATATCAAATCTTCTAGTTTTATTCGAGTTCATTATAATGCCCGCCAATATGATAAACGTGTGTTCCACAAGTACCCATCTTCCTTGAGATAATTATGTGTTGGTTCTAGGTCATGATTAAATCATAAACATTGAGGGGCGTACATAATCTATTAAGAAAAAATAACTGTGCCAGGATTTCACAGATTCTTTGAGTCTAAAATATTGTCAAGGGAAAATGCTTGCTTATACAAGAATGAAACGAGAGGTTCAATAGTTGTTAATAATTATCAGGCAATAATCATCTTTGAATGGTTTCCCTTTGTCCAGGAATTTCCTTTAATGAATAGCAGAAACCTATTTGATGGCATTGGTCAGTGAATACAGACAACCCAACGTATGCATTTGTTTTGATCTACAAAAACGATACCAGAACCTTCGAATGAAATTGTATTGTCGTTTTGTTCTTACGTTAAACTGATGGGTTTAAATTTCACACCATTCAAACATTCAGTGCACTCATTCCTTATGTTTTATTTAATGAAAGTCTTTTTTTCTACAATCAAAATTATAAAAAATAAACTTTCCTGGTATTCAATAGACCATTAAACTCTTGTTTTAGGCATGAAATTTGCTATTTTAAATATTAGTCAAGAGCTACGTTAGGAAACTGGCAAATTTACTTTTCTCATATAATTCAACGAGTCACATGATCAGACAAACCGATATATCACGGAGATGTAATTAGTTAGAAATAAACGTAAGAAAAACAAACATGTAAAGATTGAATCTACATTGATTGATAAATTGACACTATCAATCATAATTAATCAAACACTGTGTTTATCGATCAATCTACAAAATCAAACATGAAAGATTACTTTCTAATTATTTGAACTGAGAATATATGTTATCTTCACACGAACTCATGTTTAATTTATCTGGTAGACGTATGACCGATGAGTTGAAATTGACTTTACGATAATAGGAAAAGAAATACTCAAATGTTTGGCGAAGTAAGATATTTTCACACAGCCTATTTCCCCGTCATGTAAATTACAAAATTACATAAAATAGTCTTTACCCTGTATAATGTGAATAAGACAGGTGAACATTCAACATTCCATAAAGTATGTTCAAGTTGATTAAGTAAATATGAGTGACACGAAGCCTTTTGATACTTTGCAAAAAGATCAACATTTATCTTAGGTTAAGCCTTTCTATAAATAGAAGGTGAAGATATCACCTCTATACTAAGACGCACAACCGTCCCAAAATTCGGCGTTTGGTACGCAACAGAATATAGTGCGGCGCATAAAGACAAAATCGTTAAATTTTTTCGTTTTTTGACCAAATCGTAGTTGAAATGTAAAATAAATGATCACTCATAGCTATAGGAAAATAAATCTTTATATACAAAGTACTTTCAATCCTCTATAGGTATAGGTGCATAGTTATACCGTGTAATCTACTTTCGATTTCAAATTACTGTGTAAAGAATGGCAGATGTAAACACGTTATGATGAAGGTTTAACTACCGGTTAAAAAGTTTAATTTAATGACTCAGAGAATAGTTGGTTTGATAGTCAAATTTTATTGAGTAGACACAAAATTTATACTCTATTTGTTCAGTATACTTGAAGGGGGAAATTGTCAGAATGTAAACATTGTCACGTGTTTTCAGGTAAATAAACAGTTTACCCATGATGCGCGGTGTCTCCGTACAAAGGTCAGTCAGACCGTTTGTGTACAGAATGAGGTTAAGTTACATGATGCTTAGAATATTTTAAAGAGCATGTTCTGTGTTATTCGTGATTGATGCAATCACACTTGTCAACGATGATTACAACCACATTCATCAACGATGCTCACAATTCACCTGTTTCAGGAATAGACTCCTAGTTTGAGAATTGTTGAAGTCATATCAATTTACTAGAGAAAAATGTTGTGTTTTGTATTTTATGGCGAAATGTTTTTTAATAACACTGTTATGTTTTTGGGGATATGCGGCTGTTCCATGATGCAAATTATTTGCTTCGTTAGAAGATTCAAGAAATGGAACACAATGGCTTGTATTATTGTATGATTTTCACGATATATGTAAACCCACTATAAAAAAACTTAGGGCTGGATTAAGATGCATAATATTACCATAACTGTGTTCCGTATTGTACTAGTAACACATTAAAACATCATATAGGCTTCACAACGATGATAAACAATTACCTTGTGATAGTGTTGAACTAAAGCTTAGATAATTATTGTTTTCAAAATGTGTTACATAACTTATTTAATCTTGAACGTGATAAGAAATATTGCATTTGATAAGAAGACTCTAGCAACAACAACATAAATATTTACTAATTAAATCATCTAAAGTATATAATCTTGATCAGGTATCTCTTTGATCCAAAAGAAGTTGAAACGTCAGTCTTGTAAAGTTTTTCATCTCGATTTTATCGGAGTTTCAATAATCTTTTTTTATATTTATTAATGCCTCTTATCAAGATGAACGTAATGTTGTCTCGAAATGTTGCATAATTAGAATAACTCGATGATTCATTGTTAATCTCCACTGTTTCCTTTTTTGAAGTATGTACCATATCCGAAACCAATCTATGTGGCTTGTATATCATTAATTACTATATTATATTTCACGATAACACGAAATTCATTTTACTTTATTTTTTACTTTACTGATACCTAATTGATTTATTAAGATAGTTAGATTGTGTCATTAGATTTTATCATAAACACTTGATATAGAGATTGCCAAGTGATCAATTATATTTATTATCAAACGATATTGATTGTTCATTCTATTAATTTACTCGAAAATATTTGATTGTGTAACTTAAATTTACGGCGACCGACTCACTGGCCACGTTCTCTTGGCCAACTGCTTTATTAGTTCTCATTCATCCTTTATCCTTTCACTTTTCTTATACAGAGGTAAACGGCTCATTTAAGGAATGTTCTATTACAAAGTATGGATCTATGAGGTGTTTGGCGACAGGCGTGTGCATTAGCCGGCTGTCTCTCATAACAACTGTATTATGTTTGTACTATTACTCAAGCATAGACAGGTAATGCAATTTTGTAAGGGTAAAGCATTATACCTAACTGATACACATAAAAGTTTGAGATAATTACAGTGTAGTGAACAAATAGGTGTACATAGCCACTTTAATACAGAGAAGTCATATATGATAAACAACTAACACAAAGCAGACAATGTTGATATGTCTAGAATTGTAAGAACACTATTATCTTCTTGTCATTTATCATTATAACAACACAGTCATGTCTGTATTTATATACAATACATTTTTCCAATATATTTTATTCTCAATTCATAAACCGTCTGACACATTCTTGAATTTACCATCTCCAATGTTGGAATCTTGACTAGGAAGTGGTATGATAACTTATACTGTGTAGTACACATGTACAACCTAAATTGAAGTCTTTTTTCAAATGTTTTATAAATTGTGTCAGGATTTTTCTCACAGTAGAATTCTAAATATAGTCGTTAACATCTGATAAAGTTCTGATGTGTAGTGTACTTGGAACTGTCTAGAGTACATACAGTCTTCTGCCAATTTGTCAAACGAGGTTTTAAACAAGTAACATCATTAATTATTATTTGTTAACTGCAGGTCATGTATTAATCATTAAAAAGCAATTGGCGTAGATATTAGGAATAGAGTTTGTTTCCACAACTTTTAGTCTAAATATAGTTTTAACATGTGATGAGTTCCTTGCAAGCATTTGTAACAACTCCTCAAAGGCATTTATTTGTCTCAACCGAAAGAGTACGATAATCGTTTTCACTAAACTGACTATTATTATCTTTGCTAATTTTGAGTGGTTTCTATTGACTCGAAATTACTTCAAGCAATAACAGAAACCTTTTTATGCTGGTATTGATCAATGTCTACAGACGACATAACGTATGTGTTTCGTTTTACTACACGTTGTCTACGCTAAGACAATTGGATTAGATTAATTATTTCTTACATGTTTTGTCTGTCGAATTAGATAGAAACAGTAGTCAAGTTAGTGAACGTTCATAAGCATGGAACTTAGACTTTGAAATACCATTACGTAACTTGACTTTATAGCATTAATCAGTGTATATACTTTTTCTATTGAAGAACATATAGTTTATAAATTGTGACTGTCTTGCGCATAATTTATATAAAATCTTCTGGTTTTATTCGAGTTCATTATAATGCCCGCCAATATGATAAACGTGTGTTCCACAAGTACCCATCTTCCTTGAGATAATTATGTGTTGGTTCTATGTCATGATTAAATCATAAAAATTGAGGGGCGTACATAATTTATTTAGAAAAAATAACTGTGCCAGGATTTCACAGACTCTTTGAGTCTAACATATTGTCAAGGGAAAATGCTTGCTTATACAGGAATGGAACGAGAGGTTCTATAGTTGTTAATAATTATCAGGCAATAATCATCTTTGAATGGTTTCCCTTTGTCCAGGAATTTCCTTTTATGATTAGCAGAAACATATGTGATGGTATTGGTCAGTGAATACAGACAACTCAACGTATGCATTTGTTTTGATCTACATAAACGATACCAGGTTCGTCTTCGAATGAAATTGTATTGTCGTTTTGTTCTTACGTTAAACTGGTGGATTTAAATTTCACACCATTCAAACATTCAATGCACTCATTCCTTAAGTTTTATTTAATGAAAGTCTTTTTTTCTACAATCATAATTATAAAAGATAAAGATTTACATTCTACAATCAAAATTATAAAAAATAAACTTTCCTGGTATTCAATAGACCATTAAACTCTTGTTTTAGGCATGAAATGTGCTATTTTAAATACTAGTCAGGAGTTACGTAAGGAAACCGGCTAATTTACTTTCCTCATAGAAATCAACGAGTCACATGATCAGACAAACCGATATATCACGGAGATGTAATTAGTTAAAAATAAACGTTAGAAAAACAAACATGAAAAGATTGAATCTACATTGATTGATAAATTGACACTATCAATCATAATTAATCAAACACTGTGTTTATCAATCAATCTACAAAATCAAACATGAAAGATTACTTTTCATTATTTGAACTGAGAATATATGTTATCTTCACACGAATTCATGTTTAATTTATCTGGTAGAAGTATGATTCCACTAATGACCGATGTGTTGAAATTGACTTTACGATAATAGGAAAAGAAATCTTCAAATATTGATTGGTGTAGTTAAGATATATTCACGAAGCCTATTGCCCTCTCATGTAAATTACAAAATTACAAAAAATACTTTATCATGTATAATTTAAATAAGACTTGTGAACAGTACACACATTGCGTGAAATATGTTTATGTTAATTGTTTGGATAATTAATGCCCAAAAGTCCTTTGATATGTTGCCAAATTACTAACTTTGACCTTAGGTTACGCTTATATAATGCGTAGATTATTCCAAAGAGCACACTCTGTGTTAATCGTGATTTATGCAATCACATTTGACAACGATGCTTACAATGCACTTTTCAAGAATAGACTCAAAATAGGATTGTTAGGCTGATCTTTCAATTTACTTAAATTAAATTGTTGTGCTTCCTATTCTGAAGCCAAAATAATTCTCAATAACAATCATATGTTTTGGGGAGTTGTGGCTGTTCCATTTTTGCAAATTATTTGCAGTGGTCCAGTGGTAGGACGCGCTAAGAGATCGAGAGGTCCCGGGATCGAATCTCACCTGGGCACTGGTAGTTTTATTTAGCAAGAAAATGACCTTGATTTATTTTAGTCTATTCAGATGTAAATGGCCACTGTGAATGATCATCTGCCTGAATGTGATTTCAATGATCAGGGGTTATTATGCAAAAAAATGAACATGTATATGGCAGCAAATTTCAAACGTCATTGTTTAACTCTTTTTAACTTTTGCTTAGTTAGACAATTAAAGAAAAGGAATACAACGTCTTGTTTTACTGTATGATTTTCATGAATTTAAGCGCACAATAAAAAACTTAGAACAGTATAAAGGTTCATGGTATTGCCATTACTGCTTTCCGTATTGTACTAGTAACACATTCAAAACATTATACATTTATCGGCTTCATAACGATGAAACAATTACCTTGTGATATTGTTGGGCTGAAGAATTGATAATTATTGTTTTTTTAAATGTGTTGCATTACTTTTTTATCTGTACGTGAACAGAGATTTGACATAAGAAAACTCTAGCCACAACAACACAAAATTTACTAATTGAATCATCTTAGGTATATATAATCTTAATCAGGTATCTCTTTGATCCAATATAAGTTGAAACGTCTGTGTATGGAAAGTTATTTCATCTCGATTCAATCCGATATCACATAATCTTTATTAATACTTATTAATATCTCTTTTCAACGTTAACTATACTAGGACGAAAAAGAAACGCCGGGTAACCTATAATGATTGTTTTAAGGGATAAATTGTATTATTATATTTATTTTTGTATGAAATGTCATCTGTATGGAATCAGCTGTTGAAGTTTCAATAGATTTCCGATGCTGATTATGTGAAAAAATACCCCCTTTTAACGATGACCCTTCTTGTTTTGCGAAACACGGCCGGACATGTGTTGCATATTTTATGTACCCGGCGTTTCTTTTTCGTCCTAGTATATATTTCTACATCCATACTGAAACACAATTGTAATGTTGTCTCGAAATGTTGCATAATTAGAATAACTCGATGACTCATTGTAAATCTCCACTGTTTCCTTTTTTGAAGTATGTTCAATTTCCGAAACCAATCTATGTTGCTTGTATATCATTAATTACTAAACTATATTCCACGATAACACGCACAGCATTAACCTTAACGACAATATTGATACTGAATTGATTTACTAAGATAGTTAGATTGTGTCATTAGATTAGATCATGGACACTTGATGACGAGATTGCCGAGTGATAAGGCATAATTGTTCATCATCCAACGATACTGGATGTACTGATTTTTTTAATGTATTCTAAAATATTTTATACGTAATTTACGACAATCGGCTCAGTATTCACGTTCCGTTCTCATGGCCAAATGCTTTATTAGCACTCCTTTATCCTTTCAGTTATCTTATACAAAGGTGCGCGGCTTATATAATGATTGTTCAATTGCAAAGTATTGATTTATATTGTGTTTTACGACGGCTGTGTACCAAATCAAAGACAACCAATGCTTTGTTATTAGAATCAAGCCTCATACCTAACTGATATACTTATAGTTTTAAGATAAATTGTGAACAAATAAATGGTTCTAGCCAGCTTTATACAGAGAAGTCATATATGATTTACAGCTTACACACAGCAGACAATGTTGATATGTCTAGAATTGTAAGAACACTGTTATCTTCTTGTCATTTATCATTATAACAACACAGTCACGTCTGTATTTATGTACAATACTGCTAATTTCTATAATGTTTTATTCTCCATTCCTAAACCGTCTGACACATTCTTTGATGTCGGCCTGGAAGAGGTATGATAAATAATACATTGTAGTACACATGCACAGCGTTCATTGAACATTAATTCAGTGTTTCAAATGTTTTATAACTTCAAAAACTCTTTTAAAAATGATTTATTTATTAGCTCTTATTGTGCAAGGGGTTACCAAGATCGTCGTATAAAGATGATCAACAAATGGCAGTCCCACAAAACTGCTTCGTGCTCTATGAAACCAACTAAGTGATAAATGTTAAAAGTTACTAGAAACTTTAATTTCTATAACAAACAATAAAAATGCTACAGAATACAAACTGAAGAAAATATACTGGTGTAAAATATTACCAAAAATTTAACAAACGAGTTTTGTGCATGAAATGGTAATGTAAATAGTTATTTCGCTTATTGTTTACTTCTAATAAAAAAAAACCATGGTAATATAAAACCTTATCGATTTTGACTGGGTCACAAAGTACTCACGGAAACAATCTGAACAAAACTAATGATAAATGCAACTGTACTTATTGACACCATAGCCGCCAACTTAATTGTATGTTTGGTAAAATAACTTTGATGCAATATATATTAGAATTTTATGCTTGATATTGTCTATACAAGATCAGATAACAATCACTGAACATTAACTGACAAAAAATAAAAATTGCTTATATATTTTTACTGGCTCAATATCAAAACGACCTGGAACGTCATAGACCATTTGCTAGTGAAGCTTATTTGGTACATATAAATGAATGGTTTACTACAGCTACATCAAAGTCATTTATATTAATTAAATATCAGGTATAAAAACATATTTGACATTAATACGAGTCAATTTCCTTTAAAATATTATTATTATTATATACCGCATTTGTATAGCGCTCTTTTCATATTGAATATATGTTCAAAAGCGCTTCACAATCCTAGGCATAATTAGAAAATAAGAATTAAAATAAATAAAAACGAAAATGAAAAAGATTAAGAGATGATAAAATAAATATAAACATAAAGTGAAGACTAATATAAGAATTAGTTTTTAACTGTAAAATATAGTTATTGAGTGTTAATGGATTGTTGGTAGAACGTCAGCCAAATGGTCGATGGGGAATCAGGCTGGATGCCACGTAAATCCATGATTGCAAGGTGCAAAGTTGGATTCTAATCCAAGGCTCCCACCCGAACATCCATCATCATCAGTGTTCGCGCGTCTCACCAACCATTATGCATTATATAGTGGTCAGATCAAGTTAAAGTGATAAAGGTTATGATTAAATTATGAATAAAGGCAGCCACCAATTAATAGGAACCTGACAAGATGCTTGCAAGGTGCAAAGCTGGATTCTAATTCAAAGATCCCTCCAGAACATCCATTAGCGTCAGCGCCTGATTGCTAAGATAAAGTTTAAGTGATATATGATATATTTAAATGATTAGATTATCAATGGAAAGGCAACCCCTAGCCAATAGGGAATCCAGCCAGATGCCTTGGAAAAATCCATGATTGCAAGGTGCAAAGTCGGATCCCAAGCCAAGGACCCCGCCAGCGTCAGCGCCTGATTGGTTAGATAAATTATTAATCTTAAAGGTATAAAATCGGTGGAAAGGCATATCTGCAGATACATATCTACTACGATATTAACAAAAAGTAAATAAACATTCAGTAAATGTGTAAATTAATGCTAAAAAGATCGTACTTCGCAGTTCACTTAAAATGTCCAAATAGATTAAGAGTAAACGTCGGAGGTCCAATATGTTTAATACGTTCAGCAAATCATTTTAATCTACATTATCATTTTTCTTTATTCTATTTCATATAGCAGACTTATTCGTTTATGGATAAGCTACAGGGTTTCTACATATATTATATTTTTATTGTTTATCATTATATATTACAAGGTTTGTGTGCAGGCTATAAACACTTAAAATGTGCACCACGAGATTATTTAAACACTTCATATAATATCAAAGCGTCTGACTCAAATATTTATAAGGGATTTAAGTGATGGTAAAGTACGAGTACAGACATTAATTCATTGCAGCACGAAGTCTTTTATCCATTACAATACACGTTTGTACGTCACCACAAATATTAGTAATAAACCGGTTTTAAGTATGTTAAGTCTATGAAAATCAGTTTCTTTAACTAATTTGAAAAAACCTTATATTATGATGTTGTTTTCTCGTTTTGTATTTTGTTTGTGTGTGAATGAGATGGGTATTAAAGATTAATTAACTTACTTTGGTGCTCCGTCATGCTTTTCTCCTTCTAAATTTGTTGTAATAAAATTTTAGTGATTAAAAAATTGGAAAAAAGTAGCCCATACGTAAGGCCCAGTATATGTCGTATAAATGAGTGCCTATATTTGAAATATTATTCTAACTGTTTCAAATCACATTGGCTGTTTTGCCTATGTAATCTAGCAAACAAACATTGAACTAAACATTTTCAATTTCAAACCCTGAAAATATCTGAATATACTGATTCTTCTAGCAGAATTATATCTTATTTAACATAGTGTATCCATCAAACTAACAATTGGAAGATAACGACATTTCATATACGACCTACTTTAGTACCATCGATCATTTTCGTCTTGTTAAAAGTACGACATTTGTCTTATAAGTTAGATAAAAGTTGTCTTTGTTTTTTTATAGTCTAGGAACATTAATATGTTATGAGCTAATGTAATATAACTGTCTATATAATACTCGAGTAAACTAATCATTGTTTTGTTCGCCACCAAAACAGTCTGACGACATCACTACCTAGTGTGAAGGACATATGTGTATTAGCAAACTTAACAAACGGATCACTTGTCATCCAGTCATCAGACGATAATATAATTGATAAAGTGTAAAGAAATTATACCCAAACGCATCAGACAAACACAGACATGGTAGCGAATTGAACGAAATGACAATATAGTAGAAATAAACAAATTAGTTTATCAACAACTTGAAAATGAAATATACAATATACATTCAGCTTCAGTGATAGACAAAACCATTTGTAAGATGTTTTGTAGTTTTTTTTCCAATTTAATGCCATGGCGACGACAGAGGAATTATTAAGAATAAGTGCACTATTACAATTAAAAACATATTCACTTAACCGATAGTCACGTCGAGATCGTTATTAACACTGCTTTATTAGAGTTGACCGTTTGCAGTCATATTAATTGCGTGTATTTTAGTACACAAATTATTACAGCAACAACGACACTAGAAACAAATGAACTTGTATTTATTTCTACCACAAAACTAATTGTTTTAGCAATTTGGAATACAAAAGAACAAAGTGTCAACTGTATCGACAAAATGACCGATAATTAGTTTGTTTGATTTTGGTTATATAAAATTTAGGGAGTATTTTTCATCCATAAAATTGTTAGTTTATTGATACAATACATTAGAAAGGAAGTGTAGGTGCGTTGATACATTTTAAGGTACTATTTATCATTTTCATAGCGATCATATTCAATTCAGCTCTAAGACTATAGTTTAGTACAGTAAAACATAAGTTGTCGGTGTGATTTTTGTGTCTTAACATAACATCAAATATACATTCTGTGTTTATTTTTACTCAAAGACATTAAGCAATACAAACGAGTTTGTTGAGGTGCAAGTAAATAATATATCAGAAAACAAATATTGTGTCTAATAAATCATTGCCAATCTTCCCACACAAATATTTGAATGTTGTCACCCCGCCTAGTGTCGTTATGTCCAATAATATCGACGAATTCTTTAGTGCGACCAATACTTTTAGTTGTACTCGAGGTTATTGCCATTCATTGGTTTTTGTACTTATTCTGCAATTAGATTTTTAATATTGCAATATTCTTGATACAATGTTGGTTACATAAACGTGCTATGACGTCAATAACCTTACGCGTTATGGTAAGGTAAATGAGAAATAAATGAAGACATAAATGAAAACATTGCAGAGTTTTCAGACATGACCCGGAAACTTATCAGCAAGGATATTTTTCTTGACCGAATGGCAATACATGTTGATATACGTTCTGACATTTAAATGTCACATTACATGCCAAAGAAAAACTATGATAATTGTTTGAAAATTACTCTGTGGGTGATTGGCTCTCATTTTAATGTATGAGTTTTCTTCAGTAATCAGATAGTTTTGGTTTAAGTGACAATGATCCAATGATGAAGTTATTCGTTTGGTGACAAATATGTACCCAAAGAATATAAATATTGTTAAACAGTTCCATTATATTTGAATTTAGCAAACGTGTTTAATCAATGTCAACGTTGGTATCTAGATATCTAAGCCTGTTATGAAAACTAATCGCTAACGTCGCTCCTTTTTATATGTCAGTTCTTCAAAGCTGTGTTATTTGAGACATAGATGCTTCATTTACTGACAAGAGCAATACTGATAAACAATATCGCATAATATTAAACTGTCAGAAAAGAAGTAAATGAATAACCGTCACAGAATAATATAACATATACGGAGATAGACGACAAAAATACTTAATTTATAAACAGATTTGTTTTCAAATAATATATTTTCTTATGTTTATTTATAAAAAATATGTGAAATCTGATATATCATTTTGTTTTAAACTTTATAATTTCATTTTGAAATTCAAAATTAAGATTTACAAAATAAAATGACACCAATCCCTTAATGATTATTTAGTTCCAGTTCCAAGCAGTTGTGTAGCTCGTGTTTGTTCGATATAATTAGAATCATAAACGCTTGATAAAATTCAAATACAAATATATGTACACATGCATCAGATTAAGTTACATTCATCAGTGAAATAAATCAAAACTGAGTGAACACTGACCTGCATCTTATACTCCTCTCACAAAATTTTAAAAATGGCAATATTGAGTTCCAGTCAATGCGGTGCGTACCCACGCTCGTGTAATTTCACGGTCAACTTATATTGGTAATTAAAATGTGCCTTCAGAACTTCTGCTCAAAATATAATAAGTTCATATGATAAAGTAAGCTTTATCGATTGTAACTATGCTATAATGCGATTATGCTCAAAATTAAATAAGTTCCTATGATAAAGTAAGCTTTATCGATTGTAACAATGCTATAATGCGATTATGCAAGACTTAGTTTACTTGATCAATGTCTAGCCGATATGTCTCTTTTTCTTAATTTACATTTATCCTATTTGATAAACAATCATTACTTGGTAAGAATAGTCTAATCTTTTATAAAAGAACAAGAACTCCTCTGAGAAAATGCTCAATCTTAAAAACTAGATGATATTGTTAAAGAAAGCATTTATATCTCGCAGTTTATTACTTATGTCATAAACAGTATATGAAACGCGCTTATTGGTCAAAGAAATACAAGAAAACTTGGTAATTCACAAAGAATATAGTAACAGTTGTCTGACATTGCGTCATAAGTTGGGACCTAATATCGTTATGTCAAAACCGTCATTATATGTTCTATAAGTGGTGCATATCAATTATGTGCCCTTGCCTTTTATTCAGTATGCACCAACACATCGTACCTTATATTATGGTACAAACGATAAGATGGTATTATATGAGTTCTTACACTGGTTAAGCTAAAGGTTGGGAATATTGAATGTATTGCTGTGTAAGTAGACGAAGGTCATACACAACTTTTAAAAACTCTGTTTGGTACAGAGAAACCTACGACAAACTTCTTGCTGATTGGCATCTGTACAAAATGATACTATCTGAAGCTATACCAACCCGCAAAGGTATACAGACAGATTTATAACAAATTGTATGGTTTTGTGCATTAGCAATACACTATCTAAAACAGTGGTATACCTCGTCATCTTCAGCGTCATCTACGTTATTTCCAACAAATGTGCATATACACGATCAAAGCGTCAAAAGTGTATCAGATGTTTTCCAAAGATGATAAAATAATATTGGTAATATAAGCTCAAGTCTAAGTATTATGCACCTTTTGACTTAAATCTTGAGTCTAATCCTAAAACATTTTTTTATTCATGATTTGAAGATATGTTTACTTTCATTACTCTTTCAAATATGTAAAAAACCAAACATTGAAAAGTGATATCAAAGGCAAGAATGTGTCTGACATTATCATAATATAAAAAGCCATTGGAATAATTCATAAGGAGTACACCAACATTATATCGTTCAGGCATCAACTTCAGTCGCAGTTGACATTCTATGCATATATAATATACAATGTAAAAAGGAAAGCACATTTCCAGACAATATCAACGCGGACAAAATAAATCATATACCGTGATCATACTCCATTAGAAGGGATACAAATGAATATATAACACCAATTCACATAATGCATTGCAAAAGCAGACGATACAAAATCAATTATGAACATTAAGCGTATGGTCTCCATGCATATATATATCGTCGATTACGGTAATGTTGTAGCGCCAACTGCTAACATTCATTTTGTAAATGATTGTTTTAGTATAAGTGAAGTAATAACTATTTAACCACCTACCAGATTGCTATCAAAATCCTTAACACAAAATACCAAGACAATTTACATTAAACACATACCGTGAAATCTGATTTAAAACTTATGCTGTTGTATTCACTATTTAAGTATTCCATTCAATGCACAAAATGATTTTAATAAAACATTGCCGGTAAAAGTTGTCGAACAGGCTATTATCTTTGTTAGCTTGGACTTACGTCAAGCAATAAAATTGAAGCAAACACTGTTTTCACTTAGAATATAATACAACCTAAGTTTGAAAGACGAGTTTATTTGACTGTGATATTAAACCATTTTTATGGAAACACTGGACATCGATCTATGCAACCCGACATCATCATTGACTTATCCCAATTTCATAATCTTTTGTGTAATCTATCGTATCGAAAGAAATTCAATAAAGCAAACTTAAATGCATAAAATAATTAATCGTGTTAATATTATTTTAGTAGCGTATGAGAAGTAAAAACTCAACGGTTGTAACATATAACTAATAAGATAGATATAATCGAGTTACAATATCCCTAAGTCTTACTTTCATACTGTCACCTACATTCAAAGTGTTATATCAGATATTGTGGGCAACAATTACAGATTATTTTTGTCGCCACATGACACTAACAATATTTTCCGATTATATAATTATAACAAGTGTTATCCTGACATCCATTAACGACATAATATTAGATTAATGTCTCACCTACGCAATAATATTGTTCTTGCAAGACTAGCCAATATAACAGTATGGTTAAATCAGTAAAAACGCTGATAACAATATAGAGGCAGACAACAATTTATCCGTTTTGCATTTCTTGTAATTCCTTCCTGGCTTAATATCACATAAGGCTTTATACGTTTTACAATGAATATAATGGAATTCGTTATGAAATGTTTGGAGCTGTTTCAGTAGGTCTGAATATCCAATTACCATCTTATTATGTTGTGACATAAGTTTACAGCCACCACGACGTCCCAGGCCCTACTTCTAGTGATAAGCGCTTACAATTGTAACCAAAGAAAACATAGAAGTACCGCTTACAACTAAAATAAGTGCAATTCAGGATTGCCACTTACGACCAAAACTAAAGCTTTGTAGCGTGGTTGTGTGGCAAACGTTTGAATTTGTCATCTTATATTAAATAGATTCCACATAAGATAATGGTATTTTTTGCTTTGGTTATCATATAATAAGCAAATGTACGCTCTATATGATGGTTTAGTTTCTTTTATACTGAGTAAAATTGTTTTTGGGTTAGTTACTATAGTTAATCGCTTCTTGGTTATTTCTTTCACAGTAGAACAAATGACTTGCAAAAGTTCAGAGAAACAAATGAAGCTGTCTTAGTAAAATCTAGTATCCGTTAAATTGACTGGAAAACACAACAACAGATAAATTACATAGCGTAATGTATGAGTAACTGAACAGTACTTACAGTACCTAAATAATGCCAGTATACAACGATTAAATATTTTCCAGCTTGAACAAATAATCTAATGAGTTTACTGTAAGGCATTTCATTAATCAACCATCACAATAATAAATACTCAAAGTGCATTTAACTGCATTCTAATAACGGTGTCTGCGTATATTTTTTGTGATGCAGGTTTGTTCGGTCTTTCAGTAATTCTATAATACTTTAGGCATTCTTTGCATCACACATACTGTCTAAAAATATTGAAGCTTTATTTATATAGTGTATGTATGATGCAACATTGTCGTTTTGATACACGTTAGAAGATAATATCTTTAAGGTAACTTAACAACACATATATAAACCTTCATAAAACATATGTTTAAAAAATTGCATGTTCAAAAATGTACTTTACATTTAGCAATTCTAACATCTAAATGCTTGCAGTAAATATATTCACAAAACATATACCCTTGTGTCATATCATCTATTTATTAACTGTAGAGCTTATCGAAAATGTTTTAGCAGACATTGAAAATACCATTCGCAGTCAATTTCAGTTTCCTTGGGGACCACTTGACACTAACAACATTTGGTTATTCAATAATACAAAAACACGTCTCTCTTGATATCCATTTTTACAATATTATTAGCCAAGCGCTTCATCAAAAGTTTCCAAAACAGTTAAAGCAATGCGGTTTTGGATTTAAACAATCACATCGAATTAAATGTTTATGAATTAACTAAATTATTATCTTACTAACAGTGTATTCTTATATAAGATGCATTGGTTTGTTGCCAGTTTAGACGTTTATTATTCAAGTACTTACTATGTTTTGTATTTGAAATTAACACATTATTTTTTACTCAAATTCTTGAATTCAGTACATAATTCGATGTTTGTAGTCACTTCTTGTATATCTATTTCAATGTATTTTGTGTTAACTTCATGTTGTAGTTCTTAATGTCATTCCATCTTAATACTTAGCCAATGACTTAGACGATGCAGTCTAAAATGCGCTAGACTACCAAGTGGTCGATTGAATGAATTATAGCCATTTATGTAATTTTAAGTTCCATATGAGACTCATATAAATATTTTTATTTCAGGCTAGACTGATATAGTCAGACATTACAATAAATGTTTCAATTACAATACACATTTGCTAGAACAGGAAAAACTTTACGACACTCGATTTGTAAAGAAGATTAATTAATGGCTATCTGTTTCACATGATCTGCAAACCATTCTGGTAAATTAATTAAATGCAAAGTGTTGTACAGATGCATGAGGCTTAACCGATAATTAATAGACGGAAGAAAGTATTACTTACCCGAATGAATTATAAATAATGACGATCATGTGTCTAACTAGTGTCTCTGTAGTAATGCTTATTTTAGAAACGATCAAAACCATCTGTTAAATATCTACAGATGGATTATGATGCTCTGTCGTATATCATATTAAACATAGTGATCAGTATATCAATTAACCAATACAGTACCCTTTACATTTGGTAGTGTAATCAAACTATTAACTCGCATGTCACAAGAACGTTATGACACGATTTGTAAATGCAGCATAAATTTTGTTATATTTTATTTGGTTGGGGAGTAATAAAAGTCGACAATGCTTCCTTCATGAACCTTTAGAAATAACATGAAAATGATGTAGATGAATTAGTCACACTCCCTATGAGATTATATATATCGCAACTGCATATAACGATGGATGATAATGCAACATGATATTTGAATATCGAAAATGCGCTTGACGAATAGATAATCGCACAAAAAATACGTTAGAATAACGATCAAATATTTATAGCAAAAAGTATTTATATTTATATTAGATGAAAGGTTCATTGACATTGCTCTAATCCATGAACATATTTGGCTTAAACCATTGTTTGCAAATTAACTGAATGTTTACTTTCAACCCTTCGTAACACTTGATTGAGTTAATGAGTATGTTTTTAGAAATATTTCATAATTGAACAATTCTAATAAAAGACAATACATGACAAACATGAGATTAAAAGAGAATAACATCTCTTGATTCAAGTCACAAGGTCTTTTACTGATTTAAACATTTTTATTGCTTGTTGCATGACCTATGATAAAGCCAATCTGGTGAAGTATTATTACCATGGATTTTTAATAGTTAGTTTAAAAGTTAACACTCGCTGAAAAAATCTGGAAAATGTATGTTAAATGTATGTCTTCTGTTGAATTGCAACAAAGATGCTCGTTTTAAGTCAGATATATTTTTGCACCATATATATTTGCGTTTACGAGACATTCATTCCATGTGATCATTTTTCAGGCATTGTTTTGAAATAAATCAGGACATTCACCCCATTGGCTATTGTACAACGTCTTGTCATAAACTTGTTTAAAATTGTTTTAAGTTAATATCAATCAAATGAGAATTAACCAACGGTGTATAGATATAAAACCTACCCTAAGAATGTTACATTGAAAAAAATACATGAATATGGTAGATGTCCCTTGAGGTCAAGGACAATGTAAACGTTGGATTCATAACAAACAAAAAATGTACATGTCAAAGCGGTATTATTGCCAATAAATATTCACAAGAATGTTCACCGAAGCAGACATTTCTGAGACAAATTACAGTACAAGTCAATCATTCTGTATAATGCTGCGTTTTGTGACATGTGGAATTGATAGAACTCCAGACGTATTTGAGGAATCTATGATTGTTGACCAAGCAAAGACAAACAGAACAATGAACAAAAAATTCTTAAAATCACAATCATCTTCAATTCATTGCAAAAAAAGTTTTTCGGGTTGCACATTTTCTAATTGACCACGTCGCTATCGATTAACTTCATGATTGAAAGGTTTGCAGCTTTAGAGAACATTGAATGCACATTATTTGTCAAAGTGCGTTAATATAGCGATCATTGTAAATGAAAAATTTCGTTGCTTTTTTTCCGTTCATCCTTTATTACATATCGTGATAACGGATTGTATTGCGTGTTGTCAACATTACATATTGAAGTATGTATGGTCAAAGTATAATATTTCATCATATTACCAAAATTTAAATACAAATAATTGGTTATACGTTGAAGAATAATGATAACAATTTTGATTCGAACTATTATTAGTCTAACAAACACGGCCGACGACATCACGACATTTAAGAGTGGCTTTCTCTTTGTAGCTTAACTATTTGCTGTAATGTGAAAGCAATAGTTAAAAGTAACTTTTTTGTGAATGTACTTGGACAATAGATGATAATATCTACAGTACTGCAAAATATAACGAATTTGTTATGGAAGGTTTTGTGCTTATGATTTTGGCATTATCAATTTTAGTTATAAGAACACGATGTACTTAATTATTGAAGTACAAAACATGATGACAAAATCTAACATAACACGATTGGAATAATAACAAAAAAGTGCATGGTGTGTGTACGTCTATCGCTGTTGTCAATTACTCAACAGTTCTATATATGTGTAGAGTGTAGGTTCAAAATTCACAGAATGAAACAAATCAAATCACATGCAAAATTGAAGTAATAATACAGCCCTGCGTTCAGTTACCGCAAACGTTACAAAACGTTCCGTAACGATACATTCGGAACTCCTCGGCCATTCAATGCGAATAATCTCGGACATATTTAGACGCTATTTTGAAACTACCGGTGTTGAAGTAAACAAATATATAGTCGTTTAGGCATTGAGTGATGTTTCGTTTTTAGTCCGTAAATTTTGAAACATCACTCATCGCCTTAACGATCGCATATTTGTATATTAGATTAGATTGTTCGCAGCGAATGGCCTAGGAGTTCCGAATGTATCGTTATGTAACGTTCTGTAACGCTTTGTGTAATTGAACACGCTACTGGTGTATGATGTATCATGTTAAGTAAAACAACGTTAGTAAATATCTATCGTAAAGTGTACATATTTTAACAGTTTTGTGATTACAATATTTCGGATTTTTCGGAAAACTGCAACGAAATAAGTTGTATTAATGGAGAAAGCAAAATAACTATACATTTTTTAAGTTTATTTCAATTTAGTCTTAATGTTTGCTACGATGTCAACAGTATATTAAGTCGGTTGTAAAATAAGTAAAAAGTATACAATTTTTTTAAGTTTATGTAATGAAGCACTCAATGAAGTACACACATTCAGGTCATATTTGGTTTGAGTTCCTTTATGATATACTAAAAGTTAAAAAAATCCCTGAAGTGGTGAGCAGTTGAAATGTTATTTGCATATAATTTTTTAAGTTAAGGACAGACACACTGCTGATTTTTTTTAAATTTCAAACTTTAACTTAAATAGTATACATGTAGTTACAATCTTACAATAGCCGTATGTCAAACCTTTCAACAATTAGATAATTAACATGTTCAAGTATATCACAGTAGCTATACTAGTTTTTGTCTGAATAATCTGCGAAACTGTTGTAATTGTTGGTGATGTTTTCTGTGATACAATTTGAAAATTACGTGTCAAGTTAGAATCAGTGTGGGTGTATTCATCATTATCGTTTCCGGAACTCATTACTATTGCTTGTTTAGGGCAAACATTGTTGTCACGAAGTACGTGTCATACATGAATTTATTTTCTCACAGAACATTTTTTATTGTTTAATAGTGATCGCATCATGTAAATATCTTATCACGTGCTTTGAAATATATAAAAAATGTGCCAATGTACGTCAATATCTAGATGTTAAACAAGTTTAAAACGCTCACATTTCATTCACTTTTCAGATTGTCGTTATCGTAGGATTGGCCTACTTAATATTTCATCTAGTATCACAATGTCATACGTCGTTCAATATTGTTTTTGATTTTTTAATAAGTCGTTATCTTAACAAAATGAGTAACTTTCTATGGTATTGCTGTACGTTTAATACAATCACTTTTTTCATAAACGCATGTACACACAACGCCTGTCGTTATGTAACGGAGTTTTGAGACAAACTCTACTACGTGTTCATTGTTTGTTTTTGTGTGAATTGTTCTTCGGTTGCGAAGATAAAGTTTAATGTTTGTTTTGTGTGTGAATTGTTTGTCGATTTTATAACCATAAGTATGAAGATCACAACATACCCTGTAAGAGAATGTGTCAGACGGTTTGGAATTGCTAAATAAAAGATATATGGAATTAGCAACAATGTCTATGAATACAGACGTGACTGTGTTGTTATAATGATAAATGACTAGAAGATAATAGAGTTTTTACAATTCTAGACATATCAACATTGTCTGCTGTGTGGTAGTTATAAATCATGTGCGGCATACTGTCCTTGTATATATTTTACAACATATTGATACTTCCTTATGTGTCCAAATTATATTTAAACCTGTTTGTGTTTACAGTAATTTAAACATTGGTCATTGAACCAAATTACCATTTTTGAATTGCAATTGTAGCACTACTGTGTGGAAATAATTATAACTTTTACGACGCGTGGAAATAATGTTGTGATTTTAATCTATCGAGAAAATGTCAAACTTATCAGGTACATCAGGCAAACTAGCATAGTTTTTTACTCTAAAATAATTTTATCATATATTTGTTTTCGTTGTAAATGGCAAAAATTGGTATATACCACTGCGACGTTGCGGACTTTGTGACAAATATAAAAAAGGTTGCAATTTGATATTTAGAACTGCTGAGACATCTGTATGAGTTCCACTTGAAATATCATTACATGTGTTGATACAAGTTGAATTTCTAAGCATGTAAATAGTATCACAATAATTATAATAAGAACGGAAGAGCAAGAAAGTAAAACAGACAGTTGGTATCAGTATGTTAACTGATTTAACCATTATTGTCGTATAAGCTAGTCTTTCATTGCTCATTTTTATTGCGTAGGTGAGACGTTAAACTAATATTATGTTGTTAATGGATGTCAGGATAACACTTGTTTTGATCATATAGTCGGCAAATCTTGTAACTGTCATGAATTATCTGTAATTGTTGCCCACAATATCAGACAAAACACATTGGATGTAAGATAAAGTAGGAAAGTAAGAGTAAGGGCCTTTGATAATTGAATGTCGTAATTGGTATATTGTAAGAGAATGCAATAAGTCTAGTGTTATCATATCCTTTGGCATGTTTTTCTAATTATCAATAGCAGTTAAACTTATAATAAATTGCGTAACAGCTTATAATTTGGTAACATTGAGTCCTTTTTTAATGAAAGGTTACTAATGCTTCGACAAAAACTATAGAATTTAATTCAATATTATTTCTGCTAGAGAAATCAAATTGTTGTTAGTTATTATTTTTGACGCCTGTTTGTTCTAAATTTATATCCACATGACTAAAGGCAGATACTGTGACTTCCATACGTTTAAAGTTTTGTTTACAATTACATGTTTTCATTTTTTCATGACGGCTGAAGCCATGTACTTTGCGGAAATCAATAACTACTTTATCAATATCGTCCAGTTTTTCAAGGTAGACTATTTTCTTAGAGGAGTGCTGGATATTTTGTAGAAGACTAGTCTATCAAGTAATGATTGTTTATCAAATAGGATAACAGTAAATTAAGAAATAGAGACATATTGGCTAGACATTGACCAAGTAAACAAAGTCTTGTATAATCGCATTATAGTATTGTCGCAATCGATAAAGCTTTTTATCATAGGAATATGAGAAATATTTAAGTATCGGCAACAGTTCTGAAATGAAACGAAATAATACTTCGAATTTCTAATATTAATTTCGAAAAAATTGTAAGTGAACACAATCATAATTTGTGTTAAACGACATTCAGAATTGACCACATTGCGTCTGTAAACTGTAAATCATTACATTTTGTAATATTAACGTTTCTTTAATGCATACAACATTCCAGCATGTAATTAAAAGTTTGATGTGTTTTGTGTTTGATTAAAGTACACGAATGTTTAATTCCCACTGCAATACAAAGCCATTCAAATAAATGCTGGTTACCTAATGCTTACTTAAAACACTTACACTAGAAGACTTGCAATTAATTGCTATTGCGTTTAAATTAAGACAAGTACAAATTCTTACTCAATAAACGATGAATAAAATAATGCATGTGTTCTATTTTATAAATACTATTCAAAATAGCTGCTCTCCTCTTGCCTAACATTTGAGTTTCGTATAATTCTTGCAAATGAACAACACATTAAACATCTACATATAGGTCTTTGTTAAGGAAGTACTGAACATAGTCATGATTGTCAGTCAGTATATTTATTTTAGGAATACTTAATTATACATTTAACTGGAAACATTCATATACTCACCAATGTTTCGATTCAAGTCAATGACACTTTTAAATACATTATATTGATTATATAGTGTGGGTGCGGGTTCGAATCCCACCCGGGGAGGTTATACCCTTCCATGAAAATTTGACAATAATGTCGATTTTCCTCCATTGATTAGATAATATGGAGAAGTTTCAGCTCTTGTGGAAGGGTAGGTGAGTACTGGTTATAGACAATGGTCCAGGAAAGCTAGGTTAGGTGTGCTGGACGTCGTAAAATGACCTAAATTGTGTTGACACGGCGTTAACTCCAATAAATAAATAAATAAAAAGATTACATTGTGCCTGATTTTTTTTAGATAAAAATATTTGTTTCATAGAGATTTGTTATTATATTGTCTACTCCATACACGTTTTATTATGCAGTGTCTGATAATCATCTAGTTCTCGTCTGATAGTTTAATATCATGCTATATTTTTATCAGTATTGCTCTTGTCAGCAAAATGACATCTGCGTTTCAATTGTTATACCTCTAAAGAATTGTAATATAACGAGGTGCGATGTAAGCGAATTGTTTTCAAGTCAATTGTCTGGATACCATACAGAAATCTATTACGGAATGTAAATTTAATGAAATTATTAACAATATATGAATAGGCATTTGGTAAATACTTGTCGCAGACATATAAATTTTATCACACGAGCATTTACCCTTAAAGTCTGTACTTTTACTTCATGTAGATAAACACATACTTTAAATTCACAGCTGTGGATTCTTAGGTGTTCTTCATAGAATAAATGTATTATGGTGACACTTTGTTCTGTGACATGACATTTAATTGTAAAAAAATCACCTCTGTATTCTTTTGTTCTTATACTTACTAATTACCATTCATTGTTATTGCATAAAATAAGACCACTTTCAAACATATTACAATAAATTGTGCCTAGCACTGTAGCGAACTGTATCTTGTCTATTTAGTTTTTAGTGATGTTGAAAAACTAATTTGTTTATGTCTACTATCTTGTCATTACGTTTAATACACCACTATGTCTATGTTTGCCTCGTGCGTTTAGATATATTTCTTTACACCTTATCAATTATATTATCGTCTGATGACTGTATTACATGTGATATATAAGTTTGTTAAGTTTGCTAATGCGCATATGGCCTTAACACTATGTAGAGCATGTTTTTATGGTGAATAAATACACTGGTTAGTTCAGTTTATTATCATTAAGACAACCATATCAAATTAGGTTTTAATTAAGAAATAATTTACAGTTGTCTATATTTTGTTGTCTAATAAAACATAGGCACGAGTTGTGATGCGCGTATGATTAAATCACGAGTGCTTTAGCACGAGTGACTTAATTAGCGCATCAAACGAGTGCCTATGTTTTATAAGACAACAAAATATAGACGACTGTAAGTTATTTCGATTCTAACATCGCGAAATACATCCCTAGAAAAGATATATTTATAGAACTATTTTTAACTGTCAGAAACGCCATGCTGTTGAAATCCACCCCCAGTGCAAATGCCGAAAATAGCCTTTATTTACACAGTTCTCATTGATAATTGTTTCTAATTCCAAACAAATAATAATACAATCTTAATTATAAAAAAAGGAACCAAAAACTAAATACGAATTGTCATAGTTTTATTTGTGTGTAAAACATCATTCTTTAAAATAGGCGCCGTGAAATAAACATTCGACCTTGCCCTTAGTGAGTGTCATTTTATAGACAATCCCAGAAATTTAGTCCGACAAAGTTATCTCCCCTGATTACTCTTCAAATCCGCCATTAAGGTACTGAAGAAAAATCGATATGAAATGCAGACGTAAACGTTGATAATTATCACTAAGTGTCCCTTGATTGGACTCCTAGTGTTATAATGATGTATTTAACAGATAAGATCATACAGATCCGACAGACAGTGGATTAACTTGTTACATGATATTACATAATTGACCATCACAGAATATGACACCATATACATTGTAATTAATTATGTCCTATAATGTATAAGTACTAATTGAAAAAAAAATTGTGTGCAAAATTAGTGATGTAGGACTTGTTTGTGACCTGTTTTCATATACATTAAAAATTGAATATTTGTATGACACTATTTTCCGTCTGATCCTAAATACATCAGCTAGGTGTCTTATTAAAATGAAAATAGATGACACTTTAACGAAAGTTATGCGATTTTTGTTTTTGAAGGATTTGTCTTAATGATTTTATTGACTCAGACATAATTATAGTTGAAATATAACTTATGATAATATACAGATTAGTCTGAAGAAAACAATCAGAATTAATTTCAAAATGCTCAACTTACTATGTGCAATTGTCAACTTCACCTTGCGAAGGATTGTAAGAAGAGATATCTGGTTGAATTTCTTAAAATCTTATATCCTATAAAAATGGTGATTTTACGGCCACAGACAGCTTAAAATAGCTTTTCAATTTGAACTTATGATTTCATTAAAAAAATGATTTTTGCTGAAGTTCCGGCTTTTATTAAGTATAAAATGAATACATAGCATTTTGAGCGATATTTAGCTATTTATCAAATTAGCTATTTAAGACAAATATCACGGATATTTTTTTTCTGCTAATATTTAACTCCTTTAAAATGTAATTAAGTAAGTTTTTTTTGCTTATCTGATGTTATTTCACTGAACTACATCATGTTCTGTCGAATATTTAGATTAGTTTGGAAAATAGCAATTTTAAGCAGCAGGTCGGATGTTACGAAACTTTTCCTTTTTGCTATTTTTCATTTAAATTTATTTATTTTTTATGTTTTGGTTAATTTAATATATTGTCACATTAATTCATTGATCAATATGCCTAGGTTTTATATTTTCCATATTAATAGCTATTTTTGGAGGTGGGGGAAAGACAAGACACTTTTTTCGACTCACTTATTTTTTTTAATTATAGAAATAACAAATTTTACATTATTTCAATACCACAAAAAGTCATGAAAACTTGAACTTGAGTCATTATTGAGTGATATCAATATTTAGTTACACTATCATGTTTTTTATCATTAAAAATTTAGTTACTAGTACAAGATTTTTTCTAAAATTATTAAGCCAGTTACACTCGCACCATTTTCATTTCCTTTGAATTAAAAAAAAAACAAAACACTTTCAACTGCAAAATTGTTATAAGCAAAGTTTTAAAACATGAAATTTTCTATAAAATGTTGATATAAGATTTTAATTAAAAGTTTACTTGCTCCCAAAAACAGCATTTGAAAAATAGGTTTAAACTGATTCTTACGCATTACACACAAAAATGGCCATTTTTCGACACTAGAAATTAACTCTTAAACCTCTTGTGATATTTGAACATTTTTTTGCTCACACCCGTAACATTAAGTCTTTATGATACAAAAGTTTTTTTCACCATTTCAGTTTTTATATTTCAATTTATGCCGTAAAAAATGGGGAAAATACTGTGCAACAGACCTTATCTATTATAGCTGCAGAAGGAATCTTCAGTACCTTAATGGCGGACGGATCACGTGACCACAAAATGGCGGCGGTCTAATTTTCATTTCTGGGATTGTCTATATACACATGATGATGTAGCATTTAAGTTCGATGTTTTTGACGGAATATTGCAAATACTGCTTAAATAATTGGATGTTAACTGGATGGTAGTGTGTTATCAGACAGTTTGATGCAGAAGTTTTTAAAAGGTTGGATATAAATTGGATTTATGAACGGGTTCCAAGGAAGAATAGATTTTCAGAAAATCAGCACTGCTCGTGTCAGCTTGGATGATTATGAACTTGAAAGAATACACGTAGCCAGTTCCATTATATTATGCTATGCACAGTTTGGCTTTAATTAAATGGTCAATCTTTGTATTTTTCGTATAATGGCTGGCATGATCGTCGGATGAAGGACAGGATGAAATGAGACAGCGGAACCGGGAAATGCTGGGACTTAGAAAACATCTTGAAGTAGGTCTTTTTATGCTAGAATCGTTTTTAACTCAATTTATACCATTTTCGTTCAAGTAATAAGGTTAGTACATGTTTTACATTTACTGACATGTTCCAAGGTTCTGTTAAAGTCAACCCTTATAAACTCGGGCGCTATTTTCGGCTTTGCTCATTTAACGTGGGGAGTAAAATTTCAACAGCCGTCACGAGCTATATTTTGTTGAATAATAAAGCATAGATGACGTCACATTAAATAAAGAGTGAAAGCGCACGTGCCTACGTTAGAATAGTATATAAAATATTGCTTTTATAATGATACTAAATTACAAAATCTGAGAGTGTTCCTATGGCTAAGTGCAAAACATATTTTATTCTTTAGTTTGTTGTGTGTGAATTATAAGTCAAATTTGTGTTGGCTCACAAAACATATATGTCAATGGATAAAAATGTTGAAAATGAATCTAAATGAACTCGAAATGCAAACTAGTATATATAGATATAGCTATAAGTAAAATGTGCAGTAAATATGATAGCATACTACTAATTTCAATGACATGTAATATAACCGTGAGCTATGTCTGTGTTCACTCTTTATTATCTCTAAAATTCCTTATAAATCTTCGAGTCAGACATTGTAATAACACATGAAGTGTTGGTATTATCTTGTAATTCACATTCTCAAGTGTTTATAACCTGCTCATATAGCTTGACGCTATCTATAACAAAACAAAGACAATCTATGATTAATATAGAAGCCATGTAGTCTATTCATGAAGGTTGTAATCTAGTGAATGGAATAAAGAACTAAAGAAATAAAAAAACTACACGTATAAAAATGTTCTTACTAAAAGAACACATATTAAAAATTCAACTTTTTTATCTTATTCTATGGCATTTTAAATGCAAAAATGGCTGTTTTCCGAGTGAGTTTACTTAATTACTGAATGTTGATGCTATTTTATGTAATTATTGTGGTATATATAACATTTTATAGATATTTACTAGTGTTAAAATCAAAACCCTTTCATTTGGTACTCCCTGTTAGTATTATTTAGTACAAATGAATAACTTAGTGATCCAGATTTGAAATGATTTTATTCATAATATATATGAACGAAATAGGATTTATCACTCTTAATGTGTGCATAATATTCGAAGAGAAAATCTCTTATGTTCAATAGTATTGTTGCCATATGTTGATGGATCGAACCCTCACACATGACTTTCAGGTCTCTGGCCAATAAAGGCTAAACACTTATAAAACAAATATAACGGTGTATAATGATAAAATGATTTTTTCGAACGCACGGATTGATTAAACTTCACAAACATGGTAAAGCTTAAAGTCCAAAAATTACTGACAGTAAAATGGCAGCAGTGCACTGCGGATAAAACATTATACATAAAACTATTTTTTTTTGTATATAAGAAATAGGCAATTCACTTTAGTTTATTTGCAGAGATAAAACTATTTTTACATCACACTCATCTATTATCTTAATATGCAATACAAAAGACACTCTATGAAAATAGAAGCAATTGCCATTTGCCAGTGTCAAAAGACACTCTATGAAAATAGAAGGAATTGCCATTTGCAAGTGTCAAAATACACTCTATGAAAATAGAAGCAATTGCCATTTGCAAGTGTCAAAATACACTCTATGAAAATAGAAGCAATTGCCATTCGCAAGTGTCAAAAAGACACTCTATGAAAATAGAAGCAATTGGCTTTTGCAAGTGTCAAAAAGACACTCTATAAAAATAGAAGCATTTGCCATTTGCAAGTGTCAAAAAGACACTCTATGAAAATAGAAGCAATTGCCATTTGCATGTGTCAAAAAGACACTCTATGAAAATAGAAGCAATTGCCATTTGCAAGTGTCAAAAAGACACTCTATGAAAATAGAAGCAATTGCCATTTGCAAGTGTCAAAAAGACAATCTATGAAAATAGAAGCAATTGCCACAATTGTGGTGTTTAGCAATTTACATAAAACAGACGTTGTAGTACATGGCGATGTATGTCTTAAATTGTTTGTTTTCTAAATGAATTGTGAACTATACCCATATCATACTGTACATAATGTTTACTACTGGAGACTTTTATATGCTTTTACATGCAAAATTTATTTTGTCTATCATTAATTGTATTTATATCAATAAATTTCAAAGCTACGTCGCCAAAAATATCCTGTGGTAACGTTGAAGGAATGTCATATGCTTTGCTACACTCGTATGATTACAAGATATTATTGTAATTATTTAAGCAATTATATTTCTGTATTATATTAAGTAATTATTTCAATAAAAGTATGCAATAGTAATAAACTAGAGCTGATACAAATAATGAGATAAATAAATACAAAACAGAGACTATTTTTGCAGATGTTCAACCTTCATCCGGAGACAGTATGAAAATAGATTAACAGAGAAGCATTATTTTCGAACCTTAGTCTAGTATTCTAAAACAAATTGCAGTCATTCTATCTAACATAATTGCATTGGAGACACCGGTCGATAAGGACATTTGTATTGTTTTCTTAATTTTCTGCCGTTATTATTTTCGCGAATATTTATGACCCAATAAAACCAGTTGGTTTTTATGTTAGCATGCTTTTGTTTTTAGAAATGATAACAATATGCGTAATAACTGATGATTTATTTATTTGTAATATTTTTACGCTTTTTTATTTTCTTCAATTTGTGTGCAATTGTTTCATCATGTTTGTGACATAATTATTTGAAGTTCCAACTTTCTATTCATTTAGTCAAGCTTGCTTGCTGCAGGAAATTAGCAAAACTATAGAAAACAGGCGATCGATTATAGACTACGTTCTCAGTTATATGTATTGATATGACCATAACTATTGAAAAACAAAAATTCTAAAACAAAAGTACTTTTTTTGTAAAATGTATGCAAAAAATATAAAGCCACAAATGATATACAACTACCACGAGGTAGACAATGATGTTATGTCTAGAATTGTAAGAACATTATTATCTTCTTGTTTTTTTTATCATTATAACAACACAGTCATGTCTGTATTTACATATACTATCTCTGATTATACCCCCTTAAAACTCTGTTTGGGGATCGGTTAGTCGTTCGGCAGTCTGTAGCAATTACTTGTCGTCTAATTGTACAGACTTGTATAAAACTTTACACGTAAAATGGGTATCAAGCAGACATAAGAGTATATTACGTTTTGTAACAGTCCATTGATTTTTTGCAGCGTTAATTTTTTCCGCTCATTTCTTATGCACCTTTTGTACGGATTTAATTTAAACTTCACACATAGAATGGTTATATAGCAGACATATACGTATTGTCTTTTGGTTACGGTTAATTGATTTTTGAATTATGGTCATTTGATGAACTATCTTGTCTACTTAATTTCTCATCATCTACTACTAGAAATATTTTACAGTTTTGTTTCTTTGTCTACTTTATGCTTTTATTTTGATGAGTGTACAGTAGAAAATACAAAAACACCTCATTAAGTTTAGTTTATTAAGCTCCTTTCTCTGTAACGAATAGCAATAACTGGACAAAGACCTGTTAGGGATATCAATCACATTCAGTAATAGGTCTGGTTTCATCCATTTATGTTTTATTAAGCAACCCCAAACTGTGTGACAATGTGTCAGGAATGTTTTTAAGGCAGGTTGAGATCTTTATGCTTATAATTCTGTATTTTAACAACAATAAAATACGCAAAAAGCAATAAGCATGTGGTGTAGACAAGATTAAAAAAGTTCCGTTTTATAATGACACAACTGGTGTGTTTGTTTGTTTGTTTGTTTGGGTTTTACGGCGCACCAACACGAAAAGGTCATATCGCGCCGACAACTGGTGTGTACAATTGATCTAGATATCAATAGTTTTTATATTAAACGACACTTGTACTTAATACTTTAAACATATTTGCACCACGTTGTAAATAGACAAACTTATTTATAGAACTAAAACATTTATATCTAGATGATGAACAACACATGCTTAATATACTTCCTAATGCCTTTTTATGTGCACTCATTAATAAAGCATAATCAGCCAATTAATATAATCAATTTTCTTTATTATCATTTTATTCAAAATGAACGTTAATTCCACTCATTGGATATGTTTTCATAGTCGTGAACGAAATAATATCGCACACTAAACTACTTTATCGGAAATTTCAGGGATTAGCATTGACAGTGTAGATGAACTTATTGTGGATAGAATAGAACCAATGGATCTTTGAACAGCATAAAGAGAGTAGTTGTCAATCCTGCAATAAAGCCATCATGTTTGAAAAGACTGAATGATGTTTGTGTGTTATTCAAATCAGCATACTATCTGGTTATTGACATACATTGACTAATTAATCATTTCAAAGCATGCGATAGATGCAAACAACATGATTTGGTGATTAACACCAAGTTAGTGAAGGTAAACATTTCATGACAAACTGATAAATGCATCCTATGCTTTCCGAAATATTACGATCTAAATGCGTCTGGAAAAATATTACACTAAAATTATTTGTCGTGCCTGTTAAAATTGCCCAATGCCATTTAAGGACAGTGTAATTTCCGACAAAAGATATCGTACAAAATAGCAATAAAGAAAATGGACTCATTGCTTTAATTTGCTACACTATCTCGTCCTTCCTCTCCGAACAAATGTGTCTGGTCAATATCGAAGAAATGAAGTATTGTTCTGAATCATCGTGAAATTAAATGTTAATCTATTTAATCTTTTTCTATTCTTTTTTCTGTTTCTATTTTAAATGTGATTTATTATTTTAAAATCACGCAATGTTAAGTAATCGAGTAACGAATTGACTATTTGAAGCTAAATTTATTCCAACATAATCATTGTAAATATACGGTATAACACTATTTTTACTATCAGTAAATATCAGTGAAAACATAATGGTATTGAAAACAAGAAACATAATTGCTTGTCGAATATTAACTGTTCGGGCAAAGGGGCTACAATATTTAAAGATGTACATACTGCATATAATTGAGACAAAATGCTGTTTTGAAACAAATTTAAAGAATATAAATTTGTCAGACACGCGCTTATAATTTGTTGAACTTTTGATCATTTGACTTCTCTATCGAGAAATTCAACATTGGAAAACGATAATTGAAAGTATGTGACAGACGGATAGGAAAAGTCAGATAAATGATATAATAAACTGTCTATATTATATACAGATGCAGACACGACTGTGTTGTTATAATGATAAATGACGGACAGATGATGGTGCAGATACATCAACATTGTCTGGTTGATGTGAGTTGATTCGTATGTGTAACACTATTGTCTTTTTTTAACTTGACTATATATTTATCTATTTTATATAATGAACGATAAACAATTTTATTACGCATTATATTATTCATTACTTATAAAGTTTGATTTATTACCGTAATTAAAAATCCAGACCAATGGTTAATAATCACTTTTATGTTAAATGTAGGAAACCCTGAAATGATAAATGAAAAAATAAATAAAATAATATTTTTTGAATTTGAACTTGGTTTGCTAATTTAAAAACAAAAATGGACTATTGCATAATTTTAATACATGTGTATATAAAATAGTTGTTTATGTCGCGGAAACGTAAAAGTTCAAATGCTGTCGTTGGTTATGTAAATAGAATAGAGGAACCCCACAAAGTGTGTTTGGCACTCTTGAAGTGTACGTCGTTTTTGTATACATATGGCACTCCAAAAAACTTAGTAAGAAATGATGACCATACACTATAGAACTTATTTGGCTTACATCGTAAATTGTAATCGTTTATTTATTTTAATCTTGTTCATTACAATGACAATCGAACAATTATTTTTCTAGTAATGCAATGTAATGAAAGTCTTATATTTTTTACATTACATATAATGGATTTGCCACTTAAAGAAGTCAATTTATAAAATTCGTCTTTGGCATTATTTGTTAGGTTCATTATTAACCTCCGTAAACACAATAGTTTGTATTTAAGATATGGTAGTATGATAAAATATTATTATTTAGTATGTAATGTTTCCAGCACGAAAACATCAGCACTACATTATCACGATATGAACATATAAATAAAGCAACGGCCTTTTTAAGTTCTTAGTGATAATATAAATTAATGTAATGGTAACATTTGAAGCACCAGTACTCTTAACACTTTGAAGTTTTGGCACATAGTAAATAAGGATCTATACTCTACAGCTGTCTATCGATATGGACTATCGCTTCTGTCATAAAGGTTTGAGTACACTATAAATTATTTGCTGCCACTGAATACATTTCTTTGAACTTCACACGTGTCTTCAAAGTTTGCGTTTGCAATAAATTGAAGATGATTGTGATTTAGAAAAAAAATGTTTGTTAATGTTATTGTTCTGTTCATCTTTGACTGGTCAACAATCATAGATTCGTCAAATACGTCTGGAGTTCCAACAATTCCACATGTCACAAAACGCAGCATTATACAAAATGATTGACATGTACTGTAATTTGTCTCAGAAATTTCTGCTTCGGTGAACAATCTTGTGAATATTTATTGGCAATAATACCGCTTTGACATGTTGGTTCTTTTTTGGTTGCATTGTTCTCATTGTCCTTGGCCACCGGCTATATATGCTTTAAGTTTCATGTTAAATCCTACGTGCTGGTTTTATAGCATAAATTATTGCTTATTGCAGTCATAAGCAAATGTTCTTGTTTCTTTTCACACTTATTATCATATGTCGAGGTATTGATTCCTCGGAAATGTTTAATTCATGTTTATAATCATTTGCTAGAAATACTCGAGCATTTCACCATTGTTTGTACAAATAGCAAACATTCAAAATGATGTACTATTTTTAAGCATATTTATTGAAAACAATTTCATTTAATTGATTTATTTCCAACGCTTTTCACCACAAAACACCCGGTGTAATGATTTTTATTATATTTTGTTTTAGCTATATATTGTCAGATCAGGTCAATACATGAAGGTAACTTCTGCTTTTTCTTTGTATCGTTTATCAAGGAGAAAAAATATATCTGTTACATGAAATGTTATGTACGTGTATGTTAATTGTTTTAAAAAACTCTAATAATTAATATAATCGTTCAAATCAACAAATATACAGTAATGCATACTACATTTACTCAAACTATTCCAACAACTGTCTTGATGTAATTTTTTCATATTTAAACTCGTATAACATTTCAATACCATAACCTATTTGACCATTTACACTGACGATTATGCCTTTATAATGCACCAGACAGTAATTTAAGTGGATGAACGAGATAAAGCCATTTGCGTCACTTATATTAAAATTAAAAAGAATTATATAAATATTGTTTTAATTCCAGTCTAGACTAAAGTGGAAAGATGTTATATTAAATGATTCACTTAGAATACAGAACATTCCGATCATCGACTTGTAAAGATGATTAATTCATGATGGTTATTTTCATATGTTCTTCGAACCATTCTACTTAGTTGACTATATAAAGTACATAGTACAAGTGGTACAATCTGTATATACAAACAGTATTAGTAATTCACAGATGCATAGGTTAGCTGAACATATAATCAAATTATCATGCCTAGGACGTGCTTCTCTATGGTCTTGTTTTAATGCATGTTTCAGAATCAATAGAAACCATTTGATAAATATCTGCAGCTGATTATATAATATATTTGATTTATATTCGTTAATCAAAGGGTAAAGTAAGCAACTATTGTAGCTAAAGTCAAATACAAGATAATATTGAAGATGTCACTGGTGTTGAGAAACTTTTTGTGGTTCAAATAGCTTCAAAAATTCTTCCCTCAAGCTTCGTGGGAACCAAAAACGTATCCCTGTTAACCATTTGTTCCCATAACCTTATCAACGCAGTTTAAAGAAAGCGATAACCTATTTATTGGATACAAACTTAGTGTCATCACGTCATCGGTACATTTTAAGTAAATATTAAATAAAAACGGACACTAATTAAAAGTTATTATCGTCGTATAACATGAACAGAACAATAAAGATCTCAATGAAATCTATACTATGAACTTCATTAGGGTGATAAAAATAAATTTAAGAAATCTAGAAAAGATATATTGGGCCGTTGAACCGATGTAACAAAATAAAGATTTGTATCATAGGTCATGTATCAATGAACTTTTGATACTCAATTAAAATATTTACAACGTATGAATTATGGATATCGTGCGTTTCATATCAAAATGACGTATGCCAAATTTAATTTGTTCTTTAACAAAATTTTCAAACAATCAATAGAATGTTGCGTCTCCACTTAATACAAAGTGAAAAAGTCTGTAAATAAGTACATTATTCATGAACATGGCTACACAAAGCTCAAAATAGGTATTACATACAGTATACACAAATGTCTAAATGAGTTCCTTGAACTATTTTATGAGTTGGCTGTTTAGTAGATCATCAAATTTCCATCTTTAATTTCATTTCAATAATAATTAAGTGCGGTAGCAAAACGATCAGTTAGAATTTTAAACGTGCTACTTAATAATTGTTTTGAAAGATTGTCTTCGTGTATGTTATGATTGACCATCCGATTTTTCCAATAATATTTTCCATTGTGTACACAGAAAATATTCTGAGAAAAAGTATTCTTCACATTCAATAGCTTTATATAATTCTTACGTTTTGTTTAAACAGTGATTTGTCAAAAATGTTACACTGCAAGACAGAAACTTTAATGCTTACCACTTTTTGGTGGAAAAAAAACCATTAGGTCATTTAAAAAATTATTGATTCGCCCTCCATAACAAGATTTACCAAATGAATGTAATATTTCTACTTTAATAAACATTAATTTTACAATAATTAATGTGATTCCAGTGAACCATAGTCCTGAAAATGTGTCTCGCATTATATTGTTCTCATGAAAGCAGACTAATAAAAATCAAATACCATTTGCACTCGTATGGTAGTGTCTAATAAATCTACTCGTTAGTTAAGGCATTGCTCTGTATATATTTTCATTTGTACGTCTGTAGTTCATTATACCGATGCAATAATTGCAAAAAAGTGATTAAAAGTATCGACTAATGTATTGAATATAATATAAGAACACAAATACAAAATTTAGTAACTGCTAATAAATCAAACATCTGAATTGCGACGGATCAATGTACATCGACATCTATGATTATACGTCAAGCTGTCAAAGTTGACGCTTCTATGACGATGTGCGCATACTATTTTATAAGAAATAGCTATTTACAAGTTAAAAGTATAAAAAATTATAAGAAAGAAGAAACATAGGAAAAAGAGTGATAGGTCCACTAAGATGTGCAGTACTGAGCAGCTGGGAGAACAGCAGTACCATAGAAGGTCAGGGTTTCTAGCCCCTTCTTGAAGGATTCCAATCAGGTGACATCAGCAACAGATGCCAGGAAAGAGTATCAGGAGAATTCCAATGTAAAATTTTAGAAATTAATAAAAAGTCATTAAAATGAAAAATAATTAATTTCTCGTATTTTTATTTAAGTAAAATCCGATGTGATAGTTAAAAAACCAATTTCGCATTAGTTTAACTATTTTCAAAACACTTGATGAATTACTAAGTCATTAATACTGTGATAATTATTACCAAGAGAAGAATAAATGTTATTATAATTTAATGACAAAATATTGTCAGTGTCAAGTGGTCCCAACGGACATAAAAATTGACAGACAACGATACCTTCAAAACTTGACAAGTACATTTGACAGATATACACTTAATTAAAAGAGTATGCTGTGACACAAGGGCTTCAAATCTATGATTATATGTACTACAAGTATTCAGATATATGAAATGCTTCTTAATCTTATATCTAATCTGAGTGACGGTGACCGTGTTACATTTTCATGGTTGCTTTTTATTAACAATCATACGTATATTCCTACGTATAGAATATACCTATTTAGCTCATATATTAGCATACGCTTAGACTGTTTTCTTTTATGACAAAAGCATACACATCGTTGAAGCTTAGTAAAATTTACGGTGAATACATCGGACTAATTGATCATATAATAGTGTACATTGTAAATTGTTTTAAAAGTTAATTCTTCATTGAGTATATTATTTGCAAACACCAATGTTTTGTATTTTAGACATTGGATAATATCCATATCAATTTTAAGCTATACTTTTCTATCACTAAGAACCTTGTATAACAACAATGTGTCCTATTGATGTCTGTTTATCGGTATTAGCTTTTGTTTTATTGAAGATTTAGTGAACAGTCATGAAAGATAAGTAGTATTTGTTTCAGTATTTGTCTACAATAAGTAGGGTATTATTGTCAAAGAGCATGTCATTTAGATACGATAGAAGTATTGTCAATTTAAATAACATACAACATAATGCTTATATCAGGCTTTAAAAGAAAAAAAAGTGATTCTGATTTTATATAAATTTAGATAAAAGTTTACTTGAATGTATTTTTAGTATATGGAAAGGCATGGGTGATATTTATTGGCGTTCATGTTCATCAGATACAATTTATTAAAAGTTAACATAGCAGAGGTGGGAAGTAAAATGATTAAAGAACATTTGAACAAACAGTCTTAGCGATGCTAACATTTAGTGTATTAAACATTTGTCTCTATCTATCTGTACGTTGTAGTTTCCTTGAATAAGCAGCTTTCCTTGCGTGTTCTAAGCTAAATGTAACATCTCATTCATTATAAGACAAAATGACCATTATCTATCGAAATGACAGTATTACATTCTATTTTATATCGGATTTGATGACCGGTTTCTCCAAGATAGGAAGATTTCGTTTCCATTAGTTTCCTAAGAACATGATACTACTATAAACAATATTAATGTAGAGTTTCTAGTCGCAAAAAACCAAATGCTTCTTTTTACGGTAGCCTTCTCTGGATGATAAAGAAACTGTAAGAGTAGTGTTTTTGAGAACGTTTACAAACACTATTAGTAGAATTTGTATATGTAGTCGACACTTTTAAATAGTCTCATTATCAAAAGTAACACTGTTTTGTGGCCGCAATACCATTTATCTATTTCAAACACACCTAATTAACAAGATTGTTTTAAATAAATGCAAATAATGCTCAAATATGTATGTTATTTATTGCATGAAAGTAGATTAGAAACCGAAAGTAGACTTTGGTTGTCAATACTTGAAACAATAGTTTTAATCACACTAATGAGTATGTTTAAGATAAAGTCATATTATAGAATATTTTAGAAAATTACTCTGGACAAGACCATTAAGCTCAAAACTATTTTTGACCAGGTAATTAGGACATTAGCGTATAAATGAATATAATATGCTCTCATAAAAGTACCCATTTTTTTTAGAAATGGACACTTGGTCAAACTTAAATTTAGAAATCAGAATGGTTTGAAGTGTTTATTGTGTCCGCTAACATATGTTATTTTGATAACTATGTAGTTGTAAAAAGGGTTTTCAAGTCTAGAGTAAATAATTATATATTCATATAGTGGTTTTAATTTCTTTGTACTGGCAATATATCATAGACATATTCTGAAATCGTGTTGTAAATAAAACATATCACATGTAAGCATATTACTTTTCGTGATATTGTTAAATTGTAAAAGTATGCTGCGTATTTATTTTTCAACGAAATGTAATTTAACCATTAGTTATGTCTGTGTTCACATTTTATTATCACTTACGTACACTTGTTATTAATCTGTGACTCAGACTTAGTAACATATGTAATGTTTATATTATCCTGTAATCCATATTATCCTGTGTCTCTCACCTGCACACAAAGCTTTAAGGCATATAATTGTAAATATGCAAGCAATATTTCATGTATACGTCCTATGTAGTAGTAGTCTTAAGATTTAGTCGAGATAAAAATCTCTTACAAAATCGAAAAAGAAATTTCCTCAATAAGTGACAGTTGTTTTGTCCTTTTTAACGTTTTTCAATTACTTGATACAATGGTAAAACTGTTCATCATGGGTTCGAGCCCAGGCCTTCGCACGGCGTCTTTGTGAGACCATCGCCGATATGCAGGCCTACAGTTATCATGTATTTATATTTAATTGTCAGCGTCACCTGTAATTAATTTTTTCACATCGTAGATTATCACCGCTTCAATCAATTTAATTATAGTAGATATTAATTTTGAACCTCGACAGAAGTGAAAAAGAATAAGAAAACACGAAATTATAAAAGCAAATACTCATAACACATCAATGTTTTTTTATACACAATGTTTGTATATTACGTATTTTGGTACTTCTGTAGTTATTATCTATGACAAATTACAAATTTCAACTTTAGAAGTATCTTGGCTTGTATAGAATTCATCAAGATCTAATAACAAATATTTTACAGTAACCTTTGCCATATTAGTAAACACCAAACTGTAATAATTTGAAAGTTGTAGACTTTTCATTCCAAGAGTATAATCATTTTTCATTCTTTGTCTAAATTCGTTGCAAGAAATTGTCAAATTATCGCAGCAAGACTACTTTCTTTATGAAATTAAAGTTTGCTTACGCATAAATAATTTCGGATAGATGTTTTTATTGCACCTTCAGTTGCTAAAGTATGTTAAAAGCAATACGTGAGAATAAAGTTTTCCTCCATTGTTTTAGTAAAAAATGCTGTAACCTTTTGTATGTATACACTCAAGCAATCGAATTATTACTTATCCAAACAAAGATAAACATAGTTAGTGCACCTAGTGAGTGCACATACTGCGTTTTGACAAAAATTATAAAGTAGATCAGCAAATGTACTTAGTGCCGTCTCGTTTCATGGTTATTCATTGTTATTGCACTTAAATCATTTATTGCCCTAAAAGCATTAGATACTTTCCATTTTTTCGTGTCAAATATTGTATTCGTAATTTCCTCTTTCTCTGTAATATGTATAAATCTTGTTATATCCATATCTGCTAAATGTACTCAAATGTACTCTTTTTTCTTAACACAGTATCCATAACTGTGACAAGTTCTGTTATTAACCAATTGTTTCGTTCTTGTAGAAACGGTATTTATTTGAGTTCGCTACATTGGGCAAACGTTCCAAATTTTAACTAGAAATAATAAATACATGTAAACATATTTAACAAGTTACATAAAACATGAAAAAACTAATGTGCACCAAGACCAATTCATGCGAATTGCAAACTTCAAATGTGTACAATGCAGATAATGCCCAATGTGATAAACAACTAACACAAAGCAGACAATGTTGATATGTATAGAATTGTAAGAACACCATTATCTTCTTGTCGTTTCTCATTTTAACAACACAGTCACGTCTGTATTTTTATATAACAGTGCTAATTTCCAATATGTTTTATTCAGCATTCCTAAACCGTCTGACACATACTTGTTCAGAGCGTGTTGTGATCTTCTTTACACAGGATGTCAGGAAAGTATTATAAGCACTTGGCCAAATTTAAACGAATTGACTTCGCACATGCAGTATTGTTAATTTAAAATAACCAAAAGATGAGCACTACCACAATAAAACAAGATGAGCACGATTGGGTCAAAATGTCTAATTAAAAAAATTAAAGGGCTTAAAACGTTTCAAGAATATTGCTAATCATCTGCATGTTTCTTAAACGAGTTCCTCTTACTCGTTTGTTGTCTAATAGTAAAGGATATATTCTTAGAACAATGATAGTCTCTATTACTCAGTGAATATATGAGACTGGTTAAACGTCCTTGAAATATCCAGATTTTTGATGATTTTGCAAGCATAACTTCACACATGCAGTATTAATAATTTCAAATAACCAGTAGATGAGCACTCTCTCAAAAGTATATTTTGGCTCGTTATGGTCAAATGTAATATTAAATATTAAAAATTACGAGTGTCACTTGTTTGTCTGATAGTAAAGGGTTTCGCAAATATCCAATTCGAAAATTATGGTATCTATTGCTCAATGAAGGTAAAATACTTGTTTAGCGTCCTTGAAGTAAACAGGATTTTTATTGATTTTGCAAACATAAATTATCTTAAATTGGCTTAAAATTGTAAAAATTGACAGACAATCAGTCGTTCAGACACTGTAATCTAATACTTTTCGGTATATTACATTCTGTAAACGTCTGCAAAGAGAACAGTAAATAATACATTATTTGTCTCGCCTTTCAACACTGACCAATAATAATAATAAGGACTTTTCGCCATTCACTGACGCAATTTCCGGTCCACAGAAATCCTGCAAAAACGTCAAAGTGGTTAATTATCATTTTATATTTTATGGTTAATAAATGAAAAGACGTTTTATTAAATGGTTCACTTAGAATACAGAACATTCCGACACTGGATTTGTAAAGATGATTAACTCATGATGGTTTGTTTCATATATTCTGCGAACCAGTCTAATAGGTTGACTACAGTACATGGTACAGATGGTATAATTTGTATATACAGATAGTATTAGTAATTCACAGATGCATAGGTTAGCTGAACATATGATCAAATGATCATGCCGAGGACGTGCTTCACTATAATCTTGTTTTAATGCATGTTTCAGAATCAATAGAAACCATTTGATAAATATCTGCAGCTGATTATATATTATGTATGATTTATATTCGTTAATCAAAGGGTAAAGTAAACAACTATTGTAGCTAAAGTCAGATACAAGATAATATTGAAGATGTCACTGGTGTTGAGAAACTTTTTGTGATTTAAATAGCTTCAAAAATTCTTCCATCAAGCTGCGTGGGAACCAAAAACGTATCACTATTAACCATTTGTTCCCATAACCTTATAAACGCAGTTCAAAGAAAGCGATAACCTATTTATTGGATACAAACTTAGTGTCATCACGTCATCGGTACATTTTAAGTAAATATTAAATCAAAACGGACACTAATTAAAAGTTATTATCGTCGTATAACATGAACAGAACAATAAAAAACTCAATGAAATCTATACTATGAACTTCATTAGGGTGATAAAAATAAATTTAAGAAATCTAGAAAAGATATATTGGGCCGTTGAACCGATGTAACAAAATAAAGATTTGTATCATAGGCCATGTATCAATGAACTTTTGATACTCAATTAAAATATTTACAACGTATGAATTATGGATATCGTGCGTTTCATATCAAAATGACGTATGCCAAATTCAATTTGTTCTTTAACAAAATTTTCAAACAATCAATAAAATGTTGCGTCTCCACTTAATACAAAGTGAAAAAGTCTGTAAATAAGTACATTAATCATGAACATGGCTACACAAAGCTCAAAATAGGTATTACATACAGTATACACAAATGTCTAAATGAGTTACTTTAACTATTTTATGAGTTCGCTGTTTAGTAGATCATCAACTTTTCATCTTTAATTTTATTTCAATAATTATTAAGTGCGGTAGCAAAACGATCGGTTAGAATTTAAAACGTGCTACTTAATAATTGTTTTGAAAGATTGTCTTCGTGTATGTTATGATTGACCATCCGATTTTTCCAATAATATTTTCCATTGTGTGCACAGAAAATATTCTGAGAAAAAGTATACTTTACATTCAATAGCTTTATATAATTCTTATGTTTTGTTTAAACAGTGATTTGTCAAAAATGTTACACTGCAAGACAGAAACTTAAATGCTAACAACTTTTTGGTGGAAAAACCATTAGGTCATTTAAAAAATTATTGATTCGCCCTCCATAACAAGATTTACCAAATGAATGTAATATTTCTACTTTAATAAACATTAATTTTACAATAATTAATGTGATTCCTGTGAACCATAGTCCTGAAAATGTGTCTCGCTTTATATTTTTCTCATAAAAGCAGACTAATTAAAATCTAATACCATTTGCACTCGTATGGTAATGTCTAATAAATCAGTGAAATTTCCGTCAATTCGTTAGTTAAGACACTGTTCTGTATATATTTTCATTTGTACGTCTGTAGTTCATTATACCGATGCAATTTATTGCAAAAAAGTGATTAAAAGTATCGACTAATGTATTGAATATAATATAAGAACACAAATACAAAATTTAGAAACTGCTAATAAATCAAACATCTGAATTGCGACGGATCAATGTACATCTACATCTATGATTATACGTCAAGATGTCAAAGTTGACACTTCTATGACGATGTGCGCATACTGTTTATAAATAATAGCTATTTACAAGTTAAAAGTATAAAAAATTATAAGAAAGAAGAAACATAGGAAAAAGAGTGATAGGCCCACTAAGATGTGCAGTACTGAGCAGCTGGGAGAACAGCAGTACCATAGAAAGTCAGGGTTTCTAGCCCCTTCTTGAAGGATTCCAATCAGGTGACCTCAGCAACAGATGCCAGGAAAGAGTATCAGGAGAATTCCAATGTAAAATTTTAGAAATTAATAAAAAGTCATTAAAATGAAAAATAATTAATTTCTCGTATTTTCATTTAAGTAAAATCCGATGTGATAGTTAAAAAACCAATTTCGCATTAGTTTAACTATTTTCAAAACACTTGATGAATTACTAAGTCATTAATACTGTGTTAATTATTACCAAGAGAAGAATAAATGTTATTATAATTGAATAACAAAATATTGTCAGTGTCAAGTGGTCCCAACGGACATAAACATTGACAGACAACGATACCTTCAAAACTTGACAAGTACATTTGACAGATATACACTTAATTAAGAGAGTATGCTGTGACACAAGGGCTTCAAATCTATGATTATATGTACTACAAGTATTCAGATATATGAAATGCTTCTTAATCTTATATCTAATCTGAGTGACGGTGACCGTGTTACATTTTCATGGTTGCTTTTTATTAACAATCATACGTATATTCCTACGTATAGAATATACCTATTTAGCTCATATATTAGCATACGCTTAGACTGTTTTCTTTTATGACAAAAACATACACATCGTTGAAGCTTAGTAAAATTTACGGTGAATACATCGGACTAATTGACCATATAAGAGTGTACATTGTAAATTGTATTAAAAGTTAATTTCTTCATTGAGTATATTTTTTGTAGACTCCAATGTTTTGTATTTTAGACAATGGATAATATTCATATCGATTTTAAGCTATACTTTTCTATCACTAGAAACCTTGTATAACAACAATGAGTCCTATTCATGTCTGTTTATCGGTATTAGATTTTGTTTTATTGAAGATTTAGTGAACAGTAATGAAAGATAAGTAGTATTTGTTTCAGTATTTGTCTACAATAAGGAAGGATATTATTGCCAAAGAGCATGTCATTTAGATACGATAGAAGTATTGTCGATTTAAATAACATACAACATAATGCTTATATCAGGCTTTGAATGAAAAAATAATTCTGATTTTATATAATTTTAGATATAAGTATACTTGAATGTATTTCTGGTATACAAAAAATCATGGGTATATGACATTTGTTGGCGTTCATGCTCTTTAGATACAATTTATTAAAGTTAACATAGCAGAGGTGGGAAGTAAAATGATTAAAGCACATTGGAACAAATAGTCTTTGTTATTGCTAACCATTGCTAAACATTGCGTATTAAACATTTGTAATTGAACGTTTAACCTCGTGTTACATTTTAAATCAAAACTAATGTCTCGTTTTTTGTAGCATCGTGTAGAGTATCTATCTGTACATCGTAGTTTCCTTGAATAAGCAGCTTTCCTTGCGTGTTCTAAGCTAAATGTAACATCTCATTCATTATAAGACAAAATGACCATTATCTATCGAAATGACAGTATTACATTCTATTTTATATCGGATTTGATGACCGGTTTCTCCAAGATAGGAAGATTTCGTTTCCATTAGTTTCCTAAGAACATGATACTACTATAAACAATGTTAATGTAGAGTTTCTAGTCGCAAAAAACCACCAAATGCCTCTTTTTACGGTAGCCTTCTCCGGATGATAAAGAAACTGTAACAGTATTGTTTTTGAGAACGTTTACAAACACTATTAGTAGAATTTGTATATGTAGTCGACACTTTAAATAGTCTCATTATCAAAAGCAACATTGTTTTGTGGCCGCAATACCATTTATCTATTTCAAACACACCTAATTAACAAGATTGTTTTAAATAAATGCAAATAATGCTCAAATATGTATATGTTATTTATTGTATTACAAAGTGAAATTAGATTAGAAACCGAAAGTATAATTTGATTGTCAATACTTGAAAACTAGTTTTAATCACACTAATTAAGATAGAGTCATATTATAGAAAATTACTCAGAACAAGACCATTAAGCTTTAAACTATTTGACCAAGTAATTTGGACATTTGCGTATTAATGAAAATATAATATGCTCTTATAAAAGTTACCATTTTTTAAAGAAATGGACACGTGGTCAAACTTAAATTTAGAAATCAGAATGGTTTGAACTGTTTATTGTGTCCGCTAACACATGTCATATGTTGATCACTATGTAGTTGTAAAAAGAGTTTTCAAGTCTAGTGTAAATGAATATATTCATATAGTGGTTTTAATCTCTTTGTACTATCAATATATCATAGATACATTCTGAAATCGTGTTTTAAATAAAACATATCACATGTAAGCATATTACTTTTCGTGATATTGTTAAAATTGTAAAAGTATGCTGCGTATTTATTTTTCAACGAAATGTAATTTAAACATGAGCTATGTCTGTGTTCACATTTTATTATCACTTACATCCCTTATAAATCTGTGACTCAGACTTAGCAATATATGTAATGTTTATATTATCCTGTAATCCATATTCTATTGTGTCTCTCACCTGCACACAAAGCTTAAAGGCATATAATTGTAAATATGCAAGCAATATTTCATGTAGACGTCCTTTGTAGTAGTAGTCTTAAGATATAGTCGAGATAAAAATCTCTTACAAAATCGGAAAAGGAATTTTCTAAATAAGTGACAGTTGTTTTGTCATTTTTTCTAACGTTTCTTCAATTAGTTGATATAATGGTAAAACTGAGCAATATGGGTTCGAGACCAGTCCTTCGCACGGCGTCTTTGTGAGACCATCGCCAATATGCAGGCCTACAGTTATCATGTATTTATATTTGATTGTCAGCGTCACCTGTAATTAATTTTTTCACATCGTAGATTATCACCGCTTCAATCAATTTAATTATAGTAGATATTAATTTTGAACCTCGACAGAAGTGAAAAAGAATAAGAAGACACGAAATTATAAAAGCAAATACTCATAACACGTCATAATTTTTTTATACACAATGTTTGTATATTATCTATTTTGGTACTTCTGTAGTTATTATCTATGACAAATTTCAACTTTAGAAGTATCTTGGCTTGTCTAGAATTCATCAAGATCTAATTACAAATATTTTACAGTAACCTTTGCCATATTAATAAACACCAAACTGTAATAATTTGAAACTTGTAGACTTTTCATTTCAAGAGTCTGATCATTTTTCATTCTTTGTCTGAATTCGTTGCAAGAAATTGTCAAATTAACGCAGCAAAACTACTTTCTTTATGAAATTAAAGTTTGCTTAAGCATAAATAATTTTGGATAGATGTTTTTATTGCACCTTCAGTTGCTAAAGTATGTTAAAAGCAATACGTTAGAATAAAGTTTTCCTTCATTGTTTTAATAAAAATGTTGTAACCTTTTGTATGTATACACTCAAGCAATCGAATTATTACTTATCCAAACAAAGATAAACATAGTTAGTGCACCTAGTGAGTGCACATACTGCGTTTTGACAAAAATTATAAAGTATATCAGCAAATGTACTTAGTGCCGTCTCCTTTCATGATTATTCATTGTTATTGCACTTAAATCATTTATTGCCCTAAAAGCATTAGATACTTTCCAGTTTTTCGTGTCAAATATGGTATTTGTCATTTCTTCTTTATCTGTAATATGTATAAATCTTGTTATATCCATATCTGCTAAATGTACTCAAATGTACTCTTTTTCCATAACACAGTATCCATAACTGTGGCAAGTTCTGTTATCAACCAATTGTTTCGTTCTTGTAGAAACGGTATTTATTTCAGTTCGCTACATTGAGCAAACGTTCCAAATTTTTACTAGAAATAATAAATACATGTAAACATATTTAACAAGTTACATAATACATGAAAAAACTAATGTGCACCAAGACCAATTCATGCAAATTGCAAACTCCAAATGTGTACAATGAAGATAATGCCCAATGTGATAGACAACTGCCACAAAGCAGACAATGTTGATATGTCTAGAATTGTAAGAACACCATTATCTTCTTGTCGTTTATCATTTTAACAGCACAGTAACGTCTGTATTTTTATATAATACTGCTAATTTCCAATATGTTTTATTCAGCATTCCTAAACCGCCTGACACATACTTGTTCAGAGCGTGTTGTGATCTTCTTTACACAGAATGTCAGGAAAGTATTATAAGCACTTGGCCAAATTTAAACGAATTGACTTTGCACATGCAGTATTGTTAATTTAAAATAACCAAAAGGTGAGCACTCCCACAATAAAACAAGATTAGCACGATTTAGTCAAAATATCTAATTAAATAAAGGGCTTAAACATTTTAAGAATATTGCTAATCATTTGCACGTTTCTTAAAAGAGTTCCTCTTGCTCGTTTGTTGTTTAATAGTAAAAGATTTTGCAGATATATTCTTAGAACAATGAAAGTCTCTATTACTCAGTGAATATATGAGACTGGTTAAACGTCCTTGAAGTAACCAGATTTTTGATGATTTTGCAAGCATAACTTCACACATGCAGTATTGATAATTTCAAATAACCAGTAGATAAGCACTCCCTCAAAAGAATGTTTTTAGCTCGTTATAATCAAATGTAATATTAAAGGGCTCAAAATGTTTGCATGTTTGTTCTCCGAGTGTCACTTGTTTGTCTGATAGTAAAGGGTTTCCCAAATATCCAATTCGAAAATTATAGTATCTATTGCTCAATGAAGATAAAATATTGTTTAGCGTCCTTGAAGTAAACAGGGTTTTTATTGATTTTGCAAACATAATTTATCTTAAATTGGCTTAAAATTGTAAATATTGACAGACAATCAGCCGTACAGACACTTGAATCCAATACTTTTTGCTATATTACATTCTGTAAACGTCTGCAAAGAGAATAGTAAATAATACATTATTTGTCTCGCCTTTCAACACTGACCAATGATAATAATAGGACTTTCCGCCATTCACTGATGCAATTTCCGGTCCACAGAAATCCTGCAAAAACGTCAAAGTGGTTATTTATCTATTGTCTAAAGGCTTCTAGACAAATTAAGAACGTGGTCAATTTTCTTACCGAAACAAGGTATTTGTTTCATTTGGGTTTTGTCTTTCCTTAGACTATATAACACTTTGATCACTTTCAAAACCATGTTAATGTTATACATGTATAGTATGTGCTTATTCCGTGAGATTGTATTGAACAACTCGAAACGACCTATTCACAAGACAATTAATGATCCTATAATGTTATATCTATATACCAGTAATAATAAGGTAAAACATTACCTCTCAAATGACCGCGTAGTGATGTCTTACGGGTATAGGGATGTGTTACAAAATGTTCTAAATACTCTGAAAAAAGTATATATGTTCGTATTGGAATATAACGATTTTCTTTCAAGAGATTTTTTCAAATTTAAAATTGTAGATTTATTGCACATTACACATTATTGCAATTAACATGCTGTTAGATTTATTATGATTGATAATGTCAATGTATCATCCAATAAAGCTATATAATCTGTTCTTGTTTGATGTTTGCTTTTTTACATACTTTTACCACTTTTTAATTGCAATCTATAGCTGTTTTAATTACTTAACTTGTGATGTTGCCTAGGCTATATGTTTTTTTCTTTTTCAAATCTTGTGATCGTTGGACATTATTTAGACAATTTTAATGTCACGTTCACGATATCAAGAAGACGTACAACAGTGCAAAGTCAGTTCCATCGTCCGTATCACAGACGTTAGTATTACATTAATTTTAAAATGAGATTTTATATTGTATAGGTTCCGTTAATTTCAATGTATGATGTTATACTTGCCATATCCAGGGTGGCGTAACACGTGACCAAAAATGAAAAATCATGACAGATTTTTGACTCGACAAAACCTCAAAGTTTTAGGCATTTATCGCATTTGTCATATTTTTGTCCAAATATTTATATAGATTATCATATGTACATTCGTTTCAGACATAGTTTGATATATTTGCTATGTTTGTCTATGTAGAATATTCTTCAAACAATTATTAATTTCGTAGTTCATGAACGTCAACAAACCAACGGTTGAAAACAGAAAGTCAGTGTAGATTCTCTTCTAAATTGATAAATACATGTATATCAAACTTATTTATAAATCATTTATAAGAAATATACATCTTTTTTTTCTAGTGGTGAATTACCGTGTATAGTCCGTAGGCCCCTTGGGTACATCTATTCAACCGTTCTTAAATTTTTTGTTCTTCATGTTCCATCCAAGTTCTTTTGGAAATTAGTGCCTAAACTAGTTTCCAATTATATAATTTTCTTTTTAGGGTCAGCAAAACCACATTATGCATATCAAACTTATTCTAAAAGTGTTGTCTACATCTTCGAATACTTTCAAATATAAAAATATCAGTTATGTTTCTTTTTCTCATCTATTTGTAAATTTAAACTTAACATTCCCTGTGTATTTTGGGGTATTTGCACTTTTGACCTTGGTAAATGTTGCAGACATTGAGAGAGTGGGCGTGGAATCTCAAAATTTTAAAGTACATGTTTATCAAACTAAAGAACAAATTACTTATAAGAAATATACATCTTTTTAATTTTTCGTGAGGTGATATGAATTACCATGTAGAGTGCGTAGGCCCCTTGGGTACATCTATTCAACCGTTCTTAAATTTTTGTTCTTCATGTTCCATCCAAGTTCTTTTGGAAATTAGTGCCTAATAGACATATCTGTATATTACTATAAATGATTCTGCATTCTGATGGGGTCTGAAAATTGCCATATGTGAGACTGAAGAGGTATCCTTTAACTTGGCCTAGCCAAAATGAAAAAACGCAATTTTGAATTATTTTGATCACGTGTCACGCCACGCAGATAGCAAATGCTTTATCAAACTTAAAACACGATTATGCCATGTAATTAGTTAGTAACGACAATTTTAAACAAGAGGCATGGAAACATATTTCAAAACTGTCACATCATTATTTTTATTTAGATAAAGATGACAAGAAATAGGACGTCAGGTGCAAAGCACTAAAATCTGATTACGTTATCACTGGTTGATGTTTTTTGCAACTTAGAGGAGCTAGTGACAAACATTGTTTTTGTTGGGTTAAACGCCGTAGCAACATATTGTATTGGTTATATCACGGCGGTCAGTCCACCTACTCATTGTTCAAGAAAAGACTAAATCTCTGGATTTAGCTCTTAAACAACTACTTGGCGTACACTTCCGTCAGTAACTACTGCCCTACATGATTTAGAAAAAGTTGTAAGAGGGAGAATGGTCAGAAAAAAATTATTTCATGATCGAGCTTCACGATAGTATGCGCCGCCGATTTAATTAAATATATAACATAAATATATACATAATTAATTATTATAGTTTATTATTATTATAGAACTATTTTGTTTGGTTGGTTAATTTAAATCGTGGTATCACAGTCATCTCCATACATGTTTCTTATCTAGCCAAATACATTCAACATTCAATATTTTTTTCTTTTAACCATACTTAGAAAGCAATAGGTTTTCTCGGTAATATGTTCAAGATTACGTAATATCCAAAAGAACAAAAAATTGATTTGATCCTGCCTTTACGTTTTAGCCTTCATAATAAGAAATGTTGCCGTCAACTGTCATTCAAATTTAATTGAATACAGCGCCATGGATTTTCTCCAATTTAAGAAAGAATTGTTGTGACAAATTGCCCGAACTCTCCAATAACAACTTAGAAAAATGGATTTTCTTCGATCACAATTAAATAACAGAATCGCCAAACATACGTCAATTTGTCGCTCGAGGCTTCGAACAGACTAATATCACAGTTGCACTTGATGTTTTGGTTACTGCCCTCGTTGCAGCATAGAATATAATTCCAATCTGACATGTTTAAAACATGTCCCCCACTAGCACGTGATTTGTCATTCTGACGTGGATAATTGTTACCTAATGACATTTTATTGATTGCAATTTACGAAACGCCTCTGTTGGGCGTTTGATAAAACCAAAAAGAGATGAATTATTTGTCTTTTAGTGAAGATAATACTCCTACTAACATTTGAGATATATCAATTTGAATTCAATCGTTGCCAGTATTGTCACCCTTTTTTGGTGTCAGTAAGTACATTGTCGTTTTAATGTGTACATTTTTCTGCATTATATCTCACGAAACTTCATGACTATTTCGGTATAAATGGTACTCTAAGTCACCCTTTTGTGCTATGGTGTCACACAATATGCACAACATGCAACTACGTCTGAAATGTTGTAATAACATTGTCTTTTGTTACTAACTTTGTAAACCAATTCAATATACACACTATGTCATTAACTCGCTATTCTATTTAATATTCTAATCAACAGTTTGCTAATATTCAATTAATACTAAACAAAAACATTATTCATAATCACAAACAATGTTATCAAACACAAACAGGGAGCATTTGTATCAAACAGTTCTAAGCACACAATGATATGCAACCGCCTCACCTTTGCCAATTTTTGCGCAAGAACTTTTCGTAAAACCCGACCATTTCTTATTAACGTAGCATATAAGAAGTAAACAAACAACATATGAAGTATATACATTATTGTGACATATATTGATATTTTGTCAGTTATAATACCATTATATTTAATGTATTTAACCGACGATTCTTTAAGAACTTGATATATTCCGTTACGTATTCCCATGACATTCACAATGATAACAAACATGTCATTTCTAATAAAACAAATGATAAAAATGAAAATACCAAATACCATTATTGACCTTACGCTGTTTGTTGTTGAGGTCGAATCTCAAACGAAAATATGTTTTCTCTTACAAGTTTATCACAAATTATTGAGCCCTTTGTACGAGACGACAAGAGCATGTCGTACTTCTGCTATTTACTTTTCGCCACATTTAAGTTAAACAAATTACCATTTTAAAACATTTGTAAAGCTGACACAGTGACAGCGAAAAAGAAGTATTTGTATTATGTGACTAAACTGGAAAGTGTGTATTTGCAAATATACATTCTCATCATACATAAGTATATTTTATCTAAACATTCGTAATACGTACATTCGTTCTCAATAAAACACAACAGTAGCTAATTGATTTAATATCTGAAACCTAAACGATGTTAGCATAGTCTATAAATTATTAAGACATGGATGTAATGCTTTGTTTGTTATAACCACGTTACATATAATGTATTTAACACGCTTTCATATAAAACTTCCATAAACTTTTCTTGTGTTCCCATGATAATTACTTGAGTGAGAAGCATGCCACATCTAATAATACCTCTAGTTGTATGGAAATAAATCATGGATATAATGGACTATACGATGTTAGCCTCTAGAGTTAAATCGCATGAAAATATTTTTGTTCTGCGTTATCAGTTATGGTTCCTGCTTCTGCTTAGTGTTTGCTCAAATGGAATGACCAAATTTTGTTGAATTTAAGTCAGATCAATGCACCATCTTTACTCACAAATTCTTAATGTAATATTGTGTAATGTATATTATTGCTTCCTTTTCATACCAGTCAATTTTGTTTGTAGTTCTATTAGAGAATCAAGTATATAAAACAATAACTATTGCTGTAAGAAAAAAAAATCCCCGCCTACTGTACTGTCTACCAGTCTGATAAACTGTTTTACAGCAGGTAGGTTACAATTTTCCTCACGGTAATAACAGGCTAATTCTAGGTCAATTGATACTGTACTTATATTTACAGAGTTGTTGTGCGCCCACTGTTTGACGAAATGAGGTAAACAATTATTGTTTTCCTTTCATAAAAGAGATAATGTTGCTGTCATCAAAAGAAATTATTAGTCTGGTCACACAGAGCTCCATAGTGAATTTATCAAATGCTGCAAGGAAGATGGTTGTTATTATATCTTTTGTGACATTTTGGCGTAATTATCTTGAAAAAATATCCATGCTGTTAAACCGAAAAATGTCTATAATTTTTGGTCATACTCACTTTAATACAATACCAGATAAAATACCTCAGTGCTTTATGTTGATTGTTCTACCGATTTATTTCCGAATCAAGTAAGTGACAAAAATATTTCAATTTAAAAACCGATGTTTCGGACATGTTCTACAAAGTTTAGTACATGCACATATACTTCATCGAAACATTTGTTAAACGCTTTGATATTTTTTCATGTTTTCATTTAAGGCAGAATTCCCATAATAGCTGCTGTCAAACTTCGGGCGATGTCGGGTCATGTCGACAAATTACGTAAGCGGTTTTCGTCGGTGTCGTTATCAATCGATAAAGATCGGATGAACTTTTTTATTGTGTAAATGCCTCATTTTTCAAATATTATTATTATTATTATTGTATTACCTCACAAGAATATTAATTCCCTCAATTATTTGAGACTTGATACGGACTTGTAGTTTTTATAGCTGGTGAAAATCGTCACATTTTCTGTTGGGTCTCCCTATTATTAACTTGGTATGTGTGTAAAAATACCAAGGTAAAGTTATTAAAGTTGATGTATTTGCATTCATTAAAGTATTGTGAATTTTATCAAACAAAATTTATGAAAATAATTAGATTATTTAATTCAATTTTACATTTTAAAGACATATACCCCTTCAAATTTATAGTGTGATTCTTACTTATAACTCAATTTTCAAAAAAATGTTATAAAAAATTTATTTGACGGTAAAAATTTTAAATATTTTGCCAGTGAATCTAGGTTGTGATCCTGATTATAAAGAAAGTAGCAAAAGTCTTATTCCTTGATATGTGTATTATGGGTATTCTACCTTAAACAAATTCTTATATGCATCACGTATCCAGACATATGTTATAATTTCTAAACTAAAGTATTAACTTACTTGTTAAAGTAAACTATTGTTAATTGTAGATTAGTCTGTTCAAGTATATCAATTCCCAACAGGTAATTTGATCTTGTAGCAAATCTTCAAGAAGAATCAGTCAGAAGAATTGATAATACAAGATATGTTATGCTTATCAGTTCGATTTTAATACGTAGAAAACTTAAGAAGGTATTATATTGGTTGTGATGATTGTAAAGATATGACAGAACAAATGCTGATATAGCAATCACAACATCGTACCACTAATTATATGATAAATTACTTTTTATCGGTTTAATAAGAATTTGTACACATAACATGAAAAAATATTTGTGTCACGTTTTGAAGTGAATTCTTGATTAAAATAAATATTCATTGAAAGTTACTTTGTTTCTTATGAAATAGTGCTAAGTACATTTCATATTCTATTATACATGGTCACAGACTAAATGTATTATAGTCATATTATCATTTTGACTTTCCAATTCATTGAACAATTGCGTGCTTTAATTGGTATATAATGTGTGCATTCGTGTTTGCGAACTCAAATATGTAAGAATGAATTACTAATGTCAATTTAATTACCGTTATTTTAAGTCTTATATGATTTGTTTCATATCATTTAGGCACTACCACTATATGCAACGCTATGGTTAACACTTATCAATGGCAACATACATCTTAAGTTGTAAATGAAACATAAAAGATAATATAAACCTCAAACATACAAGAAAAGGGAGATGATGCATATTTTTTACAATCTTCCCACGAAGAGAATAAGTGACTTCTGTGACTTTTTTTCCGAGATAATGTCTTTCACTACTGAAACAAAGTAGAAATGTCTAGAATTATGAGAGCATACTTATCATCGTCTTGTTATATATTAGTTTAACAACCCATTTAAGCCGTCATTATACAAAAGTGTTTATTTCCGACATTATCAAACTGTCTGACAAAGTCTTGCAGTCATCACTTTTAGTTCTTCGGAAATATTGTACATTTGTATATGTACTTTGACATTTAAAGAATTAGCATTGTACTCGCCTTATGTTATAAAGAAGCACCATACTATTTAAATAGGTAATGCATTTAAAATGAAATTGACTACACTCATTATTGTTAAACACGTATCTATAGTTCATCATGTTTTACAGTTTTAAATTTAACATCCCTTTGATCGTCCATTTAATAAATACAGGTATTATTTAGTCACTGCGGCGTTAAAACACAATTACTCGTTCATAGTCACTACATAGATTGTATAATAAATCATAGATGTAAATTGCGTCCCGTTTTAACGCCTGAAACCATCTATTCAAATAATTTGACGATATGATCGTTGTCTAAAATCAAATATCTTGAAATATGAAATTACAAACCATACATAAAATATGACGAAACCATACCATCAATAAATCTGTTATTGTATTTCCATGCAAATATATATATGTAAGTTAATTTGGTAGCCAATAAATAAATAGAGTAAGGCAGGCGTAAATTTGGAAGTAAAGAACAAAAGAAAATAATACATACTTGATATTGACTTTTTCCGCTCAGTACTCACTTGGCGTCTGAAAAGTAAAATACCGTAAGTGGAAATTGTTTTGCTGGATTAGACGATATAGTGATTTTACATATATTGTCTTTAACATGAAAAATATAATGTATTATTATTTTATTCGACAGAAATGAATATTGGCTTTTTAAACTGGCAAAGGCAGTTACTGAACTGGAATACATATATAAATACATTGAAAACAAACAAAGAAGTGTAAACGCGTACAATTGCATCAAACTTATTTTTAAGTACATTCGTATATGCAGATTTTAGGTTACTTAAAATTCTTAAAGTCTAATGTTCTTTACTTAGTTTAATGCGATTACTAGCACACAATTTGCTTAACTGTGTATTATAAAAGTGTATAATTATCACACCTTGCTTCACGTATAAGAAATTTTTTACTTGGGTGATGCTATTGAGATCTTATTATAACGATAGTATATAGTGATATCTATCTACATACCGACCAATAGGTTATTTCAAAATAATAATCTAAATAAGTTCATATAATGAAATAACGTGCGATACCTGCTTATTCCAGTCTCTCGGACTACGATTGTGACGATATCATGCAGGTGGTCCGCATGAGAATTTGCTGCAGATTTAGAAATAGGTATAGTTTGGTAGTGTTTGTAAACGGCAATTCAAATTGTTGAAGCTAAAGATTAATTCTATCCGGTATCCTGAAAAAGCACCTATAAAAATGACGTCTCATTTGGATAATAATGAGAGGTAAAACAAGACTACTTCCAGAACTTCTTATAATTTCCTGTCATCGATGTGTTCTTCAGGATTAATTGTCTGGACAGGGAAACACAAGAGTGATTAACGTCATATACAATAAGACTATTAGCCACTTTACTTATCTTGTAAGATTTCTCTTGACCGGAAATTTGATCGGTGAAGGGGAAAAATTCATTGGTCAATATTCCTAGACGAGACAAACATTCTTATTTACTGTTCTTCATAGTGGCTTTAATAACGAGATACTTGTAATAAAATTGATATGTCGGTCTGGAAGACTAACGATCTTGTCATGTGTGTATCAAATTCGTGGAAAATATTAAGTTAAATATTTTTTTTGCCATAACATTGTATACATTTGAATTAACAGCATGAATGTTACCTAAGCGCTAGTCTTTTTAGAACATATGCATAAACCAAAATGTTATATACTCAAATACCTATTGATATGATAAACTGATTCTCCGAATACCTTATCAATAAGGGGAAATTTAAATTATCGTCGAATTTTTAAATGTTTTCTAATTCATGTTTGTCTACATAAATTGTGCAATTAAAGCCCATATCAATGTTGCTGAATATGTTAAAAGATCGTATTTATGTACTGGTATTGTAGAATTACATGACTAATATATTTCTAAAAGTAGACCAAAAATAATGTATTACAGTACCTTGAGTCAACTATTTACCATTTTTCGATAAAATCGTTGAGAAGTTGTCGTGTCGCTTAACCTCACAATATAAAAACACGCAGTGTAGGTTGTAATTGAACACGCAACAGTATACAATCTATACTATTAAATTTGCGAATTTCCTGTTTTGTGGAAGAAACTGCGCAGCTTTGAATAAATCTTTTGTTTGTCACTGGAGCACCTATATACCGGCATATCAAGTTGACAATTCTTTTTTGACAAAGCCTCTTGATATTTGCAAAAACTGCCAAAAATCAACAAAAATAGTGGTTTATTTTTGTGTCTAAAAATAGCTCTAGATAAAACTAAAAATAGACCAAACTCCCCGAATCGGTTATTTCCCTTTATTAAATCAATAACCTAAAATGTCATTACACAAAGCCCGTGCTTGCACGGGCTCCCATCTAGTGTAGTATAATTAATATGACAGACGTGTTAAGTACAATTTTCATTTAAAATACGCTACTTGGTAACATTTATGTCGTTATAGGTCATTTTGCAAACTGTATAAATGAGGTAAACAATTCACCAATATTTTTTTCTTATGTGCACTTCACAGATGACATATCAAATGCTCTGGTTATATTGCAAGGTTATTGCATTGACCTTTCGGTTTCAACTTGTAACAAACTACTATAAAATAGCAAGTACTTATTGATGTTGCCTAGGTCATTAAGTACAAATAGAAATTATTTCGTGCAGAAAATGGAGAAGTAGCAATTGCCCTGATTAACACCAATGCCAGAAACGTAATAATGTATAAGATAAATAATGACTTTGGTGTAATAGCAGTTTTTTTCAGGAAACGGGATGATATTAATGAGTTCTTGTGTTAGCGAATTGTCAATAATTTCTCTAAAATACAAATTTAACAAATAAGCGCATATCATTATATAGATTTGGCGTCGTTAACAACGCTTTTTGGTTAATTTTTCGCCTGCAATGTTTAAAAATTGTAATCACTGAATAAGCCAACTGACAAAAATACCAAATTGTGTTACAAACTAGTAATGTGCCATCAAACAGCAATATTTTGACCATGATCAAACATTACGCCCAATATGGCATTGTTGAATTGTCATATGAAATTCATATCGTGTTCAAATCGTTTATCGATATAAATTGTTTATGACGGTTACGTCATTTTGTTTCGTTAAGTGCTTATCATACTGCATTTATACTTTGAATTCAGAAGAGTTTCAAGACGAATTAACATAAAATTTTGTCACAATGTCGGGTTTGGCTGCGTCGTCGGTTACAACGCTTTTTGGTTTATATTTCGCGTGAAAATGGTTTTATATTGTAATCACTGAATTATCAAACTGACAAACCAGTAATGAGCCATTAAAAACAATATTTTGGCAAAGATCAGACATTACGCACAGTATGACATTGTTGAATTGTCATGTTAATTTCAAAGCGTGTTTGGAGCGTTGACGTACGTAGATAATTTGGCTGCAACGAGATGTTGTTTGTTTTTTTAAATCAGGCAATATTGTTAGTGTCAAGTGTTCACAAGATTGAATCTGAAATTATACAAATATTGAACCAATAATCTGATATAACGCATTTAATATTCTATTAACTAGAAAATAATTGCTAGGGGGAATCTGTATTTGGTTCAATTTATAATAAGTACTTATACATCAGAATTGATGCTGTCTGTACTAGATATTTTGTAATAAAGGCGAAATTCGTAGTGTTATGTTTTAGTTCGAAGCGTATGTGCCTTAGGGTATTAAATAGGCCTGTCACGATATAACGGTATACCGCAATATTGCAATTCGCAGCTGCAGCAAAACGTACCGCGATTTTAATGTACCGGTATTTGGTAATTCTTTTATTTCATTGAAAAATTCTTCCCTTTGTAAAATAACAGTAGCGAAACGACAGTTTTTCCATTGTTCATTTCATCTAACCTGATATTGCAAGAATTTAACCGATTGGGGCGCGACTCAGTCCTAAATGACCGTACATACTAAAGGAGGCTAGATTCTATCAGTAATTGCAATTTTTCTGTTAAATACAGCGGAGGAACAACGAATCTTAAAGCCCACAATATATCGTAGTACGTATCGCGATACGATGACAGCGTATTGCAATTTATCGCGGTACGCTTCTGGCGTAACGCGATAGCCCTAGCATTATAAACATCAAAATATAGCCATACTTAAAAACAGAGTCCAGCTTTTATCCTAATGTATTTGACAGATGTTAAAGCTGTTGAGTAGTTATTATTTATTGTTGTGTTCGTACGATTCAGTGCATATTTCTGAAATTACTGATAGTAAGCTCTGTTTGGTCCCCTGATAAAGCCCCGTCCAAAGAACATCACACATTGGACAATAAAGTAAGACAAAACAAAATAGTTCCAGAGTCTCTTATCATTTCCTGTCATCGATGTAATCTTAAGGATAATTTGTCCGGACAGAAAAAGCACGAAAGAGAGATTAACGTCATATACAATAAGACTTTTAGCCCCTTTACTTATTTTGTAAGATTTCTCTTGACCGGAAATTTGATCGGTGAAGGGCGGAATATCCGTTAGTCACACTTTCTTATTTACTGTTCTTGATAAGGGCTTTAATAACGTGATACTTGTAAAGTAATTAATTTGTCGGTCTGGTTGACTGATGTTCTGTCGACTCTACTTTATTCAATTTTAAGTCAAATTCAAGGAAAATATCAAGCATTACACACTTATTTCATGGGTGTTTGGGGAACAGTCAAAACTATTTTCCCGAGGTATTAGGGACAACTTAAGAACTCGTTAGGCCGAGGGCAACAGTTCTTAATGTTGTCCCTGATACCGAGGGATAATAGTTTTGACTGTTCCCCAAACACCCATGCAATAAGTGTTTTATTACCTAATGCAAGTACAGATATAACATGGCAATAAAAATAGTTTCAGAAGCGGGTGACATTACGTGTGCTTAGCGTCTCCCGATTCTCAGCAAAAGTCCGAGATCCCTCTCTTCAATGTCTTCAAACCGCGACATATCGTAGATATTTTCAACAGAATTTACTTTTTTCATTCATTCAACATTCCAAAATTGACTGACACATACTTGTTCAGAGCGCGTTGTGATCTTCACATGTGATATAAGAAAAATATTAATAAACACTTTGCGAAATTAAAACAAAATGTTTTTGCTCATGCAGTATTGTTAATTCAAAATTTCCAGAATATAAGCACTCCCATAATAATACAACCATTGCTTTATGTGGTGTAATTGTATAATTTTCAGGGCTCAAAACTTTTCAAGAATATTGCTGATCATTTGCATAATTGTTTACCAAATGCCCTTTGTTTGTTAGTTGTGTTTTAGTAAAAGGTTTTGCAGATATCCACTTGGAAAATGAAAGTCTCTATTACTTAGTGAAGATAAGAGACTGGTTTAGCGTCCGTAAAGTAACCAGGATTTTATGGATTTTGCAAACATAATTTATCTTTAATTGGCTGAAAATTGTAAAATATCGACAGGCAATCAGTCATTCAGACACTTTAATCCAATACTTTTCGGTATATTACATTCTGTAAACGTCTGCAAAGAGAACAGTAAATAAGACATTATTTGTCTCGCCTTTCAACACTGACCAATAATAATAATAAGACTTTCCGCCATTCACTGATGCAATTTCCGGTCCACAGAAATCCTGCAAAAACGTCAAAGTGGTTAATTATCTTATTTTCTAAAGGCTTCTAGATAAATTAAGAACGTGGTCAACTTTGCTACCGATACAAGGTATTTGTTTTATTTAGGTTTTGTCTTCCTTTAGACTATAACATTTGATCACTTTCTAAACCATGTTATACATGCATAGTATGTGTTTTATCCTTGAGATTCTATTTTATTGAACAACTCGAAACGACCTATTCATGAGACAATTCATTATCCTTTTAAAGCTAAATATATTTCGCTTTATCTATATACCAGTAATAATAAGGTAAAGCATTGCCTCTCAAATGACCACGTAGTGATGTCTTACGAGTATAGGGATGTGTTACAAAATGTTCCTAATACTCTGAAATAAGTATATATGTATATATTGTGAAATATATAAAATGTTTAAGAAACTATTGGCATCAGACTATGTTAACATGAATATTCTTACAGGCGTATTTCTTTATCAAGAACTGTGATGTGTTTCCTTTAAAGTACTGTTATCAAAAGATTAAATCGAACAAAAAATGTAAAATATGGTAAAGTTTCTGATAATATAAACACTAAATAAAAAAAAGAGAAAACAAAGAAATTCTTTTTTTAACATTGAAATTATAGATTTATTGCATACTACACATTATTGCAATTAACATGCTGTTAGATTTATTATGATTGATTATGTCAATAAATCAACTAATAAAGCTATATAATCTTTACTTGCTTTATGTTTGCTTTTTTACATAATTACTAATTACTTAACTTTTGATATTGCCTCGGCATTCATGTGTTTTTATCTGCAAATATTGTGATCGTTGGACATTATTTGGACCATTTTAATGTCGTGTCAAGAGAACAGGAAGACGCACAACAGTGCAAAGTCAATGCCATCGTCCATATATTAGGCGTTAGTATCTTATCAATTTAAAATTAATATTTCTTTGTACGTCTATAATATCGCATGCGTCATATTTCTTTAAAAAAAATACATATACTATTAAATGCTCATTATTTTCCGACGTATTTGATATTAGCTTTGTTGGTCCATGTAGAAGGTTCTTCAAGCATTTCTTAAGTTCGTGGTTCAACAAACTAACGGTTGAAGACTAAATTATTTTTTATGACCAAGCTCCACGATAGAATGCCCCGCCGATATAATCAAATATATAAAATAAATATATATATAATACTAAAACTATTTTTTTGTTGGTTAATTTAAATTGTGGTATAAGTCATCTCTACATGTTTCTTATCTAGCTAAATACATTCTACATTCAATGTTTTTTTCTCATCCCCAAACCTTGAAACCATTAGTTTTCTCGGTAATATGTCAACGATTACGTAATATCAAAAGAACAAATAATTGATTTGATCCTGTCATTATGATTTAGCCTTCATTATAAGAAATGTTGCCGTCATCTGTCATTCAAATTTAATTGAATTTAGCGCCATTGATTTTCTTCAATTTAAGAAAGAAATGTTGTGAAAAAAAGCCCGAACTCTCCAATAACAACTTAGAAAAAATGGATTTTCTTCCATCACAAATAAATAACAGAATCGCCAAACATACGTCAATTTGTCGCTCGAGGCTTCGAACAGACTAATATCACAGTTGCACTTGACGTTCTGGTTACTGTCCTCATTGCAGCATAAAATGTAATTCCAATTTAGACATGATTAAAACAAATCCCCCACTAGCACGTGATTTGTCATTCTGACGTGGATAATTGTTACCTTATGGCATTGTATTGATTGCAATTTACGAAACGTCTCTGTTGGGCGTTTGATAAAACCAAATAGAGATGAATTGTTTTTCTCTTAGTGAAGACACTACTCCTACAAATATTTAAGATATATCAAAGTGAATTCAATCATTGCCAGTATTATTACCATTTTGCTGTCTGTATGTGCATTGTCGTTTTATTGTGTACATTTTTCTGCATTATATCTCACAAAAGTGCATGACTATTTCGGTATAAATGTATTGTAATTCACCATTTTGGGCTATGGAGTCACACAATATGCACAACATGCAACTACGTCTGAAATGTTGTAATAACATTGTCTTTTGTTGCTAACTTTGTAAACCAATGCAATATGCACTTTATGTCAATAACACGGTATTCAATTTAATATTCCAATCAACTGTTTGCTAAGATTTAATTATTACTAAACAAAAACATTATTCATAATCACAAACAATGTTATCATGCACAAACAGGGAGCATTTGTATCAAACAGTTCTAAGCACACTTAGCAATGATATGCTGCAACCGCCTCACCTTTGCCATTTTTTGCGCAAGAGCTTTTATTTACAATACTATTGTTTTTTCTTAAAAAACGACCATTAACGTACCATATAAGAAGTAAACAAAGAACATGTGTATACCATATACATTATTGTAACATATATTGATACTTTGTCTGTTATAACACCATAATACATAATTGATATATTCCGTTACGTATTCCCATGGCAATCACAATGATCACAAACATGTCACTTCTAATGAAACAAATTATTAAATTGAAATGAACAAATACCATAATTGACCTTAATCTGTTAGTTGTTGAGGTCAAATCTCAAGCGAAAATATGTTCTCTCTCACCAGTTTATTCTAGGCGACAAAAACATTGACGTTACATAACATATTTAAATGCATGTCGCACTTCTGCCATTAACTTTTCGCAACATTTAAGGAAAACAAATTATCAATTTAAAATTTAAAATCATTTTAAAACATTTGTAAAGCAGACACAGTGACAGCAAAAAAAAGAATTTGTATTTTGTGACTAAACTGAAAGTGTGTCTATGCTAATACACAGTCTCACCATACATAGGTCTATTTTATCTAAACATTTGTTATACATACATTCGTTCTTCTGAAAAACACAATAGTAGCTTATTGATTTAACATCTGAAACGTGAACGATGTTAGCATAGTCTATAAATTATTAAGACATGGATGTAATGCTTTGTTTGTTATAACCACGTTACATATAATGTATTTAACACGCTTTCATATAAAACTTCCATAAACTGTTCCTGTGTTCCCATGATAATTGCTTGAGTGAGAAGCATGTCACATTTAATAATACCTCTAGTTGTATTGAAATGAATCATGAGTGTAATGGACTATACGATGTTAGCCGCTAGAGTCAAATCGCATGAAAATATTTTCGGTTCTGCGTTATCAGTTACGGTACCTTTTTCTTCTTAATGTTTGCTCAAAAGGAATGACCAATTTTCGTTGAATTTAAGTCAGATCAGTACTACAACTTCTTTACACACACATTCTTAATGTAATATTGTGGTAAATTTTATAATCTATTATCGCTTCATTTTGTCGCAGTCACTTGTTTGTAGTTTTAATAGAGAATAAATTATATAAAACAATTAATTTTGCCATAAGAAAAGAACTGACTAACTGACCCGCTAAACTTAGCAGGTAATACTTTTCCTTACACAATTACAAACTATTTCTCGGTCAATAGATACTGTACTAATATTTACAGAGTTGTTGTGCGCCAGCATTTTGACCAAAGAGGTCAAAAATTATTTTAATTATTTAATCCTATTATTTAAAAATAATGTTGGTATCATCAAAAGAAGTTAACAGTCTTGTCATACAGAGGTTCATAGTAAATGTATCAAATGCTGCAAGAAAGATTTTTATTATATCCATTGTGACAGTTTCGGGTATTTATCTTGACCGAAAAAACAACAAAAATGTATATAGTTTTGGCACTATTCAGTTAATTGCGATAACAGATAAATGCATTTTAGTATTTTATGTTGACTTTACTAAAGAATCATTTTCGAAACAAATATTTCTAATTTAAGACAGTTTGATATGTTATACAAAGATTGGTACATACACATATACTTAACAAAAATAATTTGTAAAAGACATTGAAAGTATTCAATATGTTTTCATGTAACACCAATTTCTTATGTGTATTACTTATCCAGACAGATGTTATAATTTCTAAAACTAAAGTATTAAATTACTTGTTAAAGTAAACTATCGTTAATCGTAGATTAGTCTGTTAGAATATATAAATCTTCAAAAGGTGATTTGATCTTTCAGCAAATCTTCAAAAAAAATCAGTCGGTAGAATTGATAATAGAAGATAACTTATGCTTATTAGTTAGATTTAAACACGTAGATAACTTAAGTAAGTAATTTATTGGTTGTAATAACTGTATAGATTTGGCAGAACAAATGCTGATATAGCAATCACAACATCGTACCACTAATATATAAAGTGTATGTTATTCTATAACAATTTAATAACTAGATGAACACAGAACATGGGTAAGTGTGTCATGTTCGGAAGTGAAATCGTGACGTTATTAAAATGAATATACAATGAAAGATACTTTATTTGCTGCTGTTTAAATACACTAGGCTAAAAATCTAGTCACATGAGAGACACGTTTGTCAATGTTTAAATGTTTCCCATTTTCCCATGAATTGGTGCTAAGTACAATTAATATTTTATTAAAAATGGTCACAGAGCTAAAAGTATATATAGACATATTATCATTTTTACTTATCTATTTATTGAAAAATTGCATGCTTTGATTGGTGTATAATGTGTACATTCGTGTTTGCTGAAAACTAACATGTAAGAATGTATAACTAATGTAAATTTAATTACCCCAATTTTCAAAAATCATTACGGTGTGTATTTTCTATTTGGCTTCGTACTGTTAACTTACAAAAAAAGGTAGTGGCCAATATATTCGCTTACAATTGACAAGTCTTAATGAAACATTACAACAGTGTGATTTGCTTCATTACATTTAACGTAAATAGTATGACATATTTGCATATCATTTTTAAGTCTTATATGATTTTTTTCATTTCATTTAGGCACTACCACTATATGCAACGCTAAGATAAACACTTATCAATGGCAACATAAATCTGAAGTTGTAAATGAAACATTATAGATAAAATAAACCTCAAACTTACAAGAAAAGGGAGATGAATCTCGTAAGATTGCATATTTATTACAATCTTCCCATGCTGAGAATAAGTGACTTCTGTGACTTTTTTCCGACATAATGTCTTTCACTACTGAAACAAAGTAGAAATGTCTAGCATTGTGAGAGCATACTTATCATCGTCCTGTTATATATCAGTTTAACAACCCATTTAAGCCGTCATTATACAAAAGTGTTTATTTCCGACATTATCAAACTGTCTGACAAAGTCTTGCAGTCATCATTTTGAGTTCTTCGGAAAGATTGTACATTTGTACATGTACATTGACATTTAAAGAAATAGCATTGTATTCGCCTTATGTTATAAAGAAGCACCATACTATTTAAATAGGTAATGCATTTAAAATGGAATTGACTACACTCATTATTGTTAAACACGTATCTATAGTTCATCATGTTTTACAGTTGTAAATTTAACATCCCTTTGATCGTCCATTTAATAAATACAGGTATTATTTAGTCACTGCGGCGTTTAAACACAATTACTCGTTCATAGTCACCATATAGATTGTATAATAAATCATAGATGTAAATTGCGTCCCGTTTTAACACCTGAAACCTTCTATTCAAATAATCTGACGATATGATCTTTGTCTTAAATCAAATATCTTGAAATATGAAATTACAAACCATACATAAAATATGACGAAAACATACCATCAATAAATCTGTTATTGTATTTCCATGCAAATATATATATGTAAGTTAATTTGGTAGCCAATAAATAAATAGAGTAAGGCAGGCGTAAATTTGGAAGTAAAGAACAAAAGAAAATAATACATACTTGATATTGACTTTTTCCGCTCAGTACTCACTTGGCGTCTGAAAAGTAAAATACCGTAAGTGGAAATTGTTTTGCTGGATTAGACGATATAGTGATTTTACATATATTGTCTTTAACATGGAAAATATAATGTTGTATTATTTCATTCGACAGAAATAAATATTGGCTTTTTTAACTGTTAAAGTCAGTTACTGAACTGGAATACATATATCAATACATTGCAAACCAACCCAGATTTCTAAACGCGTACAATTGCATCAAAATTATTTTTAGTACACTCGTATATGCAGATTTTAGGTTACTTAAAATTCTTAAAGTCTAATGCTTCTTACTAACTTTTATGCGAATACTAGCATACAGTTTGCTTAACTGTGTATTATGATAAGTGTATAAATATCATATCTTGCTTCATGTAAAAGAAAACGTTTACTTGGGTGATGCTCTTAATATCTTATTATGACGATCGTTTATAGTGAAATCTATCCACATACCGACCAATAGGTTATTTCGAAATAATAATATAAATAAGTTCATATAATAAAAAAACGTACGATACCTGCTTATTCCAGTCTCTCGGACTACGATTGTGACGATATCATGCAGGTGGTCCGCATGAGAATTTGCTGCAGATTTAGAAATAGGTATAGTTTGGTTGTGTTCGTAAACGGCAATTCAAATTGTTGAAGCTAAAAATTAATTCTATCCGGTATCCTGAAAAAGCACCTATCAAAATGACGTCTCATTTGGATAATAATGAGAGGTAAAACAAAACTACTTCCAGAACTTCTTATAATTTCCTGTCATCGATGTGTTCTTCAGGATTAATTGTCTGGACAGAGAAGCACAAGAGTGATTAACGTCATATACAATAAGACTATTAGCCACTTTACTTATCTTGTAAGATTTCTCTTGACCGGAAATTTGATCGGTGAAGGGGAAAAATTCATTGGTCAATATTCCTAGACGAGACAAACATTCTTATTTACTGTTCTTTATAGTGGCTTTAATAACGAGATACTTGTAATGAAATTGATATGTCGGTCTGGAAGACTAACGATTTTGTCATGTGTGTATCAAATTCGTGGAAAATATTAAGTTAAATATTTTTTTGCCATAACATTGTATACATTTGAATTAACAGCATGAATGTTACCTAAGCGCTAGTCTTTTTGGAACATATGCATAAAACAAAATGTTATATACTCAAATACCTATTGATATGATAAACTGATTCTCCGAATACCTTATCAATAAGGGGAAATTCAAATTATCGTCGAATTTTTAAATGTTTTTTAATTCATGTTTGTCTACATAAATTGTGCAGTTAAAGCACATATCAATGTTGCTGAATATGTTAAAAGATCGTATTTATGTACTGGTATTGTAGAATTACATGACTAATATATTTCTAAAAGTAGACCAAAAATAATGTATTACAGTACCTTGAGTCAACTATTTACCATTTTTCGATAAAACGTTGAGAAGTTGTCGTGTCGCTTAACCTCACAATATAAAAACACGCAGTGTAGGTTGTAATTGAACACGCGACAGTATACAATCTATACTATTAAATTTGCGAATTTCCTGTTTTGTGGAAGAAACTGCGCAGCTTTGAATAAATCTTTTGTTTGTCACTGGAACACCTATATACCGGCATATCAAGTTGACAATTCTTTTTTGACAATGCCTCTTGATATTTGCAAAAACTGCCAAAAATCAACAAAAATAGTGGTTTATTTTTTGTGTCTAAAAATAGCTCTAGATAAAACTAAAAATAGACCAAACTCCCCGCAGCGGTTATTTCCCTTTATTAAATCAATAACCTAAAATGTCATTACACAAAGCCCGTGCTTGCACGGGCTCCCATCTAGTGTAGTATAATTAATATGACAGACGTGTTAAGTACAATTTTCATTTAAAAATACGCTACTTGGTAACATTGATGTCGTTATAGGTCATTTTGCAAACTGTATAAATGAGGTAAACAATTCACCAATATTTTTTTCTTAAGTGCACTTCACAGATGACATATCAAATGCTCTGGTTATATTGCAAGGTTATTGCATTGACCTTTCGGTTTCAACTTGTAATAAACTACTATAAAATAGCAAGTACTTATTGATGTTGCCTAGGTCATTAAGTACAAATAGAAATTATTTCGTACAGAAAATGGAGAAGTAGCAATTGCCCTGATTAACACCAATGCCACAAACGTAATAATGTATAAGATAAATAATGACTTTGGTGTAATAGCATTTTTATTCAGGAAACAGGATGATATTAATGAGTTCCTGTGTTAGCGAATTGTCAATAATTTCTCTAAAATACAAATTTAACAAATAAGCGCATATCATTATATGGATTTGGCTGCGGCGTCGTTAACAACGCTTTTTGGTTAATTTTTCGCCTGCAATGTTTAAAAATTGCAATCACTGAATAAGCCAACTGACAAAAATACCAAATTGTGTTACAAACTAGTAATGTGCCATCAAACAGCAATATTTTGACCATGATCAAACATTACGCCCAATATGACATTGTTGAATTGTCATATGAAATTATATCGTGTTCAGATCGTTTATCAATATAAATTGTTTATGACGGTTACGTCATTTTGTTTCGTAAAGTGCTTATCATACTGCATTTATACTTTGAATTCAGAAGAGTTTCAAGACGTATTAACATAAAATTTTGTCACAATGTCGGGTTTGGCTGCGTCGTCGGTTACAACGCTTTTTGGTTTATATTTCGCGTGAAAATGGTTTTATATTGTAATCACTGAATTATCAAACTGACAAACCAGTAATGAGCCATTAAAAACAATATTTTGGCAAAGATCAGACATAACGCACAGTATGACATTGTTGAATTGTCATGTTAATTTCAAAGCGTGTTTGGAGCGTTGACGTACGTAGATAATTTGGCTGCAGCGAGATGCTGTTTGTTTTTTTTAATCAGGCAATTTTGTTAGTGTCAAGTGTTCACAAGATTGAATCTGAAATTATACGAATATTGAACCAATAATCTGATATAACGCATTTAATATTCTATTAAATAGAAAATAGAAATACAATGCTTGGGGAAATCGGTATTTGGTTCAATTTATAATAAGTACTTATACATCAGAATTGATGCTGTCTGTACTAGATAGTTTGTAATAAAGGCGAAATTCGTAGTGTTATTTTTTAGTTCGAAGCCTATGTGCCTTAAGGTATTAAATAGGCCTGTCACGATATACCGGTATACCGCAATATTGCAATTCGCAGCTGCAGCAATACGTACCGCGATTTTAATGTACCGGTATTTGGTAATTCTTTTATTTCATTGAAAAATTCTTCCCTTTGTAAAATAACAGTAGCGAAACGACAGTTTTTCCATTGTTCATTTCATCTAACCTGATATTGCAAGAATTTAACCGATTGGGGTGCGACTCAGTCCTAAATGACCGTAAATACTAAAGGAGGCTAGATTCTATCAGTAATTGCAATTTTTCTGTTAAATACAGCGAAGGAACAACGAATCTTAAAGCCCACAATATATCGTAGTACGTATCGCGATACGATGACAGCGTATTGCAATTTATCGCGGTACGCTTCTGGCGTAACGCGATAGCCCTAGCATTATACACATCAAAATAGAGCCATACTTAAAAACAGAGTCCAGCTTTTTATCCTAATGTATTTGACAGATGTTAAAGCTGTTGAGTAGTTATTATTTATTGTTGTGTTCGTACGATTCAGTGCATGTTTCTGAAATTACTGATAGTAAGCTCTGTTTGGTCCCCTGATAAAGCCCCGTCCAAAGAACATCACACATTGGACAATAAAGTAAGACAAAACTAAATAGTTCCAGAGTCTCTTATCATTTCCTGTCATCGATGTGTTCCTAAGGATAATTTGTCTCGACAGAAAAAGCAAGAAAGATTAACGTCATTTACAATAAGACTTTTAGCCACTTTATTAATTTTGTAAGATTTCTCTTGACCGGAAATTTAATCGGTGAAGGGCGGAAAATCCGTTGGTCAATATTCCTAGTTTACACAAACTTTCTTATTTACTGTTCTTGATAAGGGCTTTAATAACGTGATACTTGTAAAGTAATTAATTTGTCGGTCTGGTTGACTGATGTTCTGTCGACTCTATTTTAATCAATTTTAAGTCCAATTCAAGGAAAATATCAAGTATTAAAAATCTGTTTTTATAATGCTATGTACAAAAATTTCGTAGAAGAAAATGCTGCTAATCTGTTTGGTAACTTTGTTTTATAGATCGTTTTGTAACAGTCAAAAACCATAAAATAGCAATAGCAACTTTTTATAGATGTTGACTAGGTCATTTAGTACAAATAGAAATAGTATTTATATATATAATACTGCTAATCTCCAATATGTTTTATTCAGCATTCCAAAATTGTCTGTCACATACAAGTTCAGAGCGTGTTGTGATCTTCACATGAGATATTAGAAAAATATTAATAAACACTTTGAGAAATTAATACTAAATGTTTTTGCTTATGCAGTATCGTTAATTTAAAAATTCCAGAATATGATCACTCCCATAATAATACAACCATTGCTTTATGTGGTGTAATTGTATAATTTTCAGGGCTCAAAACTTTTCAAGAATATTGCTGATCATTTGCATAATTGTTTACCAAATGTCCTTTGTTTGTTAGTTGTGTTTTAGTAAAAGGTTTTGCAGATATCCACTTGGAAAATGATAGTCTCTATTACTTAGTGAAGATAAGAGACTGGTTTAGCGTCCGTAAAGTAACCAGGATTTTATGGATTTTGCAAACATAATTTATCTTAAATTGGCTTAAAATTGAAAAATTTTGACAGGCAATCAGTCGTTCAGACATTTTAATGCAATTTTTGGATTAACGTTTTGGTATAATACATTCTGAAATCGTCTGCAAAGAGAATAGTAAATAAGACATTATTTGTCTCGCCTTTCAACATTGACCAATGATAATAAGGACTTTCCGCCATTCACTGATGCAATTTCCGGTCCACAGAAATCCTGCAAAAACGTCAAAGTGGTTAATTATCTTACCATCTAAAGGCTTGCAGACACATTTAGAAATTGTTCAACTTTAGTACCGATACAAGGTATTTGTTTTATTTAGGTTTTGTCTTCCTTAAGACTATAACATTTGATCACTTTCTAAACCATGTTATACATGTATATTGAACAACTCGAAACGACTTATTCATGAGACAATTTATTATCCTTTTAGAGCTAAATATATTTCGCTTTATCTATATACCAGTAATAATAAGGTAAAACATTGCCTCTCAAATGACCACGTAGTGATGTCTTACGAGTAAAGGGATGTGTTACAAAATGTTCCTAATACTCTGAAATAAGTATATATGTTCATATTGTGAAATATATCAAATGCATAAGGAACTTTTGGCATCAAACTATGTTAATATGAATATTCTTACAGGCGTATTCCTTTATCAAGAACTGTGATGTGTTTCCTTTAAAGTACTATTATCATAAGATTAATTCGAACAAAAAATGTAAAATATGGTTAAGTTTCTGATAATATAAACATTAATTAAAAAAAGAGAAAACAAAGAAATTCTTTTTTTCAACATTGAAATTATAGATTTATTGCATACTACACATTATTGCAATTAACATGCTGTTAGATTTATTATGATTGATTATGTCAATAAATCAACTAATAAAGCTATATAATCTTTACTTGCTTTATGTTTGCTTTTTTACATAATTACTAATTACTTAACTTTTGATATTGCCTTGACATTCATGTGTTTTTATCTGCAAATATTGTGATCGTTGGACATCATTTGGACCGTTTTAATGTCGTGTCAAGAGAACAGGAAGACGCACAACAGTGCAAAGTCAATGCCATCGTCCATATATTAGGCGTTAGTATCTTATCAATTTAAAATTAATATTTTTTTGTACGTCTATAACATCGCATGCGTCATATTTCTTTAAAAAAATACATATACTATTATATGCTCATTGTTTTCCGACGTATTTGATATTAGCTTTGTTGGTCCATGTAGAAGGTTCTTCAAACATTTCTTAAGTTCGTGGTTCAACAAACTAACGGTTGAAGACTAAATTATTTTTTATGACCAATCTCCACGAAAGAATGCCCCGCCAATATAATTAAATATATAAAATAAATATATATATAATAATAAAACTATTTTTTTGGTTGGTTAATTTAAATTGTGGTATAAGTCATCTCTACATGTTTCTTATCTAACTAAATACATTCTACATTCAATATTTTTTTCTCATCACCAAACCTTGAAACCATTTAGTTTTCTCGGTAATATGTCAAAGATTACGTAATATCCAAAGAACAAATAATTGATTTGATCCTGTCATTATGACTTAGCCTTCATTATAAGAAATGTTGCCGTCATCTGTCATTCAAATTTAATTGAATTTAGCGCCATTGATTTTCTTCAATTTAAGAAAGAAATGGTGTGACAAATTGCCCGAACTCTCCAATAACAACTTAGAAAAAAATGGATTTTCTTCAATCACAAATAAATAACAGAATCGCCAAACATACGTCAATTTGTCGCTCGAGGCTTCGAACAGACTAATATCACAGTTGCACTTGATGTTCTGGTTACTGTCCTCATTGCAGCATAAAATGTAATTCCAATTTAGACATGATTAAAACAAGTCCCCCACTAGTACGTGATTTGTCATTCTGACGTGGATAATTGTTACCTAATGGCATTGTATTGATTGCAATTTACGAAACGTCTCTGTTGGGCGTTTGATAAAACCAAATAGAGATGAATTGTTTTTCTTTTAGTGAAGACACTACTCCTACAAATATTTAAGATATATCAAAGTGAATTCAATCATTGCCAGTATTATTACCATTTTGTTGTCTTTATGTGCATTGTCGTTTTATTGTGTACATTTTTCTGCATTATATCTCACAAAAGTGCATGACTATTTGGATATAAATGTATTCTAATTCACCATTTTGGGCTATGGAGTCACAATATCACAATATGCACAACATGCAACTACGTCTGAAATGTTGTAATAACATTGTCTTTTGTTGCTTACTTTGTAAACCAATGCAATATGCACTCTATGTCATTAACTCGTTATTCAATTTAATATTCCAATCAACTGTTTGCTAAGCTTTAATTATTACTAACCAAAAAACATTATTCATAATCAAAAACAATGTTTTCATACACAAACAGGGAGCATTTGTATCAAACAGTTCTAAGCACACTTAGCAATGATGTGCTGCAACCGCCTCACCTTTGCCATTTTTGCGCAAGAGCTTTTATTTACAATACTATTGTTTTTTTCGTAAAATACGACCATTTCTCATTAACGTAAAATATAAGAAGTAAACAAAGAACATGTGTATACCATATACATTATTGTAACATATATTGATACTTTGTCTGTTATAACACCATAATACATAATCGATATATTCCGTTACGTATTCCCATGGCAATCACAATGATCACAAACATGTCATTTCTAATAAAACAAATGATTAAATTGAAATGAACAAATACCATAATTGACCTTAAGCTGTTTGTTGTTGAGGTCGAATCTCAAGCGAAAATATGTTCTCTCTTACCAGTTTATTCTAGGCGACAAAAACATCGACGTTACATACCATATTTAAATGCATGTCGCACTTCTGCCATTAACTTTTCGCAACATTTAAGGTAAACAAATTATCATTTTAAAATTTAAAATCATTTTAAACATTTGTAAAGCAGACACAGTGACAGCAAAAAGAAGTATTTGTATTTTTTGACTAAACTGAAAGTGTGTCTTTGCTAATACACAGTCTCACCATACATAGATCTTTTTTTATCTAAACATTTGTAATACATACATTCGTTCGTCTGTAAAACACAAAAGTAGCTTATTGATTTAACATCTGAAACCTAAACGATGTTAGCATAGTCTATAAATTATTAAGACATGGATGTAATGCTTTGTTTGTTATAACCACGTTACATATTATGTATTTAACACGCTTTCATATAAAACTTCCATAAACTTTTCCTGTGTTCCCATGATAATTGCTTGAGTGAGAAGCATGTCACATTCAATCATACCTCTAGTTGTATTGAAATAAATCATGAGTGTAATGGACTATACTATGTTAGCCGCTAGAGTCAAATCGCATGAAAATATTTTCGGTTCTACGTTATCAGTTACGGTACCTTTTTCTGCTTAATGTTTGCTCAAATGGAATGACCAATTTTCGTTGAATTTAAGTCAGATCAGTACTACATCTTTTTAACACACACATTCTTAATGTTATATTGTGGTAAATATTATTAGCTATTATCGCTTCATTTTGTCGCAAAAACTTGTTTGTAGTTCTATTAGAGAATAAATTATATAAAACAATAAATTTTGCCATAAGAAAAGGACTGACTACTCGTATTTGCCGCCTACTTGTACTGTCTACCAGCCTGATAAACTCAGCAGGTAATACTTTTCCTTACACAATTACAAACTATTTCTCGGTCAATAGATACTGTACTAATATTTACAGAGTTGTTGTGCGCCCACTTTTTGACCAAATGATGTCAAAAATTATTTTAATTATTTAATCCTATTATTTAAAAATAATGTTGGTATCATCAAAAGAAGTTAACAGTCTTGTCATACAGAGGTTCATAGTAAATGTATCAAATGCTGCAAGAAAGATTTTTATTATATCCATTGTGACAGTTTCGGGTATTTATCTTGACCGAAAAAACAACAAAAATGTATATAGTTTTGGCACTATTCAGTTAATTGCGATAACAGATAAATGCATTTTAGTATTTTATGTTGACTTTACTAAAGAATCATTTTCGAAACAAATATTTCTAATTTAAGACAGTTTCGATATGTTATACAAAGATTGGTACATACACATATACTTAACAAAAATCATTTGTAAAAGACATTGAAAGTATTCAATATGTTTTCATGTAACACCAATTTCTTATGTGTATTACTTATCCAGACAGATGTTATAATTTCTAAAACTAAAGTATTAAATTACTTGTTAAAGTAAACTATCGTTAATCGTAGATTAATCTGTTCAAATATATCAATCTTCAACAGATGATTTGATCTTTCAGCAAATCTTCAAAATAACCAGTCAGTAGAATTGATAATAGAAGATAACTTATGTTTATCAGTTAGATTTAAACACGTAGATAACTTAAGTAAGTAATTTATTGGTTGTGGTAACTGTATAGATTTGGCAGAACAAATGCTGATATAGCAATCACAACATCGTACCACTAATTATAAAGTGTATGTTATTCTATAACAATTTAATAACTATATGAACACAGAACATGGATAAGTGTGTCGTGTTCAGAAGAGAAATTTTGACGTTATTAAAATGAATATACAATGAAAGATACTTTATTTACTGTTGTTTATATACACTAAGCTAAAAATCTAGTCACATGATAGACACATTTGTCAATGTTTAAATGTTTCCTATTTTCCCATGAATTGGTGCTAAGTACAATTAATATTTTATTAAACATGGTCACATAGCTTAAAGTATATATAGACATATTATCATTTTTACTTTCCAATTTATTGAACAATTGCATGCTTTGATTGGTATATAATGTGTACATTCATGTTTGCTGAAAACTAACATGTAAGAATGTATGACTAATGTAAATTTAATTACCCCATTTTTCAAAAATCATAACGGTATGTATTTTCTATTTGGCTTCGTACTGTTAACTTACTAAAAAGGTAGTGGCCAATATATTCCCTTACAATTGACAAGTCCTAATGAAACATTACAACAGTGTGATTTGCTCCATTACATTTAACGTAAATAGTATGACATATTTGCGTATCAGTTTTAAGTCTTATATGCTTTTTTTCATTTCATGTAGGCACTACCACTATATGCAACGCTAAGGTGAACACTTATCAATGTCAACATAAATCTGAAGTTGTAAATGAAACATTATAGATAATATAAACCTCAAACATACAAGAAAAGGGAGATGAATCTCGTAAGATTGCATATTTATTACAATCTTCCCATGGTGAGAATAAGTGACTTCTGTGACTTTTTTCCCGACATAATGTCTTTCACTACTGAAACAAAGTAGAAATGTCTAGAATTGTGAGAGCATACTTATCATTGTCTTGTTATATATCAGTTTAACAACCCATTTAAGCCGTCATTATACAAAAGTGTTTATTTTCGACATTAGCAAACTGTCTGACAAAGTCTTGCAGTCATCATTTTGAGTTCTTCGAAAAGATTGTACATTTGTACATGTACATTGACATTTAAAGAAATAGCATTATACTCGTCTTATGTAATAAAGAAGCACCATACTATTTAAATAGGTAATGCATTTAAAATTGAATTGACTACACTCATTATTGTTAAACACATATCTATAGTTCATCATGTTTAAGAGTTTTAAATTAAACATCCCTTTGATCGTCCATTTAATAAATACAGGTATTATTAAGTCACTGCGGCGTTTAAACACAATTACTCGTTCATAGTCACCATATAGATTGTATAATAAATCATAGATGTAAATTGCGTCCCGTTTTGACAAACTTCAACGCCTAAAACTATCTATTCAAATCTTCTGACGATGTGATATTTGTCTAAAAACAAATAATTTTATCTTGAAATACGAAATTTCAAACCATACATAAAATATGACTAAAACATACCATCAATAAATCTGTTATTGTATTTCCATGTAAATATTATTGTAAGTTAATTCGGTAGCCAATAAATGAATAGAGTAAGACAGGCGTAAATCGGAAGCAAAGAACAAAAGACAGCAATACATACTTGATATTGACACTTTCGGCTCAGTACTCACTTGGCGTCTGCAAGTAAAATACCGTAAGTCGAAATTGTTTTGCTGGATTAGACGATATAGTGAGTTTACATATATTGTCTTTATTATGGAAATATAGCGTTGTATTTTTTTTTATTCGACATAATAAATATATCAATACATTGAAAACAAATACGGTAGATTAAACACGTAAACTGCATCAAACTATTTCTAAGTAATTGGAGATTTTAGGTAAATTAGAGTTCTTAAAGCCTTATATCTCATATATAATTCAGTGAGAACACTACCGTAAAGTGTGTAATTATCATACATTGCTTCAAGTATAAGAAATTGTTTACTTGGGTGATGCTATTGATATCTTATTATAACGATTGTTTATAGCAAAAGATATATACAGATATCGACCGAAAGGTTATTTCAAAATTATATTCGAAATAAATTTATATCGTGAAATAACGTACAATACATGCATATTTCAGTCTCTCGTACTACGTTTGTAACGATATATCGTTTGTGTTCGTAAGATTTAATTCAAATTGCTGAAATTATAGAGTGTTAACTTTGTACTGTACCTTGAAAAAGCACCGTCAAACTTCCTATCACACTAAGGACAATAAAGCAAGACGAAACAAAAATAATTCTAGGACTTCTTATATTTCCTGTCACCACATCAATGAGAATCTTAAGGATAAATTGTCTGGACAGAGAGAACCTGGAAGATATTAAGTCATATACAATAAGACTATTAGCCACTTTACTTATCATGTAAGATTTCTCATGACCGGAAATTTGATCGGTAAAGGGCGGAAAATCCGTTGGTCAATATTCCTAGACGAGACAAACATTCTTACTTACTGGTCTTTATAGTGGCTTTAATAACGTGATACTTGTAAAGTAATTGATATGTCGGTCTGGTGGAATTATGTTCTGTAAACTGAATAGCAATCAGTTTTACGTCAAATTCAAGGAAAATATCAGGCAATGAAATCTTTGTCATAATGCAAAGTGCAAATTTTCTTTAAAGAATATGCTGACAATCTGGTTGGTAACTTTTTATATATCATTATGTAACAGTCAAAAATAAAGTAAACAATTCACTAGGAAATCTTTTCTATTTTGCATCTTACAGATAATATATCAAATTCTCTGGTGATATTGCTAGATTATTGCACTGGCCATACGGTTTCAACTTGTAATAAAATACCATAAAATAGCAAGAATTTATTGATGTTGCCTAGGTCGTTAAGTACAAATAGCAATAATTTCGTGCAGAAAATAGTGAAGAAGTTGCCCTGATTAACACCAATGCCACAAACGTAATAATGTATAAGATAAATAATGACTTTAGTGCAATAGCATTTTTATTGAGGAAACGGGATGATATTTATGAGTTTTTGTGTTAGCTAATTGTCAATACTTTCTCTAAAAGACAAATTTAACAAATAAGCGCATATCATAAAATCGAACGGTATACTAGGTCATTAGCAACAATAAGTTCTGACGAATATTCCGAACAAACAATTACAATTCACAGTATTACATGGGTGTTTTCAGACGAAGTTATAGACATTTAAATTAAAGTTATTTCGTGCACAAGTTACATGTTGCCTATATTTTGGTTGTTACAAAAATTTGATGAATAAAATTCTGAAAATCACTTGACTTTATACCCTAGAAACAATCCTTGAATATATTTTGCTGGAATATAAAAACCTAAATTTTGATGGTGTATTCGCGACATCAATACAAGCGACACTGAAATTAATCTTCCGTTCCGGTAATACCAGGAATACAAACTGTTTTATATTTTATTGATTGTTACACTCATAACCTTGAAAATAATAGAATATTAATAACGTGCCTTACGAGAAGCATAATCAATTTTCATAAAGAAATTATCAATGCTACGAAAGTTTGACGATTTATAAGTATAGATGCAAGCAATAACAGTATAGCTATACAATTCCTGACATTAAAAGAATTCTGCAAGTTTCCAACCTCTAGCATTATTTCTAAAATGACAAAGGTCGAGGATCTACTGAAATATAACATTAATAAGAATATTTCTTGACATAAGACGTCAAGTAGTGATATGTCTTTTTCGTCACAAGATAAAAATGTTTCATGACTGTTTTGTCATTTTGTTTTGTAAAGTGCTTATCATATTGCATTTATATCTTGATACAAGAAATGTTAAAGCTTCACTACACATTAACATATAATTGTATCACAATGTTGGGTTTGGCTGTGGCGTCGGTAACAACGCTATTCGGTTGATGTTTGGTGTATAATTTTTTTAAATTGGAATCAATAAATTAGGAAACTGACAAAATACCAAATTGTGTTACAAACTAGTAATGTGCCATTAAACAGCAATATATTGACCATAATTATACATTACGCTCAATATGACATTCTTGAATTGTCATGTTAAATTCAAAGCGTGTTTACGAACGTAGATAATTTGGTAGCCACGAGATGATGTTTGTTTATTAAATCATGCAGTGTTGTTAGTGTCAAGTGTTTACAAGATTGAATCTGAAATTATACGAATATTGAACCCATAATATGATATAACACATTTAATATACAATTAACAAGAAAATAGAAATACATTGCTAGGGGGAATCGGTATTTGGTTCAATTTATAATAAGTACCTATACATCGGAATAGATGCTGTCTGTACTGGATATTTTGTAATGAAGGCTAAATTCTTAGTGTTATTTCCTAGTCCAAAGCGTATGTGCCTTAGGGTATTATAAATATCAATATAGAGCCATACCTACAAACGGAGTCCATCTTTTTTATCCTACTTTTTTGACAGATGTTAAAGCTGTTGAATAACTAAAATTTATTGTTGTGTTCTAAAGATCCAATGCATATTTCTGAAAGTACTGATTTTCTAAAGAAAGACAAAACAAAAATAGCTTTAGAACCTCTTATTATTTCCTGTCATCAATGTGTTCTTAAGGATAAATTGTCTGGACAGAAAAAGCACGAAAGAGAGATTAACGTCATTTACTATAAGACTATTAGCCACTTATTTTGTAAGATTTCTCTTGACCGGAAATTTGTTCGGTGAAGCGCGGAAAATCCGTTAGTCAATATATCTTGGCGAGACAAACTTTCTTATTTACTGTTCTTTTTATAGGATACTTGTAAAGCAATTGATATATCGGTCTGGTGGAATGATGTTCAATCAACTGTATACCAATCTGTTTTACGTAAGAAAATATCAAACAATAAAAAATCTTTTTTCATAGTGCTAAGTACAATAGTCCGTTAAAGAAACTGCTGCTAATCTGTTTCGTAATTTTGATGTTTTTATAGGTCGTTTTGTAACAAGCAAAAATGAGACGAACAATACACCCAGACATCTTTCCAGAGGGCATCTTACTGATAATATATCAAATGCTCTTGTTATATTGCTAGATTATTGCACTGGCCATACGGTTTCAACTTGTAATACAATACTATAAAATAGCTTATTGATGTTGCCTAGGTCATAAAGTACAAAAAGAAATAACCTCGTGCAGAAAATGGAGAACAAGTAGCAATTGCCCTAATTGACATCAATGCCTTGAACGTAATAATGTAAAAGATAAATAATGCCTTTTGTCAGTTTTTTTAGGAAACGTGATGGTAGTATAGTGTTATTTTGTCAGCAAATAGTCAATGCTTTCTCTTGAAGACAAATGTAACAAAAAAATGCATATCATAAAATCAAAGGATATACTACGTCAAACGCAAAAATAATAAGATACATAATAAACAATTATACTTCACATTATTACAATGGTAATTTCATACGTAGTATTAGACAAAAAATAATAATTTCATGCACTTTTTAGATTTTTTTTCTTTTTTAGCTGCTGTAGGAAGTTGATGAAAAGAAGAGTTTTCTTTACATTCTGAAGAACACGTGACTATATATCCAAGAAACAATATTAAATCGTTTATATATTACACTGGAATATTGAAATTGAAATATTGATTGCGAATTCGCGACATCAATAGTATGACTCTAGTTATTGAAATTTCATACCAGAAAAATACAAATTGTTTTATATTCCATTAAATGTTACACTCATAACCCAAGATTTGATGTTATTATTTACGACGTGCCTTTAAGGAAGCATATTAATCTATTTTCATAAAGAAATTTACATTGCTGTGGCAGTGTGACAATTTATTAGCATTGATAAAATCAATATTATTATAGCTACAAATTTCTGACATTTAAAAAAGTCTGAAAGTTTCCAGCCTCAAGAATAATTTTTAAAATGACAAAGGTACTAAAATATAAAATTTATAAGAATATGTTTAGAAATATGACGTCAAACAGATTAATGTCTTATTCGTCAGAGGATGTAAATATATTTTGACTGTTGTGTCATTTTGTTTCGTAAAGTGCCTATCATACTGCATTTATACTGTATTTTGAGACATATAGAGAGTTTCAAGACACATTATAATACATTTGTGATATAATGTCGGGTTTGGCTTCGGTGTCGTTAACAACACTTTTTGAATAATGTTAAAGTGCTAATTGTTATAAATGTAACCACTGAATTATAAAACGACAAAAATACCGAATTGTGCTAAGAACTAGTACTATGCCAACAATCATCAATATATAGACCATGATCAGACATTTTTGCCCAGTATGACATTGTTGAATTGTCATTTCAAGTTCAAAGCATGTTAAGAGCGTTGGCGGACGTTTTACTAATTAAATAGATGAATAGGCTGACACGAGTTCATATTTGTTATTACACAAGGCAGTGTTGTTAGTGTCAAGTATTCACAAGATGGAAACTGAAATTATAAACATATAGAACCCATAATCTGATATAACACATTTGATATACAATAATGAAGAGAATAGAAATTGCTTCAGGAAATCGGTAATTGATTCAATTTATAATAAGTATTTAGATATAAAAAAGACGATGTGTATGTGCCTTAGGATATCATACACAATCAAGGTATACTTATAGACAGAGTCCAGTTTTGTTATCCGTAAGTATTTGACAGCGGCTAATACTGAACATAATTGAGATTTGTGGTTCCTCGTTCAAGATTGAGTGTCCTTGGGGAGTTAATGAAAATGTCTTGAATCATCAGAATCAAATCAGAATTGACTGAGACACTTTTGACATTTGGTTAACGCATTACAGGTCTCTAACAGTACGATGGTTGGTGATTGTTGAATATTTTATTTATGATAGTTAATAAAATCAAGATAATTTAGGTATTTATTTCATGTAAAAAAATACCAAATGCTAGTTAATATCGTTATCGTTCCCAGAGGTTATCAAAATTTTCAATCCAACTTGATAGCCTCTGGGTACGAGAATGGTTAATATGTATGATAACATGTTTGCGCATTACATTACTTCATGCACTAATGATAATTTATACATGATGTCCATATCAGAAAGGAATTATTATTACTTAATCTAACTTTTAATCGAATTTTTAATGATCATTTGGAACATGTAACTACATGTAGTAACATGGTTATAATGAAATGCAGTACAATGCTATTTGTGTGTAAACAATTAACGTATCATTCGATGTTTAGCTCTTAGACAAATCATGCTGTGTATAATGGGCATACTTTTAAAGTATGATAATATAATCTAGTTTTCATACAAAATGGACAAGCGTTCATTTATATTTACCATTATACCGGACTGGTAAGAAATAGTCCGGTGACCATGAAAATCACCCACAAACTTCTTAATTTTTGACTTTTTGGATAAGTTACAAGTAAATTAAAAGTAAAACTAACACCATTTTATCTGAAATAATATGTCACTCTGCTACCTCACTCCTTCTTATACGTTAGAGAATAATGCATTCATGACGCCTCGACGTTTTATTACTTTTGTGGGAAAAAGCTACTGGCCAATAAATGCATTACGACTGGTATATTAGCAATTATACTGCTTTAAGTATATTTGTATACAAGACAGACAGTGCAGAAGTTACAAATTGGTTATAATAAAACACTTATAAAAATATAACCAAGTCTGAGCCATACATTTATTAGTGTGGTTGTAAAATTATAAACTGTAGATCCAGACATAGCCTAGGGTTCAATTACAGGTCAAGTTAGACATAAACTTGTAAATTGTACGTTTTGAATTGAAATAAACTTGCCACGTTTCTTTTTTCCAAACAAAAAATCCGTTATATCAGTCGTGGTGTGGGGCTTTCTTGGATGTCATTTAGGAAACTAATACGTTTGTATCATTTAAGTGAAAATCGTTGCATACTTAAAACGTTTTTCACGAGAGAAGCGGACAGAATGACGATATCCAGAACGCAAATATGTAGCAGATATAGCTTTATCTAAAGTACATTATCCATTTTCTGACAGTTGACTTTCTACTTTTCTACTGCATTACATGTTCTTGTTGAAACGTTCGTAAAAGCATGTTTTTATGTTTATAGTTGCATAACCAAATAATAGAGATTTTATCACAACATGGACATTATATGAAACTGTTCAGAACGCCTTCTTTAGAAATACAGCAGAAGAAAAATGTCGACACAATTCTTTGAAAAGTGTAAAGCCTGTTTCAGACATATGCACTTTATTTGTGCTTGGCGTTTAGAAAGCAGCAACAAGTTCTCCAGAAAAGCAACATTTGAACGATATAAACAATTCTGAAAGCTTTTGTTAGATTTTAGAGTAACAAAATGTTCCGATTCTTATTAAGGATGCCTTCTTTGAAGAAATGGGAACATACTCTGATTAGCTACTTCTACAAGTCTGTGAAAGGAATAAAGGTTAAAGACTGTTGAATTCCTAGCACTATCTATTGAAACATTGAAACAAGTAAAAGCAGGAAGATAATACTCAAAGCAACACAGCTAAGTGTTAATTGTGAACTTGTATAAACCAGATGACCTAAATGTCGTTGAGGTTACTCTGGTTCAATGACTTAACATTCTATCTATCTCCATGGTGATCGTTGGTCAATCATAATGTCTGAGACAATATTTAATTGTGGCTAGGAGAGTTAACGACTGATAATACCTTACTTTCTCAAGTCATGAATTGTAATTAAGCGTAGTAGTTCAGACTGGAATTGTTGACTATTCTATATTTTCTAAGCTACCGTTTATCAAAATTCATCTGTTCTCAATTATTGCTTCTTCCGCAGTTGTCATAATTAATATTTATGCGAAGCTTCAAAACCAAAAATACTATAATAAACGAGACGAAAGTTTTATTTGTTTTGCTCTAAGACGATCTGTACTATACAAACTCGCATAAACTTGCGCATTGACTCGAATCTGTGTGAACCTTTAATTATTTATCAAGTATCAATGGGACTTTTATATAAGAATAGAAATATCAAATATCAAAATAATTATTTTGTGATCTGTAAATCCATTGGAAAGCAGAATTGTTATCCGGTTGAATTGTTTGTGACCTTATATACTTCAGCACGCACTGTATTTAATATCCAAATGTTTAATGTACACAGGTTGAAATTGTTTGGTGAAAATTTTGATTAATATCAAATAAACAAAGTGGTCAATGCGAACAAAACGCTTAAGCTTGGTATATATATAATATATGCGTATATATGATTGACAAGGTACATAAAATCATTCTTTCGTAGGATTTGTCATAATTGATATATAACTACATGAATTAATAATTTCAAAGTAGTCACTAGTACTGCTTGAATAATTGAAACTACTTTCGAGATAAATGTTACTTAATGGATATGGTATGTTTATGTATATACTATGTATTGACAGAGGATGTTTATGTGTTTTTCTGCTGGAACTCCTTGATAAAATATATATATAATCATCGATCAATAGGCTCCTTTGCTTTCTTATTAAATATTTAGTGACTGTCCAAGTGAAGAATTTTTACAGAAGACCATATCGATCGCCTTATCACAATAATCTTAATGTGATTATAATTATATTTTAGGTTGTTGAAACCTACTTCAATCATAGATCAGCATTTTGTTGAAACTGTCATCAAGATGAGTAGGAACTTGTTCATTGTTTTCTTGGTGGTATTATTCCTCTGGGTGGTCGTTTTTGGTGAGTAAAACCTATATTCATTAATTACGTTTCTATAATGCCATAGTTAAATTTTGATGAAGGAGTTAATAAAGAGGATAAATTTACAAGAACTGCTATCATTCCGCTGTACGCCGAATGTATGATCGGCGAATGAAGCCGCCGATTTGAATCAAACATGCTTGACAAACATCTTACATTCAAATTTTTGATTAAATTCAATCTCTGTTCTTTATTAAGTATTGGGTGATTATATATTTGACTTATAGTACTTGTTTACATTTTGCTTATCTGTTGAAAGCTTTATAGTGGCATTATTCACTAAAATCTAAAATCTGAAGTTACTTTTTATGACTGTCATAAAAAGTAACTTCAGATTTTAGATTTACAAATCGGTATACGCCTTTTCCAAATTTAGCCATATATATGTTTAACAGGAAAGCAGCTTTCTAGCTCGCTTCGAACACCGTATATAAACAATATTATGAAATTTCGATTTTTGTTGCGACAAATCATGAAAACATTTTCAGTTTTACATTCAATACAATTAGTCATTAATTTTGTTTTTAATTATTTATCATTATTATGAATATTTTATTATTTTTGCTCTTGTTTTGGTTACATTTTCATTATTTTCTTGGATAATCTTCCCCCAAGTCTTTCTTTTATTCCTGTGATACACCTTTGATAGATAAAAATATTTTGCATATAGCAGGTTCATACATCCATGTCAGTGTCGTGCCATCAATGTCGGGGACCACAATGGAAATAAGAGATTTATCTCTTTTTTGTGTCATCCCTGGTATTGATGCGCATGGCATATGGCATTTTACATACTGTGATATTTCACCATTTTTATGCCATTTGTCATGTCATTGTTTATTGAAATAAAAATAGTATTAAGTATTATTATCATAAGTAATATGAGAAGAGAATATTGAATTTTAGTTCAATTAATTTTAGAGAGATGAAATGATCCCAGGCCGTATAGTATCGTAGACGAATTGTCACAATAAAAAAAATATGATCAAGTCCTTAATAGTAGTAAAGTCGATCAGTTACATGACATCAAGTGGCATACATATCTCACAGTAAACTTGGATATAATTTTATTATATTAGATGTACTCAATTCTTTAAACAATGTTCGCGTTTAGATGAACGGTCCCTATAGTTATTGCAAGAATCGATTAGTGACAGTTCTCTTTAAACAATTATTATTTATTTGATTTTCAATTAAGTTCCCTATTTCATCTTAATTCTTAATTCGGGAAACAAATCAACGGTTCTTTGACACGAAAATGGTGATGAAGATTCTATTTAAATCATGCTGTTTACTCAGCTCTAGTTCATTTATGTATCATTAAAATTGCCATGCCAATAAAATCACATTTCCTTAAGATACCAACTAAGTTAACAAATATAATTTATTCTTCCTTACTTGTTGTAATCGATGTTTTGTTTGTCAATGTAAAATAACTACTTATAAATGCATAAGAGTTGTCATATGTCAAGATTTATTTTTACATTGAAAATGAAATAGTGTACATAAAGTCGTTAATAAGCGGCAAAAAATACTCTGGAGACGAACTCTATAATAAAGTCTGCTGTCTAAATTAACCATTACGTATATGTTCTTTAAATTCTAGTCAGTCATGTAAACTATTTCATACAACATGTATTTTCATTGCAGCTATTCGTCAACCATTGCATTTAAAAAGTATGTCATCCCTTGAAGGTTATATAGCTACAAATGGTTTTGTAAAAACAGCACAATCACTGACACGATGTGGTTTGAAATGTCAAGAAGCCCCAACATGTTCTTCGTTTTTCTACAATTTAGGTCAAACAGTTGATAATTGTCAACTTCACGACCAAATATATGTTGGAACCATGGGATTAATAAATGCTGGGAATACAAAATACTATGTCGTTTCAGGTAATTTCTTGCATTTAAGTCCTAATCACTGAATATTTACTAGTTTAGTATCAGCTTGTAGACTTCAATTGATATCATTAATTTGTTTGAGTTCCACGGTTATAATGCTGTTCGCAGTAAACTGTTAAGTTTTTGTTTGCCTTATTTTGTTTTTATTGCAGTTCTAGTATACAGCTCGTACAAAAAACAAAACACCTTTTATATAAACAAAACAATGAACTTATAAATGACAGGTGAAGCTCTGGATGATGGTGAATTACTTTGATTTCATATGTCATATGAGTCTCTTGTTGGAGTAGTGGTTATGAGTTCTACTATAACATGCATGATTGACCAAGGGGTGGTGGTTTATCCGTCACACTTATTTTGTTTAATGAACTATACCCTTCTTATTTTCAATACTGTCGACCTCTGGAATTAATCGGTTCATTGTTAATGTTTACACAAACTCGTTTTGTTACTTGTACGCAATATAGTATAGGTTTAGGGTTTTCGCCAGTATATAAACATTCACACTTGTTACAGAAGATAAACTATATACATCTAAGCGATTGAATATGTTTAAGATTGTCTTTTCAGGTTTAAATGATTGTGTAAATGATGCAAAATTAATGGTGAGATGTGACGTGTCACCAGATACTGGAGGATGGATTGTAATACAACAAAGATCAAGTGCAAGTGACTTTTACAAGACATGGGAAGAATATAAAGAAGGATTTGGTAATTTGAATGGAAACTTCTGGTTAGGAAACGAGAAAATATGGACTTTGACAAAAGATGGACATTGGAAGTTACGAGTAGAGTTGACCTACGGTGATGAAAGTGGATATGCGGAATACAGCTCTTTCGCTATTGGCGATGAAGTCTCAAACTATATCCTCACAGTTGGTGGTTACAGTGGTACTATCGGTGATAGTCTTTCTCATCATAATGGCTACAAATTTACCACACGTGACAGAGATAATGATATTATAAATGTTAACTGTGCTCAAACGTATCATGGTGCATGGTGGTACGTAGATTGTCACAATTCGAATTTGAATGGTGATTATGGAAACAATGAATTTGGAAAGGGACTTAATTGGCACAGTTGGAAGGGTCATAGTGTATCCGTTACGACGTCAAAAATGATGATAAGAAGAGTTTAAAATTTGTTTTCTTGAAGTTTAAAAATGTAGACAATTACACAGATGTATTTTTAGGTATCTACTTATTAAGGCAATCTAAATTTGACAGATCTGGAACTTAAGGTTTGTCCATCATTGGTGGCTCTTGGCTCAAATAAGATGATAAAAATAGTTTAGAAATAAAATCGTGTCCTTGAAATTTACAAATGTAGTCATTTATACAGATGTATGTTTTCATTATGCAAACTTGCGATACTTTTTCTATAAAATTTTACTTTGCAACTCATATCGAAGTCCTCAATTGATGGTATTGATATGCACAATTATAATACATTTGCAAATGTTTATATTCATTTATTTATATATAACACTCATGCAACTGGAGAGCTGATTTACGATGACCATTATAATGAAGTATTTACTCGAATGATATAACGGAACAAGGTTACTACTTAATCTTACTATAAAGGCCATTCAATTTGATAGACATGGAAACCAATTCATTAAACATTTAATGCACTGTTATCATGACAAATGAATTGTTCCCAGCCTTATGTGTGTGCCTTCTTCTAATAAACTAGGTCATGATAAGAAACAATAATTTTGCGAGCAAATATAAATAACTTTCGTTCTAATTGATACCAATCATCCGAACTTAGAATTAGAAATGACGTTGGTGAAACGACACTTTTAATTTCCTAGGAATAGGATAAAAACGAGCGCATCTGTTGACCTACTTTTAACACCGTCTCATAAGGCAATTACAAAAGTAAATACATATCAATTTACACATGCAACATAAGTACAAACCCATTGCACTATTTACTCTAAAGGCATGTTCCTGTTATAGTGTTACTTCTTGATCTGTTTTGCACTACGTTTTGTACTCATTTATGTTCTTCTGGGCAAAGGTACTTGGTAAAACTCGATTGAATAAAAAACAACGTACAAACATATGAAGGACATAAAAATACTTTCAATGTCACATTGTTTTCGAAATACAACAATTGCGCGAATATTTTTAGAAATTTAACGTCATAATAGGTTTTCATGCATATGACACTAGATTGATTCATGTATGTTGCTTTTTATATTTCTTTGAATTATATACGTATATATATATGAGGTACGAGTTTTGTTGACTAATTGTTGTATTTGATTGATAAGGGTTTATTTAGATGACTTATTGCCTCAAAATCAACAAATAATATGATATGAATTCAAAATTGTTATTTTACTGCCATCAAATGACGTATTAGATTTATTTCTTTCATACTTTACGGTGAAACATTGCGTTATTCGATGAAAATATACGATGAAAATAAAAAAAAAATATTTTCATCGCAGTGAAAATATAACCTTTTATAGCATACGAGGGGTGTCCCAGTAAATCGTGGACTCTGTTTGTTGTGAAGAAATTACGCGCAACTTTAGCTCCAACGTTTAACTGCCATTAGATGCATGTGTTGTAAGTATGCTAAATTTTTAGGCGGTTAATTAAAAAATAAAAGTTTTGCTTTAATTTATAAGACACTAGGTATGAAAACGCGGCGCAAGTCAACGTCATATAAAGACGTCAGGTCTATGAAATCATTTTTATTCACTCTTCAAGTTCGCCTTGTTTTGAACAGTGACATATACAGGCAATGTAGTCACTTCACATTTACTTTAACAAATTTGTTTTTGTCTTACTGTTGACACAAAATTGTTACATCAGTCTCAAAATATTAGTTTGGTCAATGATATAATGGTCCACGGGTTAAGTATCCAACTTAATTTTGAATAACACTTTCAGTAGTTTTTGGTACGATAAATTCAGTGGATATATTACACAATGTGTAATTAGTCTACCATAATGTAATATGCACATGGTATACTTAATGATTACTTTCGTCTCTCTATGTGGTTGAATTCGAATTTTTACCCGTCCATGTTGCGACAGGCTGATTATGAAACTGAGTTGCAATTACATAGACTCAATCTTGTCCGGACGTCACCTTATCTCGTTGATGTTACATTTGTGTGTTTCAGTGCAAATGCGTATTGCACTCTTGTGTACATATTTTATGATCTGAGATTTGGTGTGATAATATATTGATAATTTCTGCGAATGTCTATGTAAAAATCAAATGCAATTTAAAAGTTTAAGTTTAATTTTAGCCGTTCACTCGAACTCAGTATGAACGAATATACAAGTGTAAAAGTGGTTGCGCCGCATGCACATACCTTGTGTTACTTAAACATTAAAATGACGCCTTTAATGCAAATACTTATAGGTGAAATGCCTAATTTGACTAACAAACAGTCTTGTAAATTATGATTATCATGTGACGTAAGGAAAAAAAGTTATGGACAAAGTACACGATTTACTAGGACACCCCTCGTATGTTACTATGAATAGTAACACAATTGACGTGGAAGTGTTTCGGCATTGAAAAAAACAAAACAATACGTGTGACGTAATGTCAACGTAAAAAGTAGCGCGTTCCGTCGAGAAAAAAATGTATTTTTGTTTTAGAAAATATCATCATTACATGCAAGAGTCAACATATGCAATAATATATGGTCGATAGTCGATATCGGCACACTTTCCATGGCATTAGCCATCGGGCTGAAGCCCTCGGGCCAATACCTAAGCAAGCGTGCCGACATCTTCCTTAAGGCACACTTGCCCTGTTTAATAACCCCTACATATTTTCATCGTCCATGACGTCATATTAGAAGATAAATGACGTCATATTTGAGAAGAATTGACGCCACGTTATTATTTGTGTAAAATACTTGTTATCTAGATCTAATAAAACACAAAATGATACATGAAAGAAACAGAATATTCGTCAACGCTGGTGTAAGATCTATTTTATTTCAATTCGTGAACTCGGCAAAAAAACATTTTCTTTCGTGGCTATGCCACTCGTGAAAATATGTTTTCTGAGCTCACTCGGTGAAATAAAAATCGATCTTACACCTAAGTTTACGATATCCTCTATATCCTTGTGTTTTGTCGGCCATGTTTACTAAAAAGGATAAAATGGTTCATGGCAAACATATGTTCAAAACAATACAAACACTAACATATATTGTAACACGCTACTATATATGACCTTTAAGCAAATCTTGAATAGTTTGATTGAATTGCCTATTTAGACAATTTTGACATTACTGTAAATTGATTAACACATCTCGTGAAAATAGAAAACTGTCAAGTCTGCCATTTTATCTTTGTGAGATAGCGTACGTTTATTAGTGCAACAGTGAATGTCTTAGATAATTACCGGTGCACTAGTTGATATTTGCAATGTAATCACATCCTATCCACTGTCATCGTAAAGTAGTATCTTCTTACACAACTTGCTTAAATGTCAACGGCGTATTTTTACTGTTACTATGTTATGTTCAGTTCGTTTAATTTCTGATCCACATTGGAATAAATGACACTGCACGCAAAAGATTTGTAAAACGCACACAAAATCAAGCTCAAAAATAAAGATCTGGGGTACTGTACAAATATTAGTTTTCTACTGGTAAAATCAGGAATCAGACGTGTCACCCAACCACAATTCTTCAGTGTATTATGTTTGTCTGCTCGACACAATGCTACTAGTTAAAGTTTCAAAAATGATGCAATGCAACGTAATTTAAATGACGATTATGAACTTATTCTCCAGTCTGTTATCACATTTCATAAGAGGCAGGGCAGTGGCTATCAAACATAACACCTATATTTAGGATGTAATAATATAAATTTGATATATATACATGAACAAAAATCGGTGTGAAAGTGTGTCTACTCAGGTCACCATTGTGTCATGTAGTTCGATAGTAAAATGTACACGCGAAAATATATATTTAAAATTTCATTTATTCAATGCCACTTCTCATAAAAATACGTTTGGTGTAACTTGTACGTCATTACTGTATATAATGTACTATGTTAGTATTTATTTCTTTAACGTAGTATTCAACACATATCGAGGGTTGCCTGCAAGACTGTAGAAAGTGCATTGCATTAAAGAGCGAGTTACTACAGTCTTGCGGACAACCCTCGATATTTAGGTCATATATACAACGGCTAGCTCTTCCTACTATAGGTTTCCTGGAAACTTTTTCTAACACCAGTTCCAACTTACCCTACCACGAGGCCGACAACTCATGTATAGGGTATGACCTACCGCGACCAGGTTCAAACCCGCAATCTTCGGATTCGAAGTCAGACATGCTAACCATTACGTCGCGGCCGCGGCTTCCATGTTGGTAAATTCTTGACCAATTTTTGTGATGACTTCCAAACGAAACTGCTTTACAATTTTAATTCATAATCTACTCGTATGTGTCATTTGTTGTCCTCCATATTTCGAAGGCTTGGTCGTTAATTATGGATATTCAGTCTTAAAATAGATATACAGTATAACCTGCATTAACAGCCACCTGTAATAAGCGGTCACCTGCTGTAAGCAGCCAATCTGGCTTCCTCCCAATGAAAATCACTCTATTTTGCACCTGTTATAAGCAGCCACCTGCTGTCTGTGGCCAGTGGTCACCCATTTCCTTAAAAATTGATCAATTTACCTGCATTAAGTGGTCACGGTCAATTAAATTTTGGAATTAACAAAGTGTGACCATTATTGTATAATGGTTCAGATGTGTGAAACCCCACATAGTTTTAAAGTCTTTAAACAGTCAAAATTTATCAACTAAGTGTCATCACATAAATTAAGACTTCCAATATACAACTGACATTGTCACTTGTGCCCTTTTTGAAGATCATTTAATAAGAAACTGCATAATTAATTATCTTACATAAAATTGGACAAATCAAATATATAATATATAGCTTATATCTAAATATTTGTTTAAATATTTTACAAATTTTGATTTAATTAAATTGTTGTTTTCTTAATTAAGATTATTTTGAATTAGTATTTACATAAATTGTATGGCTAAAGCCAGTAAATTTAATCACTCACTGCTGCTGGACTGATCAAAGCAATTTTATCTTAACCTGGTTTAAGTGGTCACCTGCTGTAAGCAGCCAGTATTGTCACTTCCCTTCACCGGCTGCTTAATGCAGGTTATACTGTATGTACATTTTTGTATATCTTTATATCCAGAAGTGAGTTTTTTTTATTATAGTAACATAGTAGAATAATTATTACAAACATGTTGTAATTGACAAACACGCAATGTATATTGTAATTAAACACGTAACTGTGTACAATGTAGTTAGAATTAATGTGACAAAAGTGCAGAGTACAAATTTTCTTTAAGAAAAAAGTTTTCGTCAAACATAAGGTGAACAATTCACAAAGAAATCTTTTCTAGACTGCACCCTACAGATAATATATCAAATGCTCTGGTTATATTGCTAGATTATTGCACTGGCCATACGGTTTCAACTTGTAATAAAGTACCATACACGAGCAAGAACATATTGATGTTGACTAGGTCATAAAGTACAAATAGAAATAATCTCGTGCAGAAAATGGAGACAAAATAGCAATTGCCCTAATTGACATCAATGCCTTGAACGTAAAAATGTATAAGATAAATAATGACTTTGGTGCATTGTCATTTTTATTCAAGAAACGAGATGATAGTAATGAGTAAATACTTTCTCTTAAAGACAAATTTAATAAATGAATGCATACTATAAAATCAAACGGCATACCAGGTCAAACGCAAATGTAATTCGTGCGAAAGATCCAGTATAAACAATTACAATTCAGTTTTATATCGATATTTTCGAACGTTTTAATAGACAAGAAAAAAATAATTTCATGCATTATTAAAATATTTTCTATATTTTAGCTGCTGTATGAAGTTGAAGAAAAGAAAACAGCTTTTTACATTCTAAAGATCGCAGGTATCCAAGTAACAATACTAAATCGTTTATATATTACACTGGAATATAAACAGTTTTAATTGCGTATTTTCGACATAAATAGTTTAGCAATGTTATTAAAATTCTTATACCAGAAAAACACAAACTGTTTTATATTCCATTGTTACACTCATAATCCAGGGTTTGATGAAAATATTAACGACGTGCCTTTAAAGAAGCATAATCTATTTTCATAAAGAAATTAACATTGCTGCTTAAGTGGGACAGTTTATTGGTATAAGCAATCAATAATATTATAGCTGCAAATTCCTGACATTTAAAGAAGTCTGCAAGTTTCCAGCCTCAAGCTTTATTTCTAAAATGACAAAGGTACTGAAATATAACATTTATAAGAATACTTCTAGACAAAAGACGTCAAACAGTGATATGTCTTACTGTCTCATTCGTCACAAGATGTAAATATACTTTGACTGTTGTGTCATTTTGATTAATAATAAAGTGCCTATCATACTGCATTTTATACTTTAATGTGAGTATGGTTGGGAATATAAAGACACATAATTTTATATTTGTATCACAATGTCGCGTTTGGCTCTGGCGTCGGTAACAACACTTTTTTGGGTAATATTTTGCGAGCAAAATATTGTAGTACAAAATTGCTAATTTGTCATCAAACGTCAATATATTGACCATGATCGGATACTGTAATCAATATGACATTGTTGAATTATCAGGTCAAATTTAAAGCATGTTTAGAACCTTTGCGGACGTTTAACACATTATATAGATTGACTGTCACGAGATGCGAGAAACTGCAATTATATAAATATTGAAACCATAATCTAATATAACATATATTTAATATACAATAAACGAGAAAATTGACATATATTGCTTAAGGGAATTGGTATTTCATCAAATTTATATAAGTGCTTAGATAACAGAAAAGTCGATGTCTTAACTCTTTATATTTCCGGGAAGCCGAACATCTTAGTGTTATTTCCTAGTTGAAAGCGTATGTGCCTTAGGATAATATACACAAACTGGTTAAAGTCAAACTTATTATAGACGGAGTCAAATATTGTTATCCCTAAATATTTCACAGAGGTTTGCTGAAATGATTTAGATTTATTGTTCTTTGTTTAAGATAACTGCTTTAGTGTCCTTGAGGAGTTAATGATAATATCCTGAAACATTATATATCTACTAACGAATTATCAAAATTGCCTGAGACACATCTTGAGGCGTATTGGCATTTTGTTAATGTTAATGGGCAATGGTCTATAAATGTCCGATGGTGTGTGAGTCTTGAATATTTTATTTAAGATAGTTATTGAAATCAACATACTGTAGGTATTCATTATATCAATACATGAACACATGCTAGTTTATATCATTCTTTTCCCAGAGGTTATCAAGTTTCTCAATCCTAACTGATAGCTTCTGGGTATGAGAATGTTTAGTATGTATGATTATTTGTTCAGCGCATCACGTTATTTCATGCACAAATAACTACGTACATGATGACCATGTCGGAAAGTATTTATTATTTCTGAATCTCACTTTTAATCAGATTTTATTGATCATTAGGAACATAAATGTAAATACTAGTAACATGGTTATCATGAAAGGCAGTAGCATGCTATTTGTGTCTAAAACAAAAAGACCCGTTTCTTCCGATGTTTAACAATAATTTAAATCATGCTGCGTATAATGGACATACTTTTAAAGTCCCCCGTAAATTTAATCTAGTGATAATACAAAATGGACAGCCGTTCAAATCGGACTGAGCAGACATAGTCCGGTGACCAAGAAAATCAATAACGAACTGCTCAACTTATGACTTTTTAGATAAGCTCAAGTGAATTAAAACTGAAACTAACGCCACTGTATTTTGAATATTATGTCTCTATGCTACCTCACTCCTTCTTATATATATATACATTTACTGAACTTTGAGTTGATAATGCTTTTATGACGCCTCTACATTTTATTACTTTTGTGGGAAAAAGCTACTGGCCAATAAATGCAATACGACTTGTATGTTAGCAATTATACTGCTTTAAGTATATTTGTATGCAAGACAGACAGTGCAGAAGTTACAAATTGGATGTAATAAAACACTTATAAAAATATTACCAAGTCTTAGCCATACATTTATTAGCATGGTTGTAAGATTATAAACTGTAGATCCAGACACAGCCTAGGATTCAATTACAGGTCAATTTAGACATAAACGTGTAATTTGTACGTTCTGAATTGAAATAAACTTGCCATGTTTCTTTTTTCCAAACAAAAAATTCGTTATATCAGTCGTGACGCGGGGCTTTCTTGGAGGTCATTTAGAATACTGATACGTCCGTTCAATTTAGATCTTATAATCTGTGCATATTTAGAAAGTAATTTACGACAGAGGAGGACAGAATGGCGATATCTGGACCGCAAATATGAACAATTCAGCGAGAACTTTAGCTTAAGGCCATTATCCATTCTCTGACAGTCGACTTCCTACTGCAATGCATGCCTCTCTAGAAACGATACCTCCAAGAATCATTACTCCTTCCGTTAGGAAACATAAATGTACATGTTCTGTTAAAGTTACATAACCTATTGATGTATGCTAGTTTTTTTTCAAAACCAAAATACTTTCGCTGTGCAAGTGAAAAATCCAAGTAAATAGATCAAAGCTTGTTTTCTATAATTGTGTTCTTTTCTAAACGACAAGAATATTAAAGAGGTATTTATTTAGTACGCAGATTTGTTCTACCTTTCTGTACCATGGAAATTTATTGTAATTCATTTCCAATAACTTCCTAAAACGTGACAAAACTAAAAACATCAACTCTTGTCTGGGAAAAAACTGACAGAAAGACAATTTTAGTCAAGGGGGATATTAACGAGACTTGCATCTTGTTAAATCTTGAACATCAAACATTGCATTAATGTAACATATATAGCATGATATCTGGATCACATAGGCACCAACAGTAACACCATTGATAAATTTAAACATTTAAACGAAACGCTATCTGTACGACACGAAATATTATTATGGTTTTCGTAATCAGCATATTTCTACAATCTTAACATAAGTTAAAATCCATAAAAGAAATGCAGTCCAGACTAAATGCTATATAATTATGGCTTGAGTGACCAAACAGCTGTTGAACTTGCTGAAACTTATCTATGGTTGTGTACATAGACATGGTCTGCTGAAAAATATATGTCCCTGATTGTTATTATTAATCTCCCAACTTGACCATATATCGAATGTCTATACATGAATTTTCAACCTGACACACATAACATTTATCAGTAGGACAGACATTATGTGACAATTCCGGCAGCGCTGACCTTAGTTTTTCTTCCAAGATGATAATTTAGATATTTTTGTAGCAGAGCCTTCTAAACAAAATTTAACTAAATGACATAGATCGTAACCTTAATCAGAACAAGTAATTTCAGTCGAAGACGAAAACCAGTTACCCAATATTCACCATATGTTCAGATTATTAGAAAATCCTGGAATCATTAGTAGGTAATATAAGCCAAACATGACTTTAATGTTCGCTTGTTATAATTATGTATTAGGCTGCTATCCTTGGGAGAATAAAATTCGATTGGTAAAAAAGAACTTCAAATGAGACTTTTAATAAATTGATCGAAACGTGGATATTATATCAAACTGTTTAGAACACCTTCTTTAGTATTAGAGCAGAAAAATGTCGACACAATTCCTGACAAAAGTATAAAGTCTGTTTTAAAGCATATATACTTTTTTCGCTCTTGGCACTTAAAACAACACCAAGTTCTTTATGAAAAGTAACTTTCGAAGTATATAAACAAAATGAAAGCCGATGATATCTAGCTTTTGCTATATGGTCTGATTACGATAATGATGTCTTCTTTAAAGAAATGGGAACATTTTTGACAAGGAACGTCTGTAAGCCAGTGAAAGGAAGAAAGATGAAAAGCTGTTGTATTCCTAGCAATATGTATTGAAACTTTAAAAAAGGAATATATTAGGAAGATACTCCGATTTTAAGTAATAAACCTTTAGTTTGAAGTTTTTCTCTAAGTAGCTTATCCAGTTCTTTTTTACATTTCTTTTTATATTCACGGACGATAACGATAGTGTAAACCTGTCTCTGTAAAAAAGTAGAACAATCGTGTTTATTGACCAGTTGACCTAAATATCTTAGAAGTTATTCTAGTTCAATGACCTAACATTATATTAAGCTCCATGGTGATCGTTGGACAATTAATTTGTCTTAGACAACGTTTAATTGTGGCAAGGGCAGTTAACAACCGCTAATACCGTCACTTTCTCAAGTCATGAATCACAACTAAGCGTAGGAGTTCAGACTGGAAGTTTTGACTATTAAATATTTTCCCAGCACTTTTTACCTAAATTCACCGAATTTGTGTTCGATTATTGTTTTGTCTGCAGTTATCATAATTAATGTCAACACTATTTTGCAGCATTCAATCCCTGGTTTATGCAAAGATTCATAACCAAAAAGACAATGATAACCGAAGTTTTGTTTGCTTGGCTTTGAAGACGATCTGTACTATACTAAGATCTCCATTACTTGCGAAATAAGACGGCTCTGTGTGAGCTTTAGTTAATCTTGTATAAAGTATCATGGAAACTTCTACATTAGAAAAAAATATCAAATATCAAAATAAATATTTGTAAGATCTATAAATTCACTTGATAGCACAAATATATTCCAGTTGTTGAATTGTTTGTGACCGTATACGTTTTTAACACGCACCATTTTAATATTGAACTGTCACGCAACTTGAGAGCTTATTTGAGATGACCCTATAAAGTTTTTACTTGAATAATATAACGAAACAATTTTACCACTTAATCCTACTAATAAAGGTCATATAATGTAATAGACATTGAAATCAATTCGTAATAGATTCAATGTTCTATTATCATGACAAATGAATTGTACCGATCATTATGTGTGTGCCTTCTTCTAATTAACTAGGTCATGATTGCGCACAACAGTAAAATAACTTACGCTTAAATTGACACCAATCATCCGAACTTAGAATTAATAAGATGTCAATGACGTTGGTGAAAAGACACCTTTAATGTCCTAGGAGTAGATTAGGATAGAAGTGAGCGCATCTGTTGACCTACTTTTAACACCGTCTCAAAAGACAATTAAAAAAGTCACACAAGGTTTTCTACTCACTTTTTTATATTCGTCTGGGCAAGGTAATTGGTAAAACTGGATTGAATAAAATACAACCTACAAACATGTGAAGGACATAAGAATACTTTTAATGCCACATTGTTTTTACATACAACATTTCTGCGAATATTTTCAGACATTTCACGTCATAATGTGTTTTCTTGTATATGACACTTGATTCATATATGTCGTGGCAAGTGTATCATTTTGTTTTGATATGTGTCTTTCATACTGCACAGTGAATTGTATAGCATTTTAAAACCATTTTTTAGTAAACATGTATGTTGTTGTTTGTTCTTAATTATATAATTGAGAAACGAGTTTCGCTGACTAGTTGAACTATATGGGTTATTTAGATGACTTATTGCCTCATAATTAACAACATATTATGATATGATTTCAAAATTGTTATTTGTACTGCCATCAAATAAAGTACGAGGCTCATGTCATTTGTTTTTTACCGGTCATGTTCACTAAAACGGATAAAATGGTTCTACCCATACATATGTTTTAAAAACTATTAACCCTACCATATGTCGTCCCCATAGTTTTAAACAGGCTACAATATTCGACATTTAAGCAAATCTTGAATCGTTTGATTAACTTATCTCAGACAATTTTTACATAACTGTAAATTGATTAACACATCTGGTGAAAATAGAAAACTGTCAAGTCTGCCAATTGTACCCTTGTGAGAAAGCGTTCATTCATTAGTGCAACAGTGAGCGTCTTAGATAATTACCGGTGCATTAGTTGATATTTGCAATGTTATCACATCCTATCAACTGTCATCGTATAGTGTTATCTTCTTTTACAACGCAACTTCTTAAATATCAACGGCGTTTGTGCATTCTGTTTAATCTCTGATTAAAAAAAAGAAAAATGTCACTTCACGAAAGAGATTTGTAAAATGCACACAAAATCAAGCTTTCGGGAATACCTCGGGTACTGTACACATATTCGTCAAGTTTTCTATCGGTGAAATCAAGTAGGAATGTATAACCCATCCGCAACTCTTCAATGCATTGTGTTTGTCTGTTTTGGGGTACAGTTCTCAAATGGATAATTGCAATGTTGCTCAAATGACGACTATATATTATTTGAACATAAAAAACATTTGGCCATTCAGAATCTATATTTAGGTCGTATACTTACAGCATGCAGAGCGATTGATATCCATCGTCTTAAAAATACTCGTTATGCAATGTGATGTATGCCTCAACTATGTAGAAGAAATTGTAAGTTTGTGTTATTTCACGTGATGGCTTAAATCGAGTAAATATTGTCATATTTGGGCTAATGCATTGCCATATTCCTATTTAAATTATATTTAGAAAAAATGCCAACTAAGCATTGCGCCTTTTTAGCTAAATTTCCTCACAAAAAAATTTACTCGCATATTTCCATATGCAATGCATGTAAATAAATTTGCATTTTACTTATTAAAAATCCTAACCAGATTATCTTAAAACAAACATTTTATAGAGAAGGAGGAAGAGAACAATTTGACAAAAACTATACTATTTGTAAAGCAAGTTTTTTATCTTAAAACAATATAATTTTATATTTTTATTTGTCAAATGAAGTTATGTTTGCTAGTTATAAAATTGCAAAATGGTGAAGTCAAGTTCAAAGAAAATGAAATGCGTTTGCAGAAATAAAAACCGTTCACAATACAATATTAGATGCCTCAAGATGTGTTTTGTTTATAATTTCAGGCAGTGTTTTTAGTGTCAAGTGTTTACAAGATTGAAACTGAAATTATATATGTGTGAGTACACAATATGATAATAACACATTTAATATATAATAAATGAGAAAATTAGATATATTGCTTAAGGGAATCAGTAGTTGATTGAATTTTTCACAAGTACTTAGATATAAGAATAGACTATGTTTAAGCCATACATTTTTACAAGTGAAGCATATATTTCAATGTTATTTCTTTCTTTGTCGACGATGATATTCTTTATCTGACCTGGTAAATTCAAAATATTTGACTGATGTTTCTACGTTTTCTTTATAATTAAGATTCTTCATCTATAGTTATGCTCAAACAAGGATGGCTCTTAAGGCAGTGAGATACAGTCATAGTTTAAAACCGGAAGCCTTCACGGACAGAATGTGGCCATTTCCCATGGTCACTCTCAAACTTAATGTTCTTTGAGTATGTTTTTCTTATATCTTACAATGTGTGTAGTTTTTTAAAAATATTTTTAGCTTTTAAATTCATCTATTCCATATCGCATTTTTTGTAGGGAAAGGTTTTGAATTGTGCTAGGGGTTTTCATACATAACGCTTATTAATTCTGACAATGTAATACGTTTTTGTTATTTTGTTCATGGTACTATTTTCAATGACATTTTGACGTTTCCTGATGTCTAACTTGAAATTATTCAAGGACAGTTGTCTACTGGGTATTGAACTTATTGGCAAAAATGTATGAATATGCTTCTAAGTTGGTATAAAACAAATGAACATATGGATTAATTCGTTAGTTATTAGTTATTTCAAATAACAATATGACATCCTACGCGAAATATTAATGAATTTAAATAATAACAATAATTGCATTGATATTGACAAAACTTACGTTTGTGTAGATGGGATGGGATACAAGATATTTGCAAAACATATTGTCTGTGCACTTCCAAATTCTCTAGGCAAATTTAAGCAAAAGACAGACGGTACAAATGTTGCCACGAAATGTTACATTACGCCGGCAGATGTTATATTACGCTGATGACAATATAACCGTGACTGAGCTACACATTTATTAAATTTGTTATGTGATAATACAACACGATTGCAGACACCGTTCAATATGAATCCAAAAAAAATTTACCTTGCATTTAAAAAACAATGTTATATCAGCGTAAATTCAGATACCGTGTAATGGACCTAATTCATTCAATCATGCGGCGAATAAAATGTTAATGTTTGATATTTACACAAATAATTTAGAGATGACAAACAGCCATTTATACTTACTTTTGATAAAACATGTATTTAATTCTAGGATTGTCGAGCTTAGAAACAATGCATTTTCATTTGAAGATATTAATTTTTGATCAAATTGGCTTAATTAGTGCAAATACGATATTGATATTTTTGCCTTAGTTGAAAAAAGCGTAGTCACCTGTTATTTGTCTTTACTTATCAAATACGAGAAGTACACGTTGGCTAATCTCATCTATACTATTAAATTTGCGAGTTTCCTGTTTTGTGGAAGAAACTGCGCAGCATATATATAATTGGTCAATTTACTAAGAAAACTTTTCTAGATTGCACCCTACAGATAATATATCAAACGCTCCGGTTATATTGCTAGATTATTGCACTGGCCATACGGTTTCAACTTGTAATGAAATACTAAAAAAGAGCAAGAACTTATTGATGTTGACTAGGTCATAAAGTACAAATAAAAATAATCTTATGCAGAAAATGGAGAAGAAGTAGCAATTGCCCTAACTGACATCAATGCCTTGAACATAAAAATGTATAAGATAAATAATGACTTTGGTGCATTGTCATTTTCATTCAGGAAACGGGATGTTAATCATAAGTTCTTCTGTTAGCCAACTGTAAATGCTTTCTTTGAAAGACAAATTTAATAAATGAGTGCATATCATAAAATCAAACGGCATACCAGGTCAAAGTCAAAAATAGTTCGCGCGGAATAACTAGTATAAACAATTACAATTCACATTTTTACATGGGTATTTTCGGACGTTTTGATAGACAAGAAAAAAATAATTTCATGCACTATATAACTATTTTTTATATTTAATCTGCTGTAAAGAATGATGAAAAGAAAACAGTTTTTTTACATTCTGAAGATCGCAGGTATCCAAGTAACAATTCTAAATCGTTTATATAGTACACTGAAAGCATAATATATTTTCATACAGAAATCAACATTGCTGCTAGAGTGTGACAATTTATTGGTATAGAACCAATCAATAGCTGCAAATTCCTGAAATTTAAAAAAGTCTGCAAGTTTCCAGCCTCAAGCATTATTTCTGAAATGACAAAGGTACTGTCCAAATATGATATTTATAAAAATACTTCTAGACAAAAGACGTCAAACAGTGATATGTCTTATTCGTCTATAGATGTACATATAATTTGACTGTTTTGTCCTTTTGTTTAATAAAGTGCCCATTATACTGCATTTTATACATTGATTTGAGTATGGTTGGGAGTTTAAAGACACATCACTGTATATTTGAGTCACAATGTCGGGTTTGGCTTTGGCGTCGGTAACAACACTTTTTGGTTGATATGCTGCGAGCAAACAATAAAACTAACAAAATCGCTTTCAAATTTATGACCATGATCAAATACTGTAATCAATATGACATTGTTTAATTGTCAGGTCAAATTCAAAGCATGTTTAGAACGTTGGCGGACGTTTAACCAATTATATTGGTAATTGGATGTCACGAGATGCTTTTTGTTTATCAAATTAAGCGTTGTTGTTTGTGTCAAGAGTTCACATAAGTGAAACTGAAATTATATAATTATTGAACCCATTATATGATATAATACATTTAATATACAATAAACGAGAAAATAGAAATATATCGCTTAAGGGAATCGGCATTTAATTTAATTTATATTAAGTACTTAGATAACAGAAAAGTCGATGTCTTAACTCTTTATATTGCCGGGAAGTCGAAAATCGTAGTATCGTTTCCTAGTTGAAAGCGTATGTGCCTTAGGATATTATACACAAACTGGTTAGAGTCAAACTCATTATAGACGGAGTCAAATATTGTTATTCTAAATGATTTGACATAGTCTAGTGCTGAAAATGATTGACATTTGTGGTTCTTCGTTCAAGATAGCTGCTATAGTGTCCTTGAGGAGTTAATGATATTACTCTGAAACATTAGATATCTACTAACGAATTATCAAAATTGCCTGAGACACATTTTGAAGCGTATTGATGTTTTGTGAATGCCAATGTTAATGGTTAATGGTTTATAACTGCACGATGGTTTGTGAGTCTTGAATATTTAAATATAAGATAGTTGTTGAAATCAAGATATTGTAGGTTTTCATTATATAAATAAATGAACACATGCTAGTTTATATTATTCTTGTTCTCAGAAGTTATCAAGATTCTCAATCCAAGATATCCTCAGGCTATGAGAATAGTTAATATGTATGATTTCGTGTTTTGCGCATCACATTACTTCATGCACAAATGATAACTACATACATGTTGACCATGTCGGAAAGTATTCATTATTACTGAATCTAACTTGTAATCAAATTTTAATGATCATTAGGAACATACATGTAAATACTAGTAACATGGTTATAATGAAAGACAGTAGCATGCTATTTGTGTGTAAAACAATAAAAGTACCATTCGATGTTTAACAAAAATTCAAATCATGCTGCGTGTAACGGATATACTATAACCCCCCCCCCCCGTCAATTTAATATAGTGAAAATACAAAATGGACGGGCGTGCATTTATATATTAACCCTAAGATTAGACAGGACAGAAATAATCCGGCGACCATGAGGATTAGCCTCAATTAGCTCAAATAATTTACTTTTTAGATCAGTTACAAGGGGGAAAATGAAACGAACACAACTGTATCTGAAATAATATGTCCCTATGCTACGTTACTTCTTCTTATATCTGATACATTTACTGAACATTTAAGAATAATGCATATATGACGTATCTACGTTTTATTACTTGTGTGGAATAGGACTGCAGGGCCAATAAATGCATTACGACTTGTATATTAGCAATTATACTGTTTTAAGTATATTTGTATACAAGACAGACAGTGCAGAAGTTACAAATTGGATATAATAAAACACTTATAATAATATTACCAAGTCTGAACCACACATTTATAAGCGTGGTTGTAAGATTATAAACTGTAGATCCAGACATAGCCTATGGTTCAATTACAGGTCAAGTTAGACATTAAATTGTAACTTGTACGTTTTGAACTGAAATTAACTTGCCATGATCTTTTTTATCAGACAAAAACATTATATCCGTCGTGATGCGGGCATTCTTGGAGGTCATTTAGGATATTGATACGTCCTTTACATTCAGAGCTAATTATCTGTGTATATTTAGAAAGTTATCCTCGACACAGGCGGGCAGAATGGCGATATCCGGACCGCAAATATGAACAATGAAGCGAGAGCTTTATCTCGAAGACACAATTAATTTACTGATTATTGACTTTCCACTGCAATATATGCTCCTCTGGAAACGATTCCTTCCAGAAGCATAACGTTTTCCGTTAAAAATACACTTGTACATCTTTGCTCAAAGTTGCATAACTAATCGATGTAAACTAGATAATTTTCAAAACCAAAAAGCTCTCCTGCGCTAGTGAAAACTCGAAGTAAACAGATCGAAGTGTTTCAAAATTGTGTTTTCTTCCGACCGACTAGAATACTAAAGACGTCTTTATTTAGTACGCAGATCTGTTCTACCCTTCTGTACTATGGAAATTTATTGTAATTCATTGTCTATGACTTCTTAACACGTGACAAAACTAAAAACATCAAATCATGTCTGGGACAAAACTGATTGAAAAGACAATTTTAGTCATGGGGGATATTAATGAGACTTGCATCTTGTTAAGTCATGAATATCATACGATGGATTAATGTAACATATATAACATAGTATCTGGTTCACACAGGCACCATCAGTAACATTAATGATGAAGTAAACATATTAAAACTAAACGCTGTCAGTACTATTAGGAATAATATCGTTATAGTTTTTGTAATAGTAGTATATTTCTACAATCTTAATATAAGTTAATAATCCATGATAGTAATATAGTTCAGATTCAATGCTACATAACTATTGTTTGAGTGGCTAAACGGCTGTCGAAATTAATTAAACTTATATACATGGTCAGGAACACAGACTGGGTCTGCTGAAATATATTATGTCCCTGATTGTTATCATGTATCTCCCAACTTGACCATATTTCGAATATCTATTCGTGAACATTTCAATCTGACACACAGAACATACATCAGTATGACAAACATTATGTGACAGTTCCTAATAATTTAGATATGTTTGTAAACCTAAAATCAGTATAAGTAATTTCAGTCGGTAGACGAAAACGTGTTACATAATTTTCACCATCACCATATGTTCTGGTTTAGTAAATCCGGAAATCATTAGTAGAAAACATTAGCCAAACAGGACGTCAATGTTCACTTTTCATAATAATGTATTAGGCAGCTGTCCGTGGAAGAATAAAATCTGATTGTTAAAAAAAGAACTTGAAATGAGAATCTTAATAATTAAGATTTGATCGAAACGTGGATATTATACATAAACTGTTTAGAACACCTTCTTTAGTATTACAACAAAAAAATGTCGACACAATTCGCATTGGGCACTTAAACAAAACCACGTTCTTCAGGAAAAATACATTCGAAGTATATAAACACTCTTTAAAGCCGATGATATCTAGCTTTTGTTATATCTCAGAGTAACAAACTGGTCCGATTATGATAATGATGTCTTCTATGGAGAAATAGAAAAAAATGACAATGGACGTCTGTAAGCCAGGGAAATATCAGGAAGTTGGAACTCCGTTTTTAAGTAATAAAACAACTCGTTTAATTTTTTTTCTACAAATAGCTTATACAGGTTTTTTACATTTCTTATTATATTCACGGACAAATTAAAAATGTTAGTGTAAACTTGTCTTTTTTAAAGTAGCAGAACATACTTGTTAATTGTGAATGTGTATAAACCAGATGATCTGAATATCGTATAGGTTACTCTTGTTTAATGACCTTACATTAGGTGATCGTTGGTCAAATATTTTGTCTGAGACAACATTTAATCGTGGCTAGGACAGTTAACGACCGCTAATACCGTCACTTTCTTAAGTCATGAATCACAATTAAGCGTAGGAGTTCAGACTGGAAGTTTTGACTATAATATATTTTCTAAGCAATATTTTACCAAAATTCACCAAATTTGTGTTCAAAAATTGTTTTTTCTGCAGTTATAATAATTAATGTCCGCGCGCTATTTTGCAGCAATCAATCTATAGAATTCATCAACAGTTTATGAGAAGCTACAAAACCATAAGGACTATAACAAACAAAATTAAAGTATTGCTTGTTTGGCTCTGAAGACGATCTTTTTTATACTAAGATCGCCTATACTTGCGCATTAACACAGCTCTGTGTGAGCCTTAGATATTCTTGAATCAAGTATCATGGCGACTTTTACATTAGAATAAAAATATCAAATTTCAAACAAAAATATTTTTATTATCTTTTTAAATCCATTGGAAAGCAGAAGTGTAATCCGGTTGAATTGTTTGTGACCTTATATACTCTTAACACGCACTGTATTTAATATACATGTATACTTAAATATAACAGTCACGCAACTGGAGAGCTAATTTCTGATGACCATATAAAAGTATTTACCCGAAATACATCACGGAAAAATGTTACCACTTAATCCTACTAAAAAGGTCATTCAATTTAATAGACATTGAAACCAGTTCATAGTACGTTTAATGCTCTGTTTTCTTGACAAATAAATTGTACCGATCATTATGTGTGTGTTCCTTCGTCTAATTTACTAGGTCGTGATAAGAAAAACAAATTGCGCGCAAAAAAATATAATTTCTTTCGATCTAATTTACATCAATCATCTAAACTTAAAATTAGTAAGATATCAATGACGTTGGTGCAACAACTCCTTTAATTTCCAATGAGTAGAATAGAAGTGAAGTGAGCGCATCTGTTGACCTACTTTAACACCATCTCAAAAGACAATTAAAATGTAAATGCATATTAATTTACACATGCAACATAAGAAAAAAACTCATTGTCCCATTTATCAGAAAGACAGGTTCCTGTTTAAGATCGGTTTTGCACTACGTTTTTTACTCATTTATATTTTTCTGGGCTAGGGTACTTGGTAAAATTGGATTGAAATAAATACAACCTACAAACATATGAAGGACAAAATTCCAATGCCACGGGTTTTTTTAAATACATTTGTGCAAATGTGTTTAGACATTTTACGGCATATTGTGTTTCTTATATATGACACTTGATTCTTATATATCGTGGCAAGTGTATATTTTTGTTTTGTTATGTGTCTATAATACAGCATAGTGAATTGTATAGCATTTTAAAATCATTTTCTGGTAAACATGTATTTATATATATTGCTTTTTAGATGTTGCTTTTGAATTATATATCTGAGGTACGAGGTTTGTTGACTAATGATTCTGTTTGGTTGATAAGGGTTTATTAAGATGACTCATAATTAACAAACCATAATGATATGATTTAAAATTGTTATTTTTTCTGCCATCAAATCAAGTATGAGGTTAATGTCCTTGTTTTAATGGTCATGTTCACTAATACGGATAAAATGGTTCAGGGCAAACACATGTTCAAAATAATACAAACCCTAACATATATCGTACCCATTGTTTTAAACAGACTACAATGTGTGATCCTAAAGCAGGTCTTGAATAGTTTGATTAAATTGCCTCAGACAATTTTGACATTATCGTAAATTGATTAACACATCTGGTGAAAATAGAAAACTGTCAAGTCCGCCAATTTTATCCTTGTGAGATAGCGTTTATTCATTAGTGCAACAGTGAACGTCTTAGATAATTACCGATGCACTAGTTGATATTTGCAATGTAATCACATCCTATCAACTGTCATCGTAAAGTAGTATCTTCTTATACAACACAACTTGCTTAAATGTCAACGGCGTTTGTTCACTGTTTCTATGTTACGTTAAGTTCGTTTAATTTCTGATTCACATTGGAATAATTGGAATAAATGACACTGCACGAAAACGATTTTTAGTATGCGCACTAAATCACAAAAGTTCATAATAAAGACTGTCATGGGACAAGCTTTGGCTGCATTAAGTATATGAATCAAATCAAATACTACATATATACTGTGTGTCATTATTCAGAATTGAACAATCGGACAAAGCTTTAATTCGGATACACAGTCAACCACTGAACCTGCATGTTTCCTGTCAATAACTTCAAAAAAGAAATATCATGGGTTTTTGAACAAGATCATAGTAAGTTTTTGGACTAGTGTCGTCCTCAATGATGTTGTGAAGTTGTCTAAAAAGTGCGTTTGACAGGGGGTATTTCTCTCGTACTTCCCTTTCCGTCAATATATCTATCCAGTAAAGCTACGTTAAAACTTACGAAAAACTTACGTACGCATTATTTTAGTAAAACGGTTTTACGTAACAAATATTGCGTACGTCAAAACTTACGAAAATCTTAGGCGTTAGTATGTTAGTAAAACGCTAACCTGGTACTGTACAAATATTAGTTTTCTATTGGTGAAATAGCCCAACCACAGCTCTTCAGTGTATTATGATTGTCTGCTCGACATAATGCTAATGGGTAAAGTTTCTAAAATGAATCTATTCAACGTAATTGAAATGGCGATTATGATATATTTGAACATGAGAAAACATTTGGTCATGAAGAAACCATATTGAGGTCGTTTACTTTCTTCGTGCGCAGTTATTGCTATTCACCATCCTAATTATAAATGTCATGCAATGTAATGTATGCATCAACTATGCAAAAATATTGTTTTTTGTGTTATTTCACATGGCTTTAATTGAGTAAATTTGTCTTATTTGTGCCAATCATTTTTTAACAAAACATTGTGCTCTATTTTTTTACAAATCTCCACACAAGGAACTGACTCGCATGCTTTGTGCGCAACGACTGTAAATAATTTTGCATTTTGTTTAAATTAAAGACCCTAACACGATCATATCAAACAAGCGATTCAAAGACAAAATGGAATCTAATGATTTGACAAAAGCTACAACATTAGTAAAGTTAGTTCTTTGTTATCTTAAAACAAAATAAATAATCTTTATTTTTGATAAATGCATTATATTTGTATGGTATAAAATTGCTAAATGGCGAGGTCAGTTTCAAAGTAAATGTAATGCGTTGGCAGAAAGTTAAACCTATGCCTAGGGATTTGTTTTGTTTATCAAATCAGCAAGTGTCGTTAGTGTCGAGTGATCACATAATGGGAACTGAAATTTTATAAATATTGAGCACACTATCTGATATAACACATTTGATAAAAATAAATGAGAAAAAAGAAATATTTTGCTTAGGGGAATAAGTAGTTGATTTAATTTTTACAAGTACTTATATATCAGAATAGACTGCGTCTTAACCATACATATTTACAAGTAAAGCATCTTCATGGTTATTTCTTTCTTTGACGACGCTGATATTTTTATCGTTACTGGTAAATTCAAAATGACAAATGATGTTTCTACTTTTTGTCTTATAATTAGTAAATTTTTGTGACTATACAAGTGTGTACAGATTAAAATTGAGATTTATCAGCAATAGCTTTGCTCAAATAAAAGATGGCTCACAAAGCAGTAAGATAGTTTGAAGCCGGAAGTCTTTGTGGATAGAATGTGACTATTTCCATGGTCACTCTTAAACTAATTTTTCTTCGAATTTGTTTAATTTTTATCCTACAACGTGTTTCGTTTTATAAATGTATTCACTTGCAATTGCATTCATGTATTTGTATCGCATTTTATGTATGGAAAAGTTTTGGAACTGTGCTGGGAGTATTCATAGATAACGTTTATTAATTCTGACAATGTAATACGTTTTTGTCATTTTGTACATGATACTATTTTGAAAGATAGTTTGACGTTGCTTGATGTATAATTTGAAATTATTCAATGACAATTGTCTACTGGGTATTGATAAAATAGTATTTACTCCGTAGAAATTATATCAAGGAAACTTGGAAAAAAACTTATTTAGCAAAATGTATGAATATGCCTTTAAGTTGGTATAAAACATATAAGCATATGGTTTAACGCCTTTGATTTAAACCGCATGGACATTTCCAAAAAAAAAACATCCTTCGTAAAATATTATTAGCTTTAGATTACACTAAATATATCAGTAGCGACAAAAAGTACGTTTGTTTGGATGGGATACAATTTGCAAAAATGATGGTCACTGCACTTTCAAATTCATTTTATAGGCAAATGTAAGCCAAAGACAGACGGTTCAAAATGTAGCCAACCCGGGTAGATAGTAGCGCAGTTAGTAGCGCGCCGGGATTTGGAATCTCGTGTCCGAAAGGGGGTACGTGTTCGTATCCCACCCGGGAAGGTTATATCCTTCTATGAAATTTTGACAATAGGCAAAAGTACAGGTCATGTTGGATGTAAGATTTGAACAAATATTGATTTGAATAAAATTTACCTTCCATCTATAAACTAACATTATATCAGCGTGTAATGGACCTGATATATTTAATCATGCGGTGAATATAATGTAAATGTTTGATAATTACACACTTAATTTGGAGATGACAAAACAGCCACTTTAATACTTATACTTGAAGAAGCATTTACTTATTTTTTTAATTGTAGAGCTAAGATACATTTTACATTTGATAATAAAGAATCCATTTAAATTGGCTTAAATATTGGCGATTAAGATATTGATATTTTTGCCGTGGTTGACGAAAGCTAAGTCTTTATTATCAAATGGAAAACACGTTGGCTTATCCATTATCCGTCAATATCTAGCGTTTATCTTTTACAAAGTAATTTTATTGTATTGAAGTCAAACCAATTGCATTGCATAAATTTTAAGTGAAATATATTCATAATACATGCCCTGTTAGCAATATTATGGTCAAAAGAATCCGAATCAAGCTCAGCATCAAATATTGTTTTATTTCGGTTTGTTAGTTTTTATTCTAAATTGAATGAAGATAAAAGAGATTTGCAAACTCCCGTTGTTTTGTCATTTTTCTCTTTTCTTAGATTATGGAAATTTATTGCAATGAAGATTTAGCTTTTTTTCTAAAACAAAGCCACAGAAGAACAAAGAAAACAGAAAATTGGACAATGTTTGTCTGAGACGAAGTGCAATGATCAACAACGAGAGTTATTTCAGAATAGGAACATACATTTGCATATTCCTGTATTGTTATCTAACAAATGAATGAGTGTGGTGGTAATTTCAGCAATTCAAAATACATTTCCATGAACATTAGAAAAAATTGTTAATATTAAATTTACTGTTTCATCTTCAGTGTTTGCAACTAATTTGGATAAGTCATTATTTAAGTTGATAATCGAACTTACCTTTCTTTGTATATTAGCAATATTCAGTCACATGTTATTCTGGGAAATGACGTTTGTATTACATTAAGCAAACTGTTAAACAGTCTACTTACAAATTACATAAAAGACAGTCGTATTTGGAAATGATACCCGAATTTAGGATGGAATTAAATAAATTTGATATACAAATATGGATAATGGTCGGTATGAAGGTTTTCTACTCAGGTTACTTAAGTGTCATGTAGTTCATTAATACATTGTATACCGGGATTTAGTCGGATTTTGTGCCATTACATGTCCGTTATTGTGTTCTCCGTGATATATATATATGTGAAAATTGTTAAGCCACCATTAAGTAAAGCCCGAGCTTATTTCTGCATAATGGCCAAACTCGTGTATTCAACAACTCATTCTTTATTTGACACGACTCATAATTTACGTTTGCTGCAACTTGTACGTCTCATAGAATTGTTATCGTTGTTTTTTATGATTGTTGACGATATCATTTCTACCCGGTTAGTTAGATTTTATTTTAAATTCTTATGTTACGGACATGTGCCGATGTGAAGTCTGCTTTTAGAATATTTAAGGTTTATTCAGACTTTCAATAAGCTGGAAATATAACTGTAATTTGAGTATTGTTAAACAATGTTTGGATTTATTTAAATTACATTGTTTATACGGTATCATTCTGAGATAATTATGGTTCATTGTTACTTTTTTTATATTATGCTTTCTGAAGTGATTTTAATTAAATGAAGTTGCTTTCAGTTTTATTTATTTTTGTTTTTAACGTGTATACACTTTTATATATTTTGCTGAAGCGAATTATAACTGTACACGAATCTACAATTTTACGTATTATTACAATTATTACAAACTTGGTCACAGACAAATTATAAAATAACACTTATCAAATGATTATATAATTCTCTTTTTCTGAAAAGGTAGTCGCTATCAACATATGATGAAGAAGATAAGTATGCGCTACAAAAATTAAATTGTTATATCACGTGTCATTTTCTCATCAGACAATGTTATCCTTAAAAAGTGTAATAAAACTATAGTAGAAACAAAAGTGTGAATTCAACCAATTTCAACCAGACGAAACTGTTAAAGAAAATAGATATAATGTGCCTGTTTATTACATGTGAAATTAACTTAACTTTTTGTCACCGCAAACGACGTGGTAATTTGTTTAAGAATACTTCTAAATTTATTATTCTCAAACCAGACAAATTGACATCAAAACCGACATTATAAAACTAAATGCAGTCTCGCTTTTTGTATTGCGCTGACTGACATGTCATTGTTGTATCATACATAGAAGCTTTTGAAAGCAAAACCAATAACAAATATAGAGAAAAAATGTAAGATTACAAATTAAATAGATCTACACTGTATGCAAGTACTGTAAAGTGAAAAAAACTAACTTGCAGCTTTGACCCTCTGTTAATGCTTTTTGACTTTTATGTCTACTTTCTGTTTTAGGTAGACTGCAAGTATTGTACCAATATATAAATGGGAGTTAAATGTAGTAGTTCACAGATTTGGTTTTTTATAGTTTCAATATATCATTCAGTGTCTGTAATTGTGTCAAAACATTAAATCTTAATATTTTAACAAACTGACCCATATATTGCAACAAATACACAATGAAAGTCACACAAATGCACTTAAACTGTCCATACTGTTATGCATTGGGTAGAATTTACTACCTGAAACACCATCAGATGTAGTTCTATGCCAATTTGCACTAAAAGTGTCATTATCAGATCACTACTTTGTTACTTCTTCTTCTTAAAATTTGCCCATACAATTAATATTAACTTTTAGAAAAAAGTTGATATTAATGATATTTAAGTTAGAATCTGTGAATAGGTACCTTTTGTACCTTATAAATAACATGCACATTTTCAATTGCATATTTTTACAATGATAATTCGCTAGATGTCCTTGAAAATGCATTTGTAAAACTATGGCTAAGCTTGTGACGTCATTTAAGCTGAGTTTAAAGACGAGATCATTGATTGAATTAACTTGTTAATTAATATTGCTGGTGGTATGATTGTATCAGACATCGGGCAGCGACTAGATACGCTTGAAATGCTTTTCGTAAAATCAATTCGACAAACTAGTGCCCAAAAACCGTTGTTTTCATGACAACGCAACGTATCAGGTTTAAAACATCTAGGCGTCCGGGAGATTGTCAAGGCCGCCATTATTGTTACAATAGTAGAATAAGACTAGGCCAATTTATGTATGAGTTACGTATTAGAATGTTTTAGGCACGTAGCACCCTGCAAATACAAACAATTTTTTCGGACGTGTGTCATTATAAAGTAAACACACTTGATCTTCTCACTAGCTTTTGGATAACACAAAAATACACTTAAGTAATACTGCAATCTAAAAAAGAATCAGTAAGTAATCTTCCTGTGATTGGCATGGTTGAGCAACCTTAACACATTGCCGTTGATTGACTGCACATTAGTGTATGCAATGTAAGAGACGAGCAAAATTTGTATTTTGCTAAGAAAAGGAAATCGCATGATAGATTATTGTATATATTAAATAAAGTTATTGTCAGTCAAAAGATGAATACGTTGCAACAACGCCATTTTACAGCTAAAACAGTTTATATCTAATGAAATGTCAATAAAATGTCTTTATACGAGTAATAACTAAAGTTATATTTGGTATAATAAGTCACCGCTAATATTGGCTTTAAATAGAACTGGCAATGTTTGTAAACGCAATATTAACATATGCAACATGTAACCACCAATTGTGGTCACTTGAATCAGAAGCATATACATTCATATAATATTAATAGAAGAACTCTACATACCAATTGTTGGGTCATTTAACTACATTATGGTCAAACTTGTACCATCCAGACATTTAAAATGACCTCATACATTAGTCTGTGAGTCAGAATAAACAGACAAATTAATACTAATATCTTTGTGGTCTGAACAACTTGTACAAAAAAGTATTGATATTTTGTAATGGTATATAATTACTTGGATGTACAACCCATTACGATGAATAGCAGGCTAAATAGCAATCGAATTCATATACTTATGCAACAAGACTTTATAACTATATATGTTTATTGTAATATCGACCATTTATTTTGCACTTAGAATTTTACTTGACCTTCTGTGTCGTCTGTTGAATAATCTTTTAGAAGTCACTAGTTAAACCTGTTCTTTCAGAAATTGCTTCTGCTTGTTGGGGTTTTAGTGTTTAGATGTACATTAAAACATTTTGTGAAGAAGGCAATGTAAAATAAAAGGGAGAAAATAAAAACTTGCATCATAATCAGACAAATAACACATTGTTTGAAGTTTGAGTATTTTTCTCAAGTAATGAACTTTTATGGAAGTGATATTTTTCAAGATTAATTCAATTCAAATAATAAAATTAGCCGAGATGACATTATATAACTTTTTGGACAAAATGTATCATTAAAACATAACAATGTTGCTGAATTGGTTGTGAATCGATAATTTGTTACTGACATGAGAAAAATTCTCAAGAACGCTTTTGACCAAGGTTTTGCTATGCATACTTGTAGTTGGCAATTATTAACAGATGAATTTCATTAAAAATGAATTAAATCCACGTAAAGTATTCGTTTAAGAACTTTTTATGAGTTACCACACTGTTTACTTACATAATAATGGTAGTGTATTAAGCGGATTGTCAAATTTGTGATAATTCTGAATTAACGTTTATTCATACCTAGGAATGAACAAATATATTCCAGAAAACTCGTTCAAAAACAGTGTCATTTGAATTTACCCTATACTATAATCACGTTTGTGGTAAAATGATTTATTGCTGAAGACAAAGTTCTCAGAACTTCTCATTCAATGACATTCAGTTTGGTAATAAATAGCTTTGACAAGAAGTAAAAAGTATTATATTTCAAATGTTCTGAATTTTGCATTTTATTCAATAGTTTCCATTATTTTACATAACATTTCGTTGTCGGAGTTATGCAAGTAATGCATTTTATATCACCAAACTGAGTCTGTTCTCATTCAAACTCAATGTATATAATTGAATGAAAATCTCCAAAACGCAAATTCAATTATATCAATTTCCTTACAATGGAATGGTTTTCTTCAAACACGTTTCTAGATGGCAATAGTTTAATATTTATTAGTTTAAGTAAAATGATTTAAGGTTTGGAATTTAAGCTTTTTGTAGCATGAATATTTTTATGCAATTGTCATTTACAAGTATGCACATATGTTCATCTTTTTATCTCTATTATTTATTGTTGATGTCCATAACTATATCATGTTTGTATCTTCAAATCTGGAGAAAATAAAGGTAAATATATATCAAAGGGTCTTTTAATTGAACTACTCAATAATAGATTTGCCAATTGTTTGATTAGATTACACGCCTAACATTAATAAATTGGAAACTATATAAATTATATAGTTAAATTTAAAGACACTTTGATAATCCAAATGCACGCTAGAGTATAATAACACAACCTCTATACAGATATGTATTAATATATACTTCCAACTTGACTGACACAATGTTAACAGTTGCGTTAAAATAAAATATTGATATTACTTTAACACTACTTTTAAACAACAAAAAAGAGATACCGATGTATTTAATGAACTTACCTCGATCTGAGGACATGCTCATGCTCAATGATACTCTGTATTTAACATAGTTCGGTTTTAAATCAGGTGCATTACTACATGAACTATTGTCTCGGTGTCAGACCATTTAGTCACCCAACATATATTTTTAAAGGGATCTACATCATTGCTGGCTGCTTAAGCGTTTGTTTAAACATACATATCTGGCATAAGTACTTTGTTTTAGACATGACAATGCTAGTCGTATACAGTCAATGCATGTGTCCATAGTTTTAACAGACATGTACATTACAAAAGTACAAATGTCGTTGCATAATATACTGTTTGTACATGTAACTTATTGGCAACTTTCTTCACATTATAGCTACTCTTATATAACATTATGATATTTGTTAAACTGAAGTTATGGTACAATAGAAAATATAAACACCAAGGCAATGCGTCGAATGTTCAAAGCTACAAACTATATGGTTTCTGGCACACAACTAAAATTGTCGAACATGTAGTGTACCGATTGCTAGTAAACATGACGCCTAAGCATTACAAAGCCAAGAACGGTCTTCTAAAAATGTAGAACCTGATTAAAGTTTACAGCTATTACTGGATGATAACATATACTACCAAACACATGCGTATAATTATTATCTATATGATGAAATGCTTCATGTTACAATAAACTTTATATTATTATACGCGTAGTTTAATCAGATTTTAATTATGAATGAAAAGCACCTTTTCAAACAATAAAACGTATAGAACATTTACCTTGAAGCTCAATGTTCGATGTTCGAATGTTGTTTTCAATCGTTAACCGAGTTTATATAGCCTAATGATATATCAGAACTAATAACTACTACCACCACCTCGTTAGAGTCTTTTCACAGACGTCTACATCACAATCTAGACAGTAGATCTATTCTCATTGTACCATTCTTCTGAACTCTTTCCTTCTCCCTTCATTAAAAAGATTAATGGCTGATCGTGTAGTATTTCGATTCAATTGTTTGGTTAAATTAGTCGACGATTGTAAAGAAACACGATTGCGTAATTAAGTCAGGAAATTTAATACAGTCCACTGGCGGAAAGAAGATATATATTGAATGGCGCGTGTTTAATGACCGTTTTCCGTCGTTGATTCAGACATTTGTAATGAATAAAAGAGACACCGACCAGTTTGTTTGTGAATACTCATTTACCATAATATCACATAATCAATTCCATTGAGTATCGTCAAAGACATCAACTTTGTTTTTTGCCTTCACTTCGTATCATGTCTAAACCTCATCAAAAATATCTTTCAGACGGTTTGACGGCTGCTTACATGTACCAAGACCAGCTTCTACAAAATATATCTAGTTGAACTGTTTCTGACTGTGGATTAGTACTATGGTGCTACAAATGGTTTTAGTGAAATTGATAATAATAATAATAATAATATTTATTTGGCATAGTGTACACATAGCATAATTACAATAAACATATTTCACAGCATGTGACAAGTAATAAGCTATGACAGGCACACCAACACCAGGGATAGCACAAAAAAGGGCAAGCCCTTATTTCCATTGTGGTCCCTATAATAAGTTCATAGTATAAAACAAGTTTAAAAAAACAATGGCAAAAATAGGATTTCTTCCTCTGTCTGTCTTTCGCTCAGTCTAACATATAGACTGCTTTCATTAACTAGCTATTATATTAAAATATGTCAACCGGTACATGTATATATTGTGTAAAATATTGTTTAATTTTAGAAGAAATATAAAAATAGCTTATTAAGCTATCTTCTCAATCCTTGCTACTGAAACATTTTACTATTACTGTATATATGTATTACTGTTTGTATCAACTTCAACATATATTGTTTAAACAAAAACAGGATTAAAATCAGCGTTCAAAACTTTAGTTGTGATAAGTCGTTAAGTATTTTTTCACTTTGTATCAAGCGAACAGGAATAGTAAATTTTCGTGATTTTACAAATATCGGTAATTAGTTTTGTTTCTTATACAACTGAGAACTATTTTGTATTCGGTTAAATTTTATTACTGTAAATATATTAGTTTGGCATTTCCTCTCCGGCAGTTTACGTGCTTTTTGTACCATATATTCAAACCTCGTAACGATGGTACATATCTTCCTCTCATAGTCAGGCAGATGTATTAGTCGTCTATGACAAAGATTAAGAAAGCGTTAATTGTATATCAATTTTTCGTAGACGGCTTTGCAGTTATATATCACAAGCTAAAAGGTCTCCAGAGCTTAATGTTCAATTTTGTCTACTGAGATCTATTTAGCCTTACCATTAGTAAAAACAACTTATGCATTGAAACAACCTACTCAACTACCACATACTGCCATTGTCAACAAAGACAATGTAAAGGTAATACGTCAGTTTTGGAACGTTAGACGAAGACACCGACAATAGGAAATGCATCAATAAAGCTGCAACGACCGTAGACATACTGAGTTCGGGCTAATAAAAACTTCTGACACTGTCTCTTACAAGTTATACTAAGCTTGGGAGATAAGCACATTCTTCTATAATAACGATACTTTGACTCTAAAGAACACTAACTGCAGGTTAGTCAAACTAACAAACCAAAATATATTAGATGAGACTTTGTCCCATGTCGTAGGAACTACTTGTTGGGTACAGATTCTTATACATTGTCTCAAAGCACAAATATCAATAGTAACACTGCTTTTTGGACTGCAAAAAATAGACATTTATCTATCTCATACACTTTTATTGAACACGATTTCTTACATAAATGCAAATATTGTTAAATAATTATGTTCATGTTATTTATTGCATTTCAAAGTGAAAGAAGATTGAAACCGAAAGTAGAATTTGGTTGCCAATAGTTCAAATTAACATTTGATCACAGTATGTTGAAGATGAAGTCATAAAAAAATACTTCGAATTACATAATTAAACTGTAAAGCTATTGTTGGTCTGGTGTTTTGAAAATTATTGCATAAATAAATATAGTATGCTTTTATAAGAGTACCTTACTTTTTTATGAAATTGACACGTAGTACAACTTATATTTAGAAAGCATAGTGGTTTGAACAGTTAATTGTGTCTCTAATTCATTTTATATTTTGATGACTTCGTGGTTGTAAAAGAGTTTTCAAGTCTTCTGTTAAAGAATATATCTTCATACAGTTGATTTAAATGGGTTGTGCGCGAAATAAAAAATAAAAAACTGTAATTGAACACATGTCAGTTCAAAGTACTATGGAAACATTACAACATAGGCTTGTTTTAAATTTGAGATGAATGCAATAGAAGTACCTTTTAAGGCTTTTAGTCTTTCCAGTACATGAAACACTATATAGTTTTTTAACTGACGAATGCAAACTGTGAAGCTTACAAAGTGCATAACTTTATAGAAGTCGCCAAAAATAAGACAGGCAGAAATCTGTTCACCAAAATCTGCCAAGGACCTTCATAACAATTGCTCATATTTAAACAGATTGAATTATTATATTCAGTTACTAGGACAGTAGTACTTTTATGATTGAAACAAATTCGAGAAATTTTGACCTAATTTTAAAAGTAAGTCAGTTTTCAGTCGAAAAATAAAATTTACATAAGCCTTTGTGACCTTCAAAATATATAAACCTAAAGCAGGAACAAATTAAAGGGCTAAACAAGAACATTATATTATTTTCTTTGCATCGCCTGTTAGATTTTTAATACAAAATATAAAGTAAATGTGTACGTAAAAATGTAGTTATACCAGTTCTCTACACACTGTCAGGTTCATAATCCTTAAAAAACAAATTCCAAGTAACTATTGAAAGTCTAACTAAACATTTGAAATTTACAAATTTTTAAAGTTTAAAACCTTAATTTATTTATCTAAAACACATAATATGAGAAAAAATATAAAGTTAAAGTAGTAAGTGTTATTCAGTCTACTTGTTCCGGTGGTACCAATTTTTACGGTAAAATGTTTCCAATTGTATTTTCTAAAGTTGTCTAAATTAACTTGCATACCACGTCTTTTGTAAATCTAGGTTACGATGTGCAAGGTTAATAGTTGATACTAATACTGGGGTTATTTAAATCAATGTTATGTCTTACAAACAATTTAGTAACGAGAAAAGTGAGATTAGTACAAGAAAAAGATAGGTGATAAATAACTTCTTTACGATCATAAACAAACTGACACAGACAAATAAATCCAGTGCAAGACAATTTATATGTCAGCGACGGTACGTTTGTTGTTTTCATTACCTCCAATTTTGTCGATCCAGATAAAAGAATAAACGTTATATTGTTTTCTCATGAAATTTGGTGATGCTGATTCGTATTGGAATATTAACTATCATTGTAATTTGTTAAAATTAAATATTATCTCAGCCTAGCTTGTGTCTTTAATTAAAAGGTTGGTTATTTTTTAAGTGTATTAGTCGGTCAAAACTAAACATAGCTTATGCTTTTATATTCAAATGCTTGTATTATATGTACAAATGAACAAAAATAAAATCAATTTAATAGTAATATAATCATGTTTCAATGTTGGTCAAACTATGTTTGATGTTGTTATGGTATTACACATTCCGTTTGTGGTTATGAATTTGATGGACTACCAACAACCTTACCAACGATGTTCATCGTATTACATAACAACACTATATTTGCTACTTCATGTTTAAAGCATTGGAATGTTAATTCATTTTATGAAAATTATTCAGTTAATTACTTTTGTATTACACCAGGTTTAAGTTTAAGTCATTGCCTATGTGTGCATCACGTATTCATCAAGAAAACAAGTGTACGCGATAACATACTACATTGACCTTCGAAAAAGAAAATCAAGTTCAGCTTAAATTATTGTGTCATAATAACTATCCCTTAAGATTATAAATAAGGTTGCATTTTTAATGTCAACAGTCACGAATTTAGCACCTTCAGTAACAAAAGTTTTCAAGGTAGAAATGACAATCGTACTTCAACCCACATACAGATAAACATTGACTAGTAAATACCAGTCTAGTAATTACTTACAATATATAAACCATTTATTTCAAGGATAGACTAATATTTTATCTGAACTGATAATTAATGTAATGTTTTAGAGACTTACACTCTTGACTTTCACTCTTGAGAAACAATCTCTAAAAGAAAAAGTGTCACATTATCGAAGCATAATTTTACTAAATGGATTAGGCTTGATAGTTAGTTTGTTGTGTAGATGATACTTAAAGCCACATTTATGATCACGCTTTAGTTATGTACTGGTGGTCATCCGTATTCCAACTTACCCGATCAGCTCTTTGATCTCGTTATCTAATCTAGTATAATATCTAATATAGATGACTCGAATGCCCACCCAGTTAATGGATCCACGATCTTTTGATTCACTTAATGCAGTATAAAGTCTTGCTGTCGATACTATTGCATCTGAATTATGTAAAATGTTAAATTGTATTGATTTAACATTGTAAAAAACATCATTATAAGAAAGTGAAGCTTTTGTACCATTGCCACATTGTTTATATACATTAGAAAAGTAGCATATGAAAGAAACATTATTGAAACGCATAAATAGTAAAACAATGCTAAAGACATTTCAGGCATATATACTATCGTGTAATATCTAAAAAATGACATGGGTTTTTACACTAAGGGTTGGGTAATATTCACCATGTTATCAAATGACATTGCTTCATAAAAGCAATTGTATTAAAATATTTGATCAGTTTGATTCCTGTATCCTGATATCATGAATATAAACAGACTGTACGCCTACTGACAACACTTGTATTAGTTATTTTCTTCTATCCAGACTCATTTAATGATAAAAGTGGTCATTGTAAATGTCTAGATGGTTCATAATGTTAAGTTTTAGATTTGTATTATTCGACTGACCTGGAGAAATAATGGGAGTTATGCTGTCATTTCTGTCTGAAAACTAATGCACTTTTGCTAATGTCCTTACGTATAGTTGTCAATTAGCTTTACATTATCCTATAACAAAACTATAGGAAAATGTCATTATATCTACTGTGGATATCGTTCGTTGGGCATTATACCACAGTTAAAACGAAATAAGATGTTAAACAACGCTCTTTGTGTTACCTTTGACGGCTGTATTATTTGCAATGGTATTATAATGTATTATAGGACGTCAAAATTTGATTTGATTTGTAATTGCCATACTAATAAGTTGTAAACGACAAAAACATGCATAACTTATATTATTTATTTCTCACAAATAACATTTCGGAAAAAATTAACCTACTTCATCGTACCATATCCTTGTTTAACTATTATATTTTTTTAAATATATCAAAGACGTTCTACGTCTAAATCTGAGTTACTTGTGGTACATCCAATTTAATTATCGACCGTTACTTGAATAAGCTCTCATATTATACTAAATGTATTAAAATTGAGCAATACAAACATCCTGCTCAGACATTAAACGGAATAATATATAATTTACCAAGAATTTAACAAAATTGTTACTACTGAAAAGCGTGAAAACAACTCATGTAAATGTAATTGATTTATTGTTCAAGAATTTTTAGAGGCATCTTAATATATTTATATTTCATTTGAATAAATAAAACAGCTGTGACAAATAGTAGCAATACACAAATATTATATTTCAATGTTCTAACTATTAGATTTGATTTCATTAATTGAATTGGTATGTTGGGAACCTTTTTGTCTGAAATCTACATTAGATGTTTCTATATCACAAAATTGCGTCGGTTCTTGTCCAAATCCAATTTGCATAACTAAAAAAATATCCCAAACACAAATTAAAAGTATTTATACAATGGAGAATTTTCTTAAAACCGTGATTCCGACTTACCCTGTTAAATTATTTCTTTTCTATTGAAACGTAATATGACTGGCAAAAAAGACACATCGCAGAGTTTATTTTACCCTGAGGTTTTTGATTTTATGATAAATACATATAAAGAAAAGAACTTTTTTAATTTTGGATGCTATAGTAGACGTATATTACCAGGGTTCGACGACATAGCACAATTGGTTACTTTGTCAAACGATTTCCACAAATATTCTATTACTAATAAAACAATCATAGAGGGTTAAACGAAAGCTCTGTTCAGAGTTTAACTCTCTAATACAGTACTACGCATTAAATGCGTTGAATGTATTTCATTAAGACGTGCGATTGTTCCTTTTAATAAATAAAATAAGAGAAGTAAATTATAATTTCCGAGTGGATAAATCCATGGAGTTTTGAAGACAAAAACTGTTTATTTTCAATTAAATCTATAATTAAACCGAGTGCCGATAGTGTTTTGTTAGTAAATGAACTAATACGTCGAAGTATATTGTCATTGACATTGTGCAAAACAAAACAATGTAATTTGGTGTAGATGTAAACAACTCAGTTTTGCGACTTACTATTTACTTCCAAGTGGAAGTTATTTGAACATTGTATAATACCACACTGTGTATTTATATTACATTTCAATCCTTTGCAACTAACGAATCAATATCGATGCAATAATTTCTAATCTCGGCATTTATCATGACAAATGGAATGTAAAATCACCATGGCTGATGTCACTAAATTCAGTACACATTCAGTTAGTTCAAGTAACGACTTTACATACGACGAATGTGTCTGGGTGAAAGAGCAAGGACGATAAACGCAAATATATATTACTTTACGTTACAGTTAAAATAATCACCCAGTTTACAACGTTCTTAATTAATATTTCTATTGCAACATATAATTGTTTCTATAGAAAAACATGTTGTATCAGATACCTCCATCAACTTTCCCTTGACCTCAGTTAGGTATGTTATGTTTTTTTTATCATTTCTTCTGTAAATATAAGTTTTTTCACGAGTAATTCTACATCACTTTCCAGTTTGCAAATGATCTTGTTATCTGCAGGGTAAGAAACATATCCTTGGAATAGAAGATTACTATTAGTATTTTTATTATGTTGTTGCTGTTGTTGTTGTTTATGTTGTTGGTTATCATTATAAGCTACGTTCTCTTCTTGTGAAGGTGAAGTTAAATGTGCCATCAGGTGTATCAACAATTTCATTTATTGCATTTTGCATTTACAAATATATTGTATTGGTTTCTGACTAAATGCGAACATTGTTCGAAGTGCAATTATTATTCCTGTGTTAATGTACGAAACTAATTATTCACCACTAGGAAGTATATCTCTCATTGCTAGTCTTTGTGTTTAAAGATTATTGTACTGGGTTATGTCTCACCCTTGTTTTGAAATACTAATTATTATATTAGATAGTAGAATAACATGAGCTAGAAGGACAACTTAGTAACAATATTTTGTATATAAGTTGTAAAGGTCGTTTACCCGATCACCCACGTTCTTTATTAGAATTTCTTGACGTATCTGGCAATCCCTGTTAATGAATATTTTGTCATTATAATACTATATATAGGAAATTGCGTGCAAGTTTGCAATATATGGTATATATTGAGGCATACTATAAGAAAACATGCACCCATTTAAACTTGGTGCCTGTCTTAAAGTCACCATTTGACAAATGTGTTAGCAATGTAGTAAATGCTAGACAACCCTAAAAATACAAAATATAGAAATTCTACAAAATGTGTAATGATACTAAAAGAATACGCCAAATGTATTAAAGTAATTTTTAGCTATTTAAACCAGAATTGAATAAACACTTTTAATAAACAATATTACATAAGTAATGACATAATGACAACTTTTAGACGCCTTGACGTCATGCCGTCGTTACCAGGTAAATCCCCTAAATATATAATTAAGACCGGGTGGGGTTAAAATTAAATGGTTTTTTTAAATAATAGTATATATAATAAAAGAAGAAGAAAAAATTAGTCGAAATTTTATTATTTTAGTATTAATATATAGCCATATATTCAATTGTGACAGATGTAAAATGATAAGAAGCAAAACAAACTCGTGGTTGCATTATAAATAATCTAAACAATAGCAAATTTCCATGGCAACTTGCCAAAAACATAAGAAAACAACTGAATCAAATCTCATATTCCGTTTAAAGGAAGACAATATGATATGAACCAAAGAAAATATAATTTAAATTTAGTTGAATTATTAAATAATGATATAACTTTACAGACAATGTTCTTAGGATTTAGATTTTAAAAACACATGCTTTACATATATCTATGAGAATTTTCTCGATTGTTTATATTACACGCGCTTTTTTGTGGCTTAATGTGCTTAAACGCATGCTGTAACTTTTAACTTTTCTATAATCGGTGTTCAAAGGAAGTCTAAAATCATACCAGGAACAGAAACGTGTTATATTACCTTTGAATGCAAAACAACAAAACATTTCGGATGAACACTTGGCTCGTTTGTCAAAATATAGGTATATCTTTGTAGGATGAAGAATGTAATCAATGGTTTATCAGCCGAAATGTATCTCTTTGATTGCATGCTGTCTGAACAATCTCAAGTTTTACATTTTGTAATCGATTGTCATATTGCATACAAATATTAAACATATGTTTCACCATTAACTAAATTATTTCTGTAATATTTCAGAAGGCTTCTTGGATCAGCTTATCTGCTGTATTGTTTTTTTTATCTTGCACATAAACCAATTGTCTTATTAGAGATAGTTTATTTTCTTTCTAATACGTAAAACAAACTCTTTCTAACAAATGAATACTGTGCTTTTTTGCCAAATGTTTTTGTATAATTTCCTGGAACTTTCCATGACCAATTCTGCTGGTAGGAATGATATAATGCTTTTAAGTCTGATATTGTAGCTATCGTTTTCAGGAGACTGCCTTGTAAGGTAAACGTACACACAATTTTACGATTCAGAAAATTTAAAGTTTTGATACAGACGAGGCTGTACTTGATTTTCTCATAAATATTGGCTTCTTTTCCAACAGTTGATTTATAGGCAGTTCAAATTACAGTAATAGAATACGAATAATCCAATTATAGTTTTAAACATGAGATATTATATGTATACATATTACATTACACTAACCTAATTTGCACAATGATTTCAATTTAACAGATAAATGTATTGCCTATATTCTTAAGCTGAATTCATTGATATTAGGAACTTAAACAAATGCATTAAATCAGAATCCTAAATGTTTATACAATCTGGCTTACTGAGATCTACAATAGCATTGTGAACAGCAGACACATAACTCATGTGTCATTTTCTTTTATGTGTTCATTTTTCTCTTCTTTATGTTAAGATTTATGATTGATTTTGTTGATTAAATTACCATCATTTGTATTGTCAAAACACATTTTAAAGCTCGAGACCGTTAATTGGATACACTTTTGATAAGTCAAGTAAATCTACATTTAAACTAATATTTACGGACTGTTTCCAGCCATTGTTTCAGGCTTTCTGTAATAAAAATGAGACAAGGGTCATTGTAGTCTTTAGTCTGTGACTATAGGTGTTATTAAACAGTTTTTATGGCCCAAGTCTTAAGCAATACTGCTGTAACACAATTTTTCTGTAGTAATCTGTAGTAATAACCATATTATAAGTCAAATGTTCCCCATAAAAAGAAGGAAATACCACGATTACGTCAGTAAGTTCTTTCTTCCGTGTGAAAATTTGTTGAAACAGTTGATTTTCACACCATCTATTCTGTACAAAGGGAATATTATACTTGCCAAGAGGTTACATTGATCGAAGTGGCCACTTTTATTCGCCTTCCAGATCAGTCTTATATCGAGGACAGACAATTCTAATAGTAGGTTGTAAGAAATATGCAAAAAGCCACGCATTGATTTTATACTGACTTATAGAGGAAAATAATTGTGTTAAAACATTAACATATTTTTAGAAGCGAAAAGTATTATGTTAAACAAAGCTTGTAAAGCGAGGATTAAATTACATTTGTCTGACAATCTAAACACATAAAACTTTAAGTTCAGACCCAGTTTTCATATCAATTTTATTTTCCATTTTTCCCCAAAAGAGATAAATATAATAGTTTTTAATTACACTTATGTGTTAAGGTATAAAAATAGAACACATATGCATATCTGTTTTGAAAGTAACATATGCATTTGCTAAAACACGTTCAATAATCAAGCTTTTTTTCTTTAACTACTTTAATATCTTCTTAGACAATTAATGATAAATTGTCAGCAAATTCACTCCCAATATCTGTTTTGTAACAGTTGTTGGGTGCTGGTAAAGTTATAATAAAACTGCTTTCGGCTAAAAAAACTTCATACAAGAGAAATGACCTTTCTTAAATAAGGACACGTACTGTTTATAAAGTTACTTGTTAATAGCTTAATGACCAAGAAACTATCATTATGGTAGTTTTAATTGAAGCTTTACTGGAATTAGGTCAACCAACACTGACGATATATAGTGTCATCAGTAGGCGTGGTGATTTGTCTCTTTCGTCTTTACTAAGTGCTCGTTTCGTCTTTACTTGATTCACACCTTTAGACTATACCAAGTCAATTGTTTGTTTAGTCTTCAGAGATAAGAAGGTTTAAACAAGTATTCTAATACCCAAAACATAGCTTTAAAGATTCGATGCATAACGATATACATGTATTGTTGTTGTTAAATCAGTGTTGGCAATAACCCTGTATTGCTTAAGATATAAATATATATTAATGAGCAAACCTATTTACCAGATTTATTAATGATACGTTTATATTGTATATTTGGGTAAGTAAATTAATACCAACCTATCAAACACAAACATTGTCTTTGTCTAATTATCAATTTAGCTATGAGGAGTTTTTTGTTCACCTCGATCGTCAAAACGTTTAATCAAAGATGTATAGGTTTGCTTCAAATTGTTATTTGTTGATGTTGAGCTGCATAAGGGCATCGCAAAAGACATAAGATGCTTTGGGGCATTAGTGAAACCAAAGGGAAGAACACTATACAATCATATGCACCACAGCAAAGCATTTTAGTAAAATTGTCAAAAAATATATTATAATTTTACAATATGGTATTGTTTTAATTGGAACAACACTAGTAAAGCTGCTGCGTTGCTGATATAAAATGTCAATACCTACAATACTTTGTTATTGCATTTTAGTAATGTTCTCTAGAGACACACTACCTGACAAACAATCATAAAAATACAATACATTTACATTGTTATTTACATGACTTGTTCACATATTAACGATAAAACTCTTTTCATGTCAAGACACCATCTAGAACATTTTGAAGACGAAATGACTGGTTTTTAGCATGTGATAGTTCTATTAACGACTTTGTTCGCGCAAGAATATTTAGTAAAATGTGTTATTTAACAAGCTTTTTATTTGATTTATATTCGCAGACAAACATTATGCAGTGTCAACACTCCTTGAATTTTGTTGTTCTGTTATTATCAAAGTTTGGTTTGTTGTAATGAGTTAAAACAAGTGAAATTGAATTATCCTAACGCCGAGTTCAAATAATGTAGTGATTCTAAGTTGTGAATGGAAAATCGTCTAGTCAGAGAAAATAACACATCATCATTAAAGAATATTAAAATAATTTGACAGCACATAAACAATGTGTTACTTTACCTGATTGAGTATCATGTGCTTGGAAACTTTTAAATAATTATCTTCCAACATAAACTATTCGAACCTTACCTCTTTCTGATTTAGAACATACTTGTGCCAGATTTGTGACACTGGTTCAAAATAATTTGAGGTTATAAGAAAAAATGTGCATTTATTTCTATGAACATCTGTCTCACACTTAAATGAATTCATAAAATGACGATTGTGAAGAAGTAGATATATAACAAATAACTTCTTTACGATCATAAACAAAGTGACACAGTCAAATAAATCCAGTGCAAGACAATTTATATGTCAGCGACGGTACGTTTGTTGTTTTCATTACTTCCAATTCTGCCGATCCAGAAAAAGAGAATAAACGCTATATTAATTTTACATCATTGTTGGTAATGCTGATTTGTACGGACAAACATCACTTATTACTGACTTGGTAAATCTGGCAATTAGTTTCTTTTATTTCAATATGTTTTAAAAGTTGGCTGTTGAAAAAAATGGACAGTTTTAATATGTCATGAATTCGTGCAGTTTTGTTTGCGCGTTTTTATTTAAAAAAAGCATCGATGCGTTATACAATATCATCATCTGCTATATCATGGATCAGGGGATTAATTTCAATAAAGAGTGCTTATTAAACGTTTTATTTAATACAAACAAGTAATTACATTACAACTAACTTATTTGATGTATGTAAATATTATTTTAATCTTAGTCATTGTCTCTAGTTCATTTACAATATCTATGTAATTCATTATCTTGTATTTTACGAAAAATAAATGCAGACACATTTGGTATCTCTTAAAGTGTATGGATTGTTTTCACAGATATAGTAACACATAAAACCAACACTCAGATTGTCAATCTATATAAAGAGTTCAGTTACCGCTTATCACTTATGAATGTGATTTTTCCAACTTTACAAACATAATCGTACTTTACCCACACAGTTTAACCACGACTTGTAAATGCCGGTGATTACTTACATCACGTAAGCCATTTACTTCAATGATAGACTAATAATTTATCTAAACTTATTGTTATTGTAGTCAAACATATACTTTTATACTTGACCTTAAGCTTGGTAAAACATTTCACAATTAAGATTCGGACAGCAAATTGCTATTGAATTATTTAACTAAGTCACACTAAAACCTTTTAAAGAATGGTACTTACATATTGTAAGTGTTCAAATTTGTAGAAGCAAAATCCTGTTTTACAAATAATATTATATTTTTTGAGGTTATGAATTGATATACTTTTATGTTATATGTTAATCAGTTTGATATCAGATTCACGTCAAAAGAAACCATTAAACTGGTTTATACACATCGTGTTAAAATACTGACGATGATGTTTGCGTTAAGTTTTTAACCACGGTTCGTCATCTTCTAAGGATGCATTCTGTTTGAATCCTGGCTAGAAACTGAAGCAAAACATTATATCTAGTTTGATTAGACATTTCATCAGGTAAACGTTATTTCCTCTGATGACCTTTTTAAACAGTACTGACTGCTGATCTTCTTTATTTAGCATTGACGATCGCCCTCACCATTTCTCAACCAAGCTTTGAACCGGCTACGATTGTAGACGCTTGATTGTAGAAAATACTATTCTATGCGTCAACAGTCTTGTCTATCTTGACCTACAGACTTATGTAAGAGATTACCATCTGTGGAGTGCGATGTCTTTGGTTGTAGACAAGTTGTAATTGGGTAGATTGAGAGAATAACATTAAACATTAAGAGTTATATCCTTACGTTTGCTGGCGATCTAACGCATTTTCACCCTATGCTATACTTTCGTATTAAATATTCAGGTTTTCTACATAAGGTTGTTTAAACAGAATTATATTAATAATAGTAGATGCTTATATTTAGTATTTTAACTACCATACTACCAACATATCTATCCATACAGTATAAAAAAGTAGACAATGCTTTTCTTCTTTTAAACTAAAATTATGAAGCATTAACTAGACCATGTCGTAGGATTTGACCATCTACAGTAAAAAAGCTTTTCCATTATATGGAACGCCTTTTTGTCGCCTAAAACATTGCTAATCACAGTATTGTTAAAACGAATATAACTCTTGTTTCTTATAAACTGACACTTGTGTTATTGTTTCATTTGCCAAAGTATAAAACAATAACGAATCTGTATTTTATATATGAGCTCTCTGAATTGCATTATTCAATTGAGCTTTAGCTGTCACCCCAGCCTACTCCACAAGTTTTTTCTTTATTTGGTCTAACGTAATGATATAGTTCCTATAGTATTCAACTTTCTAAAATAAAGCAAGCCTAAATATATTATCAAACTCGCTTGTCACGTTGATCTAAGAAGTGAATACAAATACCCTGCTTAACCGATGTTTCTGTATGTTTCATTAAGCATTTCTTTAGGATAAAATAGTTGGTGTAAATGATAAATCACCGATACATATTGATTCGTAAGCACTTTTACAGAATGAGGCAAAGTTTAGTTTCATTAAACGGCCTTAGAATTGTTGAATGTTTCACGTCATGCGTTTTAACGGAATAACAAATTCGTAGCACTATATCTGAAAGACAGTTATATTACTCGATTACGCCAAAACGTTTTGCTGCAAGACAGTATCACCTATTTGGTGTGAAATGTCTTTCTACCTTTAAATTGCTGCAAAGATACGTCAATGAAGGCATATCATGCCAAATAGCCGTTTTTCCGTCTGTAACTCTTTCTAAATACTGTTTTGACATGATACTGTGTAATACGAAAGTATGATCTTCTTTAAGATAAAGTTAAAAGTATATATGCGATCGAATGTTATATATCCAGTTTAATAACGTGAGTCTTTACAAACGTGTACAGTTTGGTGTTCATAAATAAATTTGGCAAGTTTGAAAACCATATAAAAGGCTTATTGACAAAACTAATTAGCTAGTGAAACAAAATCAAGTGTTAGATAGTTTTTAGACGGCGAGTATATAAAATGTTAAATTTAAACATAAACATAAACAACGTAAGTTGACTTTCTTTATACATTATCTACCTACGCAAAATAGTCTGAAAACTAATATTCGTTATATGATTTTTATAACTTGTACCAATATAGACAAACCTACCAGGCGTTGGTGGTGTGATAATAAACGTTTGTTCAGAATATAAAAAAATATTACGAAAATGACAAATGTATATCAGCGTGAACATTTTCACATTTACCTACTTAGCTATGAATACTCTAAAACGATTCAAATGGGCATCTTGTAACTTATATAAAATAGTTTGTTGTACTTTTGTATGTGGAATTTCATTTTAGATTACTGTTTCTGAAATATTTCTTATACTGACGCTTATGGCTTTTTATTAGTTTCTTAGCTCACCTTAGTTGGGTACACGATTCGATCTGTTTTAGAACTCTTTTACAATTATGCATTTCTGTCAAGTTATATTTGTTGATAATAAATAATTAATTCATTAAATATTATTAATCTTACTTAAGTTTTATTATTGAAATGCATTTCAACCATTTTAATTCAATTGTTTTTGTGGCAATACCCTGACATATAGTCGACTGCGTTGTTTTGTACAGTCTTGCCTAACGACGTAAATACTCTGTTCAAACGTACATTTCTAAACAGAAGTGCAGCTTTAATCAATCGTTTAATTTCAATGTTTCCAATTTTGTAATACAGTGTTTACTTCAATGTTGGTTTCCAATTACAATTCTTTTCTCAAAAAATGTCAATGTACGGAGGAACAAAGCATTGATAAGTCATTTTAATTAAATTCAAATTTGCCAAGAGATTTGGACCGTTAGGTAAGAGAGCTTTGAAGTAGTTCGTTCAAAGAACAACTTAAAAAACTACATAAAGCATTTATCATTTTTGTACTAGACAGGCGATTTGAAATCTGTAATTATATTATATGGTGAAAAAATATACTCAAATAATTTAAAAAAAATGTCTGATCCATCTAATTATATATACTAAAAGTGTGTAAAACATAACAAACGTTCAATAGACATTTTAAGCCAGCAATATTTCAAATGATCGTATGAGTAATAAAACTAAGTAACCAAATAAAACAATATAATTAGGTAAATAAAAACAAGTTTATAACTATTAAATACAAACAGCTATGTTTTAAAAATAGTTATGTACGTTATTCACAAACCAAATTGCCAACTATAAGTGGTTCATACAATGCATAAGGATTTGTAAACAAGCTCGTGTTACATGTCATAGAATTATAATAATGCGTATCATTTGTGTGTGATATTTGTGGTTTCATAAATATATTTTTATTGTAATAATCTGGAACACCAGATTTGTATATCATAAAACTGTGCTTGCATTACTATGTCAGTGTTACAGTAATTGCAATACCAGATATGTAAGGATTGCATCCGTGCGTAAGAACACTTTATCACTGTAAGGTATCAACTCTTGATTTTTCAACTTTATACATAACTAAATAAAGAGTTATATCTCCATATTTAGATGCGGTTTCGATTAGAACAGGAAATACAGTAAATAAATGCTCGGAATTATGTTTATAGATACAGGAAGACAGTAATAAAGTTTTCGAATTTGAAATAAAAAGAAATACTCTCGGGAATATAATTAAATAAGAAAATGTAAATTAAATCATAAATTCGTGTAATATTCTCTGCTGACGTAATACGTCTGTTTGAACATGATATAATTAAATCAAATTTGTTGAAATCAATACCAATTTAGATGAGCCATTTGTTTTATTGAACCAATTTTTGAATGAACGAAAGAAAGAAATTGAACGATGGTGACCAAGGTAAAGGGAAATGCAGAACAGTCAGAAATTAACAGACGCAATTCAAAGAATTAGTATATGTAATTCTTTTTTTATTTTGTGATGTTAACATTTTCCAAATTAGCTAAACCGTGTTAGTCAAGTGAGCGCTGGCACACCCGTATGTATTATTTGTATGATAACATTTAGTCATATTGTAACAATTTCCTTCTACGTTCGTTCATTAATAAGTGTTTTCATTTAATTTATTTCTCGAATATAATAAATTGACAAACATAAGAAGAGGCATGCTCCTGTATAAGAAAACAGTTTCGAAGAAACGTCTCAGTGTCAGTTAACAGAGTACTACCCCAGCTTATAAAATTAGATGCACTTATATGTTAAAGCTCGATTTGCATCATTACCATTGACACATTATTTATCAATAGCTCAATTATATAAAAGATGCTTAATTAGAAAGAAGTGTCAAAATATACAACTATATATTTATCTACAATAACAATATCTTGAATCATTTAGTAAATGACTCAATTATCTTGTTACGTAACAAAACTGTAAAATAGTGATTCTATTTACGATACAAATTAGATAATTTGTAATGAGACTCAGCACATACCTTGTAAATTGATTCTAATTTCTTAAATATTATAGACAAATTATTATCCATTTTCCAAACATTACAGATGCTACTGATGACTGCAAGGTTGCGAAATTGTTATTGTTGAACACTTATAAATAATTACGAAGTCTGGGTTTGCTAAACACTCCTAGTAATGTTTCAATGTTCATATAACATTAGACTGAAAATTACTCATTTTTGACAGGTCTAGTCTGCACAACAACATTATTGATAACATATCAATTATATTTATTCAAATATCTCTGTTGCACCTGATATACAATATACCTAATGAACTGTTGTACAATGCACATACTTGTTGGAAATGGATTATGCATTAAAAGTTGAAACGTTGACGTCTGGGTGTTACATTTGAATATTTCTTATCAACGATGATTAATTTGTAACTCTAGTCGATGAGCTTATTTTTCAGAAAAAAATGTATATGTTCCGTTTAAAATTGAAGAATACGAACGTTTACAACTAACGCTTTTAAATTTTAATATGTACAGTGAACTTTTTTTTCTTCAAAAATAGCTTTCTTCTTCAGGACATAAGCAATAATGAATACGAATACGTGGTCAAAAATAGCAGGAAATACATAATGACACATACAAATATATATTAATGAAATAATTATCTTAACTTTTAATTGGTTTAAAAAGTATTTTGCGATATCGTTATTTAAATGTGAGGGAGTTGCAAGAATACTAAGTTGTACAGCTGCCGGAAATTGTATTTGAAAATGGCAAATTATGATTAAATTATTATGAACATATGCAACAAATTTTAAATCATCTAAAGAGTCGGTAAATAACAATTATTGCTTGTTAATATGCAGTAGCCTCATTTGATTGTAATACACACATGCAAATTCCAAATAAAAACTATAAACACAGTTAATAATGTAGGTACATACCAAATGTGCAAAGATTGAAAAATGACAGTGACGCTGTTATAGAAGTAATACATAACAGTTATACATAATGAGTTAATTGTCTTGTCTAAGTTTATCAAACCAGTTGTACATTTATTTGTACTTTCGTGAAGATGTCTACCTTTGTTCATGACAATATATGTTTAAATATTGGCATGGTTGAAACATTAAATGAACATAGTTATGTAGTTGGTAATTTTTAGAGATTGGAATTTAATACCTTTAATTTCATTATTCAATGCAATATTTGAGCTAAATTGTAATTTGCCTTTATTTTTCTTCATGGCTGTTATGGTGAATAAAATAGTATAAAACAGAACATAGGTATTTTATCAAAGAATTGCTGCATCAAAAATATTTAAAGCCCTACAAAATATAATCACGCTGTCAAACATTTATCCAGCTCTGTTCTACATTAAATATTAAGAATTCAGTTTGCAATTTCCATACATTTCTGCATTGGCTGGAAACTTGAGTAATTGCTTTTCTCTTTTCTTCTAAACAAAAAATGGCAGTAATTCTCCTCTGCTGTTGATATAAAACAAAACATGTTTGCTCATAAATCATGTGCTAACAAGTAATCCTAGATACATACAATGTCATATACGATGATGCATGTAGGAGTCACTTGGTTAAAGTTAATCGTTTAGAAAATAAAAAGAGAACCTTGCCATGGGCAAATATAGATTGAATTTCTCAATAATGCTTTCTGGAATGTAGATAAGCTAGAAATTTTTGTACGAAATTGAACTGATAAAACTAAAAACTGCATTCCAGATAAATTGATGTTGGAAACATTTTTCTTATTGCCAATCGTCTAGGGGGATAATAAAGTAGAATTAATATATATTAAGCAGCTATTGCTATATAACCAGGAGTGGTATGTGTGTTTAGAGAGAATTTGGTTTTATAAAAATCTTACTTATTAGCGTTTTAAGTGTCTCGACAGTTTATAAGTGCGAATGTTTCATTTTTAGTCAATTCAAGTCAAAGTTAATTATCACTTTTGAAATTCAAGCCATACATGTTTTTCAAAAGCTCCGAGCTTCTCGCTCTAACAAAAACTATTGATAAACGCCTTTAATCACATTCCCAGCAAAATACTTTAATTGTGTGATTGTTTAATGGCTGAATGGAAACATATAAGAAGACACCAATAATGATGTACAACGATACAGAAACAAACTTACTTCTTTTTTTAAGAAATGCGTCTTGTGACAGCATTGGGAATAAACTTAAAATCACAATTGAATACCAACATACGATAAAATATCTTCAAATTGTTATAAGAAACAAACTGATATTAAAATATATTCTATTCCAGACTATGGCGATATTCGGAACACTAAATGTTACTGATAACAAAGTTAAAATAGTATATGTAAGTTTAAATACAGTATAAATAATCATAATTACCATGTCTGGCTGCACTAAACAATTCATCTGCACTAAACACTTCATATATTGTTTCAATGTTCGTACTACATCAAGCTAGCATTTATTCATCTTTTGACAGGTATAGTCTGCAAAACACCTTTGTTGATAACATTTCATCAGCTCCATAATGCATTTACATATTTTTGTTTTTCTTTATGCGATGTTTTTGAGAACGAAATTATTCTATTACGAAAAAGTTAAAATGCAATTGATATGGAACTGCAGACGTTCGTAAATAATCTTAGGATATGTTTTTTTTTAATTTATGCGTATCAAAACACCGTTTGTTACTTATTGTGCCTTGCTTGTCGGTTAGAATGATTGTTCAGTCTCAACAAGATTACGACTGATAACCTCTTTGTACGAATATTACCTTATAAAGATCACGTGACTTTATATCCTGATCAAACAGTCAGTATAAATTTCTATCTACAAATATAAATTTCCAGAATAAAAGGAAAATGAATATCTATCTATTTGAAAAAAAAGGAAATTATTTTATCAGAAAATGTCACATAACCCTACAACATATTACAACATTTTTATCACTACGTTAAACAATAAACCATCTCTGCCCAGCATTAAATATTTAAAGCTTAGTTTTCAATATCCATACATTTTCTACCCTTGCTGACACAGCCGACATGAGTTATGGTTTGTCTTCCAAGAATTCTGAAGTAATATTTCTGTATTATTAATGTTCAACAAAAACACGTATAGTCCTAAATCTTGTTCTAACAAGTAATGAAAACTGCGCGGGACATAACATCGCATACTGCACACGATAGACAGACTACCACTCGGTTCAGTAGTGTCTAAAATGCGAATGAAGAGTTTGAACATGTTGATATAATGTACATGATTGTTCAGTTAAGTCTATGAATAAGGTTGTATTTTCTGAAATTTTAAAGCTCGGATCTAACTTTATGCGCACAAAAGAAGAAAAAATACTCTCATTATCAATCTTCTTGCAAATGTATTAAGTCAAAAATGTCAGATCATTTGTAACATGTCCTGGAATTTTTCCTTTGCGAGTATTTGTAGTTTTTGCAATTTGTTCGGATAAACAATTCAATTCAGTATTTGAAAGTATAATGACGCGTTTTAAATTCGCTTCAAACTGATTTTCCACGAAAACAATGACGCTTCAATCGATCTATGTTAATAACTTAACATAATTTGAAAGAGTAATCAAAGGGGCGAGGTAAGGTTTACCGACAGGCAACACTATTAATATAATCGATTTAAAATGTAATTAATAATCGTGGCTAGATCTCAACATTTAAACATTTAAGCAAATCATCATTTTGATCATAACAATCATGTTAATATGTAATGATATTAAAGTGGGTCTCATTGTGACCATTTGAGACAAAGACAGATTCATGTTGTCAATTTAAACAAATGCATATAATATTGACAACTGCTTTGGTAAAAAGATTGCCAGTCAGAATGTTCGAATTGCCATTGCAAAGTTTCACAAACGCATTCTCATATTTAGTAAGGCAGTAGATTTTCATAACCTTGAAGTATAAATTTACATAATCCTCTACCTATTAACAAACATGCAAGGAGATACTATTTACAGGTTTATGTCAAATGTAAATTCATACCATGGGTTATGAATCAAACAGTGTTAAATATAGAATTTACTTGCAAAACACACTTCAGAGGGAAATATTCTGTTGATATTCATTCAGAGTAGTCGTTGCCAATGATGTTTTGAAAACAACCAAATATATTGAAAGACTAATATGCAATTATGCCTCAAAGCAGACTTAGTTATGCCCAAAGCGACCAATGCTTTTTATCTCATTTTAGTTGACCCTCTTTCTGAATTGTTTTAAAATCATTCTAAAATGTCAATGGTCTAGCTAATGCAATAAATCAAATGTGTGCAAGAAACACATTTAGACAAGCGGATATCAGAAGTGTTTTTTTTTCAAATGTTTCTAATGCATAGTTTGCATAAATAATGCATAAATGTCAGGCCGCTAATGTATAACTTGATTAATTTAAACAACTAAGTGGAAAACATTCTATATTATGATGATACTACCACAGACACAGAGGGTGTCCATTTAAAGTAAAAGAGCTGCAAAATTTCTATCAATGTCTTTATAAAGACAGTTATTACTTGGTAAACTTCAAAATTGACTTGTGAATTCTAAGGAATTACTAACTATAAATAAAGGACAGGTAATCAGTTATTCAAACCCTATTTAAAGATTCCACGGCTACAAGTTTGTAGTAATATACATTACTTTGAGAAAGTTTTTAAAATTTGTTTGGACGAAAAAAGTAGTCTCCGTAATGTACCAAAAATACAAACTGATTACAAATGTACATGCATATTAAATATCTGAGCCTTATTACTTGTGTATTGTATACCTAAACTTTCAACTCTTTGTGTAATAGGATTAATATACATATATGTACATACTCGGCTATCTATAACTTGTACTATGCTTCCATTATTGTAACTTAGCTAGGAGATTTTTTACTATAAACATTTTTAGTTTTCAATATATTTTCCAGGGTATATAATGAGTTATTTCAATGACAACTGATAAACCAATGATTAATTTCGTCATGTAATTGCACTATTGAAAGATGCTATAAAATAGACAGCACACAGCAGTATTATCAATGTTAGCATATACTTCATGAATAATTTCTTCATCACAATCGAATACGTCAACATCCATTGATAATATATATTGACTGAATTAACTACATTCAGTACATACTGTATTGCTACATTGACGTGATGAAGTAGTTGCTCTAGTAATGAAGTGTCAATCAGAAAGCCTGGACTTGGTATTAACATGTCCCTGGTCTTGTGTAATTAAGTTCAAGAGGGTTCATAAATCCCAATAATGACATACATGAGATAGTCACTACGTTCCTAATTTAGATTTATTAGTATGATTTCCTCTCCTCGATATACGATTCAATAAAACCCAGAACAAGAGCTCATGGTTCGCTTTGTGATTAAATAAATAACAAATGTGTATTTGTACATATTATTAAGATTAAACTTAATTCCATGTTGCTAGTTTATTACAAAACGTTTACGATTACAAATGTGTTCATGTAAACAACCCATTTTTAAGCTTTTCACATTTAAAGTTCTGATACCTAAATTGTAAATTTGATTTGTTCTTAATTAGAGCGCAAATGGTTTCTGTTTGTGTCAGTGATTGTTATCTAAACTAAAAAAATCGGATGACTTAAGGAAATTTTATTCTATAAAAAGTGGAAAACATTATTTTTCGAACTCTTATTTCAATTATATTGAGTTGATTTAATCAATAAACAATCATTTTAAAACATAAAAGCCGCGGCCGTGGCGTAGTGGTTAGCATGTCTGACATTGAATCCGGCGATCGCGGGTTCGAGCCGGGTTGCGGTAGGTTAAACCCTATACGTGAGTTGTCGGCCTCGTGATAGGGTATTGGTTAGTACTGGTGATAGAAAAATATCCAAGAAACATATAGTAGGAAAAGCTGGCCGTCGTATATATGACTTAAATATGTGTTGAATACGACATTAAAAACCAATTTAAAAAAAAAAACTATGTTTTATACAAAACGTATTAAATTAAAAATTCAAGAAAAAATTCTCGAAAAAATACATCTATATTAAATGCGGCATCGTCATATGTCGTACTCTTCAAATTAGTCAATACTTCAATGCACATATTTCCTAACTTTGTTCAAATTACTTTCACAATAATCTGTTGGTATACAACAATGACATGGTTGATCTTACTGATATACTCTATTGCATGTACTCATCATAAATGAATTAATACAATATCAGATAGGTTAAACTTGATTAAAGATAAAGGTTACAACATTTAAAGCTGACTGTTAAAAAAAATAAGAACATTACAACCTAATACGACAACTGTAGATCTTATTCATGCATTAATAATAAAGTTTATAAAAATCTTTGTGATGTCATTTTATAATTATATCAATATTTGGAAACAGTTATTACCATAATTTGCCCACGATACAAATATTGCTTACTTTTTTATGATAATAATTTAATTTTGAACTAATATGTGTGCGTGGTACTCCTAATATGGTAGGTGATTTAAATACTTGTTCTTAATCTGGACACCTGCTACCTGTCATGTTATACGATACGACAGATGTGTCAGCTGTATATTCAACTCGCAAACCGATTGTTTGATTAACTTTTACGTATTGTTTTATACAATATGTCGATTGTTCAGTTTGATGTTTATTTATACCAAATTCGTTTAAAGGCACATCTTAATTTTAGTTGCTTGTAAACATGTGTTTTGTAGTATGAACACACGTATGAATATTTTATGAGCTTTCGAAATAATATCGATACTCTAATGTACCAGTTCTCAAATTGCAAGTAATGACAAAATTGTTAAAATGCATGAAATTTAAGTTAATTATTGTTATAAGGTATATTTAACTTGTGCATTTTACATTTTTTAATCAATAGTTTGATCTATTATTGTTTATTACTTGTGCTATTTTTGGTGTTGCTTGCGAGATGTTATAATGCATGTCTTTATATGATTTGATGATGGTTCTAGGAGTCAAATAACAGAAGTCATATATAGCCACGAAGCTATTTAACTGAGCGTAACTATAACATACAATGTATAATGTCTAATACATAAATAGTTATTGGCTCAGAAATCGAGTCGACGCTTTTTATAACACTAAACTCTTAACTAAATCTATGTGCTAAATATAAATGTTGTTTTGCAATTATAATGTTACCGTTATGCTGTCTCTTAATACATGCGGTTTGGATTTGAATTAAAATTAGTTCACTTTCTCTTCTTCAAAAAGCTAGATTTTGAAATTTTAATTGGTATTGCGGATAACAATCAGTTTCAAATTATCACACGTTACATATATTTTTCAACATTTTGGCACTCGCTAATTGTGAATGAGTATTAAAAATGGAAATGTTGCTTTTAAAAGATATAATTCACTAGCATTTTATATGCTACGTCATTGCCATATCTACATTCAATAAATACCCTTATGTGTGCGACTCCTTGCATTATGTGCACCAAGCTATGCTTACCAATTAGCATGTCTTAATTACGATTATTGGCATGTATGGACAAAGATGTTGGTTTAGTCAGCATTATAAAACTCGTATAACCAGACAATTGAATTCTATTTCTGGTTTCTATTTAATTCGAATTTAATAATTCTAAACTAAATGTTTTCAAAAGAAATTAAATTCTGCATTATCAAAATAGTTTATGGTTCATTTTTTGTTAAATGTCAGTACTATGCTAAATTTAATTCTTCAAGGAAACTAACACATACATTAAAATAAAGTTATATTATATAAATAAAATAAATAGAAAATGATTAAATTTTATCGTTGTACTTTCTCTCTGGTTATGTAATTTTATTGTAACACATTAAGAACATTATGCAATTTAATCTAATTTAAATGTATTTTAACATTCTACTAAAGACAAAACGGGAATATATGATAATGTCATTGTAAAATATAGCTTTAGAAAGAAATCATTCCTTTTTAACATTAAATATCATATAAATTTACAATTATATCTTGAATCAAATGTACAATATATCACATATTAAACATAATATCTTTTCTCTTTTATCTTCTTACTCATTCAACTATTATTTGATGGATTTCTATAAGGCGACTACTTCAAAACTTTATTTTTTTCATTTTACTCAGTGCCTTATTTCATACATTTACGTCTCGGTATAAGTATTTAATTCGATATTTAGTTTATTTTTTCTAGTGCACATGTATGCTACGCCCCTAAAAAAACTCATGGGGATGCTCGTTTGAAGGAATAATTCGTCCTAACATCAGAGAATTATGTCTCTGGTGATATACAGTATAACCTCTGCTAACGGCACCTCTAACGAGCAGCAACCTCCGACGAGCGGCATAATAGAATTTCCCCGTCGATTTTGCACTATGATTTACCTCTAATGAACGACACCTCCGCAGAGCGTTAAACGGCCGTTGAGATAAATTCCCACTAAGTAGACACTAAGTCTAGCAAGGTTTTTATCAATAATCGATAAATTATCTATGACCGGAAGATTTAAACAATAAGCGATACCCTTAATCGTATAATATTACCCTAACGTGTAGGATGTTAAATCATTTGACTAACAGTGGTTAATAAACAAGTGACATATGGTTTCCATGACACCAACGAATGAATTTAAGATGAAGAGCGCTTTGTTTTGTAGGCTGACGTCATCAAATATCAGTTGTACACACGCCTAGCTATTGACGATAGTAAAAAAACGTTTTTGTTATTGTACTAGTTATTAAAAGCTTAGATGGAATAAATTCTGTTTTAAATTAATTTGAGGTTCAAGAGCCGTATCAAACATTTACCCCCCCCCCTCGAAAAGACGATGATAATTCATGCCTGACTTTAAATCATGTACTAAATGCCATAAAATACTAATTAGGGAACGCATTATCAAATTATTGTCTGCTTTAAATACATAATAACAGCGAAATGTTACAGTTCACTAATTGTGAGAAATAAATTAATATAAGGAAAACATAAGTCTGGGAAGATTCCTTAATTTGTATTTCCTTATTCCAATCACCAAATAAAAGCAACAGACCTTGAACACGTACGCAGCTTATCAAGGTGTTCTTGTTTATAGCATTGTATGTTTCGAAAGAAAGAACGTGCTATACAATGGTATGTTGTTGTCTATTAAACTAGGATATAATGTTTGATATATACAAGTGTGAAAAACACCCTTTAAAAATTGGTATATTATAGTTAAAATTCAAAAGCTAATCCCTGTAATAAAATTCAGACTAGTTCTGCCATAAAAATGATGTAACCAATCCCTCAAAATATATTTTCTTAATACAATCGATTGAAATGTGACGGTATTCTTATTCCCAGCATCTTGAATCCATTTGTCGTTTTTTTTCGATTTAAATAATTTCAAACTAAGTTCATACGAATGATAAAGTTTCTCTTATGATATTTTGACATAGCAATATAAAACAATATCCTATGAGACTTGGATAATGTTAAAACTACGTTCTAAGACAATATCATAATAAAACACTTCAGAAAATGAAAAGGTGCTTATATTGAAAGTTTTCAACGTTAATCACCGTTACATGATTAAGTCTAAATGTCATTTATACTTTTTTTAAGATATAGCTTATTTTATTGATGTATCCCTGTGACAAAAATATCAGGGTGCATTGTCATTTGATTTCATATCAAACGTAGTTGTTCTACAATCCGGCTTCACTGTACGATACACGTTTGAATAATTGCATCATAGTTTCAAAGAAATATGTATTTGAAATCCGGCACACTATAGCCGCAGTGAAATTAATTAACGAACAATCAAAGGCATACCAAACGATCGTACAAATGACCCAAATTATTTGTAATATTAGTGTGCTGTTCTTTTCAGTTGATATTTGATGAACACAAACGTACATGTTTAAGACACATGTCTTTGATCAAACCAGACGATGTGGATTAAGGTCATTAAAATTATATTAAAATTATAACTCATGTAAAAATGCTGCAAAGCTCAGGCTACAAACTGTATGAATAAGCAGTTATAATCTGCAGTTGTTTCTGAACCTTTCGTTGTTTTAATATTCATAAATATAAATTGATTTCCTGATACAGATAATTTATTATCCAAACAGCAACAACAGATACATTTCAACTCAACACAACTACTAAAATAATTTATTCTTGTTACTAGCGTTTTATATTATTGTTTTTATTTCGATATCAATAGTTCCAGCATATGGGAAACGGTAAATGATACACACATAGATATACATTTTGTATGTAGATACGTAAAAGGCGTTTATTAAACGAGATCAGACTTTCACCTTTTAATTAATATGATTGAGACGCTATTATCGTAATAGTGAATAATAACTCAAGTCCAGTTGTCTATAGAGCAATTATACCAAGCGTGTTAATCGAAATGTGTTAAAAATCACATTATGCGTATTCCCCATCTTTCAATGAGACTCTTGGGAAATTACAATGCATTGAATATTCAATGCATATTTCCAACGTCTAGTTTTAAGATCTAATAATTACAGCTTACGCAATTTCTCAAAATTACTGGACATTAATGCAGACTAAGTAAACGTAGACTAAGTGTTTTAATACTTATTTTAGTTAGTAGCGTATACCGCAATCGGTGCCATGTGAAACAAAAGCATTGTATTAAGTTAATTATAAATTGTTAGTTACCTATACCTTACAGTTTAATGTATTTTATTTTACATGATTGTGATTTCAATTTTACCCGGGTCAGTAGCGCAGTTGGTAGCGTACCTGGATTTCGAATCTAGCGTCCCGAAGGGGGTACAGGTTCGAATCCTACCCGGGGAGGTTATACCCTCCCATGAAAATATGACAATAATGACAATTTTACTTCATTAACAAGGTATATGGAGAAGTTGCCGCGTTTGTGGAAGGGTATGTGAGTACTGGTTATAGACAAGGGTTCAGGAAAGCTAGGTTAGGTGCGCTAGACGCCATTATATGACCTATACAATGTGTTGATACGGCATTAAATCAAACTAAATATATAAGATTTAATTAAAACTATTAAAAAAATTATATTACCCTCAGTTAGTAAATTGTATAATCACACATTTGACAACTGTTACAAAACTAAGTTAATGTAAGGTTTCTAAAATCATATAAAAGTGCACTTCTTTTATAGTTTGAGAATTGGGAAAGAAAAAAACATGTCTAGGTTATTCATATCTATGAAAACCTAATAAACGCATTTTCATTTCATTAACCAAAAAGCAACAACAACGAAGTACCGTTGTATTATCAACCTACTAACCATTTACAACAAACACTTTGTTATTTCCCTTACATAACTCACACACTTGATCTAGCCTACGCAAACTATTTAACATCAAATTAGAAACACTTATGGAAATATCCAAGCTTTAAGCAACTAGTAAATCTTGTACTTAGGGGATGTTCGTAGACGTACATTGATCAATACAGGCATCTGAAGAGGATTGTCGTATTACAGTATTTGCAAACATGAAGTAAGAGGCTATGTCTTACAGACAATTCAACTGAAAGGTTATCCTTGCTAATGTGTACTTATACCAGGAAGGTATATTATATGAGCACCCAAAGCACAAGAAATAAGCTAGTCGAACATAAATAAGGTATGTGCTAGGTTAATGTCTGTCTTCTGGATATAATATACACTTGTATGTTTCTCATATTGGTGACAAATGAACCACGTTTATTGTCGTGTTGGTAATATGTTATATTATTACCTGAATGCTTATATAAGTGTAATTCAATATTTTAACTGTTTTCTAAGTAAACTATTGAACGGTTAATAGTTTCTACTGTTTCCCGTGGGTGCTCTGATTTTTTGTAATGTTATTCGAACTGTTACTGTACTGATATAAGTAGAAGTAACTGCTACGGGGACTTTAGGCTTTACACTTTGGTGAATCAGACGTCCTTCTATCTTGAATCATCAGACGTAAACATGTCAACCATGGAGGAAAAACGGTTGTGGAAGTGTCTGACGTAGTACTGTTAAAAAAGTAATTGATCAGGTAATAAAACAGTTATTTCATGTTTGATCTGGGAACAGTTAATCTGTTGTCCCTCGGTGTCATGAAAAGTGTTTTAAACTGTTTCCTTTGGCCTAAGAATTCGGGAAACAGCTCAAAAACACTATTCCCTCCACCTCCGGCCAACAGTTTGACTGTTCCCAAATCACAAATGAAATAACTGTATATTAATGTTTGATCAATTACTTGGTAATTTAAAAGCATAAATACTTGTACCCTTGTTGTTATTGTCAAAATACCAAACATTACGACAAGAAAATAAGTAAAATGATACCAATCATTAGATATGTAAATGTAATTAGAAAATACTATATTTGCATTGTATTATGACATTAAATGTATTGACAACAGAATGGTGGAACACATATCACATGAAAATTTACACAGTGTTTATTAACCGCATTAGTAAAAGTACATACATTTATTTATCTCACATATGCTTAAATCCTCTGTTTCACTTATCAATAAATGTACGTTATAACTAAAGTAAATATAACACAACATTCAACAATATTAGGTTCATGTGATTTTTCACTATCAAATAAAATGTATTACATATATGATGGTAATTCCTGAATGTCTAGTATATAAAGTTAGTAAATCATATTCTTCTCTCAAGTGTCTCATTCAATCCTAACGTTGTTGACGTGGATATATATCGAATGTCACATCTAATAACAAGTTATTGGTGATAGTTCGCAGAATAAAACAAATCATATATGTATTGTTGCATCCGAGAGGAACGATTGTTGTTTATGGTATTATACACCGTATTAAATATCAACATAGTTTAATCCTTAGTGTAGTAAGATAAATGTATAACAATTCTACTAAAAACAAACTGTTTCACAATATTGATTGTAATTCAATATATGCATGAGTTATTCCTGATGTAGCATTGAGCCGTGGCCATGCTGCAGGTCATTCGAACTTAAATCCAACCAGCCTGTTCCGCGAAATGGTATTTTTGTCGTTAAATTTAAACGTTTACACTGATTATTCATAACGATTAAAATTCACAGAAAATTGAGCAGCCTTTTCATGAAATGTTAACAATGAATAGTTATGAAATCGATTGCCAAAGAAAGTTGGTAAGTTGAGCCCTACCATTGTCAATTATGAAACGAACAACGTACATAAATTGCCTGATTTTGAACATTTAAAAAATACATGATATAATTTATTTTAGAACAAATTTAAAAAGAAATATTTACAAAAAAATAGCATCGATCGAAAAAAATTAAAGCACAGAAATACACTACACAAACATCTTTACTGAAAATATAAAAACTGCAAGTCTACAAAATGTTATCGTAGCTATTATATTTTCTGATGAAACAGTTGTCATAATATCAACATATACTTTTACAAACTCGATGTAAAACGATTATTATAATGACCGCTTCACTAGGGTATATTGTACAGTATAAACTGAGTTTTGTTTGATGTATTGATTATGTCTGTAGTTGGTTGTATAAGGTTTGGATGATCATATTATATGTCAACAGTAAGTCCATTATACTATAACTTGAGATAATATTTAGAGACATTTCCATCGTAAATCATCATGTTTAGCCTTCTGGCAATAACACGACTGTTAAAATGAATTTTAGATACATAGATGCAAATAGATACATATGCAGTATATTTTTGGATTATATTGATTATTACAAAGAAAATGTGATATATTGGTCATTTTGAATTTACATGGCACATGTAATGCCTAATTGCAGTATTCTGGTTTCAAAAGCATTCTTTATCAAAGACAAATCTATTACATATATGCCACATCAGTTATTTATTGCACCAACTTCTAGAAATTTAATTAGTTTTCTTGCTATAATTGTACTTCTTATATTTCGGCTTTCATCATCTTCAATAAGTTAGGGTTAAACAAATAGACCAAACACATTCGGATTTTCTTTTCAATTAATATGAGTTATACACCATTGAGATGATAACGGAAGAACATCATAGTAAATAAATTCATCTTGGATGAAATATATTTACCACATATTTTTCAAATGTATAGGATAGTCCATGTAGTAATCAACAATGTATAACGAACATATCAAAAGGCGTATTTTCGATTCCATACGGACAATGACATTCCTAACAATGACTTCATTTTCTGACGTTGTTTAATCTTACTCCGGCAGGTAAATATATGAATCAATCTATGTTAAAACGTAGATAACACGCCCATCTTTGTCATTATTTTATTCATGAACTCATATAAACAAATTAATGTAAAACAATGATCTTATTATGATGATTCGGATTTTTGATTGACACATCATAACCAGACCTTCACCACGTCGATATAGATATGATACAAAATATACTGAGTCTTGTCAATTATGTCAGTATACATGTCCATCAATAATAGGCAATCTAGTAATGAATAATATATAACGAACATATCAAAAGTCGAATTTTCGATTCCATACAGCCAATGACATTCCTAACAATGACATTGGCAATCTTGTAATTTTTGCTTTTTGAATTATAGCACAAACAATGTCTTAATTTTCTGGCGTTGTTTAATCTTACTCTTACTAAAAATAAAATCTTATTATGATGATCCGGATTTTTTATTGACACTTCATGACCAGAGCTTCACCACGTCGATATAATAATAAACAAAAATGTACTGAGTAGTGTCAATCATGTCAGTAAACATGTCCATCTTTTCATATTTTTTGTAATGACTTCTAACACAAACCAGTGGCGATCTATTGACGGACATATATACAGGCTTATCAAATATTAACTTGTGAAACATGTTCCTTATTATACAATCGTTTATAAAGAATGTGGTTTGAGCAAAACTGCCTGAAACCAAATGATGATAATATAAATGGTCAGAATTTGCCAAATATATTGACAAACAGTCTGTGAAATTAACATGGATGTATTGTGTAAATGTTCTATTCTCTTGAGGCGTATCTTTCATAGATCATTTCAACGAAAATGTTTTTACACAGTCTAATAAATAAATAACAAATGGCGGTTAAAATATGGTTCCGTTCCTTTATAAATGGATAATCAGTCCATTTTTATTGTATATATTTTAATGACTGATGGTGGAGCTGTTAATGGTTCAAGTAATGTACCGACTTCCGTGATGTCAATTTATCTACCTAGTGCCATCATGTTACTAGAATTTGTTAGCAATGTATTTGTTTAATTTTAACCTGTTCATGTCATAAATTTGACTCATTGAATGAAAACCAAACAACGCCTGAATTTGAATGCACTAGTACACTTTGCATCAATTGATACGGGACTTCTTAATTGTGTTTCTAAATTGACTGTTCTTAAAGCAGACGTAATTCTATAAATGATACATTTTTGACATTTCGAAAATTGTAATTTCCATTAGGAACGGCATAAGCAAAGGCTAATAAGCGCATTGGTATTTGAATAAATACTTTAAAGATGGTAGAGAAAAAAAATCAGGCCGAAATGAACAAAACACATAGGTTATTGAAAAGCTATTAAATATTTACAGCAATAATAAATAGGCTTCAACTGTGCTCAGTGTTTTTGAACACATCAAAATACATTATATGAAAACGTGTAGTGTTCTCAGATTTACTGAGTCTTAACTCATGAGATTAATCTAAATGTCATATTAACAAAACTAATACATACACTTATACCTGCATATGTAAGTACATTTTAGCTATTTAAATGCACACATCAATTAATGATTTATTATAACAAACATGGCATTATCCCACATGACTATAATAAATAAGGCTTAAATCATATCATGTTTTTTCACATTGGCACATGGAAACCAAGTTGCCAATTATGTTATATTTTAATATTTATGAATGTATCGCTTTTCTGCGAGAGTATAGATAGTTTATTGACAATGTTGATCGCTCATAATACAAAGTGTACTTGAAAAAAGTAATTGATCTATCTGTCCGACGATTCAAGATTTATCATAAATATTGGTTTTAAAATATATTGCAAGCGTTCATTTAGCAGTAGGTTTAGTGAAACCAGTATTGTTAGTTGCACTTCCACATAGACAATGTTAGTAGTCAGGCCTATTGTTCGACCAGACATATTCACGTATTCAGCATACAGACGAGAAATACACCAAATATAATCACCATTTATATAACCATTAATTTGTAATGACACCTTTATGAAGACATTACAAGAAATTGATCGCCACAGTGATTGTTTATCAATATAGAAACGGCTGAGAATGTTGCAATCTTCATTCATTTACACTTTGATCAGACATATTTTGTATTGGCATGTATAGACAAATATTAAAATGTTTGTTTAGTCAGCAACAGAAAACAGGAAAACCAACAAATATATATTTACATAACGTGCTTTTGTATTATTTAAATAGAAAATGAATATTTATCTATATCTGTACTTTCTCTCTGGTTATGTAATTTTAATGTTACACATTAAGAACTTTATGCAATGTAATCTAAAGCCGCCCGGCTAGTTCAGTTGATAGCAGGCAAGTCTACTGATCAAGGGGTCGTGGGTCCGTTTCCCAGGTGGGGCATACTTTTTTGGAGCTTGGTCATGAAATTATTTCAACGGCAATTCTCCCTCCTACCATTGATTTTTAATTATGTAGGGCAGTTGTCAGTCACTGACGAAAGTATGCGCTTAGTAGTTGGTTAACAGCTAAATCCAGAGATTTAGCCTTAAAGATTTAAGGTTAAACCCAACAAAACAAACAAACACACAATGTTATCTAATTTTAATGTATTTTTAAATTTCACTAAAGACAAAACTGGAATATATGAAAACGTCATAGTATATACATGTAGCTTTAGAAACAGATATCTCCTTTTTAACATTAAATCTCATAGAATTTTACAAATTTATATTAAACATATTTTCTTCTTTCTTTTATCTTCTTACTCATTCAACTATTCTTTGATGAACTTTTATAAGTCAACTACTTCAAAACGTTGGGTTTTTTTCGTTTTACTCAGTGTGTTATTTAAACTTACTTGAGACATTTAAAAGTATTTTTAATTGAAAGGCGCATTTTATGTCACATTTGTATTTATTTTGAAGCATACTGACATCATTTTGACTCACTTTTTAAATACTTAGTATTTGTTAATGTGCTCCTAATTGTATCACGCGGTTATAACACTTTTTTGAAATATGATAGCATAATATTTTTCATAAGTTTTTCATAGTTATTTTTTGTAGAAATTATCTGTAGTATACCTTAAAAGTAAACTGCATTGTTCCGGTTGCCATAAAATATCTTTTTTCATCATACATTCTTTAAAGCCCTATAACTTTTTAAATACTGGTCAAAATCATCTGAAATTTTCACAATATATGTTTTTAAAAAGGAATAGATTCTGAAAATGTAAATATCTAAATTTGTTATTCCTAGTCATTGGCCTGCTTTTTATCATGGGGCGTCACAGTTAATAATATTTTGTACGAACAACATAACGTGTCATGCACATGATTATTTGTTACAATTTACAATATTAAACACCTCATGCTACAAAAATATTTTGAAAGAGAATCGTTCATATTTGATCATTTGTCATACTTACAATTGCCAATTTAATAACTATCACAGATAAAACAGCGTTTTATTCATCAGAATTGCGTTGCAAATCGAAGTCATTATTATTTAAAATAAATCCGTTGTCTTCCAGTAACTGATTTTAAATCATGTATTAAATGCCATATAAATACTAATTAGGGAACGCATTATCAAATTATTGTCTGCTTCAATGAAACTCTACATTGTTGAACAATTCTGACGATGATATATAGATTACAAATACATAATAACAGTGAAATAGGAGTTACTGTTCATTAATTGTAAGAAATAAATTAATATAAGGAAAGCATAAGTTTGGGAAGATACTTTATTTTGTAGTTTTTATTCCAGTTACCAAATAAAAGCTACAGTACTTGAACACGTATGTAGCTTATCAAGGACATTGTTAGGTGTTCTTGTTCATAACATTGTATGTGTCGAAAGATAGAAATTGGTTAACAGTGGTATGTTGTCTATTACACGTAGATAAAATGTTTGCCTAATACTAATGTGGTAAACATCCTTAGAAAATCGGTATATTATAGTTAAATTTCATAAACTAATCCCAGTACCACAATTCAGACTAGTTCTGTCATTAAAATGATGTATCCAATCTCTCAAAAAATCTTTTCTAAATACAATCCATTGAAATATGGCGGTATTCCTTTTCCGAGTATCTTAAATCCATTTAAATAATTTCAAACAAAGTTCATACGAATGATAAAGTCTATCTTTTGATATTTTGACAAGGCAATATAAAACAATATCCTATGAGACTTGGATAATGTTATAACTACGTTCTTAGACAATATGATAAAACACGTAAGAAAATGAAAATGTGCTTATATAAATAGTTTTCATCGTTAACCACCGTTACATGATTAAGTCAAAATGTCAATTTGTTTAAGCATTTGTTAAAGTATAGCATTGTTTTTTCTGTAGTATCGTCTCTTACAAAAATTTAGGATGCATTATTATTTGAATTCGTTTACAGCCTAGTTGCTTCTACAATGCGGTTTTACTGTACGATACACGTTTAAACAATTTCAAAATATTTTTCAAAGAAATATGTATTTGAAATCTGGCGCACTATTACCGCGGTAAAATCAATTAAAGAACCATCCAAGGCATAGCAAACGATCGTACAAATGACCCAAATGATTTGTAATATTTATGTACTGCCCTTTAAAGTTGATATTAAATGGACACAAACGTTCATGTATAAGACACATGTCCATCATTAAACCAGACGATGTGAATAAAGTTCAACAAAATCAAATAAAAAATAACTCATGTAAATTGCAGCAGCTAACTGTGTGAATAAACTGTTATAATCTCAAGTTGTATGTGATAAGTTCATTGTTTTAATATAATGGAATGTAATGTTGATTTCCTTAAACAAATGCATTATTATCCAAACAGCAACCAATGGTACATTTAAAACTTAACACAATCAATAAACAACTGAACTACATAACTAACACTATATATCATTCTTTTATTTCGATGAAACGTTTTACATATAACATAATATACAATATCTAAGGTTTCAACTTATGGGAAACGCTAAATGACACACACAGAGATATATGTAAAAACGTAAAAGGCGTTTATTAAACGAAATCAGTCTTTCACCTTTGAATTTAAATGATTGAGACGCTATTATTGTAATAGTGGATAATAACTCAAGTGCAGTTATCTGTAGAGCAATTATACCAGCCGTGTTAATAAAAAAGTGTTTAAAATCACATTGTGCGTATTCCCCATCTTTCAATGAGACGTTTGGGAAATTACCACGCATTGAATATTCAATGCACATTTCCAACGTCTAGTTTTAAGACCTATTAATTATAGAATACGTAATTTCCCAAAACTTAGTGGGCAATATTGGATAATAAGTAACTATAGACTAAATGTTTAAATACTTCTAACATTTAATAATATAAACCGCAATCGGATTCATGTGGAAAACATTAATGGTAAGTGAATTTGAAGTAAACATGTATAGTTGTAAATACACTGTATTTTCGCTTTACCTGGTTGTGATTTTAATTAGTGTTTTGGAGAATAAAAATGTTACCCTTAGTTAGTAAATAGTAAAATCATACAATTGACAATATTTTAAGAACTTAGTACTGGAAATATTCCTAAAAACATATAAAAGTACAATTCATTTCATTTTCGGAATTAGGAAGAATGTAAACATAAAACAGTGTTTTTTTTATTATTAATGACTTTTATCCAAGAATCCAAGGAAGAAGCACCATTGTATTATCAACCTACTAACCATTTACAGCAAACATTTGATATTTTCCTTACATAACTCACACATTTGATCTAGCCTACGCAAACCATTTAACATAAAATTAGAACCACTTATGGAAATATCTAAGCTTTAAGCAACTAGTAAATCTTGTACTTAGGGGATGTTCGTAGACGGACATTGATCAATACAGGCATCTGAAGATTGTCGTAATACAGTATTTTCAAACATGAAGTAAGAGGTTATGTCTTACAGACAATTCAACTGAAAGGTTATCCCTGCTAATGTCTACGTATACCAGGAAGGTATATTATATGAGCGCTCAAAGCACAAGGAATAAGCTAGTCGAACATAAATAAGGTATGTGCTAGGTTAATGTCTGTCTTCTGGTTATAATATATACTTGTAAGTTTATCATTTTTTCTGACAAATGAACCACGTTTATTGTCGTGTTGTTTATGTGTTTACCTGATATTATTACCTGATTGCTTAAATAAGTGAAATTCAATATTCTTAACTGTTTTCTGAGTGAACTGTTGACGGGTCAATAGTTTCGACTGTTTCCAGCGCGTGCTCTGATTTTTCGTTATGTTATTCGAACTGTTACTGTACTTATATAAGGGGAAGTAACTGCTACGGGGATTTAGGCTTTACACTTTCGAACGAATCAGACGTCCTTCGATCTTGATTTATCAGACGTAAACATGTCAACCATGGAGGAAAAACAATTTGGAAGTGTCTGACGAAGTACTGTTAAAAAAGTAATTGATCAGGTAATAAAACAGTTATTTCATGTTTGATCTGGGAACAGTTGATCTGTTGTCTATCGGTGTCATGAAAAGTGTTTAAAACTGTTTCCTTCGGCCTACGAATTCGGGAAACAGCTCAAAACACTATTCCCTCCACATCGGGCCAACAGTTTGACTGTTCCCAAATCACAAATGAAATAACTGTATATTATTGTTTGATCAATTACTTGGTAATTTAAAAGTTTAAATACTTGTACCCTTGTTGTTATTGTCAAAATACCAAACATTACGACAAAAAAATAAGTAAAATAATACCAATCATTAGACATGCAAATGTAACTAGAAAATACTATATTTTACATTGTATTATGACATCAAATATATTGACAACAGAATGGTGGAACACGTATCATAAGAGAATTTACACTGTGTTTATTAACCGCATTAGTAAAAGTACATACATTTATTTATCTCACATATGCTTAAATCCTCTGTTTCACTTATCAATAAATGTACGTTATAACTAAAGTAAATATAACACAACATTCACTAATATTAGGCTCATGTGATATTCCACTATCAAATAAAATGTATTACATATATGATGGTAATTCCTGAATGTCTAGTATATAAAGTTAGTAAATCATATTCTTCTCTCTAGTGTCTCTTTCAATTCTTACTTTGATGACGTGGATATATATCGAACGTCGCATCTAATAACAAGTTATTGGTGATAGTTCGCAGAATAAAACAAATCATATATGTATTGTTGCATCAGAGAGGAACGATTGTTGTTTATGGTATTATACACCGTATAAAATATCAACATAGTTTAATCCTTAGAGTAGTAAGATAAATGTATAACAATTCTACTTAAAACAAACTGTTTCACAATATTGATTGTAATTCAATATATGCATGTGTTATTCCTGATGTAGCATTGGGCCATGACCATGCTGCAGGTCATTCGAACTTAAATCCAGCCAGCCTGTTCCGCGAAATGGTATTTTCGTCGTTGAACTTTTAAAGTTTACATTGATTATTAATCATAATTATTTTAATTCACAGAAAATTGAGCAGCATTTTCATGAAATGTTAACAATGAATAGTCATGAAATCGATTGCCAAAGAAAGTTGGTTAGTTGAGGCCTACCATTGTCAATTATGAAATGAACAACGTACATAAATTGCCTGATTTTGAACATTTAAAATAAAACATGATATAATAAAATTTGAATATTTATTTCAGAACAAATTTAAAAAGAAATACAAAATGTATTTACAAAAAAATAACATCGATCGAAAAAAATGAAAGCACAGAAATACTCTACACAAACATCTTTACTGAAAATATAAAAACTACAAGTCTAAAAAAAGTTATCGGAGCTATTATATTTTCTGATGAAACAGTTGTCATTATATCAACATATACTTTTAGAACTCAATGTAGTTTTTATACTGACCGCTTCACTAGAGTATATTGTACAGTATAAACTGAGTTGTGTTTGATGTATTGATTATGTCTGTAGTTGGTTGTATTAGTTTGGGATGATCATATTATATGTCAACAGTAAGCCCATAATGCTATAACTTGAGATAATATTTGGAGACATTTCCATCGTAAATCATCATGTTTATCCTACTGGCAATAACACGACTGTTAAAATGAATTTTAGATACATAGATGCAAATTTATTCGCAGTGTGTTTTGGTTTATATTTATTATAACAAAGAACATGTTGATAACTTGGTCTATTTTAATTTACACGGCATATGTGCTTAATTAAAGTATTTCGGTTTAAATATCTTCCTTATCAAAGACAAACCTATCCCATATATATACCACATCAGTAATTTATTGCACAACTTCTAGAAATCAAATTAATATTTTCTCTATAATTGAACTTCTTGTATTTCTATTAGCTTTCATCTTCTTCAAAAAGTTACGGTTATACATTTAGACAAAAAAAGCCGGATAATTTCATTGAATAATATGAGGTATACACCATTTAGATGATAAACGGAACAACATCATAGTAAACATTTGTATTGTTCCTTAAATATATTGACCTTTCTATGATTTTATATTAACTATGATTTGTTTCCAATATCATAGCAGTAGTATTCTATATTTTTTATATCTTGGATGAAATATCTTGTACTATATTTATTTCGTATATGATAGGCCATCTAGTAACACACAATGTATAACGAACATTTCAAAAGTCGAATTTTCGGTTCCATATGGTCAATGACAATCCCAACAATGACATTGACAATCGTGTAATATTTGCTATTTGAATTATAGCACACAAACTTTTCATTTTCTGGCGTTGTTTAATATTACTCTGATTGGCAAATGTATGAATAAATCTATATTAAAACGTGGAGAACACGCTCGTCTTTGTCATTATTTTATTCATGAATTCACATAAACAAATTATTGTAGAAAAAGAATATCTTATTTTGATGATTCGGATTTTTGATTGACACTTCATAACCAGACCTTCACCACGTCAATATAGAAATGATACAAAATATACTGAGTCTTGTCAATTATGTCAATATACATGTCCATTCATTCACATTTTTTTAATGGCTACTATACTTATACAAAGTCAATGGCAACTCGTTCATGGACATATTTACAGACTTATCAAATATTAACTTTTAAAACATGTTCTTTATCAAACGTCGATTATATGGAATGTGGTTTGAGCAAAACTGCCTGAAACCAAATGAAGATATATAAATGGTCAGAATTTGCCAAATATATTAACTAACAGTCTGTGAAATTAACATGAATATGTTGTGTAAATGTTTTATTCCCTTGAGATGTATTTTTCATTGAATATTTTTAACGAAAATGTTTTTACATTGTTTTATAAATATACAACAAATGGCGGTTAAAATATATGGTTCCATTCCTTTATGAATGGATAATGAGTCTATTTTTATTGTACATATATATTTTAATGACTGCTGGTGGAGCTGTTAATGCTTTAAGTCATGTACCGACTTCCGTGATGTCAATTTATCTACCTAGTGCCAACATGTTACCAGAATTTGTTAGCAATGTATTTTTTTCAGTTGAATATGTGCATGTCATAAATTTGACTCAACGAATTAACAAAAACCAAACAACGCCCTATTCTGAATGCACTTGTATACATTACATTTATTTGTACAGGACTTCCTTGTTGTGTTTCTAAATTGATTGTTCTTAAGGCAGACGTAAATACTATCAATGATACATATTGACATTTGGAAAATTGTAATTTCCCTTAGGGATGGCATAAGCAAAGGCTAATAAGCGCATTGGTATTTGAAAAAATACTTTAAAGATGGTAGAAAAAAACATGCCGAAATGAACAAAAACACATATGTTAATGAAAAGCTATTAAACATTTACAACTCGAATAAATAGGCTTCAACTATGCTCAGTGTTTTTGAACACAGCCAAGTGCATTATATATAAACGTGTAGTGTTCTTGAATTAACGGACTCTTAACTCATGAGATTATTCTTTATGTCATAATAACAAAACTAATACATACACTTATACCTGCATATATTAGTATATTTGAGCTATTTAAATGCATACATCAATAAATAATCAGTTATAGCAGCCATGCCATTATCCCACATGACTATAATAAATTATGCTAATTTATGTTATGTTTTTTTTCCATATTGGCACATTGAAACATGGTTGCAAAATATGTTACATTATAAGATTTATGAATGTATCGCTTTTCTGCGAGAGTATATATACTTCACTGACAGTGCCAATCGCTTAAAATACAAAATGAACTTGAAAAAATGTAATTGCTCTATCTGTCCGACGATTGAAGATTTATCATATGTATTGGTTTTGAAATATATTGCAATCGTTCATTAATCAGTAGGTTTAGTGAAAAGAGTATTGTGAATTGCACTTCTACATAGACAATGTTAGTAATCAAGCCGATTGTTCAACCAGACATAATCACGTATTCAGCATACAGACGAGAAATACACCAAATATAATCACCATTTATATAACCATTAATTTATAATGACACCTTTCTCAAGACATAACAAGAAACTGATCGCCACAGTGATTGTTTATCGATAGAGAAACGACTGAGAAAGTTGCAATCTTGATTTGTATACACTTAGATAAGACAAATATGATAAAAATGTTGGTAAAGTCGTTAACAAATTTGTTTACGTCTTTAATATGGGTACAGAAATTCGCAAATGACACTACTATGTGTATTTTGATGATAGCACTAAACCTAACTTTTAGTTATTTTAGGGAATACTGATTCCTTCTATGCCTGTTCACAACCATTCAATAAAATTATCATGTCCATTGAATATAACCTAATCGATGGATACCAATGAACTGAAGTTATCATTATTGTAAACTTATTGACAGTGTAACAACGACTAGACATTTTCAATTTCAAACTTATCTTCTGTAAATCATAAGATTGGTATATGGTGATGACAGGAATATCAGAATCTTGTCAACTGCATACTTTTCAATATAGAAAAAATATTGGAATCCATATATCATGTCTGCTTCAAACATAACATTAAATACTAAGAATATTTATTCTTTCTAAAACTCATAGCTAAATGTAGAAAACAAACAATGTCATCAGCGTATATCATTAACTTAGTTTGTCATCCAGATATCATTACTCTTAAATTTGTTTAAAAATGTTTTTCTTTTAAATGATTTACACTCATAGAGAATACAAAATATGAAAGGTAATCCTAATATCTTCACTTACGAACATACTTATAAACTATCATTATAGTTATTGATTATGTTAAGATTGTACATTTCTGCATTATGATTATAACTAAAACTGGGAACATAATTGTCTTTTATCAATTTATTTCTATATGATGACAGATTGGGAAAGTTTCCATCTGTTATTATTATTAGGTTTGTTTAGAGTTATCGAATTTAAATAAGCACTCTTGTACAATTTCATCTGATAAAAAGTTGTATTCTCCATTATACAATGATATATATATATCATTCATTGTCTACTCGGTATCATAAACTTCTAAGTGTTCTTTAATTTAACGTTTTGGGTAATTGTTGAAGATATCGTTAAAAATATTTGATTTGAAATTGATTTTTTTTTTCATTCTAAAATATCATTTACTCTGCATCTAATATTAACTCAAACACTGCTATTATTTTAACGTGTCAATGCAGTGATTAAGTGAGTGTTGTTGCAGACTATGTGAGAGACACAAATGTTTAGGAAGGGAATGCCATCTGAATTTAAACTAGATATTATCGGATATAATGTCTGAAACATTATAGGTGACATTTGCATATTATGTAATTAATTTGTTTTTATCATAGCCAACAATCATATATACGAGCGCTTGTTCAAACAGTGTTGTTTGTATTGCTTGGATTCATATCGTCAGTATCTCGTATAAAGTATTAGTAAAAAGTATGTCATCACATAACAATGTCCCTTATTAATGTTTAATGTTGATTTTGCATGTTTAAATTGTACATCATTTGCTATTATGCGTTGTCTTTAGGTGAACATGCATGCATGTTAAAACTAATAAGGAAACCACTTTTGTCAGATGAATATTTAACTGTAGAAGTAGTGAAAATAATGCATTTATCTGTACATTCAGTAACTGAAGATAATTGTCTCGCTATACAATTATTTCACGAATTAGTGTTTCTTAAATCAATATTATACTATAATGAAGTAGCAGTGGCCCAGTGGTAGGACACGCGCCTTGGGATCTAGCGGTCCCGGGTTCGATCCCTAATAGGAGCAATGCTAAATTCCTTGAGCAAGAAATTAGCTCACTTTTGTTCCACTCCACCCACGATGAGTAAATAAGTAATGTGAGGGATCGCCTGTCTGAAGGTGATTTCAGTGATTAAGAGTTATTCTAAAAGATTGTAAAGTTGGCTAAACATGTATATGGAAGCAGACTATAAACCTCACAGTTACTTTTTCTACTTCCTTGTACTTTCTTATTGCTTCTATATACAGTATATTCTATGACAAAAGTTATTTAAAAGATAAAAAGCATAATAAACATACCAGTATACATCTATTCTGACATTTCACACGATAATATGTGAATGCTGTCATGGCATCAATTCAAATGGTTATCTCCCATGATGCAAGATTTTAAGTCTAGACGTATTATTTCAAATTATGATGGCTTATAATTGACTTTATCAATATATTTGTAAACATGTGTTATTTGTTTTTTAATTTACTAAAAACATGAATGCGTTTATTAGTTCTTTGATTGGGTGTACTGAAAATGCCACCGGAAGTGCCATAATAAGACAAAAAATGTTGAAATAAGGCATCTACTTTAATCAAGCATAAAATTACATTCAGTAGCTTTAAATAAGCGTTGCGTTTGATTCATCGGTTAAGATTTAACACATATTGGAAATAGATATTGCAAGTACGTTTTAATCCTCGTTTACATATATTGCATTTTATTTAATATCTAAAACTACATGTCATGGGACGCCGCATTGCTTAACTTCTCAATTTACCTCTTCTAGATAAATCTTGCAGAATTTTATTGCCATTGATTTGCATAATATCTAAGAAAGTTCCTGGTATATTTTGATTAGATGTTCTTCTTATACAATTTCATACATCTGATCATATATTAATGTCATCAATTTGTGTATGTACAGAAACTCCATATTTTCAAAATTAAATGTGCAATATGAAATAATAATTCGAAATCAAGTTTATACCTCATCGTCTTGGTTTGTTAAGATGCATTTACATAGACATTTGAATGTAGGGTATAATTATTTGATGTTAATACTCGAATGAGACATGTCTGCATGCAATTTGAATAGAGTCTTAAAATCTGTTTATTATTGTACAATAATTCATTTGGTAATATTTAATAATATTGCCAAAGCATTGGATTGGTAGATATTAACATCAGACTTTAATAAAACTTGATTTCTTGAAACATCTGTTCTTTTTTACTATCAAAACGACGCCTTATACAATTTTGCGACTCAATCATTACGACGGATATTTATAACGCTGTTAAGTTTGAATGATACTTTATGTTTTGATAAGTAATAAAGTTTTAGCATGTTCGAAATGAAATGACTAATATTATGGCCGTGACCTATATATCTACCAACCAGCTCATATTATCGTATCAACTAACGTAAATACTTTATATCAACGTCAGTGTAATTGTTAAAATAATTGCATTAGAAATGAAGACAATAGTTTGAAAATTGACGGTGTTTCATACAATAACTGATAGTATACATTTGACATATATTTATGTACAAGTAAATATTGTGTTAGTTCCTGATGATACATCACTATCCTTCCTACAACAACTGACATTTGCATTATTGTACAGAATTAAGTAGTATGTAGAAACATAATGTCTTGGAACATCTCCTAAACAGGAACTAAACTTACATCACTCTCTTAACTGATTCTTGATATTTATATACCGTTGATTAAATAATGTCTTTATTACCATCTCGGTGATTTCGAAAGAACATATATTACCACACATATCATGTGCTCACAGTAAAAGGAGAGATTCAATAAAGATGTGCGTTGATAGTTATAATTTAGAAACCTTCAGTTCATAAAGTTTGCGCGTACTTTAGGAATTTATTTTACACATACGGGTAGAGAAATTTCAAGACACAATATTGTTCCTAAATTGAAACACGTCGTTTTGTCAGCGACTGACACTAGTTCTACTTTAAACAGCTGTATGACTGCAAATGGCTGTAGAACTTAATTTATGTATTTGTAAACAATGATTCAAAATTGTCACGGTCTTGTGATCCATGTTTTGGATAGCGTTATTTAAGAAAATCCTTTTTTTCCAAAACCGTAAAGCCTATTCATTCAAAACTGTTATGTGGCATCACTTAAACTTTTCTCGACCATATTTGTTTAAGTTTTATATATGGGGTTAAAATTAGACACGTCACATTAACCATCGTCTTTATACAGTTGACTATGTGTTTTAATACAAGTTTGAGTAAGGAGCCCAGGTGAACGGACCTGGATCCTCAGCATCATCTTATTGATATTGACCCTATCTACTACACAAAGTGGTATGTGGTATATAATCATATGTTATATCTAAATGTGACATCTTACTTCCGAATAAAATATATTGATGAGTAAATCATAGCCATGTATTCATGTGTCTCTCTCAATCCTCGTATGGTTGACTTAGATAAATAATGAACGTCGCATCTAATAACAAGTTATTAGTATTGTCTGATATGGCAACAGGAGTAATAGAAGTAATGCCTAGACTTAAAGTCGAAACAAATCTTTTTTCTATATACTTTTTGATAACTTCACTTATGTATAAATATGTGTAATAAGGATTTTGTTATTTTGTGAAAGCTTTATTGTTACAATTTTGTATTACTTATCGTATGTTGATATATTTGTTTATTTATGACCGATTTACTACAAACGAAATTTTGCTCCGATATAAGCCATTCAAAAAGCGGAATTTTACAGCCAAATATGCTATAGAAATGTATAATGAATATTCGACTGTCTGGAGATAGTTGCATTGATTATGTCTGTAGTTGGTTGTATAAGGTTGGGATGATCATATTATATGTCAACAGTAAGTCCATTATGCTATAACTTGAGATAATATTTGGAGACATTTCCATCGTAAATCATCATGTTTAGCCTTCTGGCAATAACACGATTGTTAAAATGAATTTAGATACATACATAGATACATATAGAAATATCTGTAATGTCTGCTTGTTCAAGTTGAACATCTTGTATATTATCTAGAATGTAGGTTTGTCAATACTTAGGGTTGATATACTGTTTAATAATATAAATTATGACTGCTGTGATATCACATTTATTCCTGTTATATATAAAATGTTGGAATACACACATGTTGATATTGGCTATATCGTATACATATCCATCTTTATTGGCAACGTGCAGACATTTTAGAATAATGCGATCTACTAAGTGAGTCGTTTTATAAAATATATACATACAAATGGCTATGCATTTGGATGTGTTAGTGCAGGTTTAACATTCTGATCCATAATTTGAGTGATTTTGAAAGATAACCTAAACCTAAAAAAATTCTTTATGTATGTAAATGGGACAGACGATGTAATTGGTGTTTAATGATTTAACAGGATATCTATTTTAATGAAGGAAGACAGCAAACTTTATGTATTTGATTTTATCATTCGGTGTCAGCGTATATTCAAGTATTAAAATTGTTTAAGCTATTTCAATTCGACATAAAATATTAGCCAATATGTCTGTAACATGTACAAAGGCAAATAAACCCCTAAATGTACCGATAGCGTTATTAGTGCTGATTTCAAATACATGTATATCGCATTGTATTGAAGATTTTTGCATGTACAATTCCTCTTCAAGTAATATTATTTATCTATAATCGCCATGATTTATTACATCGACTTCGATCAAACGGATCTACTATCTAATGTTGTAATTAGGAAATACATACTTGGAATTTATTTTATCTATCATCTGTTGCAAATTATCTTATGTAGTTTAAATAATCATGCTGAATTTTGATCAGCAAAAAACACACAATAGAATCTAATTACACTTCAACGATATCCTTGTATCTTTAACAATATAAACTCCCAACACATTTCAATCAAGATGCAAAGTGTAAAGTTAAATATATATTTCCCTTAAACTAAATGTTTTTACACAAACCAATAGTGATCTACTAATTGAGGTACTGAAAACAGTTTTCAGTAAAATTAGAGGACAAATAAATCAACGTCTTTATTGTGCGCTTTAATGCAGTTACTGAATATAGTAACTTGAGACTCATACAGTTACTTATGTCGTGTCTATTACTTTAATATTATATGAAACTTTATGTCTGACAATTTCTTTTCTTCATATTTATTACTCATTAATACATTGACAGTTTTTAGGGAACATATATTATGACCAAATGCTTATTTTAACCACCAATATGACTGATCTATTCCATATTGTCATGGCATAACGGTACAGTTTATCAATATTACAAGAATCAAGTTCACTTTTGAATTAGTTCGAATATTCAAGTCGAATAAGTCAAATGCGTAGTCTAATATCAATTATGAAATAATTTAATTCCATAGCTTAAATATGCAATCATTGAGTCTCATCGCTTGGATTATCAATGTTCATATCTTTAAGAACTGTATTGTCATGTATAGCAAATGTTTGGTAAAGTCATCAAGTCTGATTCTATGTATAACATCTTATTTTGTCCCTGGTTAATTCTGATTGCATGCACTTCTAATTTTTATGTATTTGAATATCAGAAAATTGCATTTCAATCAGTTATTGCGTGTTCTGAAACTCCGTATTCTCTGAATTTATTGTGCGAAAGCAATTAATAAATCACAATCAAGTTTATATCTTATCATCTGGGTTTATTATGGTTCATTCACGTAGGCAGTGGTGTGTTATTTTATTCTCTATATAATTAGTATTTGTTATTTATGAACGTATAAGTCTCTTCTGCATGCTATTTAAATTAGATCTCGAAAATCAGTCAGTCTCCTTTTATATTGAATTCATTTTTGTTTTAAGGTGAAATGCATTCAATATTTGTTTTCTCAAACTTATGGAAAGTGAAGCTGGCATTAACACTCTGGGGTTTTTTATCACGTAGGTTTGTCCTTCGACTGTCTGAGGTAATTTAAAAGTAACTCCGGCAAATGTTATTGTCGTCTTCCCTAATAACATTTCCACTCAATTATTAAGTTAATTTTGTTTGAAAAAAGTCAGCAATACTTGGTCACTTAAAATTTTTAAATGGTCAATTATAAGACAAGAACTAAAAGTTATATAAATTTTCTATTACGTGATTGGTATTAACAATCACTTCATTTTTCCAAAAATATCACCACCGATTACAACATTTATTATCATGGTTATTTAAAGTTTGCTTCCAACTTTTTTGTAACATACTAGTTTCATAATCCATTTATGATTTGTAACCTTTCAAGCTGTGAACAGAATAATGCCATCTGAACACATTAACATTAAAAATGATGTAATTAAAAAAATGACAAAGAATACAATATTATTAAAAACAACAGTACATTTGCCACTCACACATAAAGCTAAAACCAATATGACACTACTAGCCAAACTATTGTGAGAATATTATGTCCAAAATAAATATTCCTCCAAACACCAACCATGAAATCGATAACATTGTACCAAATTAAGTAATGTCTTGAAACGTCTCTTAAACAGGAACGAATAAATAAACCACGCTCTTAACTGATGCTTGATATCAATATACCGTTGATTAAACGGACAAATAATGTGTTTACGAGCATCTTGGCGCCATCAAATGAGAACATATATTACCCTCCAAATATTGTGCTTACAGCAGCAAGAGATATTCAATAACGATGTGTGTACAAGGATGTTATTCAGAAACTTCAATGACTGTAATAGTGTTTACTCTTGCAGAAATTGAGCTCATATGTGTACACTAATGTAAATTGAGTAATAGATGTCTTATTTTTATATCTTAGTTGAAGTAAATATATTTGCATGTATTTGTATGATGTTGATATGGTTAGCTAAATGCGATAGTTATTTTGATATAGCAGGGCGTAACTGTTTTTAATACATCTTTAAATAAGTAAAACTGGTTATTAATAAATTTTGACGTATACATCCATAAAAAGATTATTAATATTGATTATTACGATATATTTTGTAAGTAAAATAAAATTATTTATATTCAACTCTCAAGTTATTCTCAACTCCTCCCACGTTCTATTTCTTTAACAAAGACGATGGGTACTTCCTGCTTTGTTCTCTTGTCTCCTTGAGATCGGCAAAATTGGTTGAACTAATACGTATTATTGCTTGATTTTCATCTAAATAACATATGAAATTGGTCAGACAAATCACTTGACCGAGCGCAAATACGCTATTCAGCTTTCAGACGTGATATACACCAACACTAACCACAATTTGTAAAGACATTAATTTGTGATGACAATATACGCGAGCTATATCAGGAAAATGATTGCCAAAACTGATCGGTAATCGATAAAGAAACGTCTGTGAACATTCCTATCGTTCTTTTACTTTTTGATTATTTACATAACGTTGACCGCATTGTGGGATGTCATTATACCGTCATAAATACGAGTATATTGTACGAGTCATAAGCTTGATAAATAGTAATTGGTAGATGATTGTATATTCTAAATATGCTGTTCATTTTTGTTAGTTTAAATGTCGTGTTAACTTAAGTTATGGTTTTTACTGCACTCAGTTAATCTAGATACTTTTTCTTTTTCAGTACTTACTCCACATGGCCGACAACTTATCCATATACCTTATGGTTAGAGTAAAATCATATAGTTCTCTCTTATGTGTATTATTTGAATCGTTATTCTTATATGTATGTACACGTTATGAACATGGTAGTTGATACTTACATTAGCTTATAGCTAGATCATTATTTATAATCCATTCGATTTTTTCTCAAAAAATTGCATTTAATAGCGAACTAGGACATACATTTATGTTTGTAACTGTCATCGTTTCAATTTTAAATTCACTAGTCATCTCTTGGACTTGAATTAGTTCAATTTGTCTATTGATTTTGACCGTACATTTCGATTGAAATTACATTAAATATTCGAATCTATTGTTCAGACTTGAATTGAAATGTCTAATTTTTTTACAAACAGTTCCCACAAGAAGATAATTGAGACTTGGATTAAGTTAGTTTTTAATTGTACCCAAAAACAAGTTATTTAGAGTTATCTAGTTTTTCAATTATATTATACTGACGATGAAAATTTGGTTTAATAATGTGAAGAATATGTGCAATTATAAAATGTTAAATTGTGTACTTTAAGTAACAATGCCAAACAGGTTTTCTAAACTTAGCCTTTACTGGTAACTTGCGCTAAACCATCACACTACATTAACAACGTTTAATACAGTTTTTGTTCTTGATTGTAAGTTTACATAAATGCCAGTAGCTGTTTTATCGAAGTCAGTTGTTTATGACCTTCAGATCTGTCCGACTTATGTTCATGTACTATAGAAACAAGTGGACCTTAAATTTGTATAACCATAACACTATATTGTAACATAATACTTAAACCAATCAGCCTAGCAAATATGTACCAATTATTTCGGATATTGGTTCCGAAAACTAAATAGTTCCTATAGAAGTCAATGATCTGTAACAGAAATAATCGTGACACACCAATAAATAACCATGATCTTAAATTCAAATGTATTTAAATGATTTACTAGAATTGCAGACTCTATTTTTTAAAATTTAAATATTGTTATTTAAGCACATCTAGTCGTGATGTTGATCATACAGTCTTAGCGTATACCGTGTCGTGCGTTTATACCGAAACTGGGTAATGTTTCATCAAAATAAAACTATACTTTATTCTGAACAAATTATAATGATCAGATTGGAGATAATTATAGATAATGGGTACAGATATTTATCAATCTTGCAGGCATTGCGTTGTTTTATTTCTTTCTAAGTATTAGCTGTTAAATTGTTATTAATCTTGTGCAAATGTTTTTGGGGAGAAAACAAAAATAATATGTGGAACAATCATTTGAAAATCATTTGAAAGGCGAACACATAAATGATAACCAGAATATCTTGTTTTCCCTCCTTCTCAATAGACCTTGTGTAATTTATCCTCCTTATTTGCTATCTATCACAATGTTTCGTAACTCGTTAATCAGTGATGGTCATTTAGATAAAGGAGGATAAGAATGCAGGTCAACAGAAAATGTATGAAATTGTTTAACTTATAAATAGTTAGATTCGTATAATGAATTGACATAAAATGTATTAAATAAATGTCAAAAGTGTTCGATTTCGTAGACATTATTTATTTCAATGCATCCATAAATGTCGTTTATATCAGTTCATGCGTGTACAGAATCTGCGTCCTTTACTAATATACTGAGCAATTGCAATTGAAGTTAATAAATCTCAATCAATCCTTACATTCCTGTATCTTTCCATCATGATTTGTCACGTTTTATTTACGTAGAAAGTGGTATGTAAATTTATTCTCTAAATAGCATTAGTCTGGGGGAGATGATTGAAAGACATTCGGTTAAAATGTAAGTAGAAAGTGAATTTGGAATATCTGTCTCCTTTCAATTAAAATTTGTCCTAATTGAATAATTTGTTTTATAGTTAAGAAATAACTTACAGTTGTCTATATTTTATTGTCTAATAAAACATAGTCACGAGTTGTGATGCGCGTATGATTAAATCACGAGTGCTTTAGCACGAGTGATTTAATTAGCGCATCAAACGAGTGCCTATGTTTTATTAGACAATAAAATATAGACAACTGTAAGTTATTTCGATTCTAACATCGCAAAATACATCCTTAGAAAAGATATTTTTATAGAACTATTTTTTACTGTCAGAAACGCCATGCTGTTGAAATCCACCCCCCAGTGCAAAGGCCGAAAATAGCCTTTATTTACACAGATCTCATTGATAATTGATTCTAATTTCAAACAAATAATATTCAAATCTTAATTTAAAAAATGAACCCAAAACTAAATACGAATTGTCATAGTTTTATTTTTGTGTTAAACATCATTCTTTAAAATAAGCGCCGTGAAATAAACATTCGACCTTGCCCTTAGTGAGTGTCATTTTATTGACACATGATGATGTAGCATTTAAGTTTGATGTTTACGACGGAATATTGCAAATACTGCTTAAATAATTGGATGTTTACTGGATAGTAATGTGTTATCAGACAGTTCGATGGAGAATTTTTTAAAAGGTTGGATATTAATTGGATTTTTGAACGCGTGTGAAGGAAGGATAGATTTTCGGAAAATGATTCAAAATCAGCGCTGCTCGTGTCAGCTTGGATGATTATGAACTTGAAAGAATCCACGTAGCCAGTTCCATTATATTATGCTATGCACAGATTGGCTTTGATTAAATAGTCAATCTTTGTATTTTTCGTATAATGGCTGGCATGATCGTCGGGTGAAGAACAGGACGAAATGAGACAGCGGAACCGGGAAATGCTGGGACTTAGAAAACGTCTTGAAGTCATGTTTATGCTAGATTCGTTTTACACTCAGTTTATACCATTTTCGGTCAAGTAATAAGGTTAGTACATGTTTTACATTTACTGACATGTTCCAAGGTTCTGTTAAAGTCAACCCTTATAAACTCCGGCGCTATTTTCGGCTTTGCTCATTTAACGTGGGGAGTAAAATTTCAACAGCCGTCACTAGCTATATTTTGTTGAATAATAAAGCATAGATGACGTCACATTAAATAAAGAGTGAAAGCGCACGTGCCTATGTTAGAATTATCGTTCAATGGGTGTAAAAGGATAAATACAATAAGGTACATGTCCCTCAGCTAAAAAGGAAATGAGATTAATTTTTTTTCTAAGTAGCGTTTAGTTGCAGTTGATGACAGGATTGAAAATATCACATTATATTTAAACACCTATATTTATTCTTCTGTTTTGGTGAATGTGTTGTATTTGTAAAAGTTATTATGTATACCCAAACTGAAAGTCAATTTAGTCATTTTAGTACATACTCATATATCAATTCATTATCTGCTAACCAAACCCAAGTCATTGATAACATTACATCGTGTTAAAAAAGGTCTTGAAAAATATCTTAACACTAAGTGATTATCGATTTTAATATACCTTAGATTAATTGTATTAATCGTTTGTTTTAAGAGCATCTCGGTGCCATCAAATGTGAAACAGGAAAACGATGTGTACTTGGGATGCTATTTAGAAAGTATTGCTGCACTACTATTATTTGACTTCCAGAAAATTGGTCCAAGTGTTCACAATAACTGTCATCTACATGCCATTTCGAGGTATTGTAATAGTTGAGCCCCATCAAATAAAAGAAAAGCAATTTGAATGTTATGGAAATGAAGTATATATTGATTATGTATGTCATTAAAACTGTATGTATCTTAAAAGTTGTATTATTATCTTGCATTTAATTGTTAATTGGAGGTAATCAAAACGAAAAACGAATATCAAAATTATTTGCGATAAGGTATTGCATGTATCTATCCATTTTATTGTAAATAAACTTTAACGTTTATAAGACGTATAATAATTTGTTTTTCAAAACGATCTTTTTTGATAAAAATGGATACGTAATATTAACAGTAAAACAGTATAATAAACAATAGGTGATGTTCCAAACGTTTTGAAATGTCACCACAAAAATGCAATCTTAATGTTGCCTAATTATATAATATACTGATTTGATTCATACTTATATTAAAGGGAAACATAATTGATAGAGTTTGTCGATAAAATACAAGTACAAAAGAAATAAAGGCATGTTTACAACAACAATTTAACAAATATTGGCTTACGATTACGTTTGTTCCTATTGATGCCGACGCTATCAGTGAAACAAATGATCATTAATTGTATAATTTCCATCTGGCTAGAGTAAGTTATATCTATAATTGTCAGATATATGATTTGACTAGACAAATACACTGTAATTCAGCATTCAGACGAGACATACGACAAGTATAACCATACTTCGTGATTTCATTACTTTGATCCATACTAATGAGCATGTAGCCAAGACAATACAACGCCAATGGAGCAATAATTTGAGATTTAAATTTATTTTCTAAGTATCGTTTCAATTGCAATTGAATCAAGTATTAAAATTGATTGCATGAAAGCATTGTCAGTTTAGAAACTTTTACATATAGTTAAACACCCACATTTATTCTTCTGTTTAGCTGAATGTGTTTATGTGTTACCAAACGTTATCATGCATACCCAAAATGAAATGAAATTTAGTCATTTTAGTTTAAACTAATAAAACAATTTGTTGTCAGTCAACCACACCCACGTTATGACAACATTGCACTGTGTTAATAAAGATTTTGAAAAATCTTTTGAGACAGGAACAAATAAATAAACAACATTGTTAAGTGATTACCGATTTCAATGTACTAATGATGTGTTTAAAGAGCAAATTGTCGCCACCAAATGAGACAATGGAAAGCGATTGCATACACGGAATGCTATTTAGAAAATATTTCTATAGGAATGTTATTTGCACTTCCAGAAAATTGGTCCAAAAGTTAACAATACCTTACATAATGTTGAGGAAATTTAGCTCTATCACATACAAAGAAAGCAATTTTAATGTTATAGACATAACGTATATGGATCAAGTCCATCGTTAAAATTGTGTTTTTTTTAAAGTTTGTCAATTGCATTTAACTGTTAATTGGAGGTAATCCAACGAAAAACAAATACTGTACATTTATTTATAACAATTGTTGTGCCATGTATGTTTGCCGGTCAATGCGTCAAAATTGTTAGCGACAAGAAAGTTTCATCCAGTTAGGTCCTGTATATATTAATGTTATTGCAAATTAACTAAGCTTAACGAACGTTTACAAGACATTTAACAAGTTACCTTTAAGTACGATCCTTTTTGATAAAGATGGATATGTAATAGTAAAAAAAGTAAAACAATACAACGCAATTAACAATAGGTCATGTTCCAAACTTGTTGAAATGTCAAAACAATATGCAAATTTGATGTTGCAGAATTATAAAATACGTACACTGATTAAATGCATACTTAGATTAAAGGAACTATTTTGATGTAGTTATCGATTAATAGCAATAACCTATGAAATGGCATATGTTTGCAATAACAATTTAAAAACATTCAATTAGAATAACGTTTGGCCCATCAATGCCGACGCTATCAGTGAAACAAATTATCATTAATTGTATGACTTCTATCTGGCTAGAATAAGTTATAACTATAATGGTCAGATAAATGATTTGACTAGACAAAAGCAATGTAAATCAGCTTTCAGATGAGAAATACGACAAGTATAACCACACTTCGTGAATCCATTACTTTGTGATGAAAATGTAGCCAAGACAATACAATGCAATTATTGCAATGCCAATATAGCACTTTAAATATTGTGTATTATTTTACGGTCTGCGTAAGTAAAAGTAGATCAAAATCAAACGTAGAATTCCGTTTGTCAATTTCTTACAACAACAAAATTTGATCCAAGAATGTTTAAGATAAATTCTTATGATAGAGAAAAAAACGTTTTTTCTTATAACATAAGTCAGGCCTAAAACGAATTTGGGATAATATATTTTCAGCATTTACAAAATAGAATACAGATTGGTCTCAAGAAATTACCATCTTTTTTAAGAAATTGGCATTTTGTCAAACTGAAAATTAAAGCAAAATATTTGTAATTATTTATTATGTCTCGAATGCATGTTATATTTTTACCCTATTAAGAACAATTATCAAACCATTGTGATAGTAAAACTTACTATATTTAAACTCTTTAGCAAGGAAAGAATAATGAAGGAAGTAAATCACAGTTTCATGTTGTGACATTAAGAAAACAGATCCATGAGGTTATACGATAGTATTATACTATACATGGATGATAGATTTAGAGGATTCGAGTGCGAATGAGTTTTATAAAAAAAATAACTTTCAGATAAATGCGCTAAGTGTCGCATACAAAATTTAAGACCCCTTTCTTTTAAACATGTGGAGCCTCATCGACATTGATTCTTAAATTAGGGTCACCAATGTAACATCAGTTGGTGTTTTGATATAAAAAAGAAATTTTTAAGGATGTTGTACCAGGTGGAGCTATCATAGAAATTCTGGGAAAAACAACACCCGTGAAGTCCTTCAATTACCTCTTAGGTCAGGAATGTATCGTGAAGTAATGTTAACAATAACTGTGTATTGTGACTCTGTTACTAAAGCAATCATCCAAAGCATGAGGTACTACCATAACATCAATGATGACTAAATATTGACTTAATAGACAAAAAAGACTATTAAGGAAGATAAAAAAAGAAGTTAAAACAAGATCCTCGGAAGCTGCAATTCTGTTTGGCTATAAGGTATGTGGAATGTTAAGTTTTTTTATTGTAAAATAATGAAGTTATTTTACTTCTTTCAATGTATGTTGTAAAAAGCTTCATTTTCGTATATAGGCTTGAATGCCAACTGGCCGAGCGCAATAAAAATTATAAAAAGAAATAAAGATCATTGATATAATTTGAAAGAAGCTATTTCAAAAGAATGTTGCGTTTTAAACAGAAAGCCAATGTCTTGTTGAGTTATAATACTTCGATCATTTTCTTACACAGTTTATCATTGCATGTTATCGTTTGTTCCATTATATAACGAAATTAGATAAGTAAATATCGGGCGACACCACTTGCGTATCTAAATCTTGTTAAAATTTATAGTTTGTCAATATTATAAGACGAAATATTGTTTTTACATAAATTTTGTTCCCCTCGGAGCATATTCTCATTATAATGTCAAAATATTATCGGAGAAATTTAATCACTTGAACAATCGTCACTGCAGTCATGGAATTTCAATCTTAAACAATCTTCAATCTTATAGTATATGTAAAATATTTACTTAAGCTTCGCTTAATCATCTGTAGTTTTGTTTGATTTGGCGACGTTTTTGAATTCACGTGAAAATTTTCTCATGAAGTTGCAATTTCAAATCATTGTAATGCATTTACATTTTAATGCATCCCGTACTTTTGGAGAAAGACACTAATTTATTTAGTGCATATTCAACAATGCAGAGATATGGCATTGCCACGGAATGTCATTATGCGACTTTTTTAGTGCTGCCATTATTTTTTCTTCTTTGCGTTATGATAAATTTAGTTTCGGAGTAGTATAAAAACTAATGCATACATTGTTCATGACATAAATTGCAATGAATGAAGCACAAATCAATACGTTAAATGTTCATCCATTACGTTTTGTTAGGATTCATTCACTTCGGCTATAATAAATTGTAAGGTTATTTTTTTTTAATATTACTTGAAACAACTTGTGAATTATTTCCTCAATAGACAAAATGAATGCTTTTTGATAATTGCATATCAAATAAACAACCGAGAGTCAACATTATTACGTTAAGTGCGTATAGATATGGCAATTATAGTTTGCAAATCGCTAGAGCAAATATAATTAATAACTATACACTACACAATATTAACTAATGTCTTAAAACGTCTCAAAACATTAACGAATATATAAACCACGCTCTTAACTGATGCTTGATATCAATATACCGTTGATTAAACGGGAAACTAACGTGTTTACGAGCATCTTGGCGCCATCAAATGAAGACATATATTACCCTCCAAATATTGTGCTTACAACAGCAAGATATATTTGATAACGTTGTGTATATAAGAACCTTATTCGGAAATATCAACAACTACCATTTTGTTTGCACTTTGGTGCCTTTTGTCAAAATTTAAACACTCATGTAAATAATGTAAATTTTTAAATAAATGGTCTTAAATTGAAGGCAATGCTTTGTTTTTGTTTGTTTACTATAGATAAACAGATAGGACATTTAGGCCTAGCCAGGAACCATGGTTTAAGTATAATCTCAGCCCACCGTAATATGACTTAACTGTTGACATGCAGCATAAAGCACTAAACTTAACGTTTTCATTTAAAAACATCAAAAGTTTAAACCGCTTTAATCAATTTTAACTACTTTAAATTTAGTTAAACAGTCAATAATATTGCGACTCATTTTAAAGTACACATGTATTAATTAACAAACATCGCCGCTAGCTCAGCATATATTTACAAATGCAATATATGTGTTGTAGTAAGATGATAAAAACAACGATCTCACGGTTAGCCTGTCCCTCTTAATGTCATGAAACGATCTTTAAATGTAGATGTATTTGCTAAGTAAGCAGTGTAGGCAGCATTAAGAAGACGTAATCTACTGAATCACTTAAAATCAAATTAGTGCCAAGAATTACCTTAATGTAGCTTGGTTCACAAAAGTTATTCTAAAAATAGTCATAAGATGAGATGATGTCCACGTTAAAATCAAGTTAACCGTGAATATGTGCAAGCTTTTATTTGTTGAGTTGATATTATTGCTAATATTTCAGTCGAGTTGACATAGGCACAGGCACTATTCTAACAATCAATGATAATACTCACTGGATAGGCCTCTTGCATATGGTTACTTGAGATGTAATCTTAACGTAACTGTTGTTGATAAGTGATGAAATTACTTAGAATTGTTTAATAGAGCAATTTGTTAGTACATCAAAGTCATTCATTGTAGAACATTCCAATTATCTTTCTTTGTATTGGATATTTGTAGATGATATCAGGTCATTTCAGATTCATATTTAGTGATTTTTAAAAACCGATATGGAAATATGCCAACAGCTTTTGTTCTACATTGGGAAATGAAAAATGACGTTAACTGACAATTAAACGTGGGAGTTTTGACAGAGGCATTAGCACATCACTCTGTTTACATTATATATAACAACATATCTCTCAGTCGCTTGTTTAACTATTTGTGGAGTCAACACATTCGGAACGACCTCGGCGATCATCTACGAAGATACACCTCGGATATCAATCGTAGTAGAAATATAACAAAGTTATGAGGTCAGGCGATTAACCTCATAGGCAAAGTAGTGCCGATGTAAACAATCAACATGGCAGATCATTTTGCAGAAAGTATCGAGTACACAAAAATGTTTGAGGATCAACTTTGATTTGAGTGAATATCAGTTACAGGCATTGAAGAGCTTTAACTGCCCATAATCGTCCGTAATTTTTGGTGTGTGCCAGCGTTCCAAACGTCGGGAACGAGGCTAGATTCTATGATGGAACTATTTTCGCTCCTCGTGATATCCGAGGTGTATTTGGCGAGGAAAATCGCCGAGGTAGTTCCGAATGGAGTCAACACTCATCTTTCCTTTGACTAATGATCACTGTCAAAATGTGCCATTCTATATCAAAGTTAAAGGGTTTATGATTGGCTACCGAGAAAGAATATGTGCTTTATCCTTGTACCTACGCCTGACTTGATTGTTCAAAACATAGTTTTAATGTGTCAATTAACCATGAATTGTGTCGTTATTTTGTTCACAGTTAAGCAAATATTTACAATTTAACTTGCCATTACAAACTTTATTGAAATTATATTTTTCATCAACTGTTTTTTATATAAAACACAACATATTTGTTGATTGCAATTAGCTAGCATGGTTGTCATATCCCCGCGTTATTAAACATGAATTGTTTGTGCAATCGACGAAGGAGCTGGAGACGTGTGTGAATATTTTTGCTTTCTAAATAGGCCTTGCTTAGAAATGTTCTTAATCTAAATTATGTGAAAGTTTCGGCTGTGCAAATGAATGCATATTCAGAAAGTTCAGATTTGTAATTGATTTTCAAGCTATAACTTGAACATTGGTTCCCTAGAGAGCAATATAAAATTCTAAAACGGATTGAGATTATATAACATAAAAATAATATATTACCAGGGTCGACCATTTGTATTGCATTTCAAACATGAAAGTACTTGGGTTAATAATGCAACAATCCAAAGTGCTGGCTCATGTAGTTCACAAGTACTTAAAGTATGTTAGTTCAAGCATTGCTCTAGGTTAACATTATGAGGTGTAAAAATCAAGTTATAGTACGAATCTGAGCTTTATTTTTACTTTTACCAAAGTTTGTGCTAAACGATTTAAGGAAATTACAGAACGAATTACCAAGCAGACTGTATTCTGAAGATAACCCGAACAAAAACAGTAGACAGTTTGTTGGCAGTTTAATCAGCCATGTGTTCTAAGGTAGTTTCCAAAATTGTTTTGGCGCCATTAAGAGACTATATAAATCGAATAAATGACACAATTATCAATGGTTACTGAATGGATAAACGGTACTGTTATAAAAAGCATATATACAGCTTTATTTGAAATTAAACAATGATATATTTTATTGCAAAAATGTGTTGCAATATGAAAAACTGTACGTTTAGAAAAACATTTTGGTATTTTATGCTTATTCGTACTCTTAATCGGAATGATAATCAAATTAATGCTTAAAATATTAAATACATCACATTGTATCAACATTCTATGACAGGTAATAGTTGCATGTACGTAAAAAATCAACTTTGACGTCGATTGAAAATTTGTACACATATATTACTAAAACACATTTCGATGTTTGAGTCATAGCGGACACTTATTTTTCTAAGTCAGTATTTGAGTATAGGTTACAAGTGACACTCCTGGTTATGCTCATGTTAAACATGATTAAAGCCAATAATTAATTAATAAATATATTTTCTTAATGAAATTACTTTCATGAAAACTGTGGTACTTATTTAAGTGTTCACGATTAGACATTCGTTTGCTAACAAATTCAGGATTTTGAATCTGGTTGTTTCGGATTCGATTTACCGGTCCCAGAAGTTATTCTTTTATGATAATTCAAACTTTGATATAAATTTACTTCTATAGAAATAAAAGCAGTAGACCTTTTGCAATAGAACAATACAATACTGGTTCAAAAGAAAAAGTATTAGGACTTTAGACCGTCGTGCATAATTCAGTTATATAGTGCATAAGTTTCAATAAAATTAATTGCAGTGTTTCAATCACGATCCACGAGTTGCCGATGCTAGATCATTAATATTACACTAATGATTTCTTTTATTTCAAAGTTTCACTTTCATCACCTAAAAAGGTTGATTCAACACGCGAACAACATGTTAAAAGATATCATGTGTTAAATGGTCTCAATTTAGTTTTACGTGACGTTTTTTTATTCATTTTATCTATATATAGAATGCTAATAGTTTTTACATGTAAGATGCTCTATTTTAGTTTCTTTCATGATGACATCGGATGTTTTATCATTAATCAATAGGAAGGCGACAGAAGGGAGGTTGTAGACGATATTATCAATCTACAAGCATAAAATAAAACAATGTTAGATGTATTTACAGATGATTTCCGATATTTGTTATTGTGTTAAATGACTCGATGTTTGAGTTTCATGTATGTCAAGAAAATTCATCTCTCTTCATGTTTGAGAAATCTGGAAATTTAAATTGGAAATAGTTTTAGTAAATTTTTTTTTTGGTTTTTGTATTCAAAGTTTCTGCTTATAAAAACATAAAATCGGAATAAAACATTTATGATTTATGACCAAAACTATTAAGCGTATTTCAAAGAACGTCAATTTTTTACCACACAGTGCTGTATTTTATAACTTGGTTTAATTGTATTTTAAAACGCCTACTCATGTTAAAGACATGTTGTTAAAATTTTAAATCGATATTACAAGCAATTGTTCGTACAAATATATTACACATCACATACATGGCTAGCATGTCAAACAAAAGTTCTATTTACTTAAAATACCTGAAATATTCTCGACGATTAAAGTACACCAAATCACAAAAACGCAGTTGAAGAATATGTCTTAATAGAGAATAAAGCCATTGAAATATCATGTGAAGTTAGGTCACTTACGAAGACATGTGCCTAGTGAGTAGTAAACCGCTAAGATTAGAGTTTTGTGTTGCTACGGCGTTACCCCTTAAAAAACCAACAACAACATTGGAAGTAAACTCTTAAACAATATTTCTTTCCATAAAACACACTGTAAATTACGAATACCCAGCAACCATTTACATACAACACTGTTCGTGATATTCTAATTAAATATCTGTTTTACTGTTTAAACAATTTCTAAATATACGACAATGTTGTAATTGCATTTGGGAATTCAGCTTTTAGTTCATAGAATTTACGAATATTTTATGTCATGGCAAAAATAACGACACGTTATGTTTGTCACCAGGATATTTTATTTCTATCAAATTATTACTTGCAATAACTTGATTGTGTGTGTGTTTTACAAAACAATTAAATTTTCAAATCCGCAAAAATTATTGATTATATTCGAAAGAAAACCCAGAATATTTTAAGCTGATAATGTGACGTTTAAATAATTATATCAATAATTGCAAATAGCTCCAACTGTATATATGCATTTGGATGAAAAATAAAAAACACGTTCAATTTTATGTCAATTATAAGTTATAAGAGTTTAGATAATTAAAAAGATCATTGTATTATATTTGTAATTAATTTTTGAGTCCGAATGCTGCAAATAGAGGGTCAAGTTTAAGACGAAGTAATCATAGACAATGTAAGAGGAACAAGGGCACAAGGACTTATTTAGACGGCAGCATACCCATAATATGCTTTAAAGTCATCGGAATAATATGACAAAAGTAGAGTAATTGCAACATATAACTCTAGACTCTTGATATATTTGAGTTACCGGTAAAAAGTATGCCAGCATTACTTATGCATGAACAAGGAACATTTCCTTTTCCACACTAACCTTTGTGAACCTATATCTAATATATTATATATTAATAAAAATTGTAATTGTACAATGCGTAAACTATGCAAAACAGTCATTTATCATTTCTATAGTATAAGCTATGGTAATTATTGCCTCTGTAATATAAGCTAAGACTGAGTCTAAATTACTATCTGTTATATTCCATGTCTTAAAATTAATCACTTCTGGTAATTAACCTATATCTTGGAGTAAGGAATTCAGACATTATACGTTTGTCAAAACGAAAAATAATTTTTCGCTATTTTTAATATAAGAAAAGACCACCTTAGTAATTTTAGGTTCTTATCAGATGTATGTTTTCTTTTTATAACACTTATTTAATAACTATATTTATGATTGTTTTAGAAGAATTTATCAAATATTTTTATTGGTGTTCAGATTATTAAGTTTACTCATTGAAAACGTAGATGGTTTTGCGATTCTGAATTCAAAATTATAAAATGGTATAGAGTTGTCTATATTTTGCAGTAGAGTAAAAAAAGACACGAGCCAATATTTATTCAACAGCGCATTCGTAATCAAATTATTGTTCATCTTACAATTTCTGCAAGAAGCAAAATGTTCCGCTTGCGAGTGCTTAAAGCGATGATCAGGTTTTTTCTGTGTCCATACCGGAAAATGACTAGACCATCCGATTATTGTTCATTTGTATTATTGAGAGAGATGGTTGAGACAGACACGTAAAATATGGATTTACTAAAACATGGACGACTTTGGTTTAATTAACCCTAGATTACAAGGAAAGTGCTCAGCTTAAGTCAGTAATGGAAATATCTTAGATCAATCCTAAATGAAACAATTGCGTCAAAAGTTCATGACTTACCATGCATGCAAAATCATGACTGATTATATCATACTAGATAGGCTTGGTCTGACGAATATTCGTGCATTATATAAACAGTACATTGTTATAACATTGGCCAAAATTATAATATTACAGGACAGTAATCTTTATCATGTAAGTAAAGGGAATTAAGGTAAAAGAATTGTCCATTTGAGTTTATTTCATCTTACTGACGACATCAACACATGACTACCATGTCTGGATGCATATATCGCTGTATCTGTAAATCTGTATCATATCTCTTCAGATGGTGACCTGTCTGGACAATGTTTATAATTTGTAGTATAAGCAATTTGCATCAGCTCTTAGGAACAAAACTTACCCTATTCATTTATAGTAGTGCAAAACCCAGGCCGAGTGCTTGGACAATAACACTATAGTCGCAAACCGAGAGAGTTAGAACCCTACGCGTAAATATGTTTCTAAAACAGGCTGAAGCTGGCTATCGACATTTACTTGGTAGAGTAAAGTATAGAATGGTCCTTTACACATAATGCCCTCTACGTAGTACTACAACAAAAGTAAATAATTTGACTTATTTTAAAAGCTAAAAACATATCATCATTTTAAGATTTTCTAAAATATATATATACGAGTGAACCTTTTAAACTCTATATGCCTTCAACGTAGTTTAAAGTACAAAGTTAACATTGTTGTCAACATTAATTATACGTTAGCAAACATAAACGACGTCAAATTAAATTTGTCGTTATTTTTTGTCCTTAAAAATCTTGAAATGTTTATATATTAGCTTAGTAAACTGTGCAGACAAAAAGAGGGAAGAAGTAATAAAGAAAGGATCCAATTTGTAAAGAATTTTCTTAATGCCTGTCAGTTCTGAAGGTTATGTTTATGCCATCAGCTTCAATTATGTTTAACTTACAATTTCTTTTCAATTATATTTTATGTTTGTTGAGATTATGTCGAAAATATATTGATCCAATCGATAGAGGGGTTACAGATTAGGCGTTTCAAATAGACAAAACAGACCATCTATTGATGATAGTAGTTTCTAGTATCTGTCGCTATTGGATTTGGAGTTATATGGCTCAACGATTGCAAGCTTAGTACTCGAAAACCAATACAGGTTTTACCGCCTCATAATAAATTGCAAAAGTTTGGTGTTACCTTTAAAATGTTAAGCCTAAAACAATTGAATAAATCATTTATTTTTAACTAGAAACTATTATATTCGTTACTGAAATAATACATATGTTCTGTTCAGTTCATGTTGTATTAGTAAATTTAAGTCAGAAACAATTGAGTTGGTGTTTACTTTAAAATTAACAATGAAAAACATTCGATCGCTTCTTTGTTTATTGCTGTTTGACACTTCTGTGGTTTTATATTGTAAAAAAGTTGTGGCCACAAAAGCTGTTAGTATGTGGTTTATCAACTAAACGTTGTTTAATGGGATGAATTGATAGAACATAATTATATTTGAATGTCATGAAATGCATAAATATTTTGTTACATTTCTACCAATATATTAAATTGTAAACGGGTAGACAACGAATATTTTTGCTTCTATAACTGTATCTGTTACTTGATGTCAAAATCTGTATATAAATATGTCATCAACTATTATTCTACATCGTGGAATCAGTGATGACGTTAACTGACAATTAAGCGTGAGAATGTATAACTGAAACATTAGCACATCATTTTCTTCACATTACATATAATAACATATCACTCAGACGCTTGTTATACTCTTTGTGGGGCAACGCTGTATTTTCTGCTGTATATTATCACCTTCAAATAATTCATTTATTTTTAAGACAAAGGGATCGTCAAAACTGTCTATGGGAAGATGTATTCGTCCAGTATATACAATATAATGAGTTGTGAAAATACAATTTAGCATATTAGCCAATAGAGAAGAAACTTTGTCGCCATGTTTCTTATGCAAGCATTCAAGTAATGTGTTCGCCTTTATCGACGTCTAACCGAAACAATTTAAAACAATATCAGCATCAGTTATCGAAATATAAAGTAAACCGTCCAATGTTTGGGCAATAAGTGATGACTTGTCGTAGCATATAACTTTGAATATACTTTAATTTATACAGTTAGATACTAGCTCAGGCAAAACACTTTATTGTGTTGGTAATTACCCGGAATCTCATAATAATGTATTCATATTAACAATAAAGACAATACTAAAATCGCCATTTAAAAAGATTTCTTTAAATATCGAACTGTAACTGAAGCTAATCCGGGTCTATAGCGCAGTTGGTAGCACCTCGGAATTTGGAATTTCGTGTCCCGAAGTGGGTACGGCTTTAAATCCCACCCGGGGATATTATACCCTCGTTGAAAATTTCTCAATAATTACAATTTTGCTCCATTGATTAGATAATATCGAGAGGTTTCCGGCCTTGTGGAATGGTAGGTAAGAACTAGTTATAGACAAGGGTCCTGGAAAGCTAGGTTAGGTACGCTGAACGCCGTAGACGGACCTAAATTGTGTTGACACGGCGTTAAACTCTGTCAAAAAGAGTAACGGAAGCTTGGTATGTTGTTAAATTGCAAGACTAAAGACACAAGCTTTGTCTTTGAAAAACGTAGTTAAAGAAAACGGTCCAGACAAATTAAACCATTGAATTTTCTTTATTACAAAAAGTCCCAAGATGCATGACCGAAACCATTGTTCTCGAATATAAATCGATAGGCAGACAACAAAAAGTTGAATTTTAATGGTTATTTTTGATTAGCGATTACATTTAATCCATTTGGTTGTATGTCCCTAGACATTTTTAAGACATGGCCAGTTTACTGAAGTTCTGTATTTTGCCGCGGAAGGACAGATAATTTTCATTAAAATTGTTGCATGGGCCAATCACAAGAAACCTATGAAGATAGGTTTGTGTAAAGATTTTTAAAATACAATATGTGATACATTTACATATGTTTAATATAGTACATCGTGATTTATATCAGTTCTGATTTATATTGACAACTATTTTCATAACTGGAATCAATACAATGGCGACAGTTTGAGGTTTTAGACGGTCTTATCGTTCAAAAGATTTGAACAAAGGCTCTAGATGTTATCGTAAATGATTTCCATTTTTTATGACGCGTTGTCCTATTGCAATGCGCGACAAACAATACATTATCTGCCTGTCTTACGATTTGTTTCTGTCATTGTCTACTGGTTTTAGTTGCATTTGATACAAAATTTATACCAATAAAAATCTTCTAGAATACAAATATACTACATAACTTTAAAAAAAAAACATTAAGCTAAACTTTCCCGCAAGGTCTTTTTTAAAATTGTGTATTTTCAGATTGTGATTATTTAATTTTAAGTTTATTTTGAATGTTTTCTAAACTTACCATTAGCAATCAAGCATAAACAATTAAACAAAAAATAAAGATAGAAGATTTTCATATGGTGAGGCATGTGATCATTTACATGCAAAACTCTCACAACACTTCTGATGCTTGTACGATTTTATGTCAGGAAAATATGACCATCGTCAAAAGTTAGTTCCTTACGTATGCTATGTTATATATAAAAATTGCTTAGCCTACGTGGTTCTATGTTTATTCCAAAAATATAATTAACGGTATTTTGCATGCCATAGATCTTGCTTCGTCGGTGGTACATCTGACTTGAGTGATTGATTTCCGAACAGTATCGCGATACCTCCGAGGAATAGGATTGTAAAATTATTTAACAATCAGGAAATCAAACAGAGCGGTTGCTGCCAGTTTTCACTGAGATGTTTATTACAGTAAAACCCCTCTAAACCGGAATTGCTTCGGACTAAGAAAAAAATCCGGTTTGGAGAGGTTTCCGGAATAGAGGGGTTTTCCTTCTGACTATAAGATTTAACATCTTTGTTTGATGGTACACCTACAATGATCATGTATTAAGTGTGTGTAATCTTTTACAAGTAGTACAAGTACAATGCACATGTATTTCACGTACTTATAAACACTAGTTTTTAATCTCTGAAAAGACTCTCAGTAGGTTAAATAATGTCAACAATATACCAGGCATTTTGTCTGAAGTTCGTCCATCGGTTTCGATGAGGACCACTGTAGCACATCAGTTTCTTGCTGTCGGTTGATTCTTGTGTGTCCGGAGGTGGCTCGTGAGACCTATACGGGCACGGAAGTAGCGACCGCAGACGTGACATCTGAAGTCTGTTGTTGTTAAAGTTGAGGAGTTGGTGGCGGCTCGAGCCTTACGCTGTAGGCGCTTCTCTTTCTGGACTTCCGTACGCACACGTTCAGCTTTCTTGGCACCAGATGTTATCGTGCTGTCTTAGGCATTTTGTCTAAGAACAAAGTAAAACACACTAGAATACAAACTACTGGTAGAAACTACAAATTGTAACGTAACAGTTATCTAGCTTTGAATGTAAAATATTCATCAACTTTCTGTAATTAGAACTAAGGTCAATATAGCTTTCAACAACCGATATATCTTATACATAATTTTTACATTTATTGTATATAATGCATACTCATTTAATAACAGTTATGTATTACTTCTAAAATATAAGCTAGTATAATTGCCATTCCTACAATATAAGATCGGACATGATCTTATTAATGATCGTACATATTCCAGGTTTTAATATCTCTTTTTATAAGTGGTTAGCATTACATTTTCGAGAAAGGTATTTAGACAACCCTAGATTTGTTTACAGTTCTTCGAAAGCTAATCTTGTTTGCTTTGTTTAAAGCGTACAAGTCATGCTGAGAAAGCGTTAATAATGATGATCATTTCTTACATAAATCTTAGATATTTGCTCAGCGTGAACTTGGAGCAATATAAGCGTACTAAAAGCAACATAACACACGAGTAGTTGGTAGATGTTGATTATTTATCTTAAAACAATTCAAACACCTTTACATACTAACAAACGGTGCGTATGTTATCTTAACCTTTATGAAGCAGAAGCAGCAGTCAGTTGTAAATTACATTTGACCACAGTGATTGAAATATAAAAAGATAATACCCACTGAGTTATTACGTAGAATAAAACACGTTTTGTCTAGGTAATCTCATAGATCATCAAATTATAATTAGCCTGTACAATAATAATTTTGCTATAGTATATACAATAATTCCTTTGATATAGTATATAAAATAAATTATATTATTTTGTCCAATAAAAAGTAAGTTAGAGATGAACGCGTTATTTTACCGCGTGTCTTATTTAACCAACCACTTTATATCTACATATTTATTTCAGGCTAGTACTTACTTGTATTTCATATCTTGGTGGCTACTCATTACGCATACATGATTAAATGAACTTAAAGATGTCACAACGATAATATAGTGCGTACAAAAAAACAAAACGTGTTTTGGTAAACATTAAAAATGAGACAATTCATTTCAGGGGTAGGCAGTAATTAAAATAAAATTTGTGTAATTCATTTTAACAAAATTAGCATGGTTGATAAACCCCAATCACTTGGTATTCATGCGTGTTATGGTAGAACACTTTCCATTACACCAACAACTAAGACAAGTAAAACATAACACAATTGTTTATTTTAAAGTCATCCTGGACATCCCTAGTCATGGGTTAGTTCATTGTATTGTTATTATAAACAGTGCTTTGTTTTTTGTACGCACTATATCATGAAATATCTCGCTGATACAGTAATGTGTTTAATTAATATATTTATTTGTCGACATTGGTAATCAGATTAGACCTTATTTTACATTTACTCATAGTATTACAAATAACACATCTATAAAATTAAAAGTCCAATAAATAAAGTAATGGTTATTAGTGTGCTCGCACTGTTACAAACACAGCAGTCAATTGAGCGCGATATCGTTATATTTGATTGACTGTGGAGTTAAGGGCTAGACAAGGTGTTTGGGGATAACTTCGTTCTTCTAAATATTTTTAACTATTGGTCAGGCTAGACTTTCATCAAATGACGTATTGATCTTGTTTCTACACTTTGTTTAAACAGCTCAGGCTGATTATGCCTTAAACAATAACATCAATAACTAGTTCCCAAAGGGAGCAATCTGAAGTTCTGGATAAAAATAGTTTTATAATGATGCCGAAGGTAAAACAGTTTAAACATTTATCATAATGACAAGATTGTGTTTTCTCAAGGTCGAGCATTTAACTTGATATCAAACTTGGAACAGCATAATATCATGATTTATTTTGAATGAATTGAGTTTGTATGTAAGCTCTTTTGTTACCTACAACCGGTCTGAGAGAGACATAGAGATAGGTTAGTTTTGGTGACCCAGCTCACATAACACTAACTGTATTAGCATTTGATAATAGTATATGTACAGAAGCCAAGATCTTTATGCAAAAGCGGAAACATATTGATAAAATATGTATCTCAATTTAATCTTAAACATTGTGCACATATCTTATGATACTTGTTTATCCAGTGTAGTAAATAAAGTTAAATATACGCTTATGTTTTCGATAGGTAAAATTGAATCTGTGAAATATTGAAAAAAGTAGTTACCATGCTTGCTCTATTCATCTGTTATGTAAACAGGATAATCTATTGTTTGATGTGGCTGATATTTTTACGCACCATTGTACATTTATGTATACACTAGATGGGAGCCCGTGCAAGCACGGGCTTTAGGTAATGACAGTTCTCGAAACTGTTCCTCGAAACAGGCATGTTTAAAAGCCATATGAAACTTGATCATAAGAGATTGCAAAATATTTGTAGGAAGTTTGAAATTGATAGTTGTGTAGTATCGGAGATATGATTTTGCAAGTATAGGTTTAATCTGGATTTGTCAAGTTCTAAAAGGACTGGACACTGTGAAAATGTAACATGAAGTTATGAAACTTGGTCACCCGAGCTTGTATTTTCATTTCAAAAGTGAATTCTCGATATTTAATCCCTTTCAACACGAAACCTGAAATAATTACATGAATATTATTGATCTGTCTAACAACTGTGTCCAATCATTACAGACCGTTGGGTCAGCGTATAGAAAACACCAGCAAGTTTCTCAGGGCTCACTGGTACATATTGAGCTTGCTTGTGAAAAAATGAGCCGAGAATTTGTTCTCCCATATTACACAGCTTCGTAGCTCCCTTTGAAGCGGTCAGCGTACCTTCGGTAGATAGCGTGACCAGACACGTATAAATTTTTACCTATGTCTCTGATAGCTCTCAAGTGATTCTTTGTGGTGCAGTAATTTCTATAAGAATCTAATTATTGTAACTAACAATTTGTCACCGTTCTTGTGAATTGCGCAGACAGATCGCAGTATCTCTCAAAATTAAATGTGAAGTACGTGAAGTGTTTTATTCTGCATAATGTAAAATATAAATATTGGGTGAGTATGGCGTTTATGGGTATTATTTCGAAAACAAAGAACGCATGCTTGGTGAATTTTCAAAAAATGGCAAGAAGGTTGCACGTATTTTGGGTGATTCCCCATGATAATACAGCTGTTACAGTCATGTGACAGAGGCATTACATTCGATTCAGTAAAGATCAGAAATATTTTACTTCACGTTGAGAATCAAACTCGATTTTCCGGTTTGACGTGTCTATTTTAAGTTTTATCTAGAACTATTTTTAGACACAAAAACCCACTATTTTTGTTGATTTTTGGCAGTTTTTGCAAATATCAAGAGGCTTTGTCAAAAAAGAATTGTCAACTTGATATTCCGGTATATAGGTGCTCCAGCGACAAGCAAAAGATTTATTCAAAGCTGCACAGTTTCTTCCACAAAACAGGAAACTCGCAAATTTAATAGTATAGATTTATAATAAATTATGTTAATAATTATACAACATGCTGTAGTTTTATTTGCACCATAATGGCAACGGATGTTAAAACATGAATCAATACAAAGGCGACAATAGAAAGTTATAGACGATAATAATGTAAATCTAAAAGATCAAAAACAATGAAAGATGATATCAGGTATGATTTTTGTATGTCGTAGTGTTTTATTTCATGCATGAAATAAATCTCTATGCATGTTCTAGAAATCTAGGGATTTGTATGAAACATCTCCCTGATGTCCCATTTTTTGTTTTTTATGCCTTGATTATAGAAATTGAGAAATAAATCATGCACCGAAATATAACAACGATGATATAAATCAAGTTGTTCATGGAGAAAAGAATGGCATAATGTAAATAAATAGTTCAACATGCAATCGATACCAAATTGATAGTACCTCAGACTTTCTTATATTACATATTTAAATGTAACATTATGCGTGCATAGATTTTAACAAAATATCAAACCGGCATATTAAAACAGTTTGACCTTCTTATTGAACACATATTACATACTTGCAAGTCAGACTCTTGGGTGTTACGATATTTGGTGTGACCTTAAACATGATGTATGTTTGGTTGGCTAAACGCAATTATACGAAAAAAACAATGTTCAAATTTGTGGGTTTTTTTCAATTGATATTTGTGGTCTATTGACAAAACAGTAATATTGAGTAAATTGAACTTTAAAGTTAAAGCTACATAGTCTATTTCACGTTCAGAAGTATAGAGATACTATTTTGGTAAATATACGTGACTAAACATGGCATCAGGACGAAATTCTGCAAAATTACCGCCCTTTACTTATAAATATATAAATAGATTATATCACAAAAAGTAGAATAAAACACATTTAGTCTAAGGAATCTCGTTGGGGGTAATCTTGCAGTCATTAACCTGTACAATAATTCCTTTGATATAGTATATTATATTAATTATATCATTTTTTCCAATGAAAACAATATTAGAGATAAACAAGTTACTTAACCCGTGGCTTATGAAACTCATTACACTATATCACTTTTTAACTAACGTAAGTATTCACTTACTTGTATTTCATATTAAGGTGACTACCCACTGCGAATACATGATTAAATTAACTTAACGAGACTTGAGCTATACACTCTCGAAACTACTCGCTTAAACATTTAGTTGTTTAATACTGGTAAAGTTTTTGCACAGATTTTATTTTTTGTTTAATTAAATTGAGAATTCAGTCGCTATGTTTTAAGTTATCTACACTTTTATTATTGTTAAGCATGTATTTAAATAAAACTATATCTTATGTTATATATTTAACGTATAAGTACAAATTTATAACTATATATTAACTATAAATTGCAGTAAATTAAAGGTAAGTCATTATTTTTCAGCTCACTAATTAACAACGAAAAGTGTCAATAAAGAGCTTTGCCGTTGCGTGTAATCGACAAGGGAGTCGAACACAATTCAAGAGTTTTGGCAATAGCTTCGCACTCTTACATACAATGTATTTAAGCAATTGGTCAGTCTAGACTTAAATCAAAAGGCGTATCGATTGTTAGTCTAACAAATTATTTGGATAGCTCAGACTTAACAAGTTTTGAATTTAAACATCAATAACTATTTCCCAAGAGGGCAGCATGAAATTCTAGAACAATAGATTGTTATTATATTGAAGAAGTTACAAACTGTTATCAAAATGACAATTGAATGTTGTTTTTGTCGAATATTTACTTTGATTGTATCGTGGGAACAGCATGGCATAATATTACTTTACTAACTAAACAAATGTTTCAGTCAACTGCTATTGAATGAAGCAGAAAGTATAGACTACCCAGCACCCATTAAAATTAATCCGAGCGTTCGAATATATCTTATTTCTAGAACGGACTGTCTGCATACATGAAGGGTAACATTGAACGTTTTGCTCCTATTTTAAGGGAAAAAAACGTAATTTGATTCAGTTTTTGGTTAGCGAACTGCATTCATTTTGGTATCAATTATTCCACAGCTTTGACAGCATCACATTATATGCATTGCCAATCTGATTAAAACCTGATCTAAAATTCTCCGCTCGCATTCTCGCTTATTTAGATCTGGCCTTTTCCAAACGAAGGTCACGTTCAGGTGACCTTTTCTCGTCATAATATTCATGACGAAATTGTTATGATATGTAACTTCTTTACATCGTCTACGTCACGCAATTTGAAATGAGCCGCCCTATCGCAGACTGTGAATAATACCGCTGTTAAATGAGCATGCAAACATTGGTCTAAAAATAGAAATTACGAAATCAAAATGTGATTAATAGTGTTTTCGTCTAGATGAAAGCTACGCATTGATTAGTCGACACAAAGTTCATATCGACGTGACCTTCCACGGAGACAGAAGAGATCCTGTAGGACAATGCTCTACAGGATATCTGTTTACGGAGATGGATACATTGCATATCTAATAATGTATTGGTAATTGTCCTATATTCTCTGGACCTTCACATTTAACAGTGATTTCTGATCTCAACATTGGCTTAAATATTACTTTATTACAAACATAATCATTAGTTCTTACTAGGAAGCTGTTATTAAACGACATTGATAACTCAGCGTCTAATTGTTTAACAAATAATTAAATTGTCATATCTTTATCATGCGATAACAGAAAAAGGGTTAAAAAAATAAAAATTGAACAATGGCAACTAAATGTTATTTATTTTACCAATTTATTGTACAGTGACTATAACTTCATGAATTGTTGAATTAGGTGAACAGAAGTGTTGTTGTAAAACGAAGATGTTACAGAACTCGTTCCAGACAAATTATGCGGTTTGGATTTTTTTTAACTTATTACGACAGCCGTCCCAAGGTACATAACTGAAATGGATGTACTCGGATTTGAATGGATTGAAGACGACAAAAAGATTAATTTTAAAATGTTATTTATGGATCAGATAATTTAAAGTTTACTCTTGATACTATTATTATATAACTTAATATGTGATTCTCTGTCTGAGAGTTTAACATTTCGTAATTGGAAGTTTGATAGGAAGGTCATGTCGCGATGGATTTGTTTGAGAGAATTTGACTAGACAAATACATTGTGTACAGGTACAAAAACTCGTAATTCTTCTAAAAGGAAGTATTGGCTTACACTTTGTATGTTTTATCAGGCAAAATAAAAGCCGGAGTCAGGTGACTCATTTTTAAAGGGCCTTTGATGTTGGCTTTCCTAATTAACTTGAAATGTTATTCGCTGTCTGCGAGTTTAACTTATCGTTATTTAAATTTTGACTAGGATGGTTATATCACGATTTGTTTTATTTAAAAAATAATAACAGTTCAATAAGTTGTGTACAAAAGGCTGAAAAGGTCATGCTGATATATTATTACTCCAAACCTGAAATATTCTATAACAAAAGTTGAAAATCTGAAATCATCTCTCGATTTGCTTTTTTGCTGTGTAGAATGTCTGTGTTATTCCAATGTTGTTGTTTCTGATATGTTGTCATACTTCTTTTCGTATGACATTCATCTGTTCTTAAATGGACAAAACATTATCTGATTAGTAATATTTAACTTTATAGTTAAGGGACTAAAGAAATTAAGTTCAATATGGCATTTGGTTTGGATGTTTTGTATTGTGGAGAATTGTTAAGTCATTATGTGACTGTAAGTCAACTTTTCAATGACTATGGTCAAATAGTTTACAGTGAAAGGAGGGAGATATTCCATTGAAAATAATTTCACGAACGAACTATACAAATGTCTAAAGGTTTTGCACGGGAAGCAACCACGGAATTTTGACCGTCAGCTAGTATTTGCTGAGGTAATTTTAAACACGAAATTTTTAAATATATTCATGGTATATAATGTGCTGCTTTAGTTTCCGCTTTATATTGACAACTATTTTCATATTTTGAATCAATACATTGGCGACAGTGGGAGGCTTTAGTCGGTCTTATCGTTCAAGAGATTTGAAACAAAGCGAGATGATATCGTGAATGGTTTCTGATATTTGGTATTGTTTTTATGACGCGATGTATTATTTTATGCATGTCAATACAAAATACATGTTTCTGCATGTTCAAGAAATTCTGGGATTTTTATAAAATGTTTTATGTTGATGTACAATTGTCTTTGTTACATTTGATGTTGAATATTATACCACTAAAATTGTCTTAGAATACAAATGATCGGCAACAAATCAGAAATATTATGCTGGAATTTTCTAGACTGGCTTTTGTTTTCTACAAGTGCTTCGTGTTTTCATGGTTTTTTTTTGTAAATAATTTTGAGTAATGTTTATGTTTAATGGGTATGTTTAAAGCTTTGAAGATGTTGGAAGAATATATTAACTCGAAAAAAAACTATTAAAATTAAATAAGCCATTTGACTTCTAAAATGCAAGACTGTGTCTTTATTTTTATTATTGAAGACTTGACCTATGTAACGACAAATCATCCCGAGTTACATACAAAAAAATCCTTTCAACAAACATCGTTTAAGCTAACTTTGAATTAAAGGATGACTTTGTCTGGGCTTTTGCGTAGTGCAAGTAATTTCCAAACTCTTGGGTCTAGTGATTTAGGCCTCTGGAAGGACATTCAGTAAAATGTTCGCAAAACAAACAAATTGTAAAAAAGGGACCCGGGTCAGTAGCGCACTTGGTAGCGCGCCGGGATTTGGAATCTCGTGTCCCGAATGGGGTAAGGGTTCAAATCCGAACCGGGGAGTTTGTATCCTTCCATGAAAATTTGACAATAATGTCAATGTTCCTCCATTGTCCAGATTTATAGAGAAGTTTCCGGCTTTGTGGATGGGTAGGTGAGTACTAGTTATAGACAAGGATCCAGAAAAGCTAGGTTAGGTGCACTGGACCTAAATTGTGTTGACATGGCGTTAAATCCAATAAAAAATGAATAGATGAACACATAAAGTAAATAAGCACAGCGTAAAACAATATTAAAACATACCATTATTTGATCTAGGTCTGAACACTTTTCATAGTAATTGTTAAATGTTGAATGAATTTCCTATCATTAAACCAAACGTTTATCATGATTTTCTGGCAACTTATTATATTTTAATTTTAAATTCAATTCTGCTATTCAAATGATTTAAATATTCGGCAGTTTTAAAGTAAGATTTCAAATTGTGTGGAATTTTGATGATAAAGTTTACGATTTGCAAACTTGTTACATTGTTATAATAACGACACATTTAATTCGTCATTCAAAATAGTTAATATTTATTTTAAACACATAGTTTCTGAAATAATTTGATTTCGACTGTATCGACTGTATGAAAAAATCTTTTTAGTATAAATTCATGGGAAGAAATAATTGAATTGCCTCCAGTGTGCATTTCTAAATAATATACTTAGTATCTCAGAATTTGTAAAATTACTACTTCTAGTAATGGCTTACATGTATAACGGAAGAACATGTGCATGAAACACAAACTATCAACACACTGATTAAATAAATGATTTATTCCTTCTATTATATCACCTTTTTTCAGATAAATGTATAGGCTGTTAACTCGCCAATATTTTCAAAATCTTTAGGATACTTCAAATTATGCAGCTGTGAACACAATAGCTGACAAACCATTTTTGTATTATCAAACCCGGGTCGATAGCGCAGTTGGTAGCGCGCCGGGATTTGGATACTCGTGCCCGAAGGGGTGCGGGTTCGAATCCCACCCGGGGAGGTTATACCCTTCCATGAAAATTTGACAATAATGTCGATTTTCCTCCATTAATTAGAAAATATGGAGAAGTTTCCGGCCTTGTGGAAGGGTAGGTAAGTACTGGTTATAGACAATGGTCCAGGAAAGCTAGGTTAGGTGCGCTGGACGCCGTGAAATGACCTAAATTGTGTTGATACGGCGTTAACTCCAATAAATAAATAAATAAATATATGTATTATCACAGCACGTTCATTTATAATGTATTCTTGTTGATGTGTAAATCCGATATATTTTAGTAGTAATTTCATAATAAAATGCACAAGGTCTAATGTTGGCAAATTACACCATTCAATGCTATATACACAATCATCAGATTTTTTCTAGTCATCACTAGGTATTAATACAATGTCTAAATGTGGACAATGAGTTTACTGTTAATTAATGTGGGGAAAAGGAAATAAAAATCTTGATTAGACATACATTTAATATGTATAGAACTCATTGACAAAATATTATTCAACTTGTTTGCAATGTGCAGTATATATACACATAAAATATTAAGTCAGTTTTTATAAACACATATATATTTTATTATTCATATATTGTCGCGTAGAGCTTCATAGCAATTGTTTAAAATATCAAACATCTTGCTTGTGCAACAGACACATAAATGGTGAAACTAATATTATCTATCAAATACAGAAAAGAGATACACATATAAGGAACAACGACTAATATGCTTATGTGTTAGATACCGACACAAACCCAGTTAAGCCGCCCGACTAGCTCACTTGGTAGCACGCAAGTCTACTTATTGAGGGGTCGTGGGTTCGATTTCCGAACGGCGCACACTTTCATGGAGCTTGGTCATGAAATAATTTCTACGGTCATTCTCCCTCCTACCAATGATTTTTAATTATGTAGGGCAGTTGTCAATCACTGACGAAAGTATGCGCTTAGCAGTTGGTAACAGCTAAATCCTGCGATTTAGCCTTTCCAGGAGGAGTGAGTAGGTTGACTGACCGCCGTTATATGACTTATACAATGTGTTACTACGGCGTTAAACCCAACAAAAACAAACAAAGACAAACACATCCAGTGTTATATGCAAAGAGAATCAATTCGTATAACTTTGATTAAGACCAGCCAACAGACATTAGCCACTGTTAAGGATACAACATTAGATTGTTAAAGTGATCAAAGCGTTCATCTAATAATGATTTACTGGTACAATGATTACTTTAGTATAGTACATGATAGCGATTATATCAGTTTGTGTATTAAAAAAGAATATTGGAGATAAACTGAATATTTTCCCTGGGGCTTATTTAACTCATTCACCTATGAACTCGTTCACTTCAAATCTGTATTTACTTACTTGTGTTTTATATCAGTGTGTAAATCAACGATGAACACATGTTATGATTAACTTAACAAGACAAAAGTGATACTATCTCGAAACTTCTCAGTATTTTATAAATCAGTGTTAAGTTAAATAGCTTTGTTTGTCAAACTATACATTAGTTTTTCGATGATTGATCTTATCTATCGGTGTAAATGAGTTTTTAATTCTTACAGGTGTATATCGTGCAGTGTTTCGATATGTTCAGCTTTGATATCGACGATAATCAGTGTTTAAATCACTCAAAAATTGTTTTTTCAGTTCAAATATATCAATATTTAAGGAAATTGATATAGCTGCGACACAATGCTAGTGTCAGTAATGATAAGTAACTCTACAATATTTGTTATTGTATACCATTGTAAATCTGCCTATTCATCAATTCTACCAAATGACAATTCTGTTGAAGAGGCTAACATACATGATTGTGTATTCATTTCAGAAATTTCGGTCATAGTACAGTAAACTAAACTTCAGCGTCCAAAATTGTAACTGCCTCGATGTTTTGATTACTATATCTTGGTGTTTAGGGGTTAATACTTTGGTACTAATCTCCATTGATTGATGCACTGATGCAGGTTGTAAAATAAGATAACAAGAAATCTATTTCTACAGTATGATCTTCTCGCTAATAAAATTTATGGATGCGCCGCAGATACCGAACGCAATTTGTACAATAAATACAAACGATAGTGTACAGCTTACATCAGTAATAGAAATAGACAAGATCAAGCCTAAATGAATGATTTACGTCAATAGTTCATGACTTATCATACTTGTTAACCCAGGATTGTTAATACTCACTAAGCTTGGATGAATATATATCCTCTCATTACGAATACAATGCATTGTAACAACAGACAGTATTGTCAATATAAACGGTAGTCTTTATCATGCAAATGAGGAGATTACTATAAAACTATTGAACAATCCTGTATGCCTTTATCTTCACGCTTGCATTTGTTTGCGAGTTATATATTTATTCTGTTTCGGCTATGTAATAAAGAGAAATTACAGTCGACATCAAACGATTAATACTAAACAATGTGTGAATACTATAGTGTAGTTTTATTATTAAAAAAGTAAGGATGTTAGACATTGTAATAAATTTGTAAATTACAAAGGTTCGAAATCATTCCATCTAGTTATACAGATGATCATTGTTCTTTTTGGTTTTATGGTGCTTTAAGATGTTTAACTATCAATGTTGTTGAAGTGACTTATCTATTTGGTTTTATGAGCTTTACGATGTTTAACTATCAATGTGGTGGAAGTGACTTGTCTATTTGGTTTTATGAGCTTTACGATGTTTAACTATCAATGTGGTAGAAGTGACTTATCTATTTGGTTTTATGAGCTTTACGATGTTTAACTATCAATGTGGTTTATGTGACTTAAAACAGTAGATACAAGAATGAATCGCATACTTCCGCCTTAATCGGAAACCTGCCTTATTATATACATTGACAAAAAGAAAATGGATGAAGAAAGTAGTGTGAGACCTTATTTAATGATGGTAGGTGGTCCTGACTGAGAATGTAACCTACTATCCTGGATTGTCAGTCAGACGATCAACCAACTGAGCTTAGTTCTAGCTTGTCATTAGTAATACAACATTTTTCTAATACATGTACTGTAGTGTAGTCATAAGTTCAGAGACACTGTACAGATAACGTAATGAGAAGTTCGATGGAAAAAAAACTCGAAAATGTAAGACTATGCCAACATACTTAACAGTTCTCATATCCTACTGGGAGACATATGTGCTGCAGAAATACTTGGCATCGAGCAAAAACAGAATGAAAATAACAATAAGTCTGTCAAATTTGACATGTTTTAAATACAGGAGACGTATATTGCTGAAGTAAATCTTAGGTTTCCCATTTACCAACGTATATCAACAATTTTGATGGTTTTATAGTAAATATTTAAAAGCGTATAAAACTTTATTTTCAATTTTTGTGGTTTAACTTGAAGACACGTTTATTCTTCGGTTGAAAGTTAGAACACATGGAAATGGTATGACAGAAATACAAGATTGTTGTTCAGAAATGTTTGATAAAATAATGTTTTCTCACACTGACAGAATTCAATTTACATTACCAGACGTAAAATGATACTTTATAGCTGGCACAATTTCAAATAAATTAAAATACCTTTAACTGCGCATTTTCATGGTCAAACATATTTGCCATTAAAACATTTAAACTATTTCTGTCAGAATCGTATAGTCAAAGTAGTCACAAAGACTTTTTCAGTCCATCCTTTGCACGCATGGATGGACTTTCTCATGGCATAAAGGCCGTAGTTAATAAATTCATCAAATTCAAACGGCATATTTTAATTATTAGATTTATTTTCTTTGAACCATATGGTAATTAGATGACGCGATGTTTGTTTATGTTGCTTATTTCTTTTGTGTTCCATCTTCACACTGAGCCAATATATACGATTTACGTTATGAAGAAACGATCATCAATAACAACGCTTTCTCAGCATGACATATACGCTTCAAAGATAAAAGTATGATTAGCATTCAGTCAACTGTAAACATATCTCGGCACGTCTGAATACCTTACTCAAAGATATAAGTTAAGTACAGTCAGTGATTAGTTTAAAGACATGAACTATAACAGATAGTAATTTAGACTAAGTCCTGGCTTACTTGCTAGATATTATAATTACTTCAGCTAATACTGTAGAAATGATAAATTACTGTTAGTCTTAATTTACGCCTTGTTTACAATTAATGTTAATATAAGACATAAAATGTATACATGAAGCAATATCATTATGTTATTTATGTATATTGTGCTGGAGGCACCTGCGTTCTAATTATTTATATTCGGTAGGAGCTATATTTGAGCTTCGGATTTTTATGCTATACTTGTATTTGACATTTTTTTCTAGCATGTTAAGTATTACAAATAAATACAAATATAAAGGTTAATTAGATACTGAAAATTACAATCTATTTTATACATGTACTTGCTTTAAATGTAATGCAAAATGTCGTCCTGTTTCAGATTGCGGACATGAAATGTTATACACCCTATAACCAATAAGTCAAACTTCTAGAATGAATGCTTTTACTGTAATTGCATAATTTAGGTAGCCATGTGGATCATCTAGTTTGAAAAAGTATTATCAGGTGGATACACCACCGAGAAAGAACTGCATTTATACTTAAAATAAAAAAAATACTGACATTCACGCTGTTACGTAACTTATATAGCATTGTTACAGTCTAAGAACTTCAGCAGTCTACAGAAGTAGTTCCTTAATATATTATTTAACAAATAATACATGGCCATGAGGGCAATATGCAAGTTTACGGACTGGTTGGTCAGACTGAGGAAGGTATATGGCCCGAAGCGCAGCTGAGGGCTATATAGCTACCGAGGTCTGAACAACCAGTCCGTAAACTTGCATATTGCCCGTAAGGCCATGTGTTATTTGTTATATTATACCGAATTTAAATCCTCTCACCACTCATGTTGCTGACATTTTACTAAGAGTATACTTTTGTGTTTTCAAATAATTATTTATTCCTTCAGTATGTCAAACATCTAAAACCTCAGTCTGACTTTCATTTTCATGCAACGTAGCAATTTAACATGCTCTTCTTGTCATATTTCATTTTTGTGAATCGACTTACTGTTTGTGTTGCCGTGTAATTAGCACAACATGAAGGACACGTTAAATAAGACTGGATGACGTCATAAACGGTCAATATAAAAATTATGGACTGGCTAGCCGGTCAATATGCGAATATATTGACCGGGTGACGTCATATTAAATATAGAGTACGTTATGCAAATGAGGTATAATATATAATAATATTATATTAAATGTATGTAGAGATATAAATGTGAAATAAGAATAACAAATATCAGACAATGTCTGATTTTAATAATTATTACTAAATATTACTGTAGTTTGCCACATGTGCTTGTTTAAGTAATTAGGCAAGAACAAAGTACTGGTTAGGTACTCGTCCTATTGAAAACATGGGGAAATCAATTTATTTAACATACTGTACTGAAACATATGTACAACATATTTAAGACAACGGAATACAAGCGCGATATGACCTTTTTGTGTTGGTGCGCCGTAAAACCCAAACAAACAAACGGAATACAACCAGCTGAATAAATTAGTGGGAATAAACTAATGGTTTGAATTGACATTTACATGAATGATCAGTATATTTTTACAACTGGTTATAAAAAGCCGAAAGCACAGAAGCTTTGACATTATACTATCAAATAAGACATGAATTCCTGGTACTCTTTCATTGTCCAAGAAATAATCTATAATATGTCCTTCTCCATTCTATCAGTGTATAATTACCGAGTTCCATTCATTCAGTCACGTCAAGTTAGCATAATCAATATTTCTGTATAAAAACCAAGAAGCACGTTCGCACTGATGATTGATTTAACACGTGCTGTCTTTAGTAATCATGTTTTAATTGGGAGTGATGTTTGTCTGTTAGTTTGTATGTTTAACTGCTGTTTAACGACCCAGACGACTAGGGAGAACAACTCAGCTTAGAGTGGCTTCAGAAATATATGAAGACTAACGATGGCTTGAAAAAAGTCCATCTGAAAACATGTTGTTTTTTTACTTTTTGAACGCGTATAATGTTATCGGTTATTTATCAAACCCTCTCTAAACAAGCGATGTATGTTCCGTAAATAGCACGAACACTAAATCCATACTAGGAAATTAAAGACCTCGCTACATAAAAATCGCAACTAAGTAATTTATTATCCATTACTTTTAGAATTGTACGGTGTTATTATCCATACCTTAAAGAGTTGCTTCGGTCAGTGTTTGTTTGAAGAGTATCATAGTCGAACACATTATTATCATTTATACGTAAATAGTACATGATGATCAGACTTTTATTTACTTTAAATAAATCTCTATAATCGCGAACTTGGAAATTGATAAAGCGGTACCATAATTGATGACTGCAGTCATGGATCTGATCTGTTTATTAGATCCACGTAGTTAACTTACAAGACCATTGCATAATGCGATTGCCGGAAAATATTGCAGAAAACGCAAAAAAACATAATGTTATTCCATGATCATATAAAACTTTCACAACACAAACAACACTCATTGACTCAATTGCGTCTCGTGCGTGCCATTTACAAATGTTATCTCCGATATTGAATCATATCACAAAAAATGGATAGTTCCATTTCCATTTATTAAATGTTGATTTATTTATCCACGAGAAGAGAACAATGCCTGCCATTACATACAATTACTAGATCTCCCGGTGTTACATTAGTGTCCAATTGGCGGACCATCTGTGACTTGATTTTTATCATTAGAAAGTAAGAAGATAGCCTTTTGCCTTTCCACTGATCTCTCTCTATACTAAAACGAAATATCTTTTATCGAGTTTTCTCTACCGTTGTAGCTGAGAGGTATTTCACTACTGCTGTTGTGAGCATTTTCTATCCGGTAGTTCATTGGATAAATCATTATGTTTTACCGCGCCGTGCTCATTCTCTCCCGATGGATTAGATAAATAAAAAAATTAATTTGATTGGATATTCAAATTAAAGTGTTTTCTTATTTTATTACTTTAAGTGATGGATATTGGAATTTTAATAAGAATAAATATATCGGATTAAACGCTTGTTTAAAATAACTGTCAGTGTTTTATATAAGATTTGATCACTGTGTTGATACATATAATAAGAAGGAAATGTGTTTCCTTATTAAGTAATTATTAATATAATAGTAAGAATTGTGTTTTTTTTCTATTGTTTTTTCATCGGTTTTTGTCTGTGATAGATTGGTATTTTTTGCGATACGTATGACGATTTACCATTATAATTCCTTTCTTAATCTTAACCGAACTTTGGAGTTAACGCAGATGCGTGAGTTATACTTAGTAATTATGAAATTGCTTGGAAGTAATTATAACAGAGTGCACGTTTTTTTGAAATTATAATTTGGTTATCACTAAAGTCGGATATTAAAAAACTATTGTGATCATGCACGGGTTATGTAGATGTGTTTGATAGAAAGGAAAAAGGGGAGCTATGTTTCTTTTTGGATTTACATTCGTATTGGGATTTTTTATTTTAGATGTGATTATAAGCATCAGCGGAGGTATGGTTGGAATTTTAAATTACATTTTTGCATTTATCTTTAAGATATAAAACTATAGTATAGTCCTTTTATTCGACTGTCAAAACATGAATAATTTCACGGTGAATGCGTTTGTTAAAATTATTGTCGTAATGCACCCATGAGTTTCCGAAAGTGTGTATCATGATTGATTAACTTCTTATGCCGTATGATATGTTTTAGTCAAGATATTTTAATAAAAATTAGGACGCCAGTACAAAAACAATGCATTCAGCCACTGTGAAATTATTTAAGCTTTGACAGTTGAGAAAAAACGGACAATAACTAGTATTACTTAGTCTACATTTTATGAATGTACTATTGAAGTTTGATTGTGTATTTCCTATTGTTTGTTTTTGTACTTAGTAATCTTTTATTATGGAATATTCGTCCAAGTTTCCCGATGGTTTTACATAAAGTAGTGTTGCCAAGTAGCGATTTTTATTATTCAATAACAACATATTATGCAAACATTATTGCAATCATAACTTTATTTTGAAGACGTTGAGAAAGTTTTTCTTTCATTGATCGTCCACTATGCATTTATATATTCAAGTTATATTATGATAATTTTTTATTCAATTGAACTTAGTTTTGTAATTTTTTATTAACATATTTATAACGATGATTACCATTCATTGAACGATTTTCTGACATGAGGAATAATGCTTACTTGTGATAGACACTGAAGGCGGAAACCACTAAATGAATTTCACGATTGAACGTTGGTTATAACCAACGACTTATTACATATATAAGTAATTATGCAATACCATCGTTCGACTCTTATACACCCACACAACAGTTTTATAACCACCAAAAGACAGTCATCTACTTAGACAATTATAATAGTGACCCATCATTGAACCAGAATCGACAAATCAGCAATACATTGTGTAAATGCAATATTTGTGTTTTGTGTTCATGCAACTTTAAACGTATTTTCCATAAGTTTAAAATATTCCGCATCCAATTAATTTGTATGAACCCGGGTATTTAGATACATGTAATATATATGTTACTGAATTACAACACCCCGGGTATATCAATATGTATGAGGTCTGCTACTGAAATGCGTTCATCAATTAGTTCATGGTCTTAATTGGGGTTTACCAGGCGATACTGATATCGATTTATAGCTGTATAGATACGAAGGGGGATAATTAAAGAAAAATGCAAACCGTATTACTGTTTTACATTTTAGATCCTTTTTTCTTATTTCTTCTTTTTTCTATTAAAAAAACATTTAATTCATGTTTGTGTCTTACCATTCATATTAAATAAACCTACTGATATATTATATTGTAAAGTTTAACGTTAACCAAGATGGCATCCTCATAAAACGGAAAAATGGCAAGATTCTTGAATCAAAATCCATGTATAAAATGACACACTATGAAACACTTTATGTTTTAATCGGTAACTGTATATATTATCGTTTTTTTCCATATTTTGTCACGTTTAAAATTAAAGTGTCTGTCTGTAAAAAATGCGTCCGTGGTTTGAAGAGACAAAACTATAATATAAAGATAATATATTGAACATATATTCAATAAAAACCTGATTAAATAAAACATATATTTTACAACTTTGCCATGGCTCATCATTAAGCTGTATTTAAAAGCTACCAAATTATGATTATTTTTGTTTCTGCCTCTTTCAACGCAGTGTTGGTCGAGATCAGTAATGGTAAGCAATGACCGGGTTATCGTTGTACTTTGTGGATTAAAACTAATCACGGATGTAATCTTAAATTTCAAATACTAACTTTTATCCACTTGAATTACTATGCATTTGCATTTATAATATATACTTAAATATGGATTTTACTATGCTTACTTAACACACACTTTTGTTAATCATCATAGTGTGTTTTTTAATTAGTTATGTCACCGTTTGCTAAGTTTTCAGACGGGAGTTTCATTCGCTTCTTCACTTTTAATAATAAATAAATCACAGATGTCTTGTCGTTCGACTTCACAATTCATAACTATGAAATTAAACCCTATAGTTAGTTAGTGTGATGCATATACAAATTTCACCTATCTTTATTGACCGATAACTGGTGTACAAAACTAGGGATGTGAATATGTTCATGCCTCTATCGAAATGTAAAATTATTAGCCTCCATACGAAAGTATTATCGATATGCTCCATATGTAGCTTGGTGAATAAAATGAGGGTTGCAAACATATCAAAATCAGCGACAGTCAAAAACTATACGTACCTACCACACACCCAAAAAGCGAAGTGAGACATAGTTGTAAAGTGAATATAAAAATCCAGGTTATATAATACATTCATATTAGAAAAAACTTGGTGCTTAATAATTAAAAGTTGTTTCAGCTTACGTACACTGCTTGATTGCATTAACCACCTCTCACATAATCAAACATTAAACTGTTCTTCCAGACCTATTAGTATCTGTTGTAGCATATTAATCATACCGTGTTGATTAAACTTATAAACAAAGCCATTATACTAACACTTCATTCTTTTTGAAAATCAGCCATTTTAATAATTTGTTTATAATATCATGAGAAATTTAATATAAAATTGAAGGGCTTCAAGATTTTCAAAAGAAAAGTATTACGCTAATGTGGGATGTTCCACCTGGTTAAAGTATAAAGAGTGTTAAGTTGCTAAAGAAGTTGAGTAGAGTTAAATTGTCAAGAAAGTACCGATGATGGATAGTTTACGAATTAACTTCCTTGGCTTTATTCAAAATTTATTCGATAAATGTATATACATCTGGCAGGTTTAAGAATATAAAAGGGTAATAAGAACTTGATTCTAATACTTATTCCGCTGTATGAGCACAGTGACCCCTGGAGCGGGGCATATTTTAACACTAGGGGCTTGGTGTTGAACTTGAACAAACTTTGTAGAGGAACGTAGTGTGGTGAGGAATGTCAAATATGAAGGCTCTCAAACGATATAGATATATTATATTTCCTTTTATAACTCTTCTAAAATTTGTGATCGCTGAAGCGGGGCCAATTTTAACCCTATGGTTATAATTTGAACAGGCGTTTTAGCGGACAAATTAAAGTGATATAAACGCTCTCTATGTCTTATAGTTTTGGAGAAGATAACTTTCAGCGTTCCCTTATATCTGAATGTATTGCTTCCTAAACTATTCTATATTTAGCTATATTATAATTTCTATAATATGCTATGTAGTACCATGCCATGCAATGCTATGCTATGTTATGGTTTTCTTGTTCTGCTATGTTTTGCTATGTGTATGCGTTGTGATGCTCTGCGTTTCTCTGCTATACGGTGCAATGTTCTGCAGCGTTATATTATGCCGCGTAATGTTTTCTATGCTCAGCTTTGCTATGTTATGTGTTTTATTTTATGCTACAAATTATTATTCTATGTTATTCTGTTTATGCATTGCTTTGCTCTGCTTCGATATGCTATGTTACAATTATGCCACTACATGCTATACTATGCTAGGTTTTTCTTCAATATGTTAGGCTATGGTGTGCTATGATATGCTATGCAATGCTGCACAGTGCTATGATATGCTCTGTAATGTTGCACTGCGCTATGCTGTGCTATGATATGCTCTGTTTTGCTGCACTATGCGATGCTGTTCTTTATTGTGCTATTCTATTCTTCGCTACATCAATGTGTGTAGGTAGTAGAGTTACTTTTTTTGTAGAGAAAATTTGGTAGCTAGAAATATAAGAATATACCAATCAATAACTATAATTATTTTAGAGAATGAACTCATCTTCAACACTCAAACTGTTGCAAAATGGTGTTACATTTCAACCATTACGATGATGTATAATAACTTCTCCCGATATTGTAATGTCATCCGGTAAAATAATGTCTCCCTCTCCTCTTACCATCCAGAGACAATACATTTATTTTCCACACGACTATTGTGTACGTAATATGAATTCCAAGGTTTTATAATAAGAGATGACAAGCTCCACACCATTAGGAGAAGTGAAATGTTATAATCCATTTATTAAGTCACACAATCCATCGAGAGTATTTTCATTGAAAGTACAGTAGAACCTCGTTATGAAGGGAACTGTTTGGTCTATATTTAAAATACAGTGGCGATGTTAAATATGTCTATTAGTTCTATGGTAATGCATTCGGTAATGCATTATGGTAATGCAATAGGGGGGAGGGGGGTTAATGTTAAACTGATGTTAAATTTGTCTATTAGATCCATGTTAACGGTTTCAATAGGGGGGAGGGAGTACGGTTAGACTGGCAACGGTTATAAGGGGCGTTCAAAATACTTTCTGCACTTTTACGTTGCAGCAACTTGTGTGCACGTATACATGTTTTGTTTGTGTTTCAAATGTACCATTACTTTGCAAATGGGTTCGCCATGTTTATACATATATTCATTGAACTACTAATAAAAGCAGCTATTGAAGATATGTAAAAGTAGATAATTGTATGAATTGATGGATGTCACTTATTTTTTGCGTAAAGAGAAAAATCGGCGAATAACAAATGTGTGCTTACCCTATAAGTTATTATATTGTACATTTGGTCACATGACTATAGGCCCTGGAGATCATGCGTAATACATATATCAACTGAGAATTTGGCAATGGTTGCCTTAGGTCATAAAATTCTGAAATATTTGACAAAAATATCGATTTGGAACAAAACACACCATATAAATTACTTACAGACACTTTGAATGTCTCCATACTTCGTATTAGGTTATAATCTTCTCTACAAATTGATGTGTTTCTCTAACACCTATATGACAGTTGTCTGGTCCAAGGGAAGTTCCGGTCTGATTATTTGTTGAAACACAACTTTGTTGGCAGCGTTATGTTGATTTTTAGACCTAAATTTTTCAACAACTACTAAGCACTTACTTAAAGTATGTGGCTGACATTTATTCAATTATATAATTTATACCGTATAAAGTAGTTAATGGTCAGGGCATAATGTTCAAAGGTAAATTTTGTTGGTCCTTCCCTAATATCAAATTAACGGTCATTGGTTCGACAACCAAGCGCGGTACCGAATCAACTAACTGGACAGGCTATGAATGTTAAGGCAAGCACATGACACAATAGCTTATGAACACGAGAAAGATAAAACGGATGTGTGTCACCTTATTAAACATTGTTTAAAGCTGCATTATACACACATTAATTCAAAGTGAATATTTTTATACGAACGGTTTACTGTCTTTAATTTAGTAAAGTCTCGCATTGATTAAGCCAACATTACAAAACGTAAACCAAATTGAATATATGAAGCTGCCTTTAAAAACTACAACATTCCGTAAAAGTTAAGTCAATATGGTTCGTTTAGTATAAGATTTGTATTTGTATTGCATGTATTACTGAAACATTTACATTTACTGAAACGTTTAAATCAATTTACCAATAATTAATTGATTAAATACATGTTTATAACAATAACAGTATGACACTTTAAACATGCAATACAGTGACATTTTAGACTGTTATATATGAGTATAATCTAACAACATATACTTGCAGTCGCTAACGTAAGCGCAGATAGTGATTAAAAGCCGGTTTCAAAAGTAAACTTCACGAAGCTAAGTTTGCGCGCACTAAATGGAGTAAATACGGCGTAATCAAAGTTATGAAAACTAAGCAATACAGTGTAATGTTTGTTAGAATATGTTTATTTTGTAAACTTGTAAACTTGTATGTTTATTACAGTATAATACAGTCGTATTATAGTCTAATATACAGTAATATATTGATATATCCAAAGCTCCCGTAGATTAGTTTTTGTCTCGGAAATAATGCAATAAAATTCTGTAACCATTTTTTTCTTGTTTAATTTTTAGCATACGATGAACCTTAAACTACACCATATGACAAGAAAGAAAAATATATATTTGTAAATATGCTAAATAAGACTTTATTAACTGAAGGGGTTTATTAACAACGGTTAAATTACAATAAACATATCTTAATGATACGCACCGACATATGCCGTTTGTCTGTTTTAAACGCAAGAGGTATAATGTAGCCACTGGCACCAGAATCCATAGTTCCCTGTACATACACACATGTGCACTACCTTGTGAATATTATAATAAAGCATAGTTATGTATACGGGAGCGATTTTTAATTGCGTTTGTTATCAAAATGTTTTATGTGCGCGTATTTAAAGAATATGAGGACTCTGGTGCCAGTGAATGTAGCGAGAGACTCCTTATCACCCGGGATATGAGATAATTCTAATGTATTCTATTATAAAACATGCAGGAAATAGCATTCCTTTTATTTCTATCAAATAACATTGATAACTAAATTTGTTTTACCAATCTGATATCTTATAAATTAAATGATATATTAATGTAACACAGCTAAGCTTCATTGGAGCTATAAGATATTAATCAGAAAATGTAGATTTTCTAATATTTATACATTGAATTAATTCTAATCATGTTATGTAAAAGATAAAATAATTGTTGCCAGATTCTATAGTTAAAGGATATATATCATTACGTATTCTTATAAGCGTTCATGTGTTTATGATTAATTTAGTAAGCCTATTTTTAAGCCCACACGGCTAGCTATGTTGGTGGCACACGATTCTCCTGATTGGGGGGGTCGTGAATTCGATGCCCAGGGGGGGCGTACTTATGCGGAGTTTGATTTTGGGTTCATTCCTACAGCCATTCTTTCTCCTACTACTCATACATTATTATTTAATGAAGTTGTCAGTCACTGACAAAAGTATTCAGCAGGTTTCTTGTCTACCACTAAATCCAAAGATTTTAGCCTTTCCAAGAACGACAACGGCTGTTTACGTGTAGACATTTTAATCCAAGTGTCTAGTCCTGTAGAACTGTAGTATTTTATACATGTAACAGTTTAATGCTTTATATAATGCGTTTTCTGTTGCTCTGTGCTCTTTTTTGTATTTTAAGGGCGCAAAAATGTCCATAACGGTTTTTCTTCCATGATAAATGAATTCATGATTTTTTGATAAAATATCATTAGAGATTCCGAAACTAAAGATTTACAAAATCAAAATCAAATAAACGCTTGATGTGTATTCGTTTTGAATAATTTGTACGATTGTTCTCAGTCTGTGTGTGATTTTGGCAAAATTCTATATGTATTTACTGGTACCTGAAAGAAGTGTAAACTCTACTGAAATTTTGTCCCATGTAATGTTCAGCAGCTTTATCGAAGTTAACCCCAACAGGTTTAAAAGAATGCAGACGCGAATATGTGCACGCATTTTAATGGAGCGACATGTTAGTGCACCAACTGTTTACAGGGTCTAACTTCCAGTATGCAATGATTATTATTTCCTATACATTCACCCCATTTTTCATACGTGCATGTAAAAAATTAGTTTAATAATGATACATTCTTTATGACTTACTAACAAATAAGGTTACCATCACCTATGTGAATATAGAAAAGTCTTTAACTTCTTGAAATAAGGTTGTCAATGGATTTCCCAAAATTGTTAATGTGAAATAATGTTGTCGGATATACTCCAAGGAGGTTTGGTTAAAATATCGTGTTAAGAATACTTGGTAAATCTCTTGAGAATATCAATTCTATTTACATAAACATAGTTGGTGTATTCAATATCACATCTAAGTTTTCTGTATATAATAGCAATAACTGTTCACGTGCAGACATTTTAATTCAACTGTCTAGTTCTAAAAATAATATGTCTTTTTTACATGTCACAATATCATGCCATAAAAATGCGTTTTCTCTCTTTTTGTTCTCTTTTGTTCTATTCTTAGCTAAAACATCATTTTTCTCCCATGATAAATGACTTTAGAAGATTTTTAATGAAACGTCATTAGAGATTCCAAAACCGAAGATTTGCTAATGCAAAATCAAATAAACGCTTGCTGTGTATTCGTTTTGAGATTTTTGTACGATTTCTCTCTGTTTCTATAAGATTTCGTAGTTGACAACGGCAAAATTGAAATTTAATGCACCGGTACTTGTGTAAAAATATTTTGCTTTTTAAACGTTGTCATATGTAATGTTTAGCAGTTTTGTAAAACATAACTCAAATTCGTTTCAAAGAATGCTTACAAGTATTTTTATTAGAGCAATGCTATATGTCGCGTGGACTGACTACCGGTCTGACACAAAACATAAAATTATATTTTTATGTACAAACATTCGCCTCTCTTTTCATTTTTGTCATATAAAAACAGTTTAATAATGAGTTATGACCAACTTAGGAATAAGGTTATCAATACACATGAGTATATTTCAATTTTCGTAGAAATGTCCCTTATATCGTTTGAAATAAAGTTGTCAACGGATTTCCAAAAAGTGTAAATGTGAAATACTGTTGTCGGAGGTATTCCCAGAAGGTTTTGTTGAAATATCGTGTTAAGAATACTTGGTAAATCTCTTGAGAATATCAATTCTATTTACATAAACATAGTTGGAGTATTCAATATCACATCGTAGGTTTCTGTATATGATAACAATGGCACTTTACGTGTAGACATTTTAATTCACCTGTCTAGTCTTGTAGAATAATACGTCTTTTTTTAAATTTTACAATATAATGCTCTAAAACTGCCTTTTCTCCTTTTTATGTTCATATTTGTTCTATTTTTAGCGCAAAATTACCATTTCTCTTCCATAGTATTTTTTTCCAGAAAATTGTTAATATAATTTCACTTGAGATTTTGATACAGAAGATTTGCAAGTAAATTTGCATTGTAAATTCGACAATGTAGTTAAGTTTCTATTTTTTGACGTTATAGGCCCTTGTGGAAGCGTATGTGTGAGTACCAGTGGCTATAAAGCGTCAAGAAAATGTGGTCAGGTGATCAAACGGTGATTTAGAGGATATTCGCCAATTGCGGTGTAAGATCGATTTATATTTCACCGAGTGAGCTTAGAAAACACTTTCTAAGCTCACAAGGTGAAATATAAATCGATCTTACACCGAAATCGGCGAATTTTCTGTTTCTGTCATGCTTAGTTTGGTGTTTAATTTGATGTAATTTACACAAATTATAACGTGACGTCATTTCTACTCCAAGTTGATGTCATTTGTCTCCTAATATGACGTCATGAACGATGAAAATATACGGTTATATTTTCACTACGATGAATATATAAAATTTATATTTTCACCGTTTATTTTCATCGAATAACGCGACGTTTCACCGTTAAGCATGGAAGAAAATATACCAAACCTACAAATTCACGATTTTAAACGGCAATACACCATACTCTAGCTAGATTCAATTATTCCATGCCGTGTACTTTAAATGGATGTGCCAAAAGTTAATTTCCTATTACAAATACAATGAAATCCGAATTGATAATGGAATCTGAATTACCTAAGCTTTCAATATAAATTCAAAGCATCAGATCTTCATAACTGAACAAATAAACAGTTGGTTATTTTACTCCCTACTTTTATCCAAACATCTTAGAAATATTCTGTGGTAGAGAACCATCACTGTTTTATCGATCTAATGTAAAGTTGGTATAATTATATACCTATCTGTGCACGTAATTTGAAAGCTGGTACTAACATTCCCCTAGAATTTTCCGCCTAATGAAAATAGATCCGTGAACATTTGGCAGAATTGTAAAAGAAGCAATGGGCTTTTGTCTATCCTTGTTTTTAAACAAAAATCATTATGAAATGGAAACAAATGAATACACAGACTGTTAAATTATGTTTTTGGTACAGAATAATGCAAGTTGTAAAAATAGAAACCGTTTTGTATGATCTAACTGATCTGGTTATTTTACAGAAAAGTACACTAAATAATAATACAGCTGGTAGGCTCCATTTTACGAATGATGCTCACAAACGAAAGTTATGTGATCTGTAAAATATTTCTCACACAGTAAGTTTACTACTTATAATTTCTTCAAAATTGATGTATTTTGATTATAACTGACCCAAACCGCACCGAATTTAAACTGTATAAAACTTAATTGTCATTTCTTCTAATGGCCTCAACATGAAGCAATATGGTAAGAAATTGTATCTACAAATAGTTTGCTTATAATGCTTCCCATCGTTCAAGTATTGGCATCAGATCATACATATGAAAACTAGTAATTACAAGTATTGCCAACTGTTTATGATCAAATCACCTCGTATTTGTATACATGTAGTTCTTTTTTCATCAGTTCTCATCTTCTAGAAAAGTGGCGTTATACTAGTACACTACTTAATTTGTTTGTCTTAAATACACAGAAATTACGTTTAGAAAACGTTCAGTCGCGCTTGATCTTAAATCAAGTTATCACATACGCATAAAGTATCATCAGAAACTACAAATACCTAAAATGCACAAATATGTTTCTTAGCCAGAAAAGTGAAATTAAACAAAATAGAATCTTAAACATTGACACAAACTTACATAGAATTGCGTATACATTATATTGTTTAGATGTTCAAAATGATATTGAGAAAATTCTACAAAGCAATTACTGATAACGATTCTATGAGCATTTATATATTAATCAAATTCTTAAGATATACTCCGTGATTGATGATAAAAAGAATTATGTGATTATTTAAAGATATCTTAAACAATACGTCACGGATTTAGAATTTCTTGTTCAAAAGACGTCACGTTTTTTGTTTTCATGGAAAAAGGTCCTAAGTTGAGGATTTCATGAGAAAAACGTGTAAGTAATTATTTTTGTGGCTTCAAATTTTTCTTAAAAAAGATTAAGATTTATGCATACACAATATAGATTAAACCTTTAAAATGTTCGCCTATTTCTTCTATGAAGGCTTGCTCGTGTTCATGAATCAATATATAGGCGTAGTTAATATTAATTACAGGAACTAATTAAAGAGTATGATGTATTGGGATGCAGGTTTCCCTATCTTAAGTTGATTATAGTGTACTGAATGAAAATGAAGACTAATTAAATGGTAATTAAATTATAATAAATTGAATTAAAAAGTTAATTAAAATTGCTTACCGTTAACTTTTAATAATCTCCAATACGTTAGAATATTCATTTTTTGCTTACAGCTGCTGGATAGTGAATCATTGTCAAATTGCTTTTCATTAAGAAAACGATAATGATGTTAGTGGGTAAATTAAAACGTTGCACAGTTTGATAACCTCACATAATCATCAACGGTATAATACCGTCAGTTCATTGCCTGATAAATCAACATTTTAGTAATGTTTTGATTGATGCACTTTCTTACCTAACCAGGCAGAACTATACATATATATTTAAATCGCATGTGTTTCGACATATCTTTGGTTTACTCTCCAGAAATTAAGACTAGGGCGTGTAAATCTTAAACTTAACAAAAGTGTAGAGTTAATGCATCTTATGGTCTAGGATTCATTCAAGCGTTTGTATATACCTCAAGTTACAGTATTTCTATCTTGTCATCAGGGTTCAAGCATCAATCAGTCAATCAATCTTCCTGATATTTATTTATACTGCGTGCTTGTATTTGGATGTCGAGAAATGCCACCACTGAAATGTACCACGAAAACTCGTATCCATTTATATTCTATGGAGTGTTTAAATCTCTTGAACAGTTCCTACAGAAACAAGTACTGCCGCATGTAGGATTCTAAACCTCTAGAAACCGATGTGTTTGTATTACCACTGTGCCACTTTTTTCAGTATGAGAGCACACGTCATTATATATATGTAAGTCGCATGCGGCAATATCACAAGACCTGCACTGTCAGTTTCAAGACGAAAAGCCCCTTAGGTCTTTGTTATCTAATTGTGATGGCCCTTTTATAACAAAAAGGTTAAAAAACATCACCGTTGTTACTTTTTAGGCTGTGTGGTAGGTCTGGATTTGTGATCTATTACTGTTCGTTATGTTTGCTTATACCTTTTTATATCAATAATAACCTCTCACATTATGCATATTGTATTTATCTGTACTCATTCTCATTGAATTCCTCTCTGTTCATTGTGTTTGTGCTATAGTATATAAAGTCAAACAACACCTTTTAAGAAGCTAAGATATAAGTAATCAAAACTAAAAGGAAGCTAAAAGGAACGTATTGACAAAGGCTTAAGTGGGTCGTACTGACTTAAAAGCAAATACTTAACATTAAATAACAGAACCGCCTTGTTAACGTCACTCGAGTAAATGTTCAGGAGATGTTAACTCTCCACTTTGAACCTACTCCATTTAATTTGTCTTGCACTCAGGAAGGCGTGTATAACTAATGGTTTCTGTCAGAACAACACTATTTCAGCATTTCTACAAACTCTAACAACGCGTTCACATGTTGTTTTTGATCAGTTCTCTTCCCCATATATCTGTCTGTACGCCGTTGTGGATTATCTTTAAAACATATACGTTTTCTTTTTTCAATTTATCGACATCCTTAGTAAGGAAAGTTAATATTAAGGCCAGACATGTAATTTCTCATTTGAGATAAATATTATGTGCAAACAACATACAGGAGATTGGGAAAGAAGAGAAATGTTGCTTTAGTCGTTAGATAAGCTAACTGGATGATCTATAAACATTGGCACATCGTCTTCTCGTCTTTTAGCAAGATATATTATACGGACATGGTTTGGGCGATGTCTATGGTTATTGGCTGATGTAAAATATTCAATTTAGAGTGTGTTCTTCCTTTTTGATACAATACTAACTGATCATTATACAAATGGTCATGATGTCTCGAACTATGGCAATGGTACTATAGACGCGCATTAACTCATGTTAATTTTAGCAGATTGACTTAGTATTTGTAAACGTCAAATATACTGATATGACTTCCTAAAACTAAGATGAAAACTGTTGAAAAATCTCATTGTGTGCAGAATGAAAACCTTAAGACACTCGTAAAACTAATTAAAGTTGTATTGCTGGTCATATTATAATAACAATGAAGAAACTGCATTGAATTATTAAAGAGCTTTTTTGTATATTCGACAAACGAGACCAGTGGCGCTTTTCACAAAATTTCTTACGATAACAATCATTTGTATGTTAAAAGAAACTTTTATATTATGTTTTTTTGGCCAATCCATTCGAAATATTATGGAATGGTGTAAAATATTTTATACATTTTGAATATCGTATCAAAGTTGTGTTTATCATCCTTCTGACTTTGAACTGTGAAATTAATGAAATTGACTTACGATAACGTTTTTCGTAAGAATTTTGTTTTGAAAAAGCGGCGCAGAACAGTATATATGTACATGTACGTTTATACTAAGAAAATGTTCAAAGTACATTAAGAACGATCATAAATTTGACATGTCCAACTTTTTGTGTGAGCGTTTCTGTGTAGTCTGACCCTCTCAACTATCTGTACAGAACGAACCATTAAGACTAAGAGATAACATACAAGATAGCTTTGGTACATTAGTATCGCTTTGTGATTCATTTAGTATGTTTACTTGAGTGTATCTAGATAGCCATGAAGCGGAAAGTAATTTATTGTAGAAGATAAATGTATGTGCTGCGGAATATGTTCAGGTCACTGTTTTAAGTATTTTACACCGTTTATAAATTCCTTATTAATTAGTTGCAGCGATCGGCTTACTATGTTTAATGACATTATGCTGTATAATTTAACAATATAAAGAAAAATATTACAGTATGATGTTAAATGATTATGGACTTGCATCTTTTTATTTGATTTGGCTGAATAGAAGGTCTGCGTTTTTTTAACTGTTGCAGTTTCATAGCAATCATTTTATCGCCCATTGTTACCGCTTAAAGGGTCATAGCAATGCGTACGACATCCCTACTAAGCACCTGAATGACAAATGCAACCGCTTTCGACCCTAATGTCACTATCACATCTCGATAACCATCTTGCGACATTTAACATTAAATTTGCGACGTTTAGCAGCGTTCGGACATTTACCGGCCTTATACTTAAATTTAAATAATTGTTTTACAACTGTGAATAATCAAACAACTATATGGCATCATAAGCGCTCTGCATTAATTGCACAACATATCATTGTTGAATAGGAGACAATGTTGATATGTTGTCATGAAACATTTCCGCATCATTCTTGTTAATTGATCATAATCATATAATATTCAATAATACATCAAAACTTTCACTCATCTAAATAATATAGCACAATTCTGATCCTTGTCAATGGCTATTAATCATTAAAATTAATGCGCATGCTCCAAGCAGCGCGTGGAAGTTACAAATTAAGATCGATTAGGTGCGCATGTGCAGATTAGACATGTTGGACGTTGTAATCTATTGTGATGATTTCACCAATCGATCTTTTTGATAATTAGCATATTTGTCGATTTATCTCAAATGATTTCATGAAATTTATTGCATGCCTTTTTTACTTAATCGCATGAAAACCGTAAATAACCGTCTGGTTTATTTCAGAATAAAACTGTTTACGAACGCAATATGAGATAAATTGCTTTACCAATATCTTTAGTGCACGTTGGCAGTTTACAAGAAAACTCTTTTGTGAAATTGTTTATATGCATGCAGCACTGTGCAGTATTCCATACTTCAAGATGGTTTAATAATTTGATCGTTATACATGTTGTATTTAACAAGGATGCATGTTCAATTACACATGCTCAATAAACAATCATGTCTATAATTAGATTAATGCATATTTTGTACATTTATATAGATCATCGAACGTCCACTTTAATTCCAATTCATACATCATATACGAGTATGTATTTCACAAAATATTTCTGGCAAGAACTTGCAGATAGCGCAATCATTTTACGATTTATTTAGTGCCTATAAATTATTTTAAAGCACAAACTGACAGTTTATAGTTTATTAACTGTGGTAGGTTTTAAGGTTTAATGATATTGTGCTTATCTGTATTTACTAACAGTATTATCTATATGTTCATAATTCAAGTTTTATCGGTATTGCTGTTAAACTTATATTCATGATAGACGATAAAGGTAATTTATTTGAAAGAATAATAATGAACACAATGACTCAAATGAAATAGAATTTATTTCTAAACATTCATAACACACGAAGTAAACAATAGATATTGCAAAAAATAATAATTTTATCACATGGTAAGGAACCAAAACCCCCAAAATCTAATAACAAAGAAACATGTAGGTTGTATGTTGACTGATGTGACAAGGAAAAAAACCGAAGTATTTGGGAAGGAGGTTATCACGATAATAAGAAAAAAGAAACTACATGTAATAATGTTAAAGAATAATGTGTTGCCTATTGTGGAATATTTTTGCCATCAGAAAACAACATAATTAACATGTACAATGCCATCGTAAAGTTGATGACCAATTTCCAGCTTAACAATCGTCGCATTTTGAAAGTTATTCACCAAATTCATTTAATTTGCCATGTTTCTATTTAAACGGTAGGTCAATGGTGCGAATGACTAAATGGACCCTGATACTAGTCATTTTCACTTTCAACTTTCCGATTCTACATCAAAGATTTATTCTGAGATTGGGTTAGCGACTTGACAAGCATGTGCACATGATTTCAATGACTCTTAATGGTATTTAAATTACAATCTTGGTATCTGTCTAATGTTAACTTTACATCAGTAAACTAGTTATACAAGTTGACCTAAATAAGAAATTTCTATCATCGTGAAGTGGAAATAGTATTCCCAAAGTCGTATTTACAACATAACTAACAATTAATTTTAATTAATATAATGCCATTAAAATAACACTAATTACTAACATTTGACGAACGCTTTTCTAAACTGATGTTTAATTTGAGATTTTTGACGCATACAACTCCCATACGGATAGTTTTGACGTGACTTTCGACAATTTAGAATTGAATTAAAACATTAAATTCGTTTTACAACCCTTCGTTGGATGAACTCATAAAATTTTCTAGGAAAATTTGTCGTCGTTGTAAATTGAGCCATTAAATGATAATTGAATTGGTGTTTTATGGAGCAGAGTAAAGAAATGGTCTTGCCTTGTGGAACTAACATTAATTTAGAAATAACTTTAGTGTATCGAAGTTTTAAATTTATGACGTGCCCCAGTGTAAAAGTGTAATTTAAAATCAATGGCACAGTTTCAACGTATAGAGCATCTTCTGGTGATATGTTAATTGTGGTAAACCGGTTGTACAAATTGTGTGATTATTAGAATAATAGAATTAGAATCTTTTCATTTCATGTTAGCCTAAATCAAGACACTCATAATTTTACACAGAACGTGCGTTCAGTATCAATAACTGAAACATTTTAAACTTGCAGCATATGTATGTCATTGTTTACGTAAGTGAAATATTTCAATTGAGTATGTTTTTCATCCTATGACATGCACCAACTGTGCTAAATCACAGAGGCACATTTTTACAAAAAATGATACATGAGCATTTAGAGAGTTAACCAAATGACGTTTTATACATGTTTGATATATCTGGTATAAAATGTCAGTTATAGCGTTATATTAATTTGAAAACACATTGATATATTTATTTTTATATCCAATTTTACAACATGGCACACATAATAAAACATACAAACAAGTTAAAATCATGAACCACATATATGAATTACTAAATAGCCATATCAAACAACATTATAGATCAAGGCTGACACAAACAAGAGTAAAAACATAAACCCTTATTCATTGTGATATGATATTCAACTCGATATTGTGTTACAAAATGAGCAAACTGTTAAATTATATAGAATCGTTATATTGAATATTACAATACATCATATTACAATGTGTTAGAATATTAATTATTAATTACAATCGCACTGAGTTAATAAAATGACTCACACCGTAATAAGTCGTATTACAATATGTTAGGATATTAATTATTAATTACAATCGCACTGAGTTAATAAAATGACTCACACCCTATCACTGACTCATTATTTAACCTATCCAATTACATGAATTTGAAACAAATTTTCAATACTCTAAGGACTACGTATTTGAACCATTACCAATGTAACAGCTTACACGATCATTTGAATATCATTGAATATGAAATCAGACATTAAAGATTAAATATTCCGTTCAATTCACTGCTTTGTCTCGTACTAATAGAATGCAAATTTCTACGGTCCAATTTTGTAAATTCTATGAATTTTATAAATTAAAATAAATAAATATTAATAACTTTTAATAGGAAATTTAGGGAATGACAAGCATAGTGTCCTTATATTTCTGGTATATTCTTGTATTTTCTTGCGATAATTGCCTTTATTAAAAGTTATTACATTTAAGAATGCATGAAGACAAACAGCACACTTGTTAAAACAAACTTTTTTTCATTCCTTAATTTCTATATTTATGTTGGCATATACAATATGAGTTTCAAAGAATACGTTTTAAGAAAAAGAGTATGCTCGAATAATACAATATGAGCAAGTCTGACTTCTGATTACTCTGAATCACTCGTAAAAATATCTTGCTTTGTGGGTCCTAACATTAAATAAATGTTTCTTATATCTCTAGTACCGTGTAATTCTTGTAGACAAATGTCAAGTCTGAATCTATTTCTAGGAGAAATTCTGTTTGGTATTCATATAAATCATTGCGAGTTACTGAAACCGTTTATTAGACAGTACAGTGATTTCTTAGTTGTGTAAAAATCGTCTTCTACAAGATTTATATTTCAACACTTTTAAGTGAAACTTAGAATTGATTTTGTCTTACATAACAATAATACCAAATATAGGGAAATAGTAGTATCACTCTTAAATGTACTTTCTTTCTTATTTTTGTCTTTATTTAAATTGATCGCTTGGTTTGAGTGAACGATATGCTGCGTAGACTTTGAAATCATTTTATTGCTTTGTGGATTTCCGTTTCCATGTGACTTCTCTGGATAAACCAAGAAGTCACCTATTGGTTTACTTTAATCTCACTTTAATAAATGTATATTTGTTTGATAGTAAGATATATTAGGTAATGAACTGACTTAAATGAATAAACAGTTTTACATTAATTACTGCTCTTAAACTTTGTGGATTTTTAACTTAAAATAATTATATCTTGGTTTTGATGTGTGTGGTTTTTTTATTATTAAAAACCAATTTATTTCGTAAGGTTGTTAAACATGCATGAGTAGGTTGTAAATGTAATTGAATACATCTATTTAAAAGATACCATTTTAAAAGGGTAATTTTTTTTGGAATTTCAGTATGTATGATGGTGAGAAATCTAGGAGTTTTATAAGCCCATTTGCTGTTATTCATAGAATTGTACAAGTTATACTTGTTATATTATTGGTGTCTTATACGAGTGTGACAGCAAAATAAAATGGCTTCCAATGGTATAGCAACAGAACTACTAATTTCTCGTGTTTATTGTAGATATACATGTATAGGTATATAGCGTCCCGCCATAGCAGCGTATAGTAATGAACAATTTGTCTAAAAACGACCATGATATATTACAGAGAATGAAGCGATGACAAACACTCATGAATGTAATTAAAAGGAATCAATGTTCATTTAAATCGAGAGACAGCGGTATCATCTGTCGAATTGATTATACGTAGATGTAGAGAATTTACAATTTTTACTAAGCAAGGAAACAATTGTCAATGGTATTGTTTTGTTCCCTCTGGGCTTTAAGTTTTACGTGAAGAAAATGAGTGTGAATAACCCTCAGCGATTCTCTGAAATATAGTTGAGTACTTTCCTCATGGGAGGTATATTATTCTAGAACTGTTTTATTGGATTTAACTCTACTAAATGTAAAATAGACGTAAAATGTAAGCGTTAAACAGACGAGGACGATTTTGGTATCAATTGTCCATTTCCAAAATAAAACGTTAATTTCAGAGTTAAAGAAACTGAACAACTTTATCCAATCAATAATTAGTTTGAATTGTTTGAATCTTTAATATTATATTGTACAATTGTTAAATAATAAGCTTTTTATTAACACTATCATATTTGGTAATTCATGAAGACGGCTCACGTAACAAACTTTCTAGACACTTATCTTATTTGGAGGTATTATTCTCTATACCAGGACTTCATCTTCTACATTGTTTGGTTAAAACTAACGCTTTAAGTATTGGCAACCAAATTCTTACTTTGATTTCGATCTACTTTCGCTTTGAAATGCAAAAAGTAACATAAACATAAGGACACAATATAGGGTATTTCTTACTTTTCCAATAGGTTTGTTTGGAATAATATCTTTACAAAATACGATTCTATATTCTTTGTAGAACATGGACAGTGTTATGTTTAATATGAAGGCTTTTAATGAAGACTCATAACAGTGAACTTTTACAAAAAATGTTATAGATGGAGTGAATGAATATCATCATCATCTAAAACATTTGATCGTTGTTATTGTACATGTATTTCACATTTGACTAGCGATGTGTAAAATCAATGTATATAAATATATTACTGTATATCTTCACATATTCATACTCTCTTTGAATCTATTACAGTATATAACTCTATACAAACGCATTACTCCAGTGATTAAATCATGGGGTGAATAAAAATATCAAAACCTATATTCTTGCAATGTGCCTAGTAGACAGAAACGAATTGCCAGGACGTTGTCAAAACGCTTTCTGAATATTAAACAACAAAAACTCGTTCTAATAGAATTGTTGAAATGTCTCCCGATGAGTCTCAGGAACATTCCATAAAATATGTACACACTTGCTGTGGTTTTTTTTGGACAAGTTGTATAAGCGAACGCATGTTGTCAATTTTCTTTGAGAATTTTGCCGATATTAATCATATTAATTCATTTCATAAGAATTGTTTAACCAAGTTTTCTATGAATGTATTTCTATCGACAGTCGTGTTAACCTCATTCTAGGGGAACAAATGTGTGGAATAGTCGTGTCTTGCACACTTAATACCGAGCTGTACAAAATACCAATACCTAAAATTTGAAGTTCCATTACATAGCATATATGTTAAATCTTTGATTTTTACGATCGATAAATTTACTACATACTACGAATCAATGATTTTCCTGACTGTCTTTTACAGGCTCGGTCCGATTCAGGCTCTAACAAAAGAGCTAAATGAGTTAATGACAAAAAACTGGGCCAAAAAACTACAGGCTTTATTTCAGTTTTTGTAGCAACCATCTCTAACTTCACGTGCGTAATTCAGTCAACCTGTTTAGCATATTTGGCATCTGGCATGTAATTTTAATAGGTTATAATTCTGTGTGTCAAAGCACAACCCATATTGATAGCACAAGTATTGCCTGGACACACCAAACCAGCAACAAGCTTGTATGATATCATATTTATTCATTATATTGCTCCACACGACACTCGTCAAAATGGGAGCTATAAATCAGGGCTCGAATTTTTGCGAGTTGATTTTATTACAACCCGCAAAAAAGAGAAAAAGTCACGCGTATATTTTTTCTTGCTCAAATTTTTAAAAGCATACATGGATACTAATCATATAGGTGCAAACACCATACATTTAGTACTATTATTAATATTTTCACTGTAGATAGAAAAAGAGCGGTCTTGTGGGATAGACCAAAAATATAGAACATGCTTTAATGTTGAATCTTTAATTAATTCTATTAATCAGACCGTTTCAATGCTGATTTGAGCTTCATTTTAGACAGTAATATTTTTGTGTGTCGATTTCAACTTGCGAAAATTGGCGAGTTAAAATAAAGTTTACTCGCAGTTTTCAAAATCCACTCGCATTTTGCGAGCTTAAATTAGAGCCCTGTATAAATGATATCGAAATATTTATCAATATTGTTCCTGTTACTCCTAACTACATGTAAGCATATGTCTTCGTTCAGTGGGCTCTACATTTAATTGCAACGTATTGTTAATAGATTATAATAAAACCAGAGCAGTGGTTCGAGATTATGTGTAATTGTATGCTTCTCCATTAGATTTCTGTATATCGTAGGTGGAATTGCATGCGAATTTTCGAATTTTGTAGGTAATCACATATAATTTGGTTGCAGCTACTAAATACCAATTTAGTGCATGACGAATGATATTGACTTGAGAGAAAAATACACATTAAGAGACTAAAACAATTCCGCTGTCAAGATTGCTAACTATTTATTCAAAACTATTTCGTGATTCAAGACTCTTAGTTGGAATTTTGTCTCGAAAACTTAACTAGACAGGCGGTCTGACATTTTGCTTCCTTTACAAACTAAAATTTATTAGTTTCAATCTTTTACTTAAATAGAAAACAAATTAAACCTTAAATTTTAATTTGCTGTTACAGTTCAAATTCCTCACGCAGAAAATATTGCCAAAATGTACGGCTATATTTAAAGTAATATCAACAGCGGTAATAAATTACCTATTCTCCCCCGAAACACAATTTCCAGAAACCGATATACCGTTTAAGACATCATTCCCGGAGGCACATTTATGCAACGTCATGGGGTTTATGTACATACGTATAGTTTCATTCTCCAATACTGGAAGTCTTCGTAGAAAGATATACATAACATGAACTATAACATGTTACTATAAACGTTTTAAGGTCAGGCAAGAAGTAAAGAAACGTATAGTTAAATATGGAAATGCAATTACAAATGTAGTTTACAATTTGTAAAATAAACGATTTGCTAGAGATGGTCAAACAAAACAAGACAGTGGACAAATGGCCAATTGTGTGTGTTTGGTATTAACAACATTAAAAGGTTTATATAGTATCAAATACGTAGCTTAAGTAGGATTTTTCTGAACTTGGTATGTTTAAACGTTTGGATAATTTACGTTAATGTGGAGAAAACAATACATTTCATTAAACTATAAAGTTTTCTCAATTGAAAATACATTCTTATGATAATTGACAATGAAATACAATAATTATAATAATTATCTTTCTTTGCAAATGTCGCGATCATTATATTGTGATTTGTAACATTAGGCTACGTGGTTTATCTATACTATGATTATTCGTATAACAAAGACGAAAACAATTACATACTTTGAAAGTGAAATTAAAACAAAGGGTAACATGACTTCATAGTTACACAACACTAATCTGTAAACTGTGATCCACAATGCTATGAATCAATTAAAAAATAGTCTACGCAGCATATTTTTTCTAATACCACATGATCAATTTAAATTGAGACAAAATAACAAGGAAAGTACATTTAAGAGTGATACAATTATTTCCCTATATTTGGTTTTATTGTTATGTACGACAAAATCAATTCTAAGTTTCACTTTAAAGTGTTGAAATATAAATCTTGTAGAAGACGATTTTTACACAACTAAGAAATCACTGTACTGTCTGATAAACGGTTTCAGTAACTCTCAATGATTTATATGAATACCAAACAGGCTATTTTCTCCTAGAAATAGATTCAGACTTGACATTTGTCTACAAGAATTACACGGTACTAGAGATATAAGAAACATTTACTTAACGTATATAGATTATGTAACCGTGGATAAACAAGAGAATAGTGGTCATATGTTATGTCGTGTGTGTTCTAGGGAAATTAGGATTTTGTTTAATTATTATAGAAGGAAACAACATCGCTGGTTTTAATTATATTTTTCACAAATGTAAATGGGCATGTGTACGAGTTTTTGTGCGTTTATTGAACAATTGACTTGTGCTCCTCCTTGTTAGGGAGATGTCGTACTATCTTGTCGGTTTTAGTTAGTCAATCACAATATAGAAACGATTCAAAAGTACAAACTGTATTGTGCTCAATTTTAGGTCCTGTTTTTATACTAATTGACTACTGTTGTTTGTTGTGAAATTGAACATTTACACAAATACAATTAAAACATATTTGGCTATTTACGACATTCCTGGCCATAATCCTGAACAAATAGATGCCTCAGTATTGGTCGAGTTCCCTGGAAAGGCCTATACCTCTAGACAGAGCTTTAACCAGTTATTTAGCACATAGTCTAGCATTGGGCTGATAGTCGCCCTACTTGATATTAAGGTAGGCTGGAAAATTGCATAATGTTTTATGAACTAACAACTGTAATGTAGCTTCATGTTGTCTGGGAATCGTATCCTTGACCCAAGAATTCGTGGTAAGACCCACTACCGACGTATCTATAACGACAGTTTCAATATTTTTAAAGTAAGATGTAAACACGAACTCTCAGACAGGTTATCACCTAATCTAATTTTGCTTTGACTCAATGTATACAATCGAGATCTTTTGGTTAACATTGTTTACTTCAAACACGGTAGAAACCCTCTTTTTGTAGATTATACAATTTCTTGAAAATTTTGACAAATAGCAATTTCCCTTCAGCACTTTAAAGATAATTTGATTAAAATATGTCATGCAAACTGGTAGCTCCAATTCGCTAAAGTTCACTTTCTATCAAAATGACATAACTAGTCCCTATAGGCAATAGACAAACCATAGGTTAATAAAAATGTTTTCCTTATTTCGCGATTTTTCGCTAAAACGTATTCCGGCAAACTCATGTATGAAATCTATGATTTTTTGTTTGCAATTTTTTTCATAATACATGTAATTTAAAATTTTGGTTGCGGTATAATCATAGTTGTACGTTTAAAATGAGACTATGTATAATTCATTACATTTTGACAAAGCTGGTAGAGAGAAAGGCAAAAAAGATATTTCCAAAATTGAACAAAATAATTATAACGTTCTCTACAGGAACTGTTAGATGGGAAACTAGTTTTTTATGAATTATTAAGATCAAAAACATGAACATGATTGATGATGTATTACCAGCTCGATATCTAATTTAAGACATATGCTGGTGCAACCCTTACAAACAAAGAGACAATGGAATAATGTGAATGAGAAACACAATAGGAGATAAGAAAAAGTAAAAAAGGAAATATATTTCATCACACAAGTCTGAAAGACAACAATAGTTGTATTATTTATATGTATATGGCTTATTCTTTAACATGAATAACGTATATTTGAGTTGTAAATCTGAGTGAGAATTTCATGCATTTCATCAAGTTGCATGACATGTAGTTTTCTAGTTGTCCTGTCAAATCTTAATTCTCTAAATTCTTTATGTTTATGATAGTTCCTTATGTATGTGGTATTCAACAAAGCTAGATAACTTCAGTATGTATGGCTTAGTTTGTTTATCTCGTGATTTTGTATACCAACCATCTGAAATCATATTAAGTCATTATTTAGATGATTGTATGTTCAACAACGGATCCAGCAGTTGATATTGCAATATTGAATGTATTTCGAACATCATGTATTAACTGAATTATATCGTAAGATTACTAAAGTAAATTGAAGCAGTTTGCAAACGGATGCTGTTAGTTAAGAACAAGTGCCACGCACGAAGGATGGTTTGGATAACTTTCTCTGTCAGTAATGAATACTGACTATTTAAAGGGGAGTAAACTCAACAAAGTTACTTTGTTGACAACTTCTAAGTGTTCTACAAGTTCTACATGTTGTACAAGAATCTTGTTGGTGCCTTTCATATCTAATGTCAAATGATCTAAATAAAAGACTGAGATTAAACATGAAAATTACTAATTGTAACGTCTTGAGTTGTTCTCCTTATATATTACTCATGGAAATTAAAGCTAAACAATAAAGCTTTGATGTCTTCCACTACGTGGATATATATGACAACAGTATCTATTTAGTTTCCATGAAAGCATCGCCATAATTCCTATTTAAGCAAAGGTTGTCAATTCCAAGAATTTATTTGATATCTCAAGACTATTCCAAAAGGATTTTATTTCATTTGGTGCCGTTTGAACTTTTATTAGGTTTTATCCTTATTGCCTTATGGTATATAAAGCCTATCCTTTATGTAGTTTTACTAAATATGATATTATTATACGATAAAATCACATGACATATTCTATGATGTTTCTGCTTTTGTGGCATTATTGGACTCAAATATCATGGTTCGAATACAACATTTAGATAACGATTTATTTTCTATAGAAGATGTCTTATAAATCTTCGCCATAGAATATTTTCATTCATTAGAGTTGCCAGATATAATTGAAAATCATTAAAGAAAATCTTAAGTTCGACGTTATATAATAATTTCAGAAACTAATGTAAAATGGCATCCTCTAAATTATGAGAATGGTTACAAAATTTAACTTCTGTCAAAAACAAGTGAATGATCTTATGTCTTTATTTGACAGCTATTGCACTGGTATAAAGATACATTATTTATATTCTTGAAGTAAAACGCTCCAATTGTTATTTTAAATAATTACAATTGTTGATTTAGTATTCCCTTGTTCAAACTTTTATCTGAAATACTTTTTTCATACCAATAACGTCTAAAACAGCAACTCTTACCGTCATCAAATGGTCAATCCTCTATCTCCGTTGGTTTCTATTTGAAGGCTAATTGGACATTATTTTACTCCTCATTTTACATTCACAAGGAAGCAAATGGAACATAATAGTTGTTTTGGTGAATCTTTTTTGCTTTGTAGTAGATTCATAGTAACCGTATCGACCAACAGTATGTGTTTGTTTTATTTTTTGTGCAGTCAGTTCTGAACAGGAATGAAAAATTTTACATTTAGAATATGAAAGCTGAACTCCTCTTTTTGTGTATTTTAGTACCGAGTAAATTTGAAGACTACTCTTACCTAGACACAAGAGAGCGACAGGGAAATCTTTGACCATTACATTCTGGTTCAATTGAGTTTTTAAACACAAACTTTCAAATGCGAAACATTCAGTGTATATGTTCTTACTTTGTTATGATGATCTATAATACATGTTTCATGTACGTGAACCCTAACTATCATAATATGCACACTTCGATCAAGGAATATGAATATTTTGAAACTATACAAGTGTTAATGCTTCGAACCTTATACATTTTAATGTAATCCCATGTATGTTTCATGATAAGCTCTTTTAAGCGATTAAATATAATTACCGTTTTAAAAAAATCCACCCTCCCTATCATTCCTGCATTTTTGAAAGTCATTGGCTCTGTTTCTGAACATAAACATAATTGCAGTTAGATCAATTCGGTCATTTTTTCCTCATTTTTGTTTCTTTTATTTGTTTGCACTGATAGATTTAGGTCACGTGGTATATTCGACAACTTGAAACTGTATTAGAAAACTCCGATGATTTATTACATGGTATAATAAAACATATCCAAACTACAAAATTGTTTATACAATATGAATCTGTTTTACATAAACTGACGTCCATTCTTTATTGGCAAAAACTATCGCAACATATATGTCGATTGTATTGAAGAATGCTTATTCCTTTTTGGCTGATGCCTATATATAATGTATATTCATGTGGCAGACAATGTAGATTTTATGGTCCTATTTTATTATCTTCGGACCATTTATTGAGAACTTAACTTGTTTCATCTGAGAGATAACATTGTTATGTGTTGGCAAGAGTTTAACTTATATCAACACTGAAAGTATTCCCATGATCCTTTGTAGTATAGTTTAGGTCTTACAAAGTTTGGTAAAAGAATATTGAATTTATCATTATAAGCTTTACTATCAAACATTGAGACTTGTTACTTTTGATCAGCTTTCTAGATAGTATTTGAATTTCAGTTTTTTGGGAATGATTTTTAAACTTGGACTATTAAATCAATGATGGCTGGTTCAAAACGAGACTTTTTCAATTGTATTGCGTGCTAGTTCAGCCCAATACATTGACAAAAGTTGGTTCTATGTTGTATGGCATTGTATTGATTGCACTGCGCATTTTTAAACCCGTTTACTTTTTTCAGTTACGTTACTGCAAATGCATTTATCATTGAACAGCATTTAAAGTTTTTTTATTGACCATAAGGTGAAGAATGCAATTGCATATAAAGTCGACCATAAAGTCGAGTCAACAAAATCATGTGACTTGATTTAAAATTACAGCACAAATGCAATTAGATCTGAGTGCTTGGTGCAAGTAAAATGTCACTGGCATTCAATATAACCATTTACATGATTGTGCATGTATTAAATCATCAAAAGCAAGTTTTACATTGAGAGATGCACTCTCATCACACACACATAGATAGTGCAAGATACAAGCATAGTGTGGAAACGTTCCAAATGGTGCACACGTTATTAGTTCGTAATGTGCAAAGCGTTTTCCATATTAATTTGTCTCGGGTCATTTTGCACAAACTGTACTTGTACTCAGTGCATCTTTTATTTCTTATAATTGTTTCTGCCATAGTATAAGTGGGCGTTCATTATTTGTTATAACTTGATATTATTAGAAAGAATTATCTTATTGATTATAAAAACCACTCACTCTTCTAACTTGTACAAGATGCTGGGTGAATTACATTTTCATGTTTTTATTCTTGGTAAATGAGGGTTTTATTCTCGTATGCAGTATATGAAATTAGAATATGAAAGTGGTTTTCCGACAGGTCATTTTAGCAACTAGCATTTTATTTTGTTTGTTGATATTTGGCTGCTCAAAAGAAAGTTTTTGTAGCCCGAATAAGAAATCGGTTGTCCTGGGCAACCAGACACCAATTAATTTCTTAGACTGCGTATGTAAGTGACACCATCATTTCTACATTTATATCCTAGTTTTATATCCTCCTTCAGTATACTGATATACAAACACATATCACTGCCAATGGTCCACCATGACATGTACTGTTAAGTATACTTTAAAATATTGTTTATTAATCGTCTTTTGTCGTATGGTATTCACATGTAGACTGAAACAACTTTAACATTAAGGTTTGTTTGAAAGGTTACCAAAACCTGAGATTGAACTTAATACCCAATTTAGTCCTCATAGAAATTCTTTGTACTTGTGAACACGTGCCATTTTCGGACGTCAAATTGCAAGTACGTTCTAGTGGTTTATTAAACTTAAACAATATACCATCTAATAACAAAATATGTGTGTAGACTTCTTATGCCGACTCGAAAATATATGTCTGTGGACTAGTATTTTTTTTCCAAGCCCTCTAGTCCATGGATAAGTAATACTTTTTAGCTATTTAAACACTGCCATAATAATACATAGCGCTTTAAATGTTGTAACCATAATCAGCATTGAACATGTTAATTCAATCATTTAATATTACTTAAAATATGCATTTTATATCATAGAATAGACCCTCTGGATAAGTGCATTTTGATCCCAGAAAAGTTTATTCGTTGAAATCACTTGTCCGTGGACAAGTGAAATAAAATGGAATTCCAAACCACTGAATATGTTTTATTATACGTATCCGTGTTAGAATAATCATTGCAAGTATGAATAAATGGAGTAGGAATGTTTTTCCAGAAACTTTCTGAATATCCCTCTATCGTACTACTCTGTTCATTTATTGACTAGAGTAGAAAGTATATTGCCTAAATATTGGCAATAAATCATGTATTGTTAGCGTTGTATATTTTAGTGACAACACATAACGTGCTACAGAAATTCCAGTATACAAAACACTACGAACAGGATTACTCAATGGATGAATAACGTCTTAGTAACTATTAGGCTAATGAAAGAATGTCGTAATGCAGACATTAAAACTGTGAGAAGTAGAACAAACTGAACAGACACATAGTTTGTATCATTAGGTATGTTATAGAGACTTGTATAGTTAGGTAATATGGATCAATGTTTCTGTTAACTGAAGCTGAAACTGTTTTATTTTCTTGAACGCCTTTAATTACAATAATGTATACATTGAACGCCTTTAATTACAATAAATGTATACATTGAACGCCTTTAATCACAATAAATGTATACATTGAACGCCTTTAATTACAATAAATGTATACATTGAACGCCTTTAATTACAATAAATGTATACATTGAACGCCTTTAATTACAATAAATGTATACATTGAACGCCTTTAATCACAATAAATGTATACATTGAACGCCTTTAATTACAATAAATGTATACATTGAACGCCTTTAATTACAATAAATGTATACATTGAACGCCTTTAATTACAATAAATGTATACATTGAACGCCTTTAATTACAATAAATGTATACATTGAACGCCTTTAATTACAATAAATGTATACATTGAACGCCTTTAATTACTATAAATGTATACATTGAACGCCTTTAATTACAATAAATGTATACATTGAACGCTTTTAATTACAATAAATGCTTACACTGGTGTTTTGCATTAATTATAAACACTGTTTGAATGAAACATGTACATTTTGTACTAATATTGTACATTGAACAATTTTATTGTTAAACTTAATAAAATGGCGCATGCATGCATTGCATAAAACTCCACTGATTTAAATACGGGGTATTTTTTTCGAAAGTCCCCGTACATAATAAGGGACTTTAGTCAGTTATGTCCCTTGTATACTCGTCAAATAGGTAGGTCCAATTAGTTGGATTACTCGGATTTTACCCTTACTTTTCAATGTCAATTTTCCAAAATTAATCTTGAATAACTTTTTTGTAAATCATTTTTATTTGTTTGTAATTACAGCTAAGTATTTCTAGGGTAAAGAACTATTTAAATTTTATCACTTCTGTTAATATCTTTATTAACAAGAAATATATTAGATGAAATATTTTGTTATCCTTACTTAGGAATTCATCAAGGATTCCAACTGTAAGGACCTACTTTTCAATTGGATTGCTTCAGATTTTATCAGGGAAAGATAACTGACTACACTCCCTAATTACGGATACTTATTGTAATCGATTGTGGGTGCATACATACTCTAGTGACTGTAAGTATTTAAATCAGATGGATTGATGTTTGTGTCATTGATTGTTTAATAAAACTTTAGAATGTGGAATCATTAACATTCATAAAAATGAACGTTTAACGAATAATTAATGTTACCGTCTTTATATCATTTTGATAGACTTAGCTCAATGTTGAATGTTAATTGTAGTATCCAGACTTTGGTCTTTTGTTTCGTGGAAAACAAGTTTGGTCGAACTCATACGCAGTGGTTTTACACGTCGATTTAGCCTTTCATGACTGAGTTATATGTTTCTGACATATTTTATCAATGGCCTCTGAATAGAGTTTGGTTTTTTAAATTTAAAATTCTGCAATTTACTCGATCTTGTTTGGTATTTACTTTAATTGGAGTCACGTCCTTATGTACTTCATGTCTGGTTACTTCCAATAAAATGAACTGTGAATACATTTACACTCTTTCTACTTCCAATTCACTCATGCTTCAATTCTATTTTAATCAATAAAACAAGCCAAAAAGGACAGTACTTTGTTTTTTGTAAGTTACAACTAAGCCGCTGTGGCTAGAAACTTAGCTATATTTTGCATATAAATGCCTGAAACATAGGCAACTAAATTATGACAGTGTTAAATATGCTTAGAGCCACTGTCTTTATTGTTTAAACCTCGGCTGTCAGTCTGGCTTCACACGTCATAATAAAATCTGATACAACGTCAATTATTATGTCTAAAGGCATAAGCAATGTCTATATCGTTGATAAACCTTCATATATTGTTATAATGTATTACCCACTACCGGCTTCATGATGTAATATAGATCTAAATGTCCCTGTAGTCAGGTTATACAGTACTTATGTATTTGGTAGCACGAAGTTAACTGGTTTTTTCAAATAATTGGTTATATAAATAAAAATATTGTTTTAATGCATTTATTCTATACTCAATTTTGTTCTCGGAAAAACATAAGTTTTCATGTTCACGTACAGAAATGAATATTTACAAACAAACACATCTTTAAAAAAATGTTTAATGTTACACACATATGATCTGTATCTGTACTATTTGTTTAGGGTTATTTACAAATCACATCCTCTTCATCAAACCGTTCACTTCGAATACAGTAACAAAAAATAGTTAAATACACAAATAGTCTAGATACATTTTGTTAATTATAAATGTCTATTTTGTAACTGACATTGTCCTTTTGAACGATGTCAATGTTGTGACACAGACTTGAATATACCCTAAGGATTTTAACAAACACTAACCGACAAAATAAATCGGAAAAATATGGAAGAATTATGAAATAAAATGTACAAATGTATCTTTTAATGATTGCCTATAGCTTTTCCTGTTATATCAGTCTGATTTGTTTCAATACAAAATATCGCTACTAAAATAAGTGAATATGATAATGGTTTATATTTGGAAAGAAATCAAATTATATATAAATAAATCGTAATAAATGTTTGGCTAATGCACTTTCTTGCGTTACTTTAAGGCATTTTGAAAATGAACTTAGTTAAAATTGTATTGCATCGAAGGAGTTCTATTTTACTAAAAAGGAACTACGCTCATAATGCGGTGAATAAAATTTCAAATTTGTATGTTTATCAAATTGAAAAATTGTTAAACATGTGTTATTTGTGGCATAATGACTGTTATTACATTATATCATAACAGAATCCTATAGTTCGTTTTTCCCAACTGTCAAAACATGAATAATTTAACGGTGAATGCGTTTGTTAAAATTATTGTCGTAATACATCCATGAGTTTCGGAAAGTGTGTATTACGATCGAGTAAAGCTGCTTACGCCGTATGATATGTTTTAGTCAAGATATATTAAATAACAATTAGGCCGCCAGTACAAAAGAAATGCATTCAGTCACTGTGAAATTATTCAAGCTTTGACAGTTGAGAAAAACGGACTATATTTGATTTTACTAACCTACATTTAGAATGTACACTATGGTGGCTAATTCACGCCTTGACGCACTTCCGTCATGCGAGACCCAACATAAAAACATGGAAGTACGACTAAATAGTATTGTCGTGTCTTGGATCGAGTGTGATGGCGTAAATCAGCCACCATATGCACACATTCAAGTATATTTAAAGGAAGAAAACTCGTTGCACGCGTATGCATATATTGACCCGGTGCCAACGACAATATTTGGATACGTAATATTTTGGCCCAGTTCTGGTTGTTTGTTTGTAAAATGATATTCAAAACGTTGTCAAATATCAATAAAAATAGAAATTTCCTTGCGTTCTTCTACCAATTTGTTTTGTGTATTTTACACTACAGACAACTTTTCGGAACATTAGCATGAATTCGCGTGTTGAGAATTCTAATGACAAAGGAAATAAAAGTTGACGTATGATGTTGTAACCTAATAAGACTCCTGCAGACAATTGTAGAAAAGTCTAGCGCTTTCTTCTTCAAAAGTTCCAATGAAACACCACCGAGTCTGTCGTCAAGATCACGAGCTCTGTGTATTATATCATTATTTTTTATTTCGTTGTAAGTGCTCTTGAGGCGTCTTACTAAACATCGTACTATTTTAACTAAGATTTTAACATATGTATTAGTTACGACTATCTTAAGACCGTCACACTAAAGTCAATGTACGTTCGTCGTAAAATCGTACCAGGTTTTTATTATCTGTGATTTTAAAGCATGCGGACTTACTCTATCCGCATTGTTCCGGAGACTCTTCTTTATAGAGTTAACTGTCAAAACGTCAAAAACGCCGTCTGCAGTACCTCATGGAAAGTGGATTTGAGACAACAAGACTCTCATCTCATTTTTTAAGTAACAATTTCCGTGATCTGCGATATCCGTAAAAAAACTGTCATTTGTTAGATTCCATTTTTAATCAAGCAGAATACAGTACGGCTCGCGTATAACTGGAAAACTTATACGACGAGCGGTCTTAAGGCAAATAGGTGGGCCAAACTCATAACTTGGACATTCCCTCATGTACATGTATACTAATTAATCGTTTTAAAGCAATCAGTTTTTAAATAGTTTTAGTGTCTTGTGAAGTCTTAAACGACTTTTTACTTTTTATTAGGCAAATCAAGTAAAGATGTATTTGTTCTACGAAAACGCTTTGTTTTTTTTTTTGGGGGGGGGGGGGGTTGCTACCGCTACCGGGATCTTAACAATGTGGCAGCAATTTTATTGCAGATATGCCCTACTGCTTACAAGCCATCGTGAAAACTTTGACGGAAATCGTACGACTTATTTTCGTAGATCGAAATTGAGAGTGCGATGTTTGGTAAGACCCCGCTCCCATTGGTTTACTTGTTTTTATTTGTTAACTCGATTTTCCGGTTCACGAGATTAAACAGTCCTTCATAAGTTTAAACTTCCTTTTCTGTCTGGTGAGTGGCAGGGAATATGTTCATTTTATCTACCAAAGTTGTGTTAAACTAAATACATACATATATGATATATAGAAAGTCAACAAGGACATATATTTGATTTTTACTTTTCGCTAATTTCACGACCGGACTGTAGCACCATATGGAGTATGAATATATTTTAAAAGTACTTGTATTTGAACGCCCATTACATTTGTTATGTTCAATGAACTATGCTTTACAAAAAAATATCTGCTGCACAATGACTCATGCTGTTTTAAATTCAATATTTGTACAACAGTTAAAATATCATAGCTGGTCAAGAGTATTTGCATAGAAAACAAAATCAATTTCATTTCCATTATTTTGAGTATTTTGAGAGTATGTTCTTTAGAATTTGCACTTCGTCAATGCTGAAATGTAAACATTACTGTTTTGTTTACACTTAAGTTGTTTTTGCTGTGCTTTGTTCAATAATAATTTGTTATTAAAAATATTTGTCAAGACGTTTTCCTCTTTCAAGCGTGGTTTAAGGAAATGTTTCAAGAGAAGCTCTAGAGTTGTCAAGCTAAAATATTCTATTAACTCATTCTTGTTTGGTTCAACTTAAAACTCAAGGGCGTATGGAAAAAAATATTTTAAGATGAATTAATGCAATATCGAAAAGCTATTACTGGCTCCAAAGCTTTAACAGTAACAATCTTCCTATTTTTGTCTTGTTGTGTTGAAATGTCCTAGCAAACAATTAGTGTGGTGAATATTAATTGCTAAGAGATCTTCACTGTTATGTGCCATATTTCAATATTCTATTATATTGATTAACACGATATAGGTTGTTTCCTGTTCTAAATATTTAACAAACAACCGAGTGTCTATAGTATTTGATCCAATAATTTTGCATTACTAGTATACAGTTATTTCATATGTGATATGGGAACAGTCAAAATGTTGGTCCGAGGTGGAGGGAATAGTGTTTTGAACTGTGTCCAGAGGCTGTAGGCCAAGGGAAACAGTTTAAAACACTATTCCTGACGCCGAGGGACAGCAGTTTGACTGTTCCCAAATTAAACATAAAATAACTGTTTTTTTACGTGATCAATTACTATTTTAACAGTAGTTTACATGTTTACGTCTGCTAACAAAGATCTATGGACGCATTCGAAAGCGTCTGGTAAATCATAAAATCCCGTAGCAGTTACTTCCCCTTATAACAGTACAGTAACAGTTCGAATAACATTGCATGGCGTCAGAACACGCGCGGGAAATAGTCAAAACTATTGAACGGTCAATAGTTCACTCAGAAAACAGTTGAAAATATCGAATTACCCTTATATAAGCAATCAGTAAATAATATACACTTATTTCATGGGTGTTTGGGGAACAGTCAAAACTATTTTCCCGAGGTATCAGGGACAACTTAAGAAATGTTGTCCCTGATACCGAGGGAGAATAGTTTTGACTGTTCCCCAAACACCCATGCAATAAGTGTTTTATTACCTAATGCAAGTACAGATATATAATGGCAATAAAGATAGTTTCAGAAGCGGAAACGTTTTATTCTTCTCCTCACAGTATTTCTGCAAGACGCTGACTGCGCCCTTGATGACATTACGTATGCTTAGCGAGTCCGATTCTCTAGCAAAAGTTCGAGATCCCTCTCTTCAATGTCTTCAAACCGCAACATATCGTAGATATTTTCTACAGAATTTACTTTTTTTCTACTTTTCGTTTGGTAACTCTAAAGACGCTTGCAATGATCTCGCTCATTGGACGCTTGGAGTTTTTTTAATGCGGTTACTTCCCTTTACTCTATGAAACAGTTCGCACGTGAGGGCAACAGTTCGCACGCGAGGCCAACAGTCAAAACTGTTTCATGCGCAGTGGCGTTGCGCAGTTAAACATAACAGGTTTAATCCGGTTCCACTCAGAATAGTTGAAAAACAGTTAAAAATAGCAAATTGACATTTATATAGAGCATTAGGTAATAAAAAATACTGTTTATCGACACGTGCTCAGGCAAACTTAGTAAGGTGCGCTGGTTGTCATAAAAAGACTTAACCATGTTTGCAAGGCGTAAGCACCAATAATAAATATTTAAAAAGAAATTCAGTTTTGACTTAATTCAAATTTTGCTTCGACTTATGGGTATTTTAGGACCGTAAATCTCCATATCGAACATGGTTATTGTATCTTATACAATGTAAGAACGCTCTTCTTATCTGTCATGCAAACATTAGTTCCATATTTATCTAAACATTTTGATATCCTTCACAAATATTTTTCTAATACACAATGACGCTTGCTGTTTTAAATCCAATATTTGTACATCAATTAAGATAACATAGCTGGTCAAAAGCATTTGCATAGAAAACAAAATCAATTTAATTTTCATTATTTTGAGTATTTTGAGAGAATGTTCTTTAGAATTTGCACTTCGTCAATGCTGAAATGTAAACATAACTGTTTCGTATTTACAATTAGGTTGTTTTTGCTTTGCTTTGTTCAATAATGATTAGTTATTGAATTTTTTGAAGATGTTTTTCTCTTTTAAGCGTGACTTAAAATATTATTTTAAATGAAGCTCTAGAGTTGTCGAGTTAAACTATTGCATTAACTCATTTTTGTTTGGTTCCACTTACCTCTTAAGGGCGTATGTAAACAAATCTTTTAGGATGAATAGCAATATCAAAAAGCTATTACTGCCTCCAAAGTTTTAACTATTACAACCTTCCTATTTTTGTCTTGTTGTGTTGAAATATCCTGGCAAACAAATTGAGGGGTGAATATTAATTGCTAAGAGATCTTCACTGTTGTTTGACATATTTTAATATTCGTTTATATTGATTAACACGATATTGTTGTTTTCTGTTCTCATAATTTTACAAATAACCGAGTGTCAATAGATTAAGATTCAATAATGTTGTATTTCTAGTAAGTGCAGTTTATTGACAAGAGCCCAGGCAAACTTAGTTAGGTGCACTGAATGTCGTGAAAAAAACTTTACCGAGTTTGCAAGGCGTAAGCACCAATAATAAATAATTAAAAAGAAATTCAGTTTGACATTATTCAAATTTTGCTTTGACTTATGGGGATTTTAGGACCGTAAATCTCCATATCGAGCGTGGTTATTGTATCTAATAAAATGTAAGAACGTTCTTATCATCTGCCATGCAAACATGAGTTCCGTATTTATCTTTACATTTTGATATCCTTCACAAATATATTTCTGATACACAATGACGCTGGCTGTTTTAAATTCAATATTTGTACAATAGTTAAAATTGCATAGCTGGTCAAGAGCATTTGCATAGAAAGCAAAATCAATTTCATTTTCATGAGTATTATTTTGAGAAAATGTTCTTTAGAATTTGCATTTCGTCAATGTTGAAATGTAAACATTACTGTTTTGTGTTGACACTAAGGTTGTTTTTGCTTTGCTTTGTTAATAATGATTAGTTATTGAATTATTTTGAAGATGTTTTTCTCTTTTAAGCGTGACTTAATACATTATTTTAAATGAAGCTCTATAATTGTTGAGTTAAAATACTGTGTTAACTCATTCATGTTTTATCCCACTTAAATCCTTAGGACGTATGAAAAAAGATGAATTAATGCAATATCGAAAAGCTATTACTGGCTCCAAAGTTTTAACTATTACAATCTTCCTATTTTTGTCTTGTTGTGTTGAAATGTCCTAGCAAACAATTAGTGTGGTGAATATTAATTGCTTAGAGATCTTCACTGTTATGTGCCATATTTTAATATTCTGTTATATCGATTGACACGATATCGCTTGTTTACTGGTCTAAACATTTAGCAAACATTTGAGTGTCATTCTAGGACAACTCTCTATAGTATTAGTTCCAATAAAAAATTCGGTATTGAAGGCGCTAAATGCTATATGTACAACTGTGCTTTGGATAGAAGTAGAACCATTCTACATGTTTTATATGGGAAATTCCTAAATATGGAATAACCTATTTTGAACCGATCGAGAAACCGATCTTTGACAAAAACTTTACCGAAGCTACTGATAAAGAAATAATTGTCCACTTCACAAGAATCCCATGTTAAGCCTTAAAATGTTAAAATGTGCATTACATCGCGTTCTTGATTGTTTGAACGCACGCACATTGCTAATGGAACGTAATGTCGTACTGAAATTTCCTGCACATTTATGTGCGTGTGTGTTATGTCTTTGTCTATTTAAAATACGACGTCCCCACCCTTCTCACCATAGGAAGATGGGGTCTTTGTGCTCACGACATACATTTTGTTAAGCAACTTATTATCCATATAAAAGCATTGTCAACACTCACATCCTGCACTCACGTCGAATTTTCATCTAATTCTCGGTCTTTATCACCGTACAATTAAGCGGATTAATTCTAAGCAAAAACTAAAATCCGTATGCCGCCAAACTAGGATTCCTCGTTTTACACAATGTATTATTAAGTTAGTGCAAAAGTAATATGATGCATTACGCCTGACATATATTATCTAACACAATTGCATATAATAAATCTTAGTTTTTTGTCTGGCATTTGTTGTTCGAAGAATATAGTACGCCTTAAATCGAAGTACACAAGAGAGCGATATAATTAGTTTATTATTGTGATAGACCAGTTCTTTTATAATGTATGAAAAATAGTAGACCGAACAAAAACAACAGATATTCCTCTACGCCTTCTTACTTAATAGACAAAAAACAGTAACATAGTTCTATCATAGATGAGTGTAATTGAAACAAAGGATACATAATATAGTCATCATCTAGTTGTTTACTTCACTACGTAGCAAGTTTATTGAATTTTCTCGTGATAAAATACAAAATTGTGAATATACAAAATGACAAAATTCATCTTTAGACATGCTACTTTCTCATTTCAAGATGTAATCGAGTTTGGAACACAACATTTATTTGTGATTCACACAGGGTATAACAGCTAAATAAATGGTAAAAAAATACTCTATTTTGATAGAATTGAATCGTGCCGTTTTTTCCGGCAACAATTTTCATTATCACTTTTCTGCCGTAGGATATATGTTCTGTTAAAAGCAATGGAAATCAGATGATGTATTGTTTAATTGACATTATACTTTATTATTATTAGTCTGCTACAGAACAAATTTAAACTGATTTTAGAATGTTGATATTCAACTAAGCTGGTGCATCATTCCACAATTGTGGGAAAATGCATTAGTTTCAATTTCTTGGAAATGACTAAATAATCGACAATTTCGCTTCTAAGCGTCTAATTTTAAATTTTCTACATGAAACCTTTAAAATTGAAAACTTTTAAATACGTACAAAGTGACTGACTTTAACTACATATAAGCATTTATTCATGACATTTACGATACTTTGTATACAAACTATCTGCAAGATTTAAATATCACAAAATGTATATATACACGGCAACTGTAACTGGTTTTGCTTCAATTATTTAAAAACTTTAATTCTAATTAAAACGAACTTCTTTTTTATTGTCAGAGCTACTTAGTCAACGTATATTAGCACGACAAGATTATGCAAGATCAATATAAACGTATTTTACTAACAATATCAAATAAATTAAAGTTTCTTAGAAAATGCTAAAATGTGCATTACATAACGCTCTTGATTGCTTGAACGCATGAACATTGCTAATGGAACGAAATGTCCTACGTTGTCACATATAATTTGCGTTCACTTAAACACAAGAATGAAACTATTCAAACGTATTCCATGCATAACTATATGTTATATGTCACTGAATTGTATTCAAGGTCATTAAACGTCTGTCAATTATGTCAGAAATGCATGCATGGATTGAACAATTAAGTCAAAGGCTGGTTACCTTTTCTAGAGAAAACGGTCTAGGTAAACCTATTTGCTAGACTAGTTTTCATTTCTCTCACTGGAAGATAATTATAATGCTGTGTTATGCAGATTCTATTAGGGGGTCACCTTGACTTGAACTGCAAATTAAGTATGATTGTTTTTTGTGGGTCTTTTTCAAAACCTAAAGAATTAACAACTATATTCGGCTTTTCTTGTTACTGTTTTATAAGTCAAACATTAAGATAAATGCTAGCATAGTTTTTTGTTACATTTGAGACATTTTGCCTCTAAACATATTATTATCAAAATGATTTGTATGCATATTTTCAACAAGCATCTCTTCTAATTTAATCAATTCGGTTTAAAAATATTGTTTCATTTTAACACTTAAATAGATCAATAACTAATGGTTTCCTTTTATATAAAGGTTCATAAGACGCGTATATCGTATTAAGTATGTTTAACTTCAGTTCAAATAGATTTGTATAACACGTGCATGTGTTCTGCTTATTAACTTTATATCAATTGAAGTATCTTGGGACAAGCTACATTTCGAGTTGTGCATTTGATTTCAGCACCTGTAGAAGCAATACATACAAAAGTCAACAGTTTAATATAAACATATTTTCTTACGATCTCAACTAATCAAAATCTTTTTGAGAAATGCTTAATCGAACATATTGCGACGTTCTTGATTGCTTGAACGCACGAACATTGCTAATGGAAGGAAATGTCGTATGTTGTCACTTACAATTTGCGTTCACCTAAACACAAATATCAAACTATTCAGACGTATTCCAAGCATAACTATATGTTATATGTCACCAAATTGTATTCAAGGTCATTAAACGTCTGTCAATTATGTCAGAAATGCATGCATAGATTGAACAATTAAGTCAAAGACTGGTTACCTTTTCTAGAGAAAACGGTCTAGGTAAACCTATTTGCTAGACTTGTTTTTATTTCTCTCACCGGAAGATAATTATAATGCTGTGTTATGCAGATTCTATTAGAGGGTCACCTTGACTTGAATTGCAAATTAAGTATGATTGGCTTTTTGAGGGTTTTTTTTCAAAACCCAAAGAATAACAACTATATTCGGCTGTCCTTGATACTGTTTTATAAGTTAAACGTTAAGATAAATGCTAACATAGTTTTTTTGTTACATTTGAGACAATTTTCCTCTAAACATATTATTATCAAAATGATTTGTATGCATATTTTCAACAAGCATCTCTTCTAATTTAATCAATTCGGTCGGTTTAAAAATATTGTTTCATTTTAACACTTCAATAGATCATTAACTAATGGTTTCCTTTTATATTAAGGTTCATAAGACGCGTATATCGTATTAAGTATGTTTAACTTCAGTTCAAATAGATTTGTATAACACGTGCATGTGTTCTGCTTATTAACTTTATATCAATTGAAGTATCTTGGGAAAAACTACATTTCGAGTTGTGCATTTGATTTCAGCACCTGTAGAAGCAATACATACAAAAGTCAACAGTTTAATATAAACATATTTTCTTACGATCTCAACTAATCAAAATCTTTTTGAGAAATGCTTATTCGAACATGTTGCGACGTTCTTGATTGCTTGAACGCACGAACATTGCTAATGGAAGGAAATTTCCTATGTTGTCACATACAATTTGCGTTCACTTAAACACAAGTATTGAAACTATTCAGACGTATTCCATGCATAACTGTATGTTATATGTCACTGAATTGTATTCAAGGTCATTAAACGTCTGCCAATTATGTCAGAAATGCATGCATGGATTGAACAATTAAGTCAATGGCTGGTTGCCTTCTCCAGAGAAAACTTTTTATGTAAACCTATTTGCTAGGCTAGTTTTCAGATCTTTAAGTGGAAGATATAATGCAGTGTAATGCAGATTCTATTTAAAGGGCCTCATTGACTTGAATTGCAAATTTAGTTTGAGCGTTGTTGTTCTTGGTGTGTTTTTTTGGTAAAAAACCCCAATAAAATAACAACTGATATGCAACTGTCCTTGCTTTTGTTTTATGGACAAACCTAATGATAAATGACAAAGGCTAGCAAAGGTTTGTGTAACATTTAAGACATTTAGCTTTTTAAATCATAACATCATCAAAAAGATTTGAAAACATATTTTTCGACCCGGTTGTCTTCTAATTTTAATGCACCAATAAAATATGGTTAACATTTATACTAACATTTCAATAGATCTATACCTCATAGTTTTCTTTTGTATTAAGGTATGTAAGACGCATATTAAGTTATTCAGTAGGCTTAACTTCAGTACACGTGCATGTGTCCTGGTTTTTTTTGTTACTTTAAATCAGTTTAAGTATCTTGAGACAAGCTACATTTCGATGTGTGCTTTTGATTTCTGCACATGTAGAGGAAATACATACAAAAGTCAACAGTTCAATAAAAACAAATTTTCTTACGATCTAAACTAATTTAAATATTTTTGAAAAAAAGCTTAACTGTACATGTTGTGACGTTCTTGATTACTTGAACTCATGAACAAAATGTCGTATGTTGTCACATATATTTTGCGTTGACTTAAACACAAGTTTGAAACTATTCGTACTATTACAAGCATAATTATATGTTATATGTCACCAAATTGTATCAAAGGTCATAAAACGTCTGTATATTGCAGTTCCCTACACATGTAACAAATCTGTGTTTTCATTTATACAATTACTTAGTATTTTAGTTGTATTTATGCATTATGCTAATTAAAATGATTGTAACATTTGAAAGGGGGCTGATAGTATAATACAATACATGTTCATGTCTCTAATGATTTGAATTTCTCAAGTTTAGCGAAATTAAAGAACAAGTCACACATTTACAAAAGTGTAAAGGTAACTAGTGATGGCACTGTGAACATTTTTACTTACGATCTCAACTAATTTAAATCTTTTTCAGAAATGCATAACTGTACATCTTGCTACGTTCTTGATTGTTTCAACGCATGAACATTGCTAATAGAACGAAATGTCTGACGTTGTCACTTACAATTTGCGTTCACTTAAACACAAGTATTGAAACTATTCAGACGTATTCCATGCATAACTGTATGTTATATGCCATCGAATAGTATTCAAGGTTATTAAACGTCTGCCAATTATGTATGAAATGTATGCGCTGATTAAACAATTTAGTCAATGGCTAGTTGCCTTCTCCAGAGAAACCGTTTTAGGTAAACCTATTTGCTAGACTAGTTTTCATTTCTCTCACTGGAAGATATAAGGCAGTGTTCATGCAAATTATACATGTATTTAAGGATCGCCTTAACTTGAATTGCAAAAGTATAAGCGTTGTTTATTTGTTTTTGGTCAAATACTTTGGAGAAAAAAGCAATTTATTTATGATAAAAATATAAAACAACTAGCCTAATAACCACTTCTATTAATTCTGAACAAACAACTTGTGATATGTCAACTTATATAATTTAATGTCCTAAGTCATGCGTCTCCCAGTTCGGTAATGCTTTGAATATGTCAAATAAACATTCCAAATGAGTAAATTTATACCCTCTTAAAGGAGAATGTCTATTGTTACTTGAATTGTTTGACTGTTGTCTGTGATGTTCACAATACAGTATAAACGTCATGTTACATTGCATATATTTTGTGTCCAATTTTATTTCCAAGGCGTTTCGGAAAATAAACGACTCATTTAAGCTGCAATGTAATTTTACATGTTATTATTGTTATCATTATGTAAATGTTGTATATACTGTGTAATATATTTGATAGAATTCCACTTGGAAAATAGGATTTATCCAAATGTGTAGTCTCTTGAAATAAAGTCTCTATTATTATTATTATCATTATAGTCCATCTACATTTTTAGAACTTCATGAAAGATTTCTGGAAGATTCCAACCTGAAAGTCATTAAAACATTTAGGTTTTTTAACAATGACCTATTCATTAACAAGACGAATTAGACACTGACATACTCCATTCATACGAGAGTTAATTGATACAAAAGATATATTACAATATTCACGTTACGGCTAATGTTTTTTAGCTATCTAGTTTATTGAATTGTCTCGTGATAAAATACCAACTTGTAGTTATACAAAATGACAACATTCATCTTTAGACATGCTACTTTCTCATTCCAAGATGAAATCGAGTTTGGAACAAATAATTCATTTGTGTTAATTTAGAGTATGACATCCTAACATAGAAATGAAAATAGAAATGCTTGCTATATGTGTAATAGTTTCAACATCTCATGTAATATGTTCTATTTGGAAAACATCCGGAAATGTATTATTTGTTTTAAAGTATATACTTATTATTGTAAGACTGTCATTTAATGTCACTTGTTCTAACTTATCATGTTGCAGGCTATTCTTCGATTACTGATAAATCAAATCATAGCGATAGTGAAACTATCATTTCCCTTAGATAATTATTGGTTTAATATCTCGGATATGAATTGTGTCTTAGCATATGGCAATAGGGAGACCGTCTGCTAGAAGCAATTTATGACATAATTATCTACAGGTGTCTATGTCCTTCTCAAGGCTTACAATCCCTGAGGTATCAGTCAGATGCAGTACCAACCAAACAATGATATATAAATATTTGGCTTTTCCATGGATATTTAATTCAATTTATTGAACGCTCAACATGTAAATAACTTAGAAACGATCATAAATAAACTTGACTAGGGTCACATTGATTTTGTAAAAGAACACATTCAGTTAACGTCGATATTTACTGTCAAATAAAGGAACCTAGATTGATCTGTCTATATTATTAGTGCACTATTTAATATACACAGTAAGATTTTCTAAGAAACAATTACAGGAACAAATAACAGATGATGGACAGCGTATATTTCTCTTCATTTTCCAATCTCGGTTACCATGGTTACCATTATTTTCTTTGTTTGAGCAATTATTTTAACATCAAAGTTGACATTTAAGATTGCATCTGATTACTTATACACTCCAATCGTCAGACAATGCGGTCTGTAATTACTTATTCTTATTGTTTTATTCGTGTTATGTTATTGGATTCCATGGAGACGTGATGACCACATACTCGAAAAAGTAAGAGCAATTGACATTGCTAGTGGTCATTTCCGACTTAAAGCGCTGGAACAAAATAATGATAAAGACAGCTGCTACTGCTATAGAAAATATCCAAATTATAAAAATAATTTATATATGAATAAAGTACAAGAGAAAGATTATTCCAGCTAAATTGTATATTCCTGGCAAGGTGCCAAGATATCGTATTATTGCTGAAATTGTTCAACATGAAAGCTACAGATCGTTAGATTTACTGGCCACATTTGATACGTTTGATTTAGTCTATGCTTTATGGAAGAAATTCCAGACATTATTGTTCAGATTAAATTACCAATATTTAACCACATGGTTATTTAATAAGTTGATTTGTCATCATTTTTGTGATTTATTCCCTCTTACAACAGTTGTTTTCTTCGGTTTTGCGCGTTAAAATGACCACAACTAGTGTTGGCACGGCGTTAAACCATCAGAGTTAAATCTGTAATATTTCACAAAATTAAATTGGGTGGTCAAATAAATAAACAAACTCTGATATTTGGAGCAAATTCATATAGAGAGGAGCATTCATCTCTGTGAATTTACTCTTCAGGTACAATGTCTGAGTCATATACGGTGGGCATTCCCTTTTATCTTTGTGCCCTGAATACAACAGATCTTGCCGTCGAACCTTCCATAAGTATTGACCTACTTCATCACGTAAAGAGTTTGTCTGATAGGTCAAATATAACTGTATTTTATTCGCCAAAAAAGCTTACAATTGGGTTAAAATAAAAGCTGAGGAACGTTTCCCTGGTAAAAATGTCATTTTCTTAAAAGATTACATCACAGTCCTTTGACACAATTCAACACAATTCAAACATCATGTTTTTATATAAACCCTTCAGGTTAGTTTTTACTGTTTGCTCTGGAAATCTAATGTCTTGTGTAAAAATAATTACGTGCTAAGGAAATATTTGCTACAAGACATTTCCCTTAATGCGAATGCATCATAACGTCAATGCTCTATTTCCTCCTGAAATTTGTTGCAAATAAAACATTTTTAAAGCTGATTTAATGACACCGAGAGAACATTTTCATCTAATTTAGTTTTAATTTGTTAAGCATTTAAATTTGATATCTATTCATTAAGATAAGAACTAAAGTTAAACTGGAATTAATTTGTACATCTTCTCTCGGTAATTTCTTCAATTACTATTTTATTTCCTCTTATTGTCAAGACCCAACGAGAATTTAATCGAGTTCCAATTCAGAATCAGAGATGCGTGGGCTGCGCGCGCATTGTCATTACGCATGTTACTCCATACAAAAAAGTCATGTTCTAGGCAATGTACAGTTCAAATAACGACGTTTTTATGCTAGTTTTTTATGTTATTAAATTGCAAATTCATTCTGTATGAACAGGAGGGTTAGTCTAAAGCTGTTGGTCTTTGTCACAAATTACTTATGTCTGAAATAATGATTTTGATATCAGTTAATGTCAATTTAATAATGTATTAATCCAGCAAAAAAACATCCTCCCATCCGCAAAGTAACCAAAGTCGCTCAATAAGCTCAGTTGATAGAGCGTTGATCGAATAGCGTTCTGTTCCTTTCTTAAACCAGGCATTCTTTTCTAAAACTTAATCATGAAATAATTTTTACGGTCATTCTCCCTTCAACCACTTTTTTCAAAGCATGTAGGACAGTTGTTAGCCACTAACGTAAGCATGCGTCTAATGTATAATGACATGTGATACAGAGCTCCAGAGACAAAGCCTTTCCAGGAGGAGTGAGTTGATTTGGATGACCGTCGTTATATGACCTATACAATGTGTTGCTACGGCGTTAAGCCCAACCAAAAAACATTATATAATAATTGATGTGTTTGATTTTAACCATCGCGATTGTTTACTTTTTCTCCTTGGATATTTAGCAATCGGATCAAGTGGTATACCAACTCTGTAAAAGCAATCACCTTAAATGACAGTTAGTATGATATCATGAGAGTCCATTAAATCAAATGATTTGTTTCTTATTAATCACAAACTGATGAATGACGTTCTACATTTGAGAATATGAATTTTATTGCCTAGCAACGTTAGCGACTTGATAACTATTAATTAAATTCAGTTTACATCAAATTATTCTAAAATAACTATGCGCTTAGTAGTGACGTCATTTCCGAACGATTAATCTTCATTTACGAAATAGCTGAAGAAAGTTTTAAAGATAGAAATGTCCCGTTGAAGTGATTAGAAGATAGGTCGTTGATACACGGATATAGAAGTACATTGCTGTTATGTTTATGGAAGAATTCCCTGAATGCCAATCGCAGTACGAAGTAATTTTGAAAATCTTAACAAATAATAGCACAGCATCAACTATTTTTCACTTTTTACACAATGTTTATAATTTGTCAATAATGATATTCTTAAAACATATGCAAATGAACATTTCATTATAATGGAATATTTTAACTTTCAATTTAAAATCTAAACATGATAATATCTAATCAGCTGTCGCTACGCTTTTATGTTGTACAATAGTGAGTATAGTAAATTCCAAGTTAAATGATACATTTCTTAATCAAATTACCCACCCGGGGAGGTTATACCCTTCCATGAAAATTTGACAATAAGGTCAATTTTCTTCCATTGATTAGATAATATGGTGAAGTTTCCGGCCTTGTGGAAGGGTAGGTGAGTAATGGACAAGTCCAGGGAAGCTAGTTTTGGTGCCCTGGTAGCCGTACAATGACATAAATTTTGTTGACATGGCGTTTCACCCTGTAAAAAATAATCAAATAATATGGTATTTTATAGAATGGGGCTTGGTCCTACCAAATTGATCATTTAGGAGATGTGGTCCAGTGGTAGGACGCGCGCTTAGGGATCGAGAGGTCCCGGGTTCAAACGCCACTAAGGGGCACTGCTAATTTCCTTTAACAAGAAATTTACTTACAGTTGTTTCACCTCACCCAGGTGTAAATGGATACTGTGAGGGATTGCCTGCCTAAAGAAAATTTCAATGATCAGGGATTATCATACAACATTGTAAAGTCGGCTGAATACATGTATGCATACAGAAGCAGACTTTAAACCGCACTTCAACTTTTATTATATGTATAAGTATTGTTCTTGCATTTGTTAGGTGATGGGTAAATATTTTGGCACATTCACACATTTCCACTGATTTTAAATCATATAGGGCAGATGTTAATCACTCACAGAGGAGGTATGCGCCTAGTAACTGGTTAACAGCTTAACTAAGATATTTCGCCTTTCAAGGATCGGTGAGTAGGTTGAACAGTAATATGAACAGTTCAATGTGATGCTACGGCCGGCGTGAAACCCAACCAACGACACTTCGTATTTCGCTTATCTAACAAAACGCGACAGGTTACAGAAGTGCAACTATCATTTTTATGGGTGTGTCGCTCAGCTATTGGAACCTATGTCTCATGTGTAAAATGTGCAAAAAAAACTTTGACTAAATCACAGTAAAATGTACCCAAAAAACGTATAGTACGTCAGACAATAGCTTTGAAATATCTCTATAATTAAATATATTTTGAAGCCTAAATCTCCATGAGAATAAATTCTCAATAATTATCTAATGGAGGTAGAAATGTCGCTATCATTACAAAGTATTTCAAGGAAATTTCTCTGTACAACAGCACACACAAGTCTGGCTTTATAATTTGTATATACCGTATAAATATACATTTTTGTGAAAACTTTATTTTTGTGGTCGTCAATTGAACTGCAGCATTTTATCGGTGTAAATACGAGGGCAAGTCAATAAATAACCAGCCTATTACATAAAGTCAGAGACCTGGTATACTTAGATAGGCGAAGTAATAGCACAAGCATTAGACATTTCACATGGTACCATTTCAACAATCTTGCATGATCGTTTATGGATGTGCAAGCTTACAACCCGTTGGGTCCCAAATCCATGAGCAAATGGCTACGAGAGCATCAATATGCATTTGAGGTCAAAAGATGATATCTTTTTGCGTTCTAGTTACCTTAGCCCTAACTATATGCTGTCGTGGCGGAAGTTGAGGAGTGATTCTATGAAAAGGACCCTGACTACATCATTTCTAAGCTGTTGGCACTTGAACACTTTTGGTCCAAGTGCATAGCCCTAGAGGGAAATTACATTGTAAAGGAAGAGGTAGATCCCGACTCAAATTAGATTAGGCTGGTTATTTATTGACTGGCCCTCGTATCAATCATATAAATATCAGTAATCTAAACTTTCCGAATTTTTTTGCCAAATAAGTAAAATATTTTTTTTAATTGTCATCGGCGTATTCTTTAACCCCTCTGATTTTAATAGTCACTACAATATTTCTGTACTCCCTATCGATAATCGTGCATTTACATCAGCGGGGTTGATGTATGCACCACTGACAATTGAATATTTGTTTACCAAAAAACTACACTAACTTCACAACAGTTATGTACAAACGTCAAAGTTTATCATCGCAGATACCTCGTCTTGTACAGTATATCTGAAAAAATAGCTCAGTGAAAGCTAGTTATTACTATTGCAAAACAAATTATGTCAACTTGAACATATTCCATTTTCTGCACGAGAAATTCTAATTACTTGTCAGAATGCATTAATAATGTGTAAAAATTAGATGAATATACTTAATGCAGCCAGACAATGTGTTAACATTGATTTTGATTCCTTCACGATAGAAACCGAGATATTCCAAATGATTTTATACCTGTTCGTATTTTATAACATACTGGTTATATATTAATAAATCTTGCTTATTTAGGTTCAAGTACCAATGAAAGATGTTCTCAGAGAATCTTATTATATAATTCAAATTGCTTAACTCGCATGTTATGACCGTTTAAACCTTTGCATTGTATTAGTTATCAACATGCGAAGTCTAAAATTATTAGAGGTGGTGTATATTTAGATTGATTAAGCAGATAAATTTGATAATTTTTAAAATATTACATAATGCAGATAGAATGTGTTAAAACTTGCGAAAAAAGAGAATATGATTATTATTTATAAATATGCATGTAATATGCAATAAAATTTCGAGTGTAAAAGTGATTCCAACCATCAACGTATCTAGCATGTATTACATAATACTGCTTTATAAGCCCCTATTGTCGGTACAATCTACACAAGTTGTTTCATGTTTTTATTACCCGGATCTAAAATTAAGTTTATATTTTATAAGATACACTATGTCTTGATCAGTGAATTGGATGCGTAAGAGCAAAGAATTGGTAGACTGTATATGTTTGATTTAGTAGGTTGTTTTCATGCTGATGGCATAGTAGCCTGGATTACCTGCCCCTTACCACTATCGTTATCGGGCCAGGCAAACAGGAATCATGGCGACCTCCTCAGTTATTATACAGATATAACGTTTTTTTAATCTTGCATGATCATTTGCTGACGGTAGTTACTTTAGTAGGAGTTTGGTACTATATAGGACATTCGATTTCAATTTTTTAGATTACACGTTCATTAAGCCGACGATTAACAAAAACATGTCTCAAGTGAACACAATTCGGACGTGGATTAGTCTCGTTAGAATTTCGGATATTTTATTTTGCATATATTTATTTTACCAAACAACTAAAAAAGGTATCCACTGCAATTCTTGTACAATGGTCCTTTGATTTAAGCATGTGTAGTGAGAAATACTCATTTGAAAACATAATTATCCAATATCTAATTCATTACATTGGGCGCGGCCATGATCATGCTTTGCCTGACGTACTTTTACCTGCCAAAGTACGACTGGGAACCAGACAAATGGCAAATTTTTAGTACTTTCGTGTCGGCCAGTCAATTAAACCTATGTTCTAAGCGGAAGAACATTAATCCTTACAATGGTTACTCTGCGTTTAAAAATATCTAAACTCAATGGTCACATGAGCTAAGTCTATTTCACAAATGTAAGGAAGTGCTAATTATATGACCAAAATTTTAGGACTGATCAATGCAGTATGGAATTATAAAACGAAAACGACTCAAATGATTCTGAGAATACTTGCTTAGCCTAGGTAACTGAACAGATTAACTCCAGAATTAGGTAAATAACCTTGGCATAGAGTTAGAGTGAAATCAACGACTTTAAGTGTTTTGAAGTTAGAAAATCCTTACTTCTTGTTTTAAGTATTCTCAAGTCATACAAGCCATGCCTTCCATCGATATTTTAAATACCATGCATCTCAAACATTATTACAGTTGTTACAAAGCCGCCCGGCTAGCTCAGTTGGTAGCACGCAAGTCTACTGATCGAGGGTCGTGGGTTCGATTCCCGGGCGGGGCATACTTTCGTGGAGCTAGGTCATGAAATTATTTCTATGGCCATTCTCCCTCCTACCCATGATTTTTAATTATGTAGGGCAGTTGTCAGTCACTGACGAAATTATGCGCTTAGTAGTTGATTAACAGCTTAATCCAGTGATTTAGCCTTTCCAGGAGGAGTGAGTAGGTTGACTGACCGCCGTTATATGACCTATACAATGTGTTGCTACGGTGTTAAACCCAACGAACAAACAAACATTTGTTACGAATAATATGTTGTTAAAACTAGGGTACAAGACATTTTGTTTAGAATTTCACCCACGAAAGATTCCAAAATATTTCAGTTATTGCTTACACAATATTTTGACAGACGGTAAACGAATGTTCCGTTGTTTCAATAATTAACGCAAAATTCTGCATTTACATCTTTCAACCTCATTTCCGACTTTTATAATGAGTTTATCAAACAATGCAATTACAAGACTCTGTAACCTGCAGGAAAATAATTCCAGTAAACGACAAGCATACTAATGTTACACCTCATGAATAATAAATGATTCCAACCGATTCATCATCTGTATAAAAACAAGACATGGTCTTACGGCGTGTCGTGTGGTTCCATGTTTTTTACATTCATTTTATAATTACGTAAGAATGTATTATTGACATAATCTCGAGGCAGGTGATAACGAGCGCATCGCTGAGATTTTTTGTAAGTTATATTACATAATGTATTTTTTTTTATTTCTAATTATCATATTCTATTATACAATGGCATATTTGTAATTTATATATGGAATATTGTATTTGTTATGTATATTTGTCACAAATGTGTGTTCTTTACCATGATTCTTATAAATTGCCAAAGGCATATGTCAATGCCGTTTTTGCCAAATAAAGATTAATGTATGTATGTTTGTATGTATTATTTAATTGATTTACCCAGCTCTTAAGTAACGTACATTTAGTACTATCGTGGTGTTAAGTTAAGCTCCTACTGGCTGTCCAAGAAAGGACTATTGTTTCTGACACTCCTTCTGTTTTGCGTTAAAATGTACCATCTCTTCTATCGTTTTACAGCAGTTACAATAAAGCAAGCCAAAAACGTTGCCAAAACGTCTGAGCCAATGGCTTTGTTTTTCTTATAGTACAAATTTAATGACAAAGGTTTTTATGAAACTTTGTCAATGAATGTTGCTATAATAGACTTTGTTCATTTACATATCCCATCCCTTGTCTAACATGATGCTATATAGTTAAAATAAGCTGTAAACTAAGGTAACCAATTAAATGTTACAGAAGCCAGCTCCTTAATACTTCAGTACTTTTAATCAAAGTTTGATTGCAGCATCCTACAACCTTTATTTTCAACCATTACTGTGTGGCAATCGTTTTATCGACCCTTTTTATTGCGTAACATGACATTGTTATTTGTTGCCGATTATTTTGGCAAGAATATTTCTTCAACTAAGGCATCAAGTATGATTGATGTTAGAATCATTATTCTATTTGCTCTGTCGCTCTGCTATTTAAAGAAGCAAGTACTTCATTATTATTCCATTCATTATTGAAATGTTTTGTCACTCACTCACATTTTAACAACACACAAAACACATTTGTTTTTCCTTGTATTGTCCTAGCAAGCGTTTTTGACACTTTACTCAACGAAGTCCCAATGGGAGAATTATTTACTAGGCTCAAAGAATGCTGGAGTAAATATTTGAACTAGCAGTGCTGTAGTTGTTTTCTTGCACACGTATATTTTGATATTATAATGTGCAAGTTTACCGTTTGGTTGTTGGTGCAGATGATATGACCATTAACCCTGGTTTATGTATATGATAAAGAGGCGTAGTTGTGGTTTTTCAAGTTTGTTAAAGTCCCATTATCAAAAGTGACACTGTTTTAGACTGCAAAGAAAATAGACATTTATTTATTTCAAACACATCTATCGGACAATATTTTTATCAAATGCAAATATTGCTTAAATATGTTTATGTTATTTATTGCTTTTCAAAATGAAAGTAGATCGAAACGAAAGTAGAATCTGGTTGTCAATACCTGAAACAATTGTTTTAATTACAGTATATTTAATATGAGGTCATGTTATAGAAAAATTGCTCCAAATTACATATTTGGCTCTAAAACTATATTGGAACTGGTTACATTGAGCAGTAAGATACAAATAATAAAGTGCGCTCTTATAAAAGTACTCCACTTTTTTACAAAAATGGACACTTTGCCGAATTAAATTTAGAAAACAGTCTTTAAAGGTACTTTTTCACAGATTTCAACTTAAATGTGATTTTTTCTAAAACTTTCAAAATTGTATGGAAACATTTTTAGAAGCAGGAAAAAAGTGTTCTAATGATGACAAATTTAGTGCAAATTGACATTTAACTACAAATAATGGTGTTTCACATACGGTAAAAATCTACCCCGTATGTAACGTTATAGACAATGTTAGTGCCTTTTTATAACCTTTATTGTATATCTTAGCAATCTATAGGTCAGTTTGTCTAAAAGCATTAAGAATTAATGTGTTGACACAATTACAGACACTAAATGATATTTTGAAATTACAGAAAAAAAACAAATCTGTTAACTAGTACAATCATGTCTACTGTTGATAAATATATCTTCATATAGTGGCTTTAACCTATTTTGACATAACCTTTGTTTTTTCGTTTCAGATTCCAAACTTCCAGTATATGCTACTGACACATGTGATGAGACAGGACGTAAAGCTATAGCTTGTGGTGACAAACGAGTTATTAGAATATTAGATGTTAGAATAATGCCACATAATTATACAGTAGTTGAGAGAAATGAGGTGGCTAACCTATGTGATGGATTAAATACGTGTTCATTTGTTGATCTCAGAAAGCAGTTATATTATTATTGTAAAGATAGTCATTATAAACAAGTTTATACTTCATTTGAATGTGTTCCAAGTAAGTATCATAGACTACAGTTTATTTTATTAAATAATGCGTTTACATTTTGGTAGCAAGTTCCATACTCATTTTAACCGAGTATATTTACAGACTGTTGTTCTACAGTTTTAACTAAATGCCGTCTCACATAGAACACACGGCTTATACGGTTGACCACCCGTGTAAACCGTACATGCAACCGAACCAACCGTGTTCTGTGTGTGACTGCCTTTATATCGGGACAAGTTTATTTCACTTTTAGTTCGTTTATGGAACTCCCATTGTTGTTTTTTCAGGGTCCAAGCTATCTTAAAACCTTATTTAATGGTGTAAAGTAAAGATTAAAAGTTTCTGTCTGGATAAAAATAACTGATTTGACTCTTAATCGTGTGAGGCAGCTGTCAGTCGCTGACGGAATCTATGTGCCTAGTAACTGGTTAACAGCTTTATTCAGAGATTAAGCCTTTCCAGGAACGGTTTGTAGGTTGACTGACTGCTGTGAAATTACCAACACCAAGAAACAAAAAAGTGTCTGATTTCGCTAGGGAATGCAAATCCCTGAAAGTCCGACACAACTATCATTACTCCTTTACGGCCATTTTTGAAAACTAATGGGTTTACTCCTCTCAAATCCTTAGATCCGCATACAACATCTAACTACTTCTTACACTTTGAATGTTCTAAACATGTTCCAGCCAACGTATTAAAAACTGTCTGTCGACTGTCTATTCACACAAACATTTATATTGCAAGACTTTGGCATATACTAAAGAAAGGTTTTAGCATATAGTGATGCATTGTATTTTAATCCGACCTAATACAAATAAACTGTCAAAAAATCCATTCTTGAACAGAAATATTTTTATGAATTACAATGGAATTTGAAATATGTCGGCCGCATTGCATCTTGGTTAATATATATTCCATCAGTTTTCATCATGCATCCGTTAACACATCCAGAATAAGTACCCTGTCCATATATCAGTTGGCAAAACATTGACATGTTTGATTTATGATGGCCCATTGGAAATATCGCATTTCTTAAAATTTTCATAAAAAGAAAAACATATTCCAAGAATCGGATAATAGACTTCTATATACCAATGTTGTAGTATTTTTAAGCGCAGAAATTTGGGGAAGAGAGATTTGAAAATTATAATTAAATGTAATTTAATACATAATTTATTGCATAAATAGGATTGGATAACAGGCATATAATGTATATACACATCCTCTCCATGGTCAAAGTATTACAACATGAATTTTAAATGTGAATACATGTAAATAAATAGATATAAAAATAAATACATACATACATGTACATACATTTGCAACAAAAATCACTATGAGATAATGTTATTTTAGGAGTATAATTAAATGTGATATATGAAAGCGATTGAAGATGAGACCCCAAAATGTATGTTGAGAACAACCCGACACAAGCTGGCTGAGTTCACCGATCCTTAAGGGACACAAGCTTGTCATACAATCCATGAAAATATGGTTATCATTGGTTCACTATTTGACATTTAATTTACATATCAAGTTATTGTCCTGTATGTTATCCAAAATCATTCCTAAACAGACATATGTCTGCATGGAGGCATATATGTTATGTTTATCTAAAACAAGTGGTTTTGTTGTCAAGGTTCTATGTATTTTACTGTTTGTGTGATTTGCCTATCTGTTAACTATTGAAATTATAATAGTTTACATTGGTCATGACGTAATGATACGACCATTGTCCCTCCCACCACTGATTCTAAATCATGTAGGGCAGCATCTGTTGTCAGTCATTGACGGAAGTATGCGCACATTAACTGGTTAGCAGTTAAATCCAGAGATTTTGTATGTTTACAATGGGTAGCCATGGTGCTAAACACTAAAAAAACTACAACACACAATAGATTCTTCTCAAGTCATTCTGAAACTGACGAATGTCCACATCTTTCTTACGTATATCTAAAACTAGTAGTTTTATTGTCAAAGTTCTATGTATTTTGGATTGGTGATATTTGTCGTTCCATAGATCATTGCATAAACTCTAACTTTAAAAAGGTTTTAAGTAAAGCATAGATATTTGTACCTGTACGTAAGAGCATCTTTGTGAATCATAATATAAATTGATTTGGCTTCTAAGAAGTAAGTCAAAATCGATAAAGTTTCTTCACAAAACACGTTTATTGTACGTACAGTTGTTAATTATCGCTAATTTTGGGGGGAAAACATGCATACGAGGGCTGTTCACTTAATTCCCGGACAACCGTCATTACTTGTAAAGTAATAGGAGTTCAAAGTAATAAAAACACAGTCATGTGCCAGAAACACCTTAGTATTAAAGCTGTTAATTTCAACGCTATACAGGCATTGGTCCAAAAATGAACAATAACTTAAAACATACATTAAACAATATGCGACCCACGCCGACGTCAATTATTAAACGTCGTATATCAAGGATTCGACACTTGCTAGGGAAATAACTGAGCATTATAATAAATGTTTGTATTCTTAAAACTTCATCTGTTTAGAAAATTGTTGCAAAGATATGGAACAAATTTTAAAATACATTTCTGATTTTAAGGTTTTAAGGAAAGAACTTTGTTGGCTAACATTAATGTAAAATTCTGGCATAATGTCATGTATATAATAATGATTTCCCTGTCAAGTTTTGAAGTTATACTTTTCCTAGAAACCAATAAAACGATATATGCAAATCTTTATACGTCCCTGATTATTATTCATAGCACTCGAAAGAAACAATAAAATAACCAATAAGCTCATAATCTTGTGTATTGTAAAAATTATTTGTTCAGTTCTAAGAGGAAATATTCTATCATTCCATCTAGACGTTTAGAAGCATTGTTCCACCATGATAGTCTAAAGTATCTGGCTGCTTTGATAGCCGAACTTAGGAAACTAGAAGGCTTGTCTAGCCACAACCATGTTTTACACTTATAAAATTACATTGTGTTCTGTTGTATCGTCTTAATATATAGACAACTTGGTTGGATTGTAATTACTAAGGGATATTAAGTGATGAATTTTATTATTGATGCTCCGACAGCAAGCACGATCGATTTCCATCGGCACGAATATGCATTTATGTAATTCTAGTAACTGTGAGAGTCATCGCCGTAACGCACTCCCCCAAAGCCTGAGACCAATGAAAATTGATTTAGAAGGGCCTGTTATTAAAGCAGTCGGGCTAGTTGTCAATATCGTCCTTTGTTTTTGTTACATGGCATATTTAATAGGGTCATGGAACGGGAAATACTTAGGCAATGACAATTATAATAAATTAAAACTACAGTTTGTTTTAACTAAAATTGGATCCTTGAACAGTTATTTCCCTTTGCACAGCGTGACGTGAAACAGGTACAAATGTAGTTTCAATTCATTGATAACCCAAATTGTTTACAGTTTCAAATGAATAAGACATCGCTTACAGCGACTTTCTTATTTCACAAGTCAGGTGGCAATACCACGTGACTATGTCATCACAAATGCTACGGTTTGAAGAAGAAAACATTGAACAATCAGCCGGGACTCAAAGTTTAAATGAGCTGTAAGTCTTTTAATTCTTGACTGATTTCAATTATACTTTCGCGAGGCTAAGCAGAAAAGTGTTTACTATTTAATGCGCATCACATATCCAAAGCCATTTATATACTTTTTGCTAACACCCTGGAAACTATTCCTTTTCAGCGTGCTACAGAGACAAGTGTTTGTCCTTTATTAATGTAAAACCACGGTATGTTGTCCAGAGTGTTGACAAAAATCATAAAACTGGCGCTAACATGAAAACTAATTCTGCCTATGAGATCGTAAATCGGTAACGTAAACGTGATCTGATTTAAATGCGTTAGGTCGGTACAAAAGTTGATTCCGTGTTAAAAGTGCTATTTCTTTTTTCAGGTTTAGTCTGTTCAATTTTAGATGTCAGTATTAATTTTGTTATTTCTCTTCATTTCAGCCTCAGTTGAAACAACATGTCGGACAAATATATGTAGTGAGGATAATCCAAGTATAAAATGTCGACGTGGTAGCGTGTTTCATCTGCTGGGAGCTAAGTGTTTTAGTATGCGCCAAGATTGCCCTCGTGAAGTGTTTGTGACTATATACAGAACGTGTGAGGGTAAAAGGACGTGTGCGTTGTCTGTACTGCGGTCTGGAATTCCACATAGTATTTGTAATGACGATTTATTCCGACAACAAAATTTATTCATGGATTATATTTGCGTAGACAGTAAGTTCGCCTTTTTTACATACCTTATGTTAATGTTTCTTGTGTATGGCGTCTTTGTTGGGACATCATGCGATTATACAATTACTTATATGTTAGTTGTGACCGTTCTCCAGAGTGGTAAAGGTCACTGATTTTCAATTACTGTAACATTTTTTTTATAATACCACACCGGTCTTCGTTTCAAGCCAACGTCCGACCATGACTTGCTATGAGTGGAAGTAAGTACACTCAGTTTAGTATTTCACTGCTGGAGAAGGGTTTTATATACGAGAATTCCAGTAAATGTCTTAAGTAGCAAGTATGTATTTTATAAATCTTGGTGTTAGTATGGTGTGGCGAGTATCCAATTACTTGGATATTTGCGATCCCGACCAGAAAATTGAGTACGAATATTCGTTGCGTCTGAGATCGTCGAATCGCGATCTTGTTTTGGAAAAAAGTGAAAGAACATATTCACCTTAATTACCACTGAAAACGAGTCGCACTTGTAATGAAAACTTAAATTATATAAGGATTGAATAATCTTGTGTCAAAATTTCAATTGATACACATTTAAACAAAAATGTCATCACTGAAAACGGTTCTGTAATTCTTTACTAACTTTTTATTCGTTAATTCTGTATGCTCCTCCATTAACAAGTGATTTATGGTTTAATCGTGAATCGATACACATGAATCGTGGTTCGGATCGGATCGCTACTTTCTCAACGATCCACAGCCCTACTTGATGTATGAAAGTAGTGTAACTAAACTTAATCATTTATATCGCTGTATATATATCGATAATATACATGTATATATCGTCTTCTTTATAATTACCTTCAGGTAAATTCCCTAAATACCAATTTCCTGTAGTTGATTTATTTTAAAACCATAATACAGAATTACAAAATGTACTATTTCTCGTTAATGACATCATGTTAATCATTTATGTGGATTATATCAGTAGACAACATTCTGCTAGGAAATATTAAATGGAAACATTCATTAGCAGTAAGTTATTATCTCCCTTTGATATGAAAATACCGTAGTGTGATTTTTAGTGAGTCCATACAACGTTATATAAATTGGTGAAAATATTACAAATACAATGAGATAGAATTTTTATGCAGACTTAAGTATTCTATTGTATATAATGAAATCGACCTTATTGTTTGTTTCGCAATAGCATCACAAAAGTTTGTGTTAAAGTAAACAATGTATACCAGCATGCTTTGATGTCATGTTGACGATAATTGGTTGAGTTATAAGGAGCAGGAATGGCCGAGCGGTTACGACGTTGGACTGGTAATCATTGGATAGCCAACTCCGTGTTGGTTCGAATCCCATCCAAAACCTACCATATTGTTACATTGAGTCAGAAAGTTTATTCTAATAGCTCAGTACTAGGGAACTAAGAAGTGGACTCAAAAGTGGTAAATTAAGTTGTAAGTACTTTTTTCACAATCGAGCTAAAATGAATACTTGTAAACTGGCATAAACTAAGTTAAGAGGGTCTCAAATTAGTTCGTATAAAACTTATGAGCTTTGGTTATATAATGATATTGTGTTTAAATCGTTATGCCTCAGTCCCATAAAATCGTGGCTTGTTGCGAACCCGTACGTGCAGACAGTCGTAGGCCGTGGGAAGCCTTGCGTATTAAGATGACGGTACGCACATGGTACAAAACAACACACCCGTACGATGCCGTAGCTGGAAGATATGCATGTTTAATCCATACATGGCCACGATTTTGTTCATGATTTGACTTTGAAACTGATACGTGTACCCTAGGCTCATCTCACGGACCCTGATAAAAACGTTCAGTCCGTACAGGTACGCAAGAGTTCGTACGGGTCCTTGCGGAGCTTGATCGCACGGCGCCCGTACGGTGCCCTCACGGCTATTTTTATGTTTATGGGACTGTAGCATTAGGGTTGTTTAAATTAATCAATGGCGCATGTATACATGCGATATCAGGTATAGAAAGTTTGAATTTCGCAGGACAATTTCAATGATTGCAGTCGGCATTTTGTTTTTTGTCTATGACTGGCTTTTATCAAAACCATCATTATGTTCGAAAAGCAGCTGTAAATTATGAGTTTTGAAACTTTGCTCACCTCAATCGGTAATTATTTATGACGGATGTGTTATCTTAACTGGTCTGACTGACAACACGTGTACTTGAAAATGGCATATTTAATGCGCTTCGTTTTTTAAAGTGCTCAAATCGCACTTCAACGACATGGATTGTGATATATTCCGTAACAGTAATTAAGTTGTGTATGTAAAAAGTTTCCTTGCAGCCATTCCTGACAGAAAACTTTTGATTAAAAACTCTCTCCATGCCGACTTTGTTTTTTACTTGTCAAATATGGAACTTATATTTTATTAATACACTCGCAGATCTTTGAGTACGTCTGGCATTTCTCAGACAGGCCCGTATGAAAGCAATAACGCGTTCATTATTTTTTTTTGGAAACATGACGTCATACGCTTGTCCTCTCCAAGGTTGTGAAAGTAAAAGTTGAGTATGCCCCGCTTGCAGTGAAAAATTCAAAGAAATTTTGAAATGTTATTAAGTATAAGGTGTTTTGAAAGCTACAAATGTTACCTCTGGGGTGAATTTATGGTAAATTACACCCGCTGTTGGTATAATATTTGACATAAACTGGAAGTTCAGCCAACAGTTAATAGAATCTTAGCGTCTGATTTTTACCGGAAATGAAGTATAAGTTCTAAGATGGTGACCTATATTATTACAAATGCAAGGTCTGAATATAGCCACTAGTCTAGCCTGTCTCGAAAAGTGAGTTAAAATTTCCATAAATGATTGAATTCAGCGTTATTGGCTGCGTATAGCCACACTTAATATGGCTGACTGACGTTGTAATATGTCTACGGATTGAATTTTGTTTCTAGGACTACAAATGAATTCTGAGATTTCATTTGTTTCAAGAGAAACTTACACCACATCTCGATGTTCCCAACTAAACACCCACCAAAGCCAACATGTTTAAGAATGTACTTTGTTTTTTTGCTACATATGATAAGGCCATGCCATATCGGAATTGTGTTAAGCGTCCGCGTGCGCGTAGGTTTTAGAGTCCTCAATCAAAATACATGTTGTAAAAAACAAAATCGTTGGTAAACTTTTCTTAAATTTTTCCGATGTGCCGGGATTCGGGGAAAATTGTGTTCGGAAACGACGTTTTTCATCGTAAGCAATTGATCAAAACCGCGTCATTAATACAATATTATATTTTACGTGAAAAAAAAACACTGGTCATTTTATATTAAATTCAGACCATTGTTTCATATCATAAAGATGTTATTCCATTGAAAACATATATAAAATGCATTGTTTTGGCCGTAAAAATATTTGTGTTTTCGTTTTTGGATTGTGTGTTTTTGTGAATAGGTACCTAGGTTTGTCAAATATGAGTTGACGCTTAACAGAATTCCAACTTGGCATGGCCTAACATGATGCGAGTTTTCTTTCGGTTTAAACAATAGTTAATTCAAGTTAATACAAACATCTATAGATATACAGGGCCGGGTACTTTTTATATTTATAAATTTGAAACTTTATAATGCATTATATTGTAAATATTTACTAGTCACTATAATAAACAATTTACTTACTTACATACACAATAAACAGTCAACTGTTACAGTAGCAAAGATTGAAAAGATAGCTTATTAGGCTATTTTTTATCTCTCCGCGCAAAGTACAAAACAATTTGTACAAAAATATATACATGTACCGGTTGCGTACTATAATTTGATAGCTTTTAGAAGGAACTAGTCACTGTTGAAGACAGCGAAAGACATGTAGAGAAAGAAAAAGATAGAGTTTTCTTTTATGAACTTTGTTTATGTCAATACAATATTTAGACTTGATTTTGGTTTAACAGAGGACAAGGCAGGCACACAAGTTATCGCTTGATCAAATCTCGAAGGCGACAAAATATGTAATGGTCGATCAAAGATTATGAAATGGTTCCCTAAGTGTCTATATGGTATAAGGATACATGCATTTAGGTTATTTGCTACTTAATTTTGTATTTATACGAGTTTTGTTAATACTATTCGAGGGCTTAGCGAAAACGATTGTTACTCAATTTTTAAAACGAATGAGTTACGACCGTGCTTTGTCCGCGTATTGTAGTGCTCCGGAGGTACCAAAAGTCGATCCCAAACTAATAAACCCGGAGTCTTGGAACGTATGGGAATCAGGACCGCAATGAGTAAAGGTAGCATGAAAAAAACTTAATTAGAAAGCAGGTGGTCTACGAGAGCTGTTCCGATACTAATATTTGCAATAAGTAATATTTATATAATGCCTCAGTTTAGACGGGTAATATATGTTTTGGTCAAACGGACAACAAAACCAACTTGAGCAAAATCTCCCAAAACTTCTTATAAAGTATTATTTACTTTTAGGCTGTATCTATACATTATAGATGATATTGCGCGTAAAGTTTGACCCCGACCTGACCTTTATGCAAGAATATTCATTACATTGAATACGAATGTAGTATTAATGCTCGATTACACCGTGGCCGTGAGGATTATGTGTTGAAATTTAACACATCAACATACTTCTATAATTTTACAATCGCTACCGAAGTGTAGAATAGGCGTATTACTGATTTTGTAGGGATATGTGTAAGATAATTATTAGATGCAAATGTGAAAGGTCAGATCGGGGTCAAACTTTACGCACAATACAATATGTACTTTCGTAATGTATAAAAGCCAGCATCCGGGTATTTACTTTGTTCAAACCACTATGAGTTGCCTGTAAAGAAAACTCATTATAGACTGTTCGATTCCTCTATTTATATATATATTACTGGTAGAGTTTTTTGCATGTTTACATGCAGCTACAAACTTGGCAGTCTTGATGGATGAATGTAATAACAAAATGTTAACGAGATGCCGGTATGGTCGATAACGAAATGTTAACAAGTTGTCGCTTTGGTCGGGAAAATGTTGGCACAAGTGAAAATTGCTACAAGACATGTTTAAACAAACTGTTAGTTTCTGCAAACACGATGTGTCTCATGAGAAACAGTCGATCTTGAAAAATGTGTCTCTATAAATAATGTTCATAACAAGTCTAGTCAGGCACACGCATGATAAATGACAATATCGAGCTGTGGTTACAGTCCTGGACAGAATGGACATTTCCCTGACTTTACCTATTTGCATTTTAACAACGGTTAACAGGTACATTTTGTCCCACAAGCAAGGCGTTAACAAATGACCACATGATTATACTTTCGGATAAATGCATTGTTATTCAAATAAAAATGTCGCACACGGAATGGTCTATTGTCAACCATTTATAACCTTGTATCATTACCTTTTTAACGAGGCTACTATCCAACCAACATCTACTACCTTATCTGAATTTTATTACGGTGAAGACAGGTTAAACGCTTCAACAGTAGTGTTTCTTTCGTAAATTAAGTTATAAAATCATTTGATAAGAATATATATAAGTGAAAACTTGTTAAATACATGAGCAAAAATGGGGTCAGAAATTAAGCTAGATGTTGTAAATAATTGAACAATGCAAATGAACATGGTAAAACTTAATTTATAATGCATTTTCATTGATGATCTAATCATTACTTTTATCACTTATACTTTATCTTGTCACTATGTCATGCATAATGGGTAGTGAGATGCGCGGGCGCTGACGCTAATGGATGTTCAGGCGGGATCCTTGGAGCATATACCGATTTTGCACCTTGCAATCACAGATTTTCAAGGGTATCTGACCTGTTTCCCCGTCGATCAATGGCGTGTGTAACGAAGAGTACTTCAGAATCACAAGTCATATTGTTTTAGATACCTTGTAGAATAATATGAATTCAGCAGGCATATGCATGTAGATGAACTAACTCAAAACAAGTATAGCATCTTCTATATTTACATATCGAAGCTTATGCATAGGCAAGAAGGATAATGACCGTATTAAGTATTTTATGATCAAACTCCAGGGAAGTTTGTCAGTCAGTTGAATTCCTCTTTCATGATCGTAAAGCTAAATTTCCGAAGTATTCCAAACAACGTGAAGCTTTTAACATATTTCACTTAATGATGCAACATTTGCTGTAAAGCGGTCAAAATTACCAGACTGTATGTCGCTCATTTTGAAATCAACACATATTAAAATACAAGTTCCCGTACAAATCTATCTTGAAAGATTGTTTAGATAGAAAAATATTCGCACAAACATATTAAATGCCGACAATTTCGTCAAGCCCTTTCGTGTGAAAACAAAAACTGCAATTCAAACTCTTTGGAATTTTGCTTGATCTTTAAAAAACTTCATAACTGTTGTTTTATAACTACAATGTATCATTATATTTTCAGCGAGCACAGTAACATCAAATTGTGATGTTGGAACGTACATTAAACAAGAGCCTCGGTTTGGAATTTTACAAAATCCTGGGTACCCTGATAATCCAAATGGAAACCCCAAAGGTTGTTATTGGGCTATATATACAGAATCAGAACTAGGAGAGGAAGTTGAGGTTACTATTCATGAAGCTGTTTCAGTAGAAGGATTACATGTGTGTGAAACACAATTTCTACAGGTAAATATATTTACATTTATTTATTGGAGTTAACGCCGTGTCAACACAATTTTAGGTCATTTTACGGCGTCCAGCATACCTAACCTAGCTTTCCTGGACCATTGTCTATAACCAGTACTCACCTACCCTTCCACAAGGCCGGAAACTTCTCCATATTATCTAATCAATGGAGGAAAATCGACATTATTGTCAAATTTTCATGGAAGGGTATAACCTCCCCGGGTGGGATTCGAACCCGCACCCCCTCGGGTATCCAAATCCTGGCGCGCAACCAACTGCGCTATCGACCCGGGTTAAATATCTTTACAACAAACATGGGTTTATTTTAGCAATTTCCAATGATCCCTATCACGTCTATATATTGTTAAGTTTTAGACAATTGTCAGTAGCACATACATTTATCTCGCTAATTTAAGTACTCATAAACATACTTATTTACAAGCGATCGCTAAAATATACATGTAAGCCGCCCGGCTAGCTCAGTTGGTAGCACACAAGTCTACTGATCGAGGAGTCGTTGGTTCGATTCCCGGGCGGAGCATACTTTCGTAGATCTTGGTCATGGAATTATTTCTACGCCATTCTCCCTCCTATCAATGATTCTTAAGTATGTAGGGCGGTAGTCAGTCACTGACGAAAGTATGCGCTTAGGTATTGGTTAACAGCTAAATCCAGAGAGCAGTGAGTAGGTTGACTGACCACCGTTATATGACCTATACAATGTGTTGCTTCGGCGTTAAAACCAACAAAAACAAAAATATACATGTATATATCCGAGTATTTAAATAAATGGGGTTAATGTTTGTGCCACAGACAATTGAGTACAATTTAACAATACAGAGACATGATAGGGTTTGGCGTAAGATGCCAAAATAAAACAAACCAAGTTTAATATAAAACCATTGTATCAAACCATACTATACGGATTGCAATTTGTAAACAGGTCGTCCACGTAAACATTGCGTATATACACAAAGCCAGTTTCATTACACACCAATATTTAGGGTTGTATTATTTTTACAGTTTTATAGTTGAGTTATTTAACATTTTTTATGGATTTACCACTATGTTAAATTCACAATGTGCCTATACAGAATTAAAAATAAATGTTAAATATCAAAATTGTATGTTTAATTCCGTAAAATGTTGTTCATGGATCAGCTTATTCGCCTATTCAGTGGGCAAGTCCAATGTTTTAAGTACAAAAACACGCATGACCTAGAATACGACCTGTATAGATAAGTACTTACCACTCTTTAACACATCTGTGTCAATGTTTTAAAAATAGTTTGAACCTGCATGAACAAAAATCGCATATACACTTAGATGACAAATGTTTCAAATGGCATTCGTTTGCATTCATTGACACGTATATGGGGAGTAATGTAACACAATTTATTCATGAGTTATTTTCTGAAGCAAATGAATATCACAGACACCAATAACGGTGTCCAAACACATGTCGTGACAAAATGGAAATATGTGTACTGCATTCTCTTTGATTTTATGGATAATTAACGCATAGTTAGTTAAATCTGACAAATTTTATAATAACAAAAAGATAATCGTGTATCTTGTTAACATTTTAGCCATTTTACTATTTGGAACTACTTGGCATTTTACTACGGATAACCTCGGACATATTCAGAAGCCATGTTGGAACTATACTCGTCTGTTAGTCCACATAATTAACATATAATGAACAATATTTGGTCACCTATATAACATATAAAATGTATTTACTAAAGCTACAGTCCCATAAACATAAAGATAGCCGTGAGGGCACCGTACAGGCGCCGTGCGATCAAGCTCCGCAAGGACCTGTACAAACTATTGCGTACCCGTACCAACTGTTACGTTTTACCAGGGTTCGTGAGATGAGCACTGTATACACGTATATACATCAGCTTTAGAGTCAAATCGTGAACAAAATCGCGACCGAGTATGGATTAAACATGCATATCTTCCAGCTACGGCTCCGTAAGGGTGTGTTGTTTTGTACCATGTGCGTACCGTCACCTTAATACGCAAGGCTTCCCACGGCCTACGACTGTCTGCACGTACGGGTCCGTAACAAGCCACGATTTTATTGGACTGAGGCATAAGCTTGGTGTGTTTACGACAAAAACTATTTTGAATAAAGCGTTGCGATATTGGCCTGTGCTTCGCTTTGTAGCGAACACTCTTTGAGGTCCCCGTCGAAGCCTTCCGAGATTATTCATTCAATGATTGTTTTATCGTGTTCCGAATGCAATTAAACTAGAAACTTGTAAACTATCAAGATGTTGACAGAGGTGTTATTTTGATATGAGATGAACGACAACTCCGATAGAAGATTGCAATTTCGTTTAAAATGTTTTGACGTTTCAAGCGATTTGTTGATACCAATGTCAAGTCTTCTTTTGAAGGAGTTATTCCTTGTGTTTTTGTAATATTGATTTGAGTGGAATGAAACTGTTAGTGATGTCAGTTTAAATTAAACGTCATCGTACAATTAGTCACCCCAAAACAGAGATCAACGGTATATGTAGGATGCACAATTTGTGCTCTGATAACTTTCGCCTCGAAGACATACTGAGCTATACAAAGCAAGCAAAATCGCGTTTAACACACTTTCAGGAACATGGGACGTTATGGTAATAACATCGTCAGTGAAACATACTATGCAACCTGAACAACTTTCCTTAGCGTTAAGTTATTTGTAACTTCTATATATTCATCGTTACCGTAATCATAAATCTTTGGGTACATTTTTTACAAAATTTGTTGGCCATTGTGTGCATATTGTAGCGACTACAAACAATCATTCTGTCATCATACGGTACTGCTACAGTACTTAGAGTGGCGTATCGTAAGCCGTTACTGAACGCAACTCCCATCATCGAAGTCATATGTTAAAAGGCACCTAGCATTGCATGGCATGTGTGTTGTCGTATTATTTTGACCCAAGTATGTCCTGATCCATTAAGAGGACATTATCTTCATGATTAAATTGAAAACTGGTAATAAAATCCTGCCCATTTCTATTTCAATACGAAATTTATCTAATTGGACGCGTAGCTAATGCCCTTTAATATCGAAACTGGCAGCATACCGATATTAGTTGTTTCTTTTTGGAGACTAGCAATAATCTAACATTGGTCTTGCGACACAAAAACTTTGAAACCTTTCTCATTCGTTTTCAAATTACATGCAGCTGTTTCTGAAGTAACTAAAGTCACGATTGGAAAAAAGTGGATTACAATACACATTAAATTTTCCAGCTTTATTGAATCTGGCAAATTGACTTTGCTTCCAGACTTTCATAATTACAATTATGCATGGTTTGCAAATAATATTACCAAAAACGTTCCAAAATAAGACATTGGCATAAAATTGTATGGCATAATGTAGATTACTGAACTTGTCTATGTAAAACCATTGGGTCACCATGATTAGGCTCGTAGACAATACATTTAGACATACCACTGGCAAGTGAAACAATTGAAAATGTAAATGCATTCAATCTGATTAAAACCTAATCTAAAATTTTCCGCTCGCCTACTCGCTAATCTAGATCTGGCCGTTTTCTTACGAGGGTCACGTTCAGGTGACTTTTCTCGTTATAATATTCCATATTCATGACGAAATCGTTATGTTTAGTAACTTGTTTACATCGTCTACGTCACGCAATTTGAAATGAGCCGTATAATCGCAGACAGTGGATAATACCGCTGTCAAATAAGCTGGTCTAAAAATAGAAATTACGAAATCAAAATGAATTTAATAGTGTTTCGTCTAGATGAAAGCTACGCATTGATTGGTCGACATAAAAGTCGTCTCGACGTGATCCTCAATGAGAACCTTAGAGATCCTGTACGACAACGCTCTACAGGATATCTGTTTACAAAGATTGAAATGCACTACAAACGTTATTGACAGTAAATGCAAGTATGAAGCTCATGCACTGTATCTTGGAGAAATAACTTATAACATTTACAATCGTTTAGAATTCCAAGTGAATATGTCTATACCAAAAGGAATTTATTAACATTAAATTGACGTTTCCATGGAACTATTATGACATTAACAACGATGATAAACGAGGATGGAAATTATTCAATTTAATTTAATGTCTTATAAAAGTACGTTATGCATCTTAATTAAAGAATGCATTTTCTACTAAACATTAATAATAACTTTAAAACATCAACAAATCAAGTCATAAACCACGACCCCAGTCTTGATGCATTCATAAGTAATCACGTGAAACTTCCATTAAAACAATTCTATTACCTTGTGTTTTACAAAATTACATTAATTCCATCAGCGAATGCGCCGACTGCATTATTTGTCGACACTAAGCTTTAATGTAAGTATAAAAACATGCTTTATTTCCTTGAAATAAATCCAGTTTGGCGACTCAATTCTCAAGTCGTTAAAAGTGTGATATATTCTCGTAACTAATGCATTCATTGAAATATACTCAATTTTCTGCACGCATCAGAATAATGCATTTTACTCATTAAAGTTGACATTAAATTAACTATTCAAAGAGTGTTCTTTATATTGTTTATGACTCGGCCACGGAGAATTTATGAGTATTTTTTCTTCAACTGTATAAAATACTGTTTAATCAATAAAAACAAAGGTAGTCCTAGAGCAGTGTGCTTGTGCAAACACTTCCCTTGAGGTAAACTCAAAAGTAGTATTAAATTGTCGCTCTTAACTCTAAAGAATTAAACATCGCTAACAATCAATTATAGTCGAAACGAAATACAAAATGAATCAATTTGGAATGCATTGATGCTAGTTATTGAATTTGAAATGTCTTACGCTTATTAAACGGGAAGTAAATCACTACGGGACATGCTTGTTGATCCGCTAAAAGATCCCACCCAATTGATGCTTACCTCTATATCGTGGAATAATGTACCATTGTATTTTAATTCATGTTAAAATACTATTTACAGTATGTATCTTTATGAAAATAACATATAACATAACACAACAGAATATAGCATGTTCTTTATTTGGCATCAAATGTACAATTTATAACCAACAGAAACATAATAATACTGTACAAATAGTAACAGGCGCGTATTTACACGATACATAACAAAACGAAAACTTAGTTTTAAGAATGTTATGATACAACTTGTAAAAAATGATTATTTTTAATCAATTAAACAATATCATAGTTTTATGCAGTTCGTTGCTTTTTAACGACGTATGAAGAAAAGATTGAAATGTTGATAATAAGTTGTTTTTTTGTTTTTGTTTTTTGTAGACATTGAATTTTCAATTTTTGCAAATGGTTTATAATGAAGATATTTGATGTTACATTTTACGTGTTATTGAATTGTATGCTGTAGAAAGTCTTCCACGCTTCTAAATAATGTTCAGTGCAATGATGTTATTTTGTCTAAAGTCAAGTTATGGAAATGTAAAACTTCAGCTTTAGCATCTCCTCATATTGCATTTTTGATAAGAAAAACAACATCCTTTTTATCCGATCTTAACATGCCTGACAATATTAAAAATTGGAAAACGTCTTAAGATTTTAGAAAACCTAATATACACTGTACAGGGAGCGCATTAAGATATATTATAAGATTAATTATCTTGATATGGTTAAGCTATTAGGGAAATACTAAATAAAGTATAAAATCAGGATTATTTTGTATGCAAAGAGAAATAATTCAATTACTATGTACATAAAGGTAGATTAGTCAAACGTATAAAACATGGATTAAGTTCGTCAGATAATTACTAGAAGACATGAGAAAATCGTAAATAAAAGAAATGAGATTTTTTTTCTTTTAAATGTACAAGTAATCCATCGCCATCCGGGCGTTTTAAGAAAAGAACTGAGAACAAATATGTTTTGCCCTTCATCTGCAAAAGCTTTCTTGAATGCCTTTATTATATGTAAGAATATTTCATTGGTTAACAAAAATAGATTACCAATACATGCTGTCAACCAACTCAACGTTTCAAAAAGCGTGGGTGCAAATTAAAATTTGCAAGAAATACACATTGTTGCCTCTTTATTTAAAACAATCACATCATTTACATTCGCCTCATTAGATTTAAGAGTACAAACAAATGTAAATGAACCACAAATGTTCACGAAACAAAAACATCAAGATTGATTTTTTGAAATCTCGTAATACAGACATTTATTTTGTGTTTACATGCACCAACAATAAATTTTTACCCTATGTTAAGAGCACGTTTAGTTACATGCATGTGCCCAGAGTTAATATTTGTAAAATATTACGGAATTTTCATCAAAGCTGAAAGATGGTAACAAAAGAATAACAAAACATATTAAACAATTAGTTATAAAAAAGACATTTTCATTGTCTTAACAAAGCAAGTAATATGATAATGTACTAAATAAACATGTTATAAACAAAACTTCAGCAGTTTTGGAGAGAACACCTTGCTGTGAGTAAGAATAACACAGTCGTTCAACTGTAAATTAATGGTTTCCTCGCTAATGCAATCGATGTAAAGATCGCATAAAGTGTACACAAAGTGACATGGATTGACATTTTCTCATAAACTATTCTCAATATTTACTTATAAGATATATATTAGACGCTAGTTAATTAACTCAGCTTGCCAAGTGATTTTGTTATAACACCATAACACCAATATATGCATCAATATCATTAACTTTGTTGATATCAGTCAACTAGTTTCTACCGAACATATCTCTTAGAAATACAAGAAATGATATACGCTAATGTTCATTTTATGCATATAAAACTTGGAGAGTTAAATCTGTAATTTTCAGATTTGGAACATGCTGCATTTTCTCATGAGGAATGCAATTGATTTGAAATGTTGTAAGATATTAAATGTCAGAGAAACATTTCATAATTATGACAAAATCTTCAACAGAAATGTCTCATTTATGTTAAGAGAATATCCGAATATCCATATCTGTATAAACACATTTCACATAAGTGAAAGTGATGTTCTTGTGGAAGGGCGTGAGATTTGGAATAAAGAGATCCAAAATGTTAATCTTACGAGGAGCACATTTAATTGTTTTGAATAAGAAATTTAATTGCGATTGTTATTTTCAAGGTCTTATGGAAAAACCATTCGTTGATAATACGGGTTAACCGTTAATGAAAAGTTAATATAAATGTCCTTCTAAAGTTACGTAAACTTTATTTTTATGCATTTCTTTATCAGAGAACAAAGATGACAAAAAAACTAAAGTATCCTATTTAAATGAAACTCTCGAGCAATTCTGGTTCTCCCCAACAATAGCATACATAAACTAAATTGCGTTTTGAATATTTACTCAGATCGAATTATATTTGATTGTATTGTTGAGATGTTTGTGGAGAAACTTGATATTGTTATACAATGTATTAGATACCTGATTACTATTTCCCTGGAGTCGACAGCTGTTACTTTTCAATTTCTGTACTGCTGTTGGGTTTTTACTGAAATGTAAAGCTAACTTTAAAATTTGCTGTTTCACTGCAATGGCTATACATTTTAGTGGCTTCAGCAACTAGAAATGTGATATATCTGTCTTGATAAATACATGTTTTTTATAATTGCATATAATATTATCTTCTCAAAAAAAAGTCTAATACCAAATTATTATTTCTTCACGGACTTCTATGTTAATCAATATGCTACTTGTTTAAAATGTTTGTGTAATTACAAAGAGTGTTCTTCTTCATTATTGTCTTAATTAAGGCATTCGAATTAATTTATTGTTTCTTTCATTATTTCAGTTATTATTTCGTCAATTAATGTTTTATTATCATTATACACGTTTCATATTTAGAACAATTGCATCAATAACAAGATATTGTTTTTGCGTTACATTCCATTAAATGCTAAGAATACAATATGTACAGATACAAAATTGTCTACACGGTCTTTAACCTCCGCTGTATGTTTAGTTGATAGGGCCAGTGCCCCTAGACTTTCTTATAACACGTTATAGTGTAATAGTTAGTGTTATGTTACTGTTTGTAATAAGCATACAATTTCATGCATTAATACTAAGTGACAGTTCACCTACTAGCGATGAACTAACAATTAACACTTAAGACTTAATTATCTTTTATCGGGAGCAAGGTTAAACCTTCCATGTAATAATAATACATCTTAATTTTCAAACTAATCACTTTTTTCTTCTATTTTACACCTAATTGCAATTTAACAGCATGCAGGCAATTGTGCCTAGTTGCTGTCATTGTTCATATATCATAGAGTGAGAATTTGATAAGAAAACAATAGGACGTTTCGCAAGAATTCTGCCATTACTTGGCATATGTGCTGACACATGTGGCATTGCGATCGCAGCATTATTGACACAAGCGATTTTCCAATTTTATATTGAAAATTACATTTATTGTCACATAAATTGGAATTATCCGACTTGTGCATGGTAGTTGTGTTTTAACTTTATCCTTACATCAATTCGTCATTGGCGTAAAATTGCCCGACTTTATAAAATGGAGAATGGTCGTAGAAAATATATCATAACCAAACTCCACGACCGTATGTTGTGGTCTCGCCTGAGATGTGAGCAGAGATCAACTGGCGTAAGTCATTACTTACAACACTATGTATAGGATTAGCCCAAGATCTAAGAATTTCCAGTGCGTAGACAAATGGCCGTTGTGAAATGGCTGCAATTAATTTAAAAGCATCATAAGTTAAAAGGATTATAAATAAAAAAAAGACAATAAACTGAAAACGTGAAAGTCGCCTATTGTTTTGAATGAAATTCTTCCTTACTACATGTAGTGTGATCTCATATTGCAGTCACGTTTACCTCGAGATTTCATTTGTTTGACGAGTTCATTTCGTCTTCAAATAACGAGTTATATTAGAAGAGAGGACAACAGCTGTTTGGTACGACCTTGACGAAAACAACAACAAAATAGGAATGGAATTAGTTGATTAATTTACGTCTACGGCTCACACATATGCAAATACATTCGATTCACATGACCAACATGTCAATATGGGTTTGTCAATTAAGTCCTTTTGGGGTTAATATGATTGTATTTCTCAGCTTGTTTGTATAATTCAACGAGAAAATGACTGAAGGTTTGGATGATGTGTTTGATTTAAGGTTGTTTTCCTCAATGCGTTCATTGCATTTTGAATGACCAAAAAATGTCTATGGAATACAATTTAGCCAGTAAAAAATTATCTGCAAACCTTCCCCTGTGTATCGCTTTTTAATTACAATTTGTTTACATGTTGATTGAACTTACTTTGGGATTTGCTTTCATCGTGAGGGAAATGTTTTGAAAAAATGCAATTAGAAAAGTTGCTTTAGATTTTGCTAATTGTTTAGTGCACCATGATACATTCTGACGATTTGTTTTTTAATTTCTTGTGTTTTTAACACCCTTTTCAAATTTCTTTCCTCTTTTTTTATTTTTCAGATACAATATACTTTATGTAGTACAAGGAAATTAACTATGGAGAGATTCTGTGATGAAAATCGTGTAAATGTACGAATCAGATCGTGTGGAACTGTTTATGTTACTCATTATAAGTTTTTGGCGGGAAATGATAGAGGAAACCGATTTTTATTGTCGTACTCTGGTAAGTTACTAAACATTTATACTCGTATAAAGATATAACTGAGATATTTGACAACATAAATATCAAATATTAAAAATGTCAATTAGTAATAACTATAATTTCAATAAATTGGGTTGAATTATGCCTTTGTGCATTTATTCACACGATTGAATATACTTTTAAAATACTTTTTTAAGATTTTGAAAGAAATTTATTGATCTTACTCACCCTTGATTATCTGTGTATATTATTTTTTCATATGAAATATCGACAGATATATCTTTTTACAGTTATATGAATTCATACATGTATTTGTATAGCATTATTGCATCGACTTACTATGTACAATGCATTTTATATTAAAGATCAAAGTATCTCTTTCAGATAAATGTATCCACAATAAATCGTTTGCCTCCCCAAGTTTGTGTGTATTGTGTGTAAAAAAGGTCAATTTCAGATCTATTGAACAAAGCCTTCTGTTAAACGACTGTGTGCTTTGTCATCTCCGAGCGTTGTTAAGTAAATTGATTTCAACACAATCCAAACACCAAACGATAATCTAATTGTCAATGCACTAAATCATATTTATTTATTCTTACTCTCATTGTATTTCTTAAAATATTGATAACATTTGGTATTGCTTATGAGGTTCAGAAAATCCATAAGAACGTCACAAATTATAGTATATGAGCTATTTGTTTACATAGTGTATACTGACCGTTTTGTACTTTGTACTAGTTTTCTGAATTTCCCAAGATGGTTTATATTGCTGTAATAAAAACATAATTATTCTATACTTAAGCTATAAGACTGACAAAGACCAATATTCAAAAGTAATGAAATGTGCCATATGACGTCATGACGTCATGAAACATTCGGGGGAATCAACAGACTGTTATTTATATATCAAGGTTGCGAAGGAATTAATAAACTACTTTTGTATTGTATATCGATAAAACGGTAAAGAAAACATTTTTTTACTTTGTGCAGCCTATACATTTATTTATGCTATTTTGCATACCAGCTTTTATAATGTTGACAATACCTAAATTTGATTTCACCAAACTGCTAAAAATGCACATAATAGGAACCAACTAAATTTAGTTAAAACATGTTGGTTTAAGTTGAATGAAAGTATACATGATGATATATATGTATCTTTGAATCTGTGTAATCTCTCTCCCTTATGTAAATATGATAATGTCCTAGGACGATATATAAGCAGGTCGTCGATTGCAATATAAATGAAGATAGACTTTTGTAGAAATATGTGTTTGTTGACATTTAAACAGTATGATACTAGACTATGGAATGTAATTACGTGTTAACTTTGTTTCTGAACAGTACTGAACCCAGCTAAAAGTATTAAATTACCAATTATTTACACCTCATCGTGCAAATGGACATTCAAACCAACTTAGAAAAAAGTCATTATTAGAAATGAATAAAATGTAAACGTGTGAAGCATCGTGTCATTGGCTTTTACCATTTATCTACTTGTTTAAGTTATCAAAATTTTCAGCCATCAAAATGTGCCTACTAGGTAAATAATACAATTTAGTGACATTATCGAGCAATTTTCGTTGTTGGCATCTTCAACTGCCCATCTAAGTCGTTCCATGTTTTGCTTTAATTCATTCTATAACAGATTTGATGCAATAACAACATGTAAAGCTTTAACTATGAGCTAGACATCACTCTACAATTAAATGCGATGTTAAAGTTATTTAATCAGATTATTTTCAGATTTAACTTTGTCTCAAGATGTTTCTATGCAGTTGTTAAGGTATTTACCCCGAGTACAAGCGAATTTGCGAAGTAATTCCGTAGAGGATTACATAATATAATTCGTTTTATTTTTTCACCGTATGTCTGGTGAGAATAATTGTTTACAAATTCAGTTTCTTGAGATAAATGGATTTCTAATTTAATATTGGAACTTTTTGTAACGTATTATAACTACAGTTTTTGTGACACGTGCTGGTTGGTATTGGATATAGGGTATTTCCTTGCATTGCTGACATTGTCAGCTTCCATTTACACATGTTACACTGCTGTGTTTGTTTCAACATTATAATAAAAACTGAAGGACATCATCCAAACAAAACATGAAATCCTTTTCTACCTCGTACGATTTTAAATATGACAACAAATAAGTTTCCATTCTTCTGGTGCAAGAAGGAATCAATAGTATACGTCGATCAACTTACTACAAACTGTTGGAGAAATATTTCAGTAATTCGTACGTGTGTGGTTATCAGTTCATCTAATAATGCGTATTCCAATAGTCAGTTTTCTTCAAAATGCAATGGATAAACTATAAACTAGTTATGTAATGTTATGTATTAAATTCATAAACTTGAACATAATAGCCACGTTTTTTATTGGATTGCATCTATTTTTGACTTCTCATATAAAATGAACACATTGTTTCTTTAGTAAGTTGATTTTCACTACATATACTTATACCATATGAACGTTTAACATAAACACACGATTATACTTATTTAATTGATGTTATTATTAAAACAAATTGATGAGTGAATTTGCATTATGCACTTTAAGTACGTTTGTGTACTTTATCAGTTCTTTAAATAAGAACATTGTATCAAGATCGGCCTACTTGATGTGACTCTTGAACAAAACATATATTTATTTCAAATATAAATCATTGTAAAGAAATTGTAATGAAAAGAATATATGCATTCACAAACAGTATATGTCAATTTGAAATTGATTTACCTCATGATTTCGGTGTTATGTAGCTTTTCGTACTGCAATATTTATAACGATTGTGTTTCTGAATTACGAGACTTCATTTATTTTCATTACGCTTTCGCAACACGTTGTCTGGATGAATTAAACGAACACCACGTTAATGTGTTTATACCTTTATATCAATAAATCACTTTTAATGTTATTTTCATGCAGTTGGAATTGAACAGTGTGACTTCAGTTTTCATAGTGCAAACGTTTAGTTTATCATAAGCTGCTTTATTCCTCTAGAATCTAGTCTACAAGAATCATTTTACGTCTGTTTCTATGTTATTACTGTTTGCTATGACAGTAGATAGGGGCACGATGAAATTATCCAGCTTTTGAGTTTGGTTCCTAACGCCATAAATGAAATGTGTCTCCACCTTACAATTAGATTATAAGCACTAAGCGGTACATTAGTACTTGTAAATTTCTTCAATATGTGTCTCATGAGTAGGTCAATGTTCGCAAAAAACGTATTTGCTAATGATAATGTGATTATACACATATTGGTAGTGTTTTGATACATTTATTTGACACATTACTTTTTAATCAGTTTGGGTATTAGATTCTTAGAAATAGTCTTTGTTTCGTCCTTCTGGTTTAAAAAATAAATGTTCAAGAATTCCAAAGTACAACTAACGCATTATGTCATAGTATCCATATGTTACAATTTTCTCTCTTGTCTTTCTCGCTGAGAAGACATAGCATACAATGTAAGATAGTCAGGCTCATTTGATTGTATCACTATTTTACAATGGTCGTTCACTGATTTTCTTCTTTGATTTTATTTTTTGCTTCTCTACTTGATGAAGCCATTCAATGTAACTTAAGCATATGTTATGGTATCTAGCGATAAAGAACAAGGGTATCTCTTTTAACACCTTCTAAAATATGTGCTCATTTAAGGTTTGGTAAACTGCTCCTAAACGATTTCAAAATTGTTGGAATAAGCTCTATTAACGCGCCTTTTTCTTCGTCATTTTTTTGTCTGCTGGTGTTAAGTGATTTTTATCTTGGACAAAACCGTCATAGCATCAGACAAATATTCTTGATATTGTTTTGTCGCCAACATGGTCATATATTTGCCATAAAACACTGAGTCACACAGTTTTTTTTAGTTTCAGTACAAAGCAAAACTTCTATTACAAATAACAATTGAAAATACGGCATAAATATAATTGACTGCATTAAATATGTACTGATCAACCTGAAAGTATTGAGTAATTGTTTTTGTGAAGCTACAACTAAAAAATACTATTGCACATTCAAACACAGATATATATACCACTTAAAATAAATTGCATTAAAGCTTGCATACAGTACATTGTTCAGTTAAATAACATGATTAACAATCTCCATGTGGGTATTTCTACATGCAGACAGAGTCAACAAGTTATAATAAGATGTCTATCAGGCAAACGTTTCCATTTTAGTATCATTGAAAACAAAATAAGAAATGATACCTGACGCATTATAACATTTAAATTTGTGTTGTCTAAATATGGTTGGTTAAGTTTAAATGTGCCTTCTAATGATTTCCTGCGCATTTGGTTCCTTAAACATTATTTCTATAATGGCAAAATGAGTTTAGGCTATGAACTACATTTCATTACAAAAATTTGATTAGTGCAATACATCGAAAAGTTTTAAATACTTTTAAATCAGATTATTTTTAGATTTAACTCAGACTTAAGATGTTACTATGCTGTTAAAACGGCATTTACCTCTAGTGCATGCAAATTTACGAAGTAATTTAAATGTGGATTACATACTATAGCGTTTAATTTCTTCTACTGATAAAAGTAGATTGAGAGTTTGTTTTCATGTGATAAGTGGAAATTTAATTTATTTAGGAACATTTCACATCTTTGCTTTTGCTACTACTGTTGATTTTGACACGTGCTGGATGATATAAAGCTTTTACGTTTTCTTGAATTGTTTATCAAAACATTGTACTACAATGTTTCACAGCTGTGTTAGCTTCAGCATTATTGTATATTTCACATACCGGAAGATTCCACCTCAACTCATGATCAATTATACCACTTAACGTTTTAACATCTTTAATTTTGACTAAAGGTTGTGTTACGTTTTACTTCAACTAATGCTACAGTCCCATAAACATAAAAATAGCCATGAGGGCACCGTACGGGACTGGACATAAGACGATTTTCCTTCATAGTGTGATTATATGTTTTATCTGTAATCATTTTAAAATGTCGCATTAAATGCTCTTTATATAAATCAATGTATTTTTAGTGTGCACAATGTATGGGTAATGTATAGCTATGGAAAGAAAGAAATGTTTGAATTACTTTGTTGAGGAATAGCATGACTAGACAAAGTTTCGTTGTCATAAATATTCATTATTTGTCTGGTGTATGAAAATTGTGAAATCCATATCCAAAGTGTGTATTTGTAAGCTAATATATGCTTTAATAATGATCGTCCTATCTTAGGTCTACTGACCGAGGAGTCGTGGGTTCGATTCCCGGGCGGGGCATACTTTCTCGGAGTTTGGTCATGAAATTATTTCTACGGCCATTCTCCCTCCTACCAATGATTTTTAATTATGTTGGGCAGTTGTCAGTCACTGACGAAAGTATGTGCTTAGTAGTTGGTTAACAGCTAAATCCGGAGATTTAGCCTTTCCAGGAGGAGTGAGAAAATTGACTGACCGCCGTTATATGACCTATAAAATGTGTTGCTACGGAGTTAAATCCAACAAAAAAAAAACAAAAACAAAAAAACAAACCTATCTTAGGTAATGTGTACAAAACATACAATTATAGATTCTAAGTAAATTTCTCAGGTTTAATACAACAATGATTTGAGCATAATTGGGTTATTGTTTTTCTAGTTTGGAAGTTAAAGTTCACTCTATTCATAAATAATAATAAGTATATTTTGTTTTATTTGTATTTACTGGCACACCATTAACGAAGATAAATTGTAGTATCTGAAACTTGTTTTTATCTTACACACTGTTGTTATCTAATTAATCATCTACTTGGTTTGTTTTGTCTATAATCCTGTACAGTTTTCTTCAAACATTATTTGTGTTCATGTTAATGTAAAATATCAAAGTTATTATTGTTTGTACCTTGTTTTGTAATAACATTAGATTGGCTACAAGTTTAGTGTTCAAACATACACCCTCTTCAAAACACACTATTTACAATTTTAGTCTCTCCGTAAATAAAAACATCAATGATAAACATGAAGTATTGCTTTTGGATGCTTAGGCAACAAATCTTTCCTCTTAGGCGATTTTATTACGACATGAAATCAATTTCAAAACCGTTGAACTAAGCTTTAGGAAAATGTGTTTTTCTTGTTAATTTTAAATTTCAAATAAGATAAGAGATGCTCCGAACCCTACATAAAACTAATATCATTACCAACCGCATTTCCTAAATATGTTTATGACTGTCCATATATAGCCCTTAGAACAATCATTCTAGACGACATGGCTATACAAGATTGCCACCCGGCTAGCTCAGTTGGTAGCACGCAAGTCTATTGATCGAGGGGTCGGGGGTTCGATTCCCGGACGGGGCATACTTTCGTGGAGCTTGGTCATGAAATTATTTCTACGGCCATTTTCTCTCCCTCCTACCAATGATTTTAAATTATGTAGGACAGTTGTCAGTCACTGACGAAAGGATGCGCATAGTAGTTGTTAAACAGCTAATCCAGAGTTTTAGCCTTTCCAGGATGAGTGGATAGGTTGACTGACCGCCGTTATATGGCCTATATGGTTCTGTTTATATTCTGTCTGTTTTGACTGTATCTTTATATGGTGTGTGAATGTTAATTAAAATATTATTTATTTGTATCGCAGAGTTGACACAATATCTTCCCATGTAGCATCATTGTCTGTTTACACGGATGCATATAAAAAGATAACGCTAATGTAATTATTACATGTGCTTGGTAGTATAAATTGTAGGCCATACTGAATTGCTTAATGTAATAATCATTTAATTGCAAACTTTCGTAAACCTTGAATTATTAAAAACTGAGTTTATAAAATAAAACAATAAGAAATTTAAATACACTATATACTTATTCTTTTGGAATCTGACCAAATCAGCATATGCAGAGCTTTTATAATTTTATTTAGTTAAAATAAATAGGCAATATACACTAAGTGTGCATATCGTCTTAAAAAATTAAAATAGCAATGCAATAAGAAATTGAATAATTTTAACAAAAATTAGATGGAAGTTAGTAGGCAACCTCTGTTCTGCTTTTTACAAAATATGTTATATGAGCAAAGTTTTGTAGTTTACGTTATTTAAATAGTAACAGTATCAGATGTTACTGGTGTATACTTCTTTCATCATCCGATATCTGATTTATGTTTATAATATTTCTTACATTTTAATATGACCATTCAGCCCCCAAATTTATGTTCCTTGAACAGAGTGTTACTCATGACTTATTCACAATTACTCGTATTTTCGTATAAAAGGTCACACATTTATCAATAACAATTGATATTGCCGACGCTTTATTTCTTCAATGCGACGGTCTAGAATACAGAAAACAAAAATAATTTGCCGAGAGACATTTTTCTGACAGCAATTATTTTCATCTTTATGAATATTCATTGTGTCCCCTGTGTGTATTGGGAAATAAAAAAATGAATGAATGCCAAATCAAATATATATACGTATATATGAGCGCAACATGTTAAAGCTAGAAAATATTTAAAAAATAGGGGCAATGATAGGCAAATTTGTCCACATGTTTCGTTCTCTTTTCGATAGCTATACATTACCTATATATTGACCATACGAATCAGACATTGATTTATATAAAGAGCATAATGAGACATTTTAAATTGATCTAACATTATGGATGAATTAGATTCACATTAGACAGGAAATAATCTAAGACTAAAGTTTTTGAAGGCATGACACAATGCACATACTATATGCAGATTTAATTGAACATTTTACAAGTACAATACGATACAGGTTAAAATCACCGTTTAATTCATTTACACTTTATCTCAGTACTTTGAATAAAAGAAGTGCAGAAGTATTGCATTGTGCTACATTTAACACTGAAACACAAACTTGACGAATAGTGTTTCAGACAATCTCTGGTAATAAACGTGAACTTTAAGAAATTCTTCTCTCCACTAACTCTTGAACAAGTGATACATTTCCATCGGTTATTTACAAGTTCTTTGACATGTGCTTTAAATATTTCATGATGAATCTTCTAATTCAAATATTATAAGAGTTTATTTCTGTGATGTGGTTCGTTCATGTTGTAGTGTTTCTTTGACTTTGAGTTTTTTCATTTGATTTGTTTCAAGACCTAAGTCCTGTTCAAGTTTGTTACTATCGTAACCATTTTTTAAATGTGGACTTCTCCTTATCTTTATAATGCATGTCGATGTTTTGCTCCTTGGTCTCAGTTAAATGAGATCGGTTGATCTCAATAGCGCGACTTATTACGATTTAAGGTGTCATTGGTTCGTTTCTCAGACAGGATCTGAATTCATTTGTTTAGGTTTGACATGACATATGGCAATTTAACCACGTTATTCTATATTAAGTTAGGCAGTTGTTAGCTATCAGCGAGGGTATGTGCTTATTCCTGGTTAAAAGCTTGATTCCAGGAATTGCAACGTTATTTATCTAAATGCAATGTCCCTGTCGAAAATGAAAGCGTCGATTTGTTTTGACGTTATAGCGTCTAGTGGTTCTTGAAAATTAGTTATAATCTTGAAGATCATCTAATATCAATTTAGGCGTCTTGAGAAAACACATTTCTTTATTAATAAATATTGGTCACTGTCAGTCGCTTGCCAAGGAATGAAATAATAACAGAGATGAAAGGCTATCTTGGGAAATTCTCAATGACCATTGTATAAACAGACTGGATTAAACGAGGTCACTGAATGAACAAAAAGCTCTTAAGAGGTAATATTTGTAAAGCCTAATTGTTATATATATGACAGAGGTTTTTTTCTTAATAAAACAAGAGAACCTGTCTTATATCATTGTGGCTACAATCAATGTTCCTCGGTGGTTATATTGGTAGTTATCGGAGTATCAGGAATATTTGGTTTGATAAAATGATTAGAATTATGTAGGAAATGGAGATACTTCAGGCTATTGGATACTTAAAGCTGACAAGAACTGACATTGTTGTTACATAGATCTGATATTAACAATTCAACAATTGAAATAAAAGCTAATAATACTATGCTTCAAGGAAACTATAAGTTGATTATACAACTGACATAGATACGTGTAACCCAATATTTAAATGCTTTTATAGGAACATTCATTGGTTCCTTATTTATAAAAGAGTTTTTTTAGAAATCCAGATTTTTTAAACATATTAACCATACATAGCTCATATTTTTTAGGAATATTTGAAATGCTACTTGATGTGTGTATTTGTATCGTTTATATAATGTTTCTTTGGTGGACACGATGACAACATGTTTATTCCAATTAACTCTCTAATATCGTAGTGTTGGTCATTGTCAATATCATGTCAAATTGAGCAGTATTGTGTTTGTATAACAAAGATATATGCCTATCACATTCATTCTCAATGATAACTGTGTAAATAGAAGATAGCCAAATCAGGTCAGTCAATTACAAAGAGGAAAAGAGTCGGGTTATTTTTGCAACATAGCCGACATAAATAATGTCCTTGATTATTATTATGACTAAAATAGGTGTCCATCGATGCTGAAAATGCAAAGAAAGTTTAGGATACAGATAAGCGTAGAACATAGCTTAATAACACATCTCCAATACATGACTTAAACCTTGAATAGTTTTATCATAGTTTAATTAAGAAAGTTCACTTCAACTGGCTTTATTGTGACTGACTGAGTCTTTGGCAATTTTATCAAATAACAAATGACTGTGTTTCCCCTAAGGCCTTATGGAAATTATTTATCGGTCAGTGTTATAACAATTTGCTGTCACAATCAATAAACAACAAACCTTATTTATATTGCCAATGTATTTTTTCTGTCACGTCATACGTATGAGGACTTTGGCATCGGCACACTGTTAATCCGGGTGATGTTTTGATATTCCGACTTAATTCAGTTTGTCTAACATCTTAGAAGATTTGCCAATATCATTCATGATTGTCAAACAGAAGTTTGTCTTAAAAATGTCAGCGTAAGACGCTAATGAGGTTTTGTTGTCGTCACCTAAGGATTGGTGTCAGGGAGTGATTTATTGTTTATTTGATTCAATTTAACGCAACTCTCTTCATCACAATAGTTAATGTTGTAGGTGAAAAACCAGTTGAAGGTGTTTGAATCGTTTAATCTTTAATGAACAATAATGTCCTTTTGAATTAGAACATAAATTTGAGGTTGTGTTTCCTTTCTCGACCCTTTGGCATAAAAAGACGGAAAGGATAAAGTTAGTCAGTTGGATTTGTAGAAACAATATTATATGTAGTCGGCTACTTGTTCGATGTCGTATTATGCATTTGGTGGCTATATCTATAGAACAGATGTAACAGTTAAAAACTAAATATGAAATGGAGATTTCACGGGTTTGTTATAAACTGTTTCAAGAAAATAACTATACAAAGATTGCAAATGCACGTGCTAACAGATATGTTAATTGTTTTGCTTTACTATAATAAAACAGATACGCAACAGCTAACACAATTAACAGTGTGTTTCTAACCGACATAACATGCTTCATTATTCAATTTTACAGAAATTAAATAAAATTCTGTAGTTAGCTCATTTTGTAGTTAATGTTGATGCTAAGCACTATCGTTTTGTTATTGCAACAGCATCACTTTCACCTGAAGAAATATTTTTTGTATTTTAATACAGAGAAATTAAGACATGTTCTAACACAGGCTTTAAATGCAACATTTTAAACTCATCTGGAGATATGTTGTTGTTTTCTTTTTGAAGCTTAGTCAATATCGTAAACTTAATTTTATGCTAGCTGTTTGTACAGGGTAAAAAGTATATGGATATGTTGAGTACTGGATTACGTATTCATATATGGCATTTTGTTGCATTCTGGTTGTCAGTTACGTTATATTTAATCAAACATTTTATTTTAGTTTTCATGAGTTTGAGTTTTTCATAATTTTTCTGTTCTTTTTGACATTCAAATGAAAAGTTCAACAAGTACGGTTCCTTAAACAAAAAAGACACACAACTTGTATTCCAGACAAGTTAATCATTGACTATCATTGTGTTGAAAATTTTCGTCCAAAACGTAGATTCGAAGAAGTTGCCGTTGATAATTTATTGCATGTCATGTTCCTATCTTAATCACGGTGTTCCATTTCACTCTGTTCTTTGACATGAGCAAGTCTGTAACTTCCAAATGTATTTCAATGATAGTTCTGTCGAATTAGTTTCGGCTAATTTCTATAATGTCACAAATCAACACCTAAGATTCGGCGCAAGAAAATATTTCTACCTAGACTTGATGGATTTCTCATTACATTGCTGTGTCTGAATATTGATAGCATGCTTTGTTCCCACATTTAAACACCTGCATTGTAGACATCTGTTTCCGTTATGTCAGGAAGACAAAACTTGCCAATTTCCGAGTTGAAACTTAAGATATCCCTATAATTTGATATGTTTGAATTATACAAAGATTAATTGAGAATTAGTTCCTTGATGAAGCCGTAACCAAGTTAGTGTCGGGTTTCAAAAAACACGTTGTATGCTCCTGTCGAGATATGTTTTAATGAACCGATTTTATTTGTTTGTCGCAAGTTCCCGATCGATCTAGCTGAAATTTAGTTTCATTTACCGACGATTTGTTGTATTACTATTGTCTTTATAAAGCCATTGTTATCCCTGAACTTTGTTTTTTTCTGTTAACAAAATTACGTTATAGTTCGGTTGTCGGGCATAAAACTAAAATCACTGAATTTTTGTATTGTTAACGCTATTGTGTAGATTTAGAATGACTGATGAACAAACACCTTTATTAGCAAAACAACGAAATACAGAATTTTATTGTAAGTTATTGTTTTATTCACCGTCATAGTAAGTAATATATACAGCGGCAATTAACCCGCCCGGCTGGCTCATTTGGTAGCACGCTAGTCTACTGATCGAGGGGTCGTGGGTTAGATTCCCGGGCGGGCATACTTTTGTGCAGCTTGGTCATGAAAATATTTCTACGGTCATCCTTCCTCCTACCAATGATTTAAATTATGTAACGCAGTTGTCAGTCACTGGCGAAATAATGCGCTTAGTAGTTGGTTAACAGCTAAATCCAGAGATTTAGCCTTGCCAGGAGGAGGGAGTAGGTTGAATGACCGCCGTTATATGACCCATACAATGTGTTGCTACGGTGTTAAACCAAAAAACAAACAAACAAACAGCGGCAGTTCAAGACGTCAGTAAATAAAACGAATAATAAATAAAACAACTTTTCATAACATGACATACTTAAGGTGGGTCGGTACCTTACTCGGAGGGAAAAACGAAAAAAATATTATGTTCACCGATTATGATAAAAGTTGGCAGGCAGATACCTTCATGCTACTTTTTTGTTTTTCTGGTAACCTTAGCGACGTTGTCGTTTTTTTTCACGACGTCACGGACGTCACAATGGTTTGCGCTAAAACCAGGCATGCAACTACATTAAACCCATATATTAAAAATATTGAATGTCCGAGGACAAAGATTATTATACCGAAATGTTTCTGAAATGTTGTTACATACAATCATTTTGTTCCGATTATCTAAATATCACGTCAGTCGCAAAGATTGTACATATCATCACTAAATTTAGGGTTTTCACGTCTAAAAAGGTTTCACCAATTGCCGAGTTATAACGTTTATTTTCAAATTAAAGCAGAACGGTGGTCAAATTCTTATCGCGATTTTTGAATACTACACACTTTTTGTGTCATTTTAATGAAATAAAAAAGAAAAGTGAACGTTCTCAGTTTTTCACAATATCGCTGTCAAAGTAAAATTACCTTCATTACAACGACGTTAATATTACGTTGCGCTGACATTGTGATTTTTGGTTATGTATGTAATTTTCTTGAAAATTCAATTTTGTAGTTTCTTTCCAGTTCTTAATTAATTTCTTGTGACACTCAGCATCTGATCTGTTCAAAATTGATTTAACATAAGTCAATCAAAATCCGCTTCTACTTATTTTTACAACAAATGCTTTAATCACAACGCCAGCGAATCGTTATATTAACGTCGTTGTAATGAAGGTAATTTTACTTCGAAAGCGATATTGGGAAAAACTGAGAACGTTCACTTCCCTTTTTTATTTTATCAAAATGACACAAGAAGTGCGTAGATTTCAAAAATCGCGATAAGAATTTGACCACCGTTCTGCTTCAATTTGAAAATAACCATTATAACTCGGCAATTGGTGAAACCCTTTAGACGTGAAAACCCTAAATCCAGTGATGAAATGTACAATCTTTACGAATGACGTAATATTTGGATAATCGGAACAAAATGATTGTATGCAACAACATTTCAGAAACATTTCGGTATAATAATCTTTGTCCTCGGACATTCAATACTTTAAATATATGGGTTTAATGTAGTTGCATGCCTGTTTTTAGCGCGAACCATTGTGACGTCTGTGACGTCGTGAAAAAAAACGACAACGTCGCTAAGGTTACCAGAAAAACAAACAAGAAGCATGAAGGTATCTGCCTGCCAACTTTTATTATAATCGGTGAACAAAATAATTTTTTCGTTTTTCCCTCCGAGTAAGGTACCGACCCACCTTAAATCAATACTCGGTGTCATTTAAATTTGTCATTTTATTTTCTGTTACAAAAACTTTGCGAACATTATTGAAGACAAATCAGAAGTTAAAATGAGAACTGTTAGAATGTTTCGACTTCAATTGATACAAAATGTGAGAAACAATGACACATTTCAGTCAACTGCTTTAAATATTTAAAGGAGATACAATATGAGTGTTTATTTCAGTAGTTTTGTTTAAATATATTAATTGTGATTCATGTAATGTTTGACAAATTAGTTTGGAATATAAAATATTTGAAAGTAAGTTAGGTTACAATTTTCTACTAAAACCAAATGCTAAAAAAAGAAACGGGTAATAATTGGCCAGGAAACAAATCTTTTGCCAGAAATGTATTTCGTATCATATTTAAGAGTGATTTCATGATTTGATGATTTACTAAGGACATATTAGTACAATAAGGTTATTCCGGAATAAAATAGAATAAAAATCTCTTTAAGTAATCAAGCCAAGTATATAGATTGTTAATAAACTTTTTTTGCTGAGTTAAATATAACACTATTCTGAAAGTACTATTTGTTTAACAGTTATGCTTTTTCGCCTAATTAAACAGTCAGTCTATACACTTTTAAGCGCTAAGATTAAACAAATTCCATCAACGTTTTATTACGTGCAAAGAAAACTTCTGAAAGAGGTACTGAAACAGTTTCCAGTGTACTAGTGTTAATTGTTTCAAGAATAAAGTATACATATACTATCAATTCATCATGACGGTAGTTGAAAGTTATTCCTGTGCGGTCTTTGTAGTGCTATTTCATTAGATAAATTTCACAGATAAAGAAGCGTATGGAATGGACCCCTAGTCATTTTATTGCACATAATAGATATGTAACTTGAATATTTTTCTTGAACTCTAAATCTTAATAAGAATAGCTTGTTCTAAGCCTATTTCTAAGCTTGTTTACTTGCCTATTAACCTAACCATGTCTTAAATTTTCTTTATTGAATTCAATTAGTGTTCTTTCTGGTAATGTTCAACTAATTACAATTATGTCAAGACTCAGCGCTAAGCTCTTAATAGTCATATTACCAATTACTACGTTATTTTATTGTTAATACCATGCTTTGTTCAGATGTACGAACACCCGTTATGTAGACATTTGCTTTCATACTTTTAATTAGAGTAAACTTGCCAATATCCGAGTTTTAAATTATCTAAAATTTCACTGAAACTTAAGGCATGCTTATAATTTGATATGTTTGAATAAGGCAATGATTGTTTGAAATTAGTTCTTTGATGAAGCGGTAATTGGGTTAGTGTTGATTTTTGAAAGCACTTTGTATGTTTTCGTTGGGAGATGTTTTTTTTCCAATCAATTCATTGTTTGTCGCAAGTGCACGATTTTGGTGTGTATGTGTTCCTTTTAACAAATTGTTCTGGGATAAGTATATGATTTTGTTGTTGTTACATATAATAATTCATTTTGTTATCGACGTAAATATCAGTCCCATTGTCCCGTTCTAGTTACAGCACATATAACGTTTAACTTGTTTCTTTTGTGTTAAAATTGACGAATTTCTCACTAAACGGAAGGCACAATCTAAGGCCAAGCATTATCAGATGCCATGCTTTGAGGTTGCTTTGACTTATTCAATCGTACAAGAATTGTTTTTAAACATCTTATTGTTACAAAATAACTCTTTCTTCTTGCACTTAGAAGTAAGTTACTTCAGAAAATGCATATTTTACTTATGTAAGTTTTTTCTAGGGAACCTTTATACCATTAAACTTACCGTTGATTTGTGAATTCAATCATTCAAGCTGTCTTAAATACAGAAAACAGGGATAGTTGACGTAGAGTTATATTTTCTGACAACATTTTTTCTTATTATATGAATATTTGTGCCCCAAGAGAGTATTGGCAAAAAAACTTCAGACTGAATTTTGAATTAAGAGTATATATCGTTGGCGCTTGGGGATTTCAGATGTTTCTGAGTGCACTTATATTGAGGTCATGCAACTTTGTTTGTAACTTTTTCATTCTTAGCTGTATTTGAGTGTTTTTTTTATATTTAATATTGCTATAAAACGACAAATGAAGCAATATATGCATGGCATAAAATTTATTGTTGGCAACTGACAATGTGGCAACACACAGATGAGTTTGTCGAAACATAGTGTTTTAGTTTTTGGACGAGAAAAATTCTATTAAGAGCAAGTTTCACAATATTGCTCGTCTTCACACTATTGCATGGAAAAAATGTACTATAATTTAATGACCGATATCATTGGCTGTGGTACTTATACAATAAGTTTAGTCTAATATGCCATGGGAATAGACTCTGGAGCTGATCTTAAAAAAATCTAACCGACTTTTCAGAAAATAGCACATACCCCCAACAATTGAATTGACATGTGAACAAGTTGAAGATCCGCAAGTTCAGTAAACGCATTCGTGAGGTCATGATGGTTTATATATTTAACCTTATGTCCCTTAAATGTAAAGCGGTCATTTACTGATCATATCCGACATTCCTAGGGCGTATTGTTAATTAGTTATCGAGAGAAAGGCATGGCTAATAGACGGACGGCCAAACGTACATTTTAGCCAGACTAATCAGTACATGTAGTCTTAAACGTGCACTGTGATATAACGATGTAATCTCTATTGTGTCTGACAACTGCTTCAAATAATTAAAAAAAACTATAGAACCTTGCAATTTTCACATACGTCAAAATATTAATGTTTATTAATTTGTTTGTTAAAAGCATTATTTTGCTTTATTTGTGAAGATTTTATTTTCTTTGTCATGAGTCTTTTTATGGTTTTTTTTCGAATTGTTTATTTCTTTTCTAATCCCCTAGACTTAATTACATATATTTAATATTCAAAATTACTAGGTTGTTGTTGTCAGTCGGTTTCGGCACAATTTAACATACATTGTTTGCCGTTGAATATGAACTACTAAAATAATGGATATTTTACGTATTGGAATAGAAGATATTGACTTCGATCATTAATGCTACAGTCAATGTTCCTTGATGAAAATAGAGACAGTAATAAGTGTATCAGAAATATTTGGTTGATAATATGATTAGTGATATATGGGATGGAAGAAATCACTAAGCTATATGAGACATCGAGCTGACTAGAAAAACACATTTCGTAAAGCTAAGTAATACATTGTCGCAATTGATTTTATACAAAGACGCATCATCGTATTACAATGCCGCAGGGATACACACTTGTTAACCTGGTATCAAACCCAAATATGTTTAACATCATTTTGTTCGAATTATTTCAGTTTTGTAGTGTTGTGGGATACCTAAAAATTTAGACTTTAAATGAATTTTAATTTATACAATGTGTATACAGTTTGCCTCAGCATTTACTAGTGTAGTTTTGTCTTAACATTTTAAATAGCAATTTCTTGGTTTGAACTTGGGTTATTAACAATTAAGGAACGTTGATTGAAGGCTTATTTTATTAGTTTTCTATTACGCAATGGTTGGGTTCTTCTCTGGTGCGTGTATCATTTGCGCTATTCTATTGTTTTGTCATTACACTTGTATTTCAATTGAATACGTTTGATGGATTAAAATAATGTTGCACATATGTTTTATAACACGAAATGTTTTGTCTTCTGCAAGTCTCTGGCCCTAACATTAATTTAGCCTACCAGGATGCACCAGTGCCATAGTTATTTAAAGCATAGAGGGTAAAAACAGTTGGCTATGTCTCATTCAGTGACAAATTTGGTTTAAGTATAGTTCAACACGAATAAATGGTTGTTTCATTTAAAATTTTCGTTGCCTAATTTTAAGATTGATGGCGAGCTTGCTACATTGTCGGTATACTTCTGTAACCAAATGTGATTGACTACGACAGCATGTTTATTTAGATCTACTCTTTAACGCCGTACTGTTGGTCATTGTCAATATCATGTTAAACCGAGCAATATTATGTTTGTATAACAAAGATATATGTCCATCACATTCATTCACAATGATATTGTGTAAATAGAAGATAGCGGAACCAGGTCAGTCAATTACAAAAGGAGTATCAAAGTTAGGTCATACGTACAACATAGTTAAAATGAATAAATCCGGATTTAGAAAGAAACGTACTATAGTCTTGATTTAAATAATATTGTATATTGTTGATGCTGAATGTGCAAGGGAAGTAAATGATAATTGACAATCTGACAATGAAGTCCAGATTTACAAAGGTTTCCTTATGCAATGTCTTTTCGTACACACCTGCAAAAGTTGGAATATCCATGTAGACAGTTTAACCAAACAAATCACAATGTCATAATTTTTCATCACCATACAAAAACGGAACATTGCCGTTGGCGAACGTTTTTCTCATTGCATAAGGTAATTTTATTTAACAGCAAATAGCAATGTTTCCTGTTTGTCATTTTGAAGACATTAACCGGTCAATGCTGTGACAATGTTCTGTGCTAGTTAACAGTATCTAAATGAAATTAGTCTGTTGATGTATTTTTGTCACGTTATACATTAAATATTAGCACATTGGTACCTCAGGACTGGTGTCAGCAGCCGACTTATTATATTTTCTGACAAATAAGTAATTGAAATGTTCCATTACAGTTGTTGACGTAAGAGATAGTATAATGGTTATTGTTAAAAAGTAACCGTTTATGATTTTGTTTGTAAAATTGACTTTGCTTGAGTGTTTTTTTATAAGTTTTCTTTATTCATGGTTTAGCCATATACTTATGAATTTTGGTAAGTTGTGAAACAGATTCATTTAATTCAGATTATTCAACTAATTCAACTAAAACGAAAATAAAATAAACGTTTTGTCGGAAATAATAAGTTTTATAGCGTATTGAATATCAGACACGTAAAAATGCGGGATTGAGCGGTCCAGGCAGTACACGTAAAAATGCGGGATTGAGCGGTCCAGGCAGTACACGTAAAAATACGGGATTGAGCGGTTGAGGCAGTGCACGTAAAAACACGGAATTGACCAGTAAAGGGTTAAGCGACCATTGCGTTTATAGTCTGTCTGTATTTGTAATTCAATTTTAAAATAAAATTGTTTTTAAATGTTTAACTAAGATTTTATCGAAAACCAAACTCGATTACAAGTGCGTTTCCATCTCCCTGTATATACTACTTTGAAAAGTTTGTTTCTTGTGTTTATTGTAAACATTTTTTGTAAAAGCATTATTTGTTTGAAAGTTATGCTTTGTCGCCTAATAAAACAGCCAGACTGTTTATTCATTTACGCATAGATGAAATAAATTCTATCAATTCTTCATTACTTGAGCAGAAAACCTGTGACGGCGCCAATAAATTCATTTTCGCTGAACTTCTGTTAATTGTTTCTATTTTAAGTATAAATACACTATCATTTTGTTTAGAAGTTAGAAGAAAGCCATTCCTAAGCTGTAGTTAACGCATGCTTTCATTACTGTACAATTTCATTACGTATCTATTTCTTTGAGTGAAGCATGAAATAAGGATTCACAGTCAGTGATTAGAACTATGGTTATTTCATCGCACCTAATGAATATGCATTGCAAAACCGCCCTGTTTTTACCAGTACTTGTAAAATGTATGTATGTAAACAGTTTAAATTCGATTACTGCTTCGTCCTAATGACTTGTTTGTTGCAATAAAGGTGTACAACATGCAGTCTCGTGTTCTGAAAATGTAAAGAAGCTAGGCGATCTTGATGCAGAAGTCTGAAAGGAAAACAAGAAATGTACATAAAAAGTGGCTATATTTGCGCGGCACTCAATAAAAGGTAAATGAAATATTCATGAAACAGGTTTTGTTTTCCCGTATCTTTTAAAAGTTCAGTACCCTTGCACCGAGACAATTTCAATGTGATTGTATCAGTTGCATGACTCGTTATATAACAAATACACACCAGTTTGTCAATTGACCTACGCGTGTCTATTATGTTCTCAAATTGACTCCAAGGACGCTACGGTCTAATCATTCCTGGGATGTCACAATACAACACCAAACATTTGTCACAAGGAAATATTTCCACCTAGTCTTGATGGATTACCAATTATTCTGCTATTTCAGATTATTGATAGCGTGCTCAGTTCTCACTTTCGAACACCTGCTCAGAAGAAATTTGTTTCGTTATTTTTAGAAAGAGGAAACTAGCCAATTTCCGAGTTTTAAATTATCTTAAACTTTACTGAAACTTAAGACATCCTTATAATTTGATATGTTTGAATTAGACAATGATTATTTTGAAATTGGTTCTTTGATGAAGCCGTAACTGAGTTAGGGTCGATTTTCTGAAAAAAACCCACATTGTATGCTTCCGTTGAAAGATGTTTTTGAGCAACGTAATACATTGTTTGTAAGAAATTTAATTCATGGGTTAAATATTCTTTTCACTAATTAAATGTCTATGTGAGTTGTTGTTGTATTTGTTATTGCAATTCCTCATAAGTTATTTCTCTTTTTGATTTTGATAATTATTTTTCATAAAACCACTTCAAAGCCACTTCCTTATTTTGTTAATTTTGTTTATTTTGTGACTTGACGTTGCCAAACTTTCCGTTGGTCCCTTAATCAAGCAAGCAAATAACTGCACTTACATACGCAGATGCTTCTACTTCGTACACTAAACGAATATCTGTTAAAACACGTAACCTAATAATAGTTTTATGTATTAAGCTAAGGCTTTCTGGTGCTTAAATCTGATCGGATTTCAACTGGCGTTAAAGATAAATATGAAACGGAGCTGTTCAGTGGCGTTTTTATGCGTTTTTTTTATCTAGATTTGCCTTTATAACATTCGGCATGACGAATTTACAAACTAAATCCTTTGTTATGTGGACAATTAAATATCGCTTGAAATAACCTGAGTTTATAGTGTGTGCTACATCTGGCTTTAACACGCAATATATACATTAACTCATCCTTCAGTTTTCCCATTTAACTATCTTTGATTTAAGTAAAGCAGATAATGAGGCGTATTATTTGGAAAATGTATTTATTGTCTCTTTTTTGTTACATTGTTCAGTGGTTAAACGTCCGTACATAAGGCTTTGACCTTTCTGTTCTTTATGAAAGTCTAAAGCAACCAAGTGCATTTAAATTACTGTTGCATAAATACAAACATGCCTATTATATATATTATATTTGTCTCTATATTTAACAATGCATTTTCAGAGTATCTAAACTATCAAGCATTCGTACATGTTTTAATTAAGTACATGTTTAAACTGCTGTTTTATTTAAGATAAAAACATTCCATTAAAAAATTAAGAAGTTCAATATTGCTCCAGACAAAGTTGGCACTTCATCGGAAGGTTGTTTAAAATTTGTGAAGAACAAAAGTCTCTCAAAGTTGTGAAAAACTTCAAGAAAAATCTCAGTTTTTAGAAAGTTATAAATTTTGAATAATTTCTGGTGTAAATACGTATGTAAAAAGTGTTTGCAATTAATTTGCAAAGTTGTAAAACTGTCTGAAATTGTTGATATAATTTAAATTGAATGGTTTGAATAATGAAAACATACGAATACAACTGACATATTTGTATTTCGGCTGTCTATATTTATTTACAAGTGGCGTTGATCTTCTGTATCGGTATTTTGAACATGTGTGTAATTATTTTACTGATCTTTTATATGAGTGTGGCGTTCTACGAAATGTGATTTAAAAAGTTTTTAAAATGTGATTCGACGTCTGCTTCCACATACATATATACAGCCGATTTTACAATTTTTTACGATGAACTCTTATCATTGAAATCACCTTAAGGCAGGTGATCGCTCACAGTATCCATTTTCACCTCTCAGTGGAACTACTGTATGTTTATCTCTTGCGCAAGGAAATTAGCTATGTCCCTATTAACTAAACTGCATAGACTCTTAAATATTACTAAACCTTGTTTAAAAGGTACTCAATTATTTTATGCTTTGTGGGATTTAAACCATTATCCTTATATATTCTTGGTGATGAACTCTTCTTGGAATTCTTGTTTTTTCCGATGTTTATATATGTTTGTGGAGTATGGTCATGAATCATATGTTACATCTATATCCTGCTATTGTTTCACAGAGAACTGTTGTCACTCAGTGGCATGTGTATGCACAGGGAATCGTTATAAACTTAGTACCAGAGGTATAAGCCTTTCTATGGACAGTCGGTAATAAGGTCGACTGAGCGCGGCGATATATATTTAATTAAAGAGGTATAATGTATAAAATATTAAACAAACTGCCACATTGTTGCTGTTGCTAAGTAGATTTTGGTAGTGAAAATAATTTATTCTTAGTTTTTTGTACATTTATTACCTGTATGACTATGGAAGTATTTAATGGAGCGTCAACGCAACTAGACAATTACCACACCATGTTTTAATTAGTATGAGCGATTACAGACGCTCGTAAAAGTTATAATTTACATCAATTGTATGAAATTGAGCGGGATATCCATTACTTTCTATGATAATTTATTGTCTGTAATATACAGTATAACATGATTGTAAGACCAGTTGATCATTTAACACATTCCGAGGGCTTAGCGCAAAACGATCGTAACTCACTCTTTTTTAACTTGAGTTACGACCGTTTGCGATAAGCCCGCGATTCTACTACCTGACCTCAGTGTACACAATGTTACAACATTTAAATGTTGCATTAACGTCGTTCTAAACTGTTTACATGTCAAGCAAATTCTTGACAAAGAATAACCATTATTAATAACCACTTTATTCAAATTGTTTTCCTTCATATGCATTATTAAATTTCTAAAAATGATATGTTTTACATTTACATACGTTTGATACAATTGTGTAAGATTTCATTTAAGTCATCTACCATCGCTGTCAGTGAGATAAAGATTGTCTGACTTGATGCACAAAACTATCGAAGCAAATAAACTTGTTTTCCGTTTGCATCAATTATGAAAAATACTCTCATGAGTTTCTACTGTTATTTGCAATATGTTATGATAGGTCATTATAATTAAAGGTGTTCACCTTGCGGTATTTGTCAGTCAGTCAAGCGTAAAATTATTAACAGTATTCCTGCCAAGCACCTAAAACTGTAACATTTTAAACAATGTAATAGTCAATATTGTAACATTATTCAAGGATTTTTTTCCAGAATTCTATTATTGGCTGCAATGTCGACACGGATTCATGTCTATTCGTGTCATGTAAGCATTATTGTACCATTATTCAAGAATTTTTTCTAGAATTCTATTATTGGCTGCAATGTCGACACGGATTCATGTATATTCGTGTGTCATGTAAGCATTATTGTTAAAACAGTTTAATTGTATTCTTCTCTTTGTATAGTTAACTTTTGTTATTCATAAAGCCAACTAAACATAATTTTACAACAGGTTTGTGTGTATAGCTGTTTTCCTGTGGAATATTTTTACCATTCGCTTCGCAATAAACCGGCCACCAAGAATGCTCAATGTTTTCACAATATAAATGATAAATTTTATGATTTTATTATTTAAGTAGGTTTTCATTTATAAAGATTTATTTCTATTTTATTTTCTCTTCCTTCTGATTGACATAAAAGCATATTTTAAGCCAATTTCTAAAGCTGCTGCACATATGTAGGTTATAGCAAGTATTTTTAGATGATAAGAGTTTAGACCTTTGAGCCTTTACTACATCGTAGTAACAAGGAGGCGTATTAAATTAGAAAGTAATATTTTGATACAAAATGAATCTAGTGTATACATGTATAAATATTGAATTTTTTGGTTTGTATATTTCACCCAGTAAATTATAGTATTTTGACTTGAAAGGTTTGTCAGTACTGTTAAAATATATTGGTATTTCTTTAATGTGATGCAATCATTGTAAGTAAGTAAGTAACAAAACTGACAAGTAAATGACAATTACGATAAGGCGTAAGATCAAAACAAATCTTACTTTCGTGTTACATCCTTTATATGACAGACAAGTTGACTAAAAGCATTTGTTTTACTTTTAGCGTCGCTAAATACTGAGGTTGGCTTATTTTAAGAACATCTTTAAGGCGATTAAAACTTGGCTTTCATCTGATACAGTGAAATCTGTTACATATAGTTACATATTAGTTCAAATACATGTAAATTGTTTCTATGCCCTAGTTTTAAAAACCTTCCTTGACGATTACTTTAAAAAGCAATTAAACAAACAAAATTCAATTAACAAAAATCACCATTTAATTCTAATTTGAACTCTAAATATATAATTATACCATCTCAAATTCTGTTATTTGTGTTATTTTGACTATATCTGATTAAAACTGAGAATGTGGAAGATTAGGTTGTTTTTTAATTGCCGTTAATTCTTAGATGAGGGTATTTTTCCAATCTCCTTGAAATAAAATATTTAATTTAAAACCCCGCAAATCAGTATATATCTTTATAAATCCACGAGTTCAAGGCAAGAGTTTATTTGATTACATGTAATACAAAAGAAACCAAGTTAATAGTTAAACTTGACGTTGGGGATGTCACTATCATACGGGTACTCGATTTCTTGGATAACAACAATCTTTTATATTCTTCGTGGCGTAGGGACTTTGGGAAGCTCGTATGGAATAGTTAAAACAGACAAACAAATGAAGTTGAAATAGGACTTTAACATTTTTAAGCCGTTGTTACATAATGTATGTATATAATACATGGAGAGTTTTAAATATGTAAATATATGGGCAAGTAAAAGCACCAAGTGGTTATCTAGTTACGTAACTACTTAACATTTTATCAGTTATCTATAAGTAGCATTGTTTTGCTCCATTGTATTGATACTAAGTCACACTCTAGTCATCGCAGACATTAGATATAACGCGATATCTATTAATAGATAGTGTAGGTTGTTATCTAGTTACGTTAACTAGAGTATCACTCACCTGGATATCTGAAGGCAGAAATATGCCACCATAGGTATTCATCGATTTTTTAAAGCTACTGTCCCATAAACATAAAAATAGCCGTGAGGGCACCGTACGGGCATCGTGCGATCAAGCTCCAAAAGGACCCGTACGAAGTCTTGCGTACCCGTACGGACTGTTGCGTTTTTACCAGGGTCCGTGAGATGAGCCCATGTTACACGTATCATTTTCAGAGTCAAATCGTGAACAAAATGGTGGCCGAGTATGGATTAAACATGCATATCTTCCAGCTAAGGCTCCGTACGGGTGTGTTGTTTTGTACCATGTGCGTACCGTCACCTTGATACGCAAGGCTTCCCATGGCCTGCGATTGTCTGCACGTACGGGTCCGTAACAAGCCACGATTTTATGGGACTGAGGCATAAGTAAGAGATATGCAAGTACATTGTTTCAGAATCGAAAATTAGGAACTGTCTGCTAAACGAACCTGATACAATATGAATGGCCTATTATATTCACCGTAAAACACGTGTTAATTCAATCAATTTGGAATGTATGATCAATTGTTTAACGTGACGCATAAGACAGAAGATTATGAATATTTAGCAGAATATTCCGGAGGTTTGTGTCTGCTAGAATAATTATTCAGTCTAAACCCATGTTGTGCATTATCAAAAATTCATCATAATAACATAATTATGCGTACGCTAGGTGATTATTCTTTTTTTCTGTACAAATGTTTTTATTGCATCACGGAAGTAAAGCTCTACATAGAACGATGTAATATTAGCTTTTTTCTGACATTATTAGCTTGTATATACTACTAGTATATAGGTTACCGTTATATGTTGCTAAGATATGACTACCTGTTCTGATGTTGCCTTTTTTACATGTTCGTGTGCAATGTTGTTTTATCATTTATGAATTTGCTTCCGCCTTATAAAAAGTGATAAAAACTTGTTTTGGCTAAACAATTTCAAACATAGTATTACATTATTACAATAGCAGAATAATTATGTTTCCACTTCGTATCCTAAGATCAAGTTAGAATTTCAGCACAAGAGACTAGTAGCCATTTTCACAAAACTTCTTACCACAAAACCAAAAAAAAGTTCATAATATGGTCATTTATTTAGCCTTTTAATTTCAATTGTTGTTTAATTATGCAGATAAGTGTATACCTTCTGAACATCATATTGTAAATATTTTTATTATCCTTCGGACTTATAATTTTTGTGAAAATGACAAAAGGGTTTTTTATATCACGTAGACTTATTTCCTGATATTTAACCCTTTGCGTATTATTCCTAAAAATGCATGTTTATAATATGTTGCCAATCTTAAAACTCCATGCCTTGACTAATACTTTCACTTTTAACGTTTTAAATAGCCACTGATAAACTAATCATCCTGAGATGTGAACATTCTTCAATTTAGTATAATGCGTCGACATGCGGAGCTATAGTTACATTACTGTAAACAATGCCATATAAAACATATTGGAGCTCTATAAATCAGAACATAACAATATATATTCCTCAAAGCATGATACATGAGCATTAATTATGTATGTAAAGTATATAAACATACAAAAATATAAAAAAGAGGAAAAATTACATATACATGTATAAAAAAAGTTGTTATACTTCTGGGGGAGATCTAAATCGTTCATAATCGATATGTTTCTGTTATTTTGTTTTGTTTCCTTCTAAGTTTCGCTTAGTAAACTCTGACTTGGTTAAAAATGCCAATTTCATAGATCTATTTCTATATAGTACAAAAATGTATTTTGGCTCCAAACAATTTTACGGCCTACACTATTTCATAGAATTGAGCAAAAATCTGTCATAGGCTGTAATTTCTGAACTCATTTATTTCAAAACACCGTCATTTAAGAAACTATTTTGGTTTGCCTTGAAATTCCCCCGCACAAGTTTTGTTATCGATTGTGCTTTAAAAATGATGTGTTTACTTTTTTTAAGATAACCCTTTTGAGGTTAAATGAACAAATGCTATTGTAAAAATCCTATTCAATTAGCCTTTATATTTCAAGTATTAACTTTTTCTAATTAGTTCATTATTTTTGAAATTGTTGTTAACGTTCCCATGTCAGGAACAGAGACAACAATATTGAAATCAAATGAGGTATCTCTGTAAAATTCTGCAACATTTACTGTAGATCGATTTTCTTAATGTCCATTTGAGACTGAATGCGCATGTCTAACTAAATTATTTTATGGGTTAAATTGATTAAATTTATTTCTCCGTTTTACGTTCGGATGTACTTAGATGTTTTTGGTTTTAGCTTTTCACTGTTATGCACGACTTCATTGTAATTTTACTAACGCGAGGAATGCATATGCTGATTGAACGTTGGTTTAGTGGCTTGAATTCATAATTCATGATGCCAAGGACTCTAAGGCTTGACTTTTTCTGAGTACAAATGAGCCGCCATTGTAAATCTTATTTTAAAGTGTATTTCATTATGTTACTTCAATAAAATAAATATTTTGAAAGCATATCGTGAACAGCAACAGTAAAGAGACACAGACCTCCAACACAGACAACAAACAAAGAGGGAGATGTTTCTTTAATAAAAATGACACCACAATCAATTAATGAAAACTAGTACATAAGGGGATTCCGCCTCGGAACAGACAATGGTAAAGCAATTGCCTTAAGGGAGAAAAACCAAAATCGAGCTGGCATCAACGTCACACTTGCCCCGAAAGGTTCATGTAAGAACCAACAATAACATATTGTCTTCACTCAACATTGTTGCGAGCATAAACGCACAAACTTATGAGAATCAAAAAGCTTTTAGCAAATACTAAATAAAGCGAACATTTGACTCTCAAAAACGCCAACAATGAACAATCTTAAACCAGATAATTGAAAATTCCTGGGAATGTACGTCCGACAATGTAAATGCGGCAATTATTTAAGACGTTAGATTCGCACTTTACAGTGACCGAATATGGGACACATTGAGTTTAATTCTGAAAACTAGTCAGTGGAAAGTGGACTAAATGAGTTTTATTCACAAATGCTAAGCTTACGTCAAGAAACATTTTCCATAACCTTTTCGTGCTTCGTCTGTGCTTTGCCTCGCGAAAGTACTCGTAGTAAAAACTAGTGTTATTGATTGACCCCCCCCCCCCACGAAACCTTTCGAGATTATTCATTCAATGAATGGTCGAGGTGTTCCCAAAGTATGCTTTTCATTAAGAAAACGTCTTGTACTCATACAAACCAACAAAGGTTAATATGAAGTACAACAGCATACAGTGGCGTAGAGAATCGATGAGTCCATTTTTTTAAAATCACGTTAAGATAAGCTTGCTGTTTGAATTGTGTGTTTATATGGCGCTGTTATTGTGCTGACGTCTGCAAATTGTATATTTATAAGCACAATCCAACATCTGAATGTGTTGTTTTGCAACAATTAGACTTTTCTGAAATGTTGTTGCGCAGTTCACTGGTTTCAAGCAATAACAATGTATAATTACTATTTGCATCTCACGTTGTAACTGAGTTATATCCCTTGAATGCAGTTATTACACAGTTCTCGCCAACGCGTTTACTGTGTAGGAGCCTACTTTTTTTGGTGACGATGATTTTTATGCATATCATCATGTGCTAGTTACTATAAAAATGTTATTGCTTTCCATTGTTGAGCATGCAACAATAGTTTGTTTTTCAAATATTATGCAAATGAGAAAAAATACATTTGACAAATATCATGAACAATCAATATTTCGCGTGCAAGTTTCTTTTCGTACCAAATGCACATACATTTTTCAATGTTTAACACTCAACACTAAAACGAAGTCAGAAACTTACCTAACGCTACATTAAATCAATACAAGAAACCTATAAAATACAATAACAATATTTTTACATATTTCTTATTTTGATTGGAATTCCATCCTGTAGTTAATTACTTTCTTTACAGATTATGGATCCTAAATATATGTAGTATCTCCAGATGCTGAATGCTTTTAAAGAACTCGCATTTCTAAACATGAAAATTATTATAAAGACTCATCAAACTCAAAGGCATGTCAATTTGAGATTATTAAACACAATATGTGTTACATTAATTGATTAACCAGGCTTTATGAAAATATGATGATGATCGTTTTAATACGCCATATGCAGGTTACGTATGTGCGATTTTTGTAGGGAAAAAATGTTTATTATTCTACAGCTTAACAAATCAGCCAGAAATGTTTCTACTTTTGATATATCTGAGATAGTCAGCCTATGTGGGGAATTGCTATATCTGCGTATTATAAATTCGAATTATAAGTTGTAAATAGAATACCTTGCTCTAAAATTTCTGCGATTAAAACTGTGTGTTGATAAAGACCTTTAAATCGTATTTTTATTTCATTCTGTGGCTTCGTCTAGTTTGTACAATGAAAACTGAAAGTGTTAAGTGAGATATTGGCGATCTTAAAGAATGATAATAAAAACTCATACAAATATGTTTCAATCTGGTTTCCGATTCTGTCTTCAAATCGAATTTAATTTATTCACAATATATTTCATTAACAATGTTAGTATTTGAAAAGCAGAATATCAGTGTGTCCATGTCCTGTAAACAACACGAAACATATAAATTTTCTACATGGAATTCAATTAGTCTTCTTTCTGGTAATGTTCAACTTATTACAATTATGTCAAGACTCAGCACCAAGCTCTTAATAATATTCCCTATTACTTCATTTTTTATTTTTAATACCGTGCTTTGTTCAGATGTACGAACACCTGTTATGCAGACATTTCCTTGAATACTTTTAATAAGAGTAACCTTGCCAATATCCGAGTTTAAAGTTATCTAAAACTTCACTGAAACTGAAGACATACTTATAATTTGATATGTTTACATAAGACAGTGATTATTTTGAAATTATTTCTATAATTAAGCGGTAATTGGGTTAATGTCGATTTTGAAACGCACTTTGTATGTTTTCGTTGGGAGATTTTCTCACTAAATAGAAGCACAATCTAAGGCCAAGAATGTATCAGATGCCATCTTTTGAGGTTGCTTTGACTTATTCAATCGCACAAGGAATGTTGTTGTTATTTAATAATTCTGTAAATGTTTTAACATCTCATTGTTACAAAATGTCTCTTTGTTCTTGTACTTAGAAGTACTTCAGAAAATGCATATATTACTTACGTAAGTTTTTCTAAGGGAACCTTTATACATTAAACTTACCGTTGATTTGTGAATTTTATCATTCAAGCTCTCTTGAATACAGAAAACAGGGATAGTTGACGTACAGTTATAATTTCTGACAACATTTTTTTCTTATTTTATGAATATATGTGTCCCAAGAGAGTATTGGCAAAAAACTTCAGACTAAATTTCGAATTAAGAGTATATATCGTTGACGCTTGGGGATTTCAGATGTTTTCGAGAGCACTTCGATTGAGGTCATGCAACTTTGTTTGTAACTTTTTCATTCTTAGCTGTATTAGAGTGTTTCTTTATATTTAATATTGGTATAAAGCGAAAAATGAAGCAATATATGCATGGCATAAAATTTATTGTTGGCAACTGACAATGTGGCAACACACAGATGAGTTTGTCGAAACATATAGTGTTTTAGTTTTTCGACGAGAAAACTTCTATTAAGAGCAAGTTTCACAATATTGCTCGTCTTCACATTATTGCATGGAAAACATGTACTATAATTTAATGACCGATATCATTGGCTATGGTACTTATACAATAATTTTAATCTAATATGTCATAGGAATAGGCTCCGGAGCTGATCTTAAAAAACTAACCAACTTTTTCTGAAATGGCACATACCCCCAACAATTGAATTGACATGTGAACAAATTGAAGATCCGCATAACGTCCTATACATCTAAGCACGAATGGGTTTAGTTAACGCATTCGTGAGGTCATGATGGTTTTGATATTTGACCTTAATATGTCCCTTAAATGTAAAGGGACCATCTACTGATCATAACCGTCATTCCTAGGACATATAGTTAATTAGTTATCGAGCGGAAGGAATGTCTGACAACTGCTTCAAATAATTTAAAAGAACTATAGAACCTTGAAATTTTCACATACGTCAAAACATAAATGTTTTGTTAAAAGCATTGTTTTGCTGTATTTGTGAAGATTTTATATTCTTTGTCATGAGTCTTATTATGTCTTTTTTATGGAATTTTTTATTCCTTTTCTCATCCTCTAGACTTCATTACATTATATTTAATATTCAAAATTAATAGGTTGTTGTTGGCAGTCGGTTTTGGCACAATTTAACATATATCGTTTGCCGTTTATTCTGAACTGAACTACTATTAGAAATAATAATAGATGTTTTACTTATTGGAATAGAAGTTATTGACTTCGATCATTAATGCTACAGTCAATGTTCCTTAATTAAAATAGAGACAGTAATAAGTGTATCAGAAATATTTGGTTGATAATATGATTAGTGATATATGGGATGGAAGAAATCACTTAGCTATATGAGACATCGAGCTGACAAGAAAAACACATTTCGTAAAGCTAAGTAATACATTGTCGCAATTGATTTTATACAAAGACGCATCATCGTATTACAATGCCGCAGGGATACACACTTGTTAATTTGGTATGATATTTTAAACATCATTTTGTTTGAATTATTTCAGTTACTTTGTTTAGCGCAACGCTGGAGCTATGTCTGATAGTGTCGCTGCATGCGGAACTTTTCGGCTGTTACTGCTTTATTACTGTCTTACTTTTCTCATGGGGGCCACCATTGAAGTCAGCAATGGTTAGACTAAAAAGCGTACGTAATTTATGTGGCAAGACAGCTAGACGAGACATTTTAAGTTAATGAATTTATTTATCTGACGTGTTTCGTAAACATTTCATTTGTTTTGATTAGCATTAATAAATGATAGGTATTTCTCCAAGAAATTAATAGCTTCTCTCCTAATCTGTGGTTTAAACTAAAACGTATACTCGACTTTCACGGTCTTCGACGTCTATTTATACGCTCGTATAGATCATTTTTGGGGACGGTCTAAACCGCTGGCAAAAACACTGACACCATAAACAAAGAAGGATTATTAGACCATCACTCATTATAATCCTATTATATATTTTGTACATTTATATGGGTATATGTTTTAGTATTCATACTTAATTGCTTTAATTAGCGGTTAATAAGCAATATATTTTTTTTAAATAATGTCTCACTTATAGAGAATAACAAGCTTAAGCAGTACTTTCATGTTATTAATTTTTGCGCTCTTTGGTGCTTTGCATCAATATTTTCGTGTAGTATTGTGAGATACCTAAATATTTAGAAATCTGAATGAATTTAATTTTTTTACAATGTGTATACAGTTTGCTTTAGCATTTGCTAGTGTTGTTTTGCCCAAACATTTTAAATGGAAATTTTCTGGGTTTGACCTTTGGTTATTACAAATTGAGGTACGTTGATTGAAGACTAGTCTATATTAGTTTTTTTACGCAATATTTGTATTTTTCTCCCTAAATTATGCGTGTACCATTTGCGCTGTTCTGTTGTCATCATTTCAACTGGATACGTTTGATGGATTAAACTTAATGTTGCACACATGTTTAATAACACGAAATGTTTTGTCTTCTGCAAGTCTCTAGCCCCTAAATTAATTTCGCCTACCAGGATGCACCAGTGCCATAGTTGTTTAAAACATCGAGAGTAAACACAGTTGTCTATTTCTCATTTAATGACAAGCCGTCGGCTGTCTCAATCGGTAGCACGCAAGTCTACTGATCGAGGGGTCGTTGGTTCGATTCCCGGGCGGGAATACTTTCGATGAGCTTGGTCATGAAATTATTTCTACGGTCATTTCCTTCCACCCCTACTACTGATTGTTAATTATGTACTGACGAAAGTATGTGCTTAGTAGTTGATTAACAGCTTAATTCTGAGATTTAGTCATTCCAGGAACAGTGATTAAGTTGACATACCGTCGTTATATGACCTATACAATATGTTGCTACGGCGTTAAACCCAACACAAACTAAGTGTACTTCAGTGACTTAATGTGATTGACTAAGACAGCATGTTTACTAAAATGAGATCAATTATTCAATAAAAATATAATATAGTTACCCGTTTTCGCCAAATATTTTCACGTTTTAAATTTGGCGGCTTAGACGACGAGCATGGGTTTATTTTGGCGGTTTAGACAACTAGCATGGGTTAATATTGGCGGTTAGCCTTCAACCGCCAAATATTGACCCCGCCAATATAAAAGCATCGGAAAAACGCCAATATTTGCACCCACCAATATAAATACGTATACAGTATTCAGATCAACTCTTTAATGCCGTACTGTTGGTCATTGTCAATATCATGTCAAACCGAGCAGTATTATGTTTGTATAACAAAGATATATGTCCATCACATTCATTCACAATAATATTGTGTAAATAGAAGATATCGGAACCAGGTCAGTCAATTACAAAAGGAGTATCAAAGTTAGGTCATACGTACAACATAGTTAAAATAAATTAATCCGGGTTTTGAAAGAAATGTTCTATTGTCTTGATTTAAGTAAAATTGTAGATCTTTATGCTAAATATGAAAGGGAAGTAAACGATGACAGACAATCTGACAACGGATAGACTGGTTAAACTGTCTACATGTATATGCCAACTTTTGCAGGTGTAAAGTTTCTTCCAGCAATGTCTCTTCGTATACGCCTGCAAAAGTTTGCATATACATGTAGACAGTTTAACCAAACAAATCACAAGTTATTATTATTTTAATCACCATACAAAACAAAACATAACCGTTGGCGAACTTTTTTCTCATTGTATTAGGTAATTTTTATCTAACAGTAAAATGCAATGTTGCCCAATGATTGTCATTTTGAAAACATTAATCAGTCATGGCTCTGACAATGTTCTGTGCCAGTTATCAGTATCTAGAATGAAATTAGTCTGCGTACGTTTTTTTGTCACGTCATACATTGAATATTAAGACTTTGGTACATCAGGACTGGTGTCAGCAACCGATTTATTATATTGTCTGACATAAAGGTAAATTGGTTCAAAGTGGGACATGTAATCATTTGGTAAGCATTGATTTTTAAGCGACCATTGTTTATAGTCTGCCTGTATTTGTAATTTGATTTTAAAATAAAATTGTATTTAAATGTTTAACTAACATTTTATCGAAAACCAAGCTCGATTGCAAGTGCGTTTCCAACTCCCAGTATATTCTACATTGAAAAGTTTGTTTGCCGTGTTTATTGTAAACATTTTTTGTAAAAGCATTATTTGTTTAAAAGTTATGCTTTGTCAACTAATAAAACAGTCAGACTGTTTATTCATTTACGCGTAGATGAAATAAATTCTATCAATTCTTCATTACTTAAGCAGAAAACTTGCGACGGCGCCAATAAAATAATATTCGCTGAACTTCTGTTAATTGTTTCTAGTTTTAAGTATAAATACATTATCATTTTGTTTAGAAGTTTGGAGAAAGCCATTCCTGAACTGTAGTTAGCGCATGCTTTCATTATTGTACAATTTCATTTCGTATCTATTTCTTTGAGTGAAGCGTGAAATGAGGATTCACTGTCTGTGATTAAACTGTGGTTATTTCATCGCACCTAATGAATATGCATAGCAAAACCGCCTTGTTCTTACCAGCACTTGTAAAATGTATGTATGTAAACAGTTTAAATTCGATTACTGCTTTGGCTTACAACATGTTTGTTGCAATAAAGGTGTGCAACATGCAGGCTCGTGTTATGAAAATGTAAAGAAACTAGGCGATCTTGATGTGGAAGTCTGAACGGAAAGCAAGAAATGTATATAAAAAGTATCTTGGCTATATTTGCTACACTCAATAAAAGGTGAATGAAATATTCATGAAACAGGTCTTGTTTTCCCGTATGTTTTAAAAGTTCAGTACCCTTGCACCGGAGCAATTTCAATGTGATTGTATCAGTTGCATGACTCGTTATATAACGAATACACACCAGTTTGTCAATTGACATACGCGTGTCTATTATGTTCTCAAATTGACTCCAAGGACGCTACGGTCTAATCATTCCTGGGATGTCACAATACAACACCAAACATTTGTCACAAGGAAATATTTCCACCTAGTCTTGATGGATTACCAATTATTCTGCTATTTTAGATTAATGATAGCGTGCTTAGTTCTCACTTTCGAACACCTGCTCTGAAGAAATTTGTTTCCTTATTTTTAGAAATAGGAAACTAGCCAATTTCCGAGTTTTAAATTATCTAAAACTTTACTGAAACTTAAGACATCCTTATAATTTGATATGTTTGAATTAGACAATGATTATTTTGAAATTGGTTCTTTGATGAAGCCGTAACTGAGTTAGTGTCGATTTTCTGGGGAAAAAACTCATTGTATGCTTCCGTTGAAAGATGTTTTTGAGCAACGTGATACATTGTTTGTAAGGAATTTAAGTCGTGGGTTAGATTTTCTTTTCACTAATGAAATGTTTATGTGAGTAGTTGTTGTATTTGTTATTGCAATTCCTCATGAGTTTTTTTCTCTTTTTGATTTTGATAATTATTTTTTATAATACCACTTCAAAGCCACTTCCTTGTTTTGTTAATTTTGTTTATTTCGTGACTATTATTTCGTCAAATAACTGTACTTACTTTAGCAGATGCTTCTACTTTGTACACTAGATGAATATCTGTTAAAACACGTAACCTTATAATAGTTTTATGTATTACGCTAAGGCTTTCTGGTGCCTAAATCTGATCGGATTGCAACTGGCGTTAAAGATAAATATGAAACGGAGCTGTTCAGTGACGTTTTAATGCGTTTTAATTAATCTATATTTGCTTTTATAACTTTTGTGTTTCGGCATGACGAATTTACAAACTAAATCCTTTGTTATTTGGACAACTAAATATCGCTTGAAATAACCTGAGTTTATGGTGTGTGCTACATCTGGCTTAAACACGCAATATTAACATTAACTCATCCTTCAGTTTTCCCACTTAACTATCTTTGATTTAAGTAAAGCAGATAATGAGGCGTATTATTTGGCAAATGTGTTTATTGTCTCTTTTTTTTGTTACATTGTACAGTGGTTCAACGTCCGTACATGAGGCTTTGGCCTTTCTTTTCTTTATGAAAATTCTAAAACAACATTGTGCTTGGCTTATGTGAACTTTTGAATAGATACATGGCAGTTAAATTACTGTAGCGTAAATACAAAATATGTTTATCATTATATAAACTTATATATGTCTCTATATTTTAAATGCATGTTCAATGTTTCTAAACTTACAAGAGTTCGTACATGTTTTCAAAGAGTACATGTTTAAACTGCTGTTTCATTTAAGACAAAAACATTCTATTAAAAATTAAAAAGTTCAATATTGCTCCAGACAAAGTTGGCACTTCATCGGAAGGCTGTTTAAAATTTCTGAAGAACAAAAATCTCAAAGTTGTGAAAAACTTCAAGAAAAATCTCAGTTTTTTAGAAAGTTATAAATTTTGAATAATTTCTGGTGTAAATACGTATGTAAAAAGTGTTTGCAATTAATTTGCAACGTTGTAAAACTGTCTGAAATTGTTGATATAATTTAAATTGAATGGTTTGAATAATGAAAACATACGAATACAACTGACATATTTGTATTTCGACTGTCTATATTTATTTACAAGTGGCGTTGATCTTCTGTATCGGTTTTTTGAACATGTGTGTAATTATTTTACTGATCTTTTATATGAGTGTGGCGTTCTACGAAAAGTGATTTAAAAAGTTTTTAAAATGTGATTCGAGTTCTGCTTCCACATACATATATACAGCCGATTTTACAATTTTTTACGATGAACTCTTATTATTGAAATCACCTTAAGGCAGGTGATCGCTCACAGCATCCATTTTCACCTCTCAGTGGAACTACTGTATGTTTATCTCTTGCGCAAGGAAATTAGCTATGTCCCTATTAACTAAACTGCATAGACTCTTAAATAATACTAAACATAGTTTAAAAGGTACTCAATTATTTTATGCTTTATGGGATTTAAACCAATATCCTTTATATATTCTTGATGATGAACTCTTCATGAAATTCTTGGGGTTTTTTTGTTTGATGGTTATATACTGTACCTTTGTGGAGTATGGTCATGAATCATATGTTACATATATCTCCTGCTATTGTTTCACAGAGAACTGTTGTCACTCAGTGGCATGTGTATGCACAGGGAATCGTTATAAACTTAGTACCAGAGGTATAAGCCTTTCTATGGACAGTCGGTAATAAGGTCGACTGAGCGCGGCGATATATATTTAATTAAAGAGATATAATATATAAAATATTAAACAAACTGCCGCATTGTTGCTGTTGCTAAGTAGTTTTTGGTAGTGAAAATAATTAATTCTTAGATTTCTTTTGTACATTTATTACCTGTATGACTATGGAAGTATTTAATGGAGCGTCAACGAAACTAGACAATTACCACACCATGTTTTAATTAGTATGAGCGATTACAGACGCTCGTAAAAGTTATAATTTACATCAACTGTATGAAACTGAGCGGGATATCCACTACTTTCTATGATAATTTATTGCCTGTAATATACTGTATAACATGATTGTAAGACCAGTTGATCATTAAACGCATTCCGAGGGCTTAGCGCAAAACAGTCGTAACTCACTCTTTTTTTAACTTGAGTTACGACCGTTTGCGATAAGCCCGCGATTCTACTACCTGACCTCAGTGTACACAATGTTACAACATTTAGATGTTGCATTAACGTCGTTCTAAACTGTTAACATGTCAAGCAAATTCTTAACAAAGAATAACCATTATTAATAACCACTTTATTCAAATTGTTTTCCTTCATATGCATTATTAAATTTCAAAAAATGATATGTTTTACATTTACATGTAGCGTTTGATACAAGTGTGTAAGATTTCATTTAAGTCATCTACCATCGCTGTCAGTGAGATAAAAATTGTCTGATTTGATGCACAAAACTATCGAAGCAAATAAACTTGTTTTCCGTTTGCATCAATTATGAAAAATACTCTCATGAGTTTCTACTGTTATTTGCAATATGTTATGATAGGTCATTATAATTAAAGGTGTTCACCTTGTGGTATTTGTCAGTCCGTCAACCGTAAAATTATTAACAGTATTTCTGCCAAGCACCTAAAATTGTAATATTTTAAACAATGTAATAGTCAATATTGTACCATTATTCAAGGATTTTTTCCAGAATTCTATTATTGGCTGCAATGTCGACACGGATTCATGGCTATTCGTGTCATGTAAGCATTATTGTTAAAACAGTTTAATTTTATTCTTCTCTTTTCTATATTATATGTATGCATAGTTAACTTTTGTTATTCGTAAAGCCAACTAAACATAATTTTACAACAGGTTTGTGTGTATAGCTGTTTTCCTGTGGAATATTTTTACCATTCGTTTGCAATAAACCAGCCACCAAGAATGCTCAATGTTTTCACAATATAAACGATAAATTTTATGCTTTTATTATCTAAGTAGGTTTTCATTTATAAAGATTTATTTCTATTTTATTTTCTCTTCCTTCTGATTGACATGAAAGCATATTTTAAGCCAATTACTTTAGCTGCTGCACACGTGTAGGTTATAGCAAGTATTTTTTAGATGATAAGAGTTTAGACCTTTGAGCCTTTACTACATCGTAGTAGCAAGGAGGCGTATTAAATTAGAAAGTAATATTTTGATACAAAATGAATCTAGTGTATACATGTATAAATATTGAATTTTTTGGTTTGTATATTTCACCTAGTAAATTATAGTATTTTGACTTGAAAGGTTAGTGAGTACTGTTAACATATATTGGTATATTTTTAATGTGATGCAGTCATTGTAAGTGAGTAAGTAACAAAACTGACAATTACGATAAAGCGTAAGATCAAAACGAATCTTACTTTCGTTTTACATCCTTTATATGACTGACAAGTTGACTAAAAGCATTTGTTTACTTTTAGCGTCGCTAAATACTGAGGTTGGCTTATTTTAAGAACATTTATAAGGCGATAAAAACTTGGCTTTCATCTGATACAGTGAAATCTGTTACATATAGTTACATATTAGTTCAAATACATGTAAATTGTTTCTATGCCCCAGTTTTAAAAACCTTCCTTGACGATTACTTTAAAAAGCAATTAAACAAAAAAAAATTAATTAACAAAAATCACCATTCAATTCTAATTTGAACTCTAAATATATAATTATACCATCTCAAATTCTGTTATTTGTGCTATTGTGACTATATCTGATTAAAACTGAGAATGTGGAAGATTGGGTTGTTTTTTAATTGCCGTTAATTCTTAGATAAGGGTATTTTTCCAATATCCGTGAAATGGAATATTTAATTTAAAACCCCGCAAATCAGTATATATCTTTATAAATCCACGAGTTCAAGGCAAGAGTTTATTTGATTACATGTAATACAAAAGAAACCAAGTTAATAGTTGAACTTGACGTTGGGGATGTCACTATCAGACGGGTATTCGATTTCTTGGATAACAACAATCTTTTATATTCTTCGTGGCGTAGGGACTTTGGGAAGTTCGTATGGAATAGTAAAAACAGACAAACAAATGAAGTTGAAATAGGACTTTAACATTCTTAAGCCGTTGTTACATAATGTATGTATATAATACATGGAGAGTTTTAACTATGTAAATATATGGGCAAGTAAAAGCGCCAAGTGGTTATCTAGTTACGTAACTACTTAACTTTTTATCACTTATCTATAAGTAGCATTGTTTTGCTCCATTGTATTGATACACAGTCACACTTTAGTCATCGCAGACATTAGATATAACGCGATATCTATTAATAGATAGTGTAGGTTGTTATCTAGTTACGTTAACTAGATTAACACTCACCTGGATATCTGAAGGCAGAAATATGCCACCATAGTTATTCATCGATTATTTAAGTAAGAGATATGCAAGTACATTGTTTCAGATTCGAAAATAAGGAACTGTCTGCTAAACGAATCTGATACAATATGAATGGTTTATTATATTCACCGTAAAACACGTGTTAATTCAATCAACTTGGAATGAATGATAAATTGTGTAGCGTGAAGCATAAGACAGAAGATTATGAATATTTAGCAGAATATTCCGGAGGTTTGTGTCTGCTAGAATAATTATTCAGTCTAAACCCATGTTGTGCATTATCAAAAATTCATCATAATAACATAATTATGCGTACGCTAGATGATTATTCTTTTTTTCTGTACAAATGTTTTTATTGCACCACGGAAGTAAAGCTCTACATAGATCGATGCAATATTAGCTTTTTTCTGACATTATTAGCTTGTATATACTACTAGTATATAGGTCACCGTTATACGTTGCTAAGATATGACTACCTGTTCTGATGTTGCCTTTTTTACATGTTCGTGTGCAATGTTGTTTTATCATTTATGAGTTTGCTTCCGCCTTATAAAAAGTGATAAAACTTGTTTTGGCTAAACAATTTCAAACACAATATTACATTATTACAATAGCAGAATAATTATGTTTCCACTTCGTATCCTAAGATCAAGTTAGAGTTTCAGCACAAGAGACTAGTAGCCATTTTCACAAAACTTCATACCACAAAACCAAAAAACGTTCATAATATGGTCATTTATTTAGCCTTTTAATTTCAATTGTTTTTTAATTATGAAGATTAGTGTATACCTTCTGAACATCATATTGTAAATATTTTTATTATCCTTCGGACTTATATTTTTTTGTGAAAATCTCAAAAGGGTTTTTTATATCACGTAGACTTATTTCCTGATATTTAACCGTCTGCGTATTATTCCTCAAAAATGCATGTTTATAATATGTTGCCAATCTTAAAACTCCATGACTTTACTAATACTTTCACTTTTAACGTTTTAAATAGCCACTGATAAACTAACCATCCTAAGATGTGAACATTCTTCAATTTAGTATAATGCGTCGACATGCGGGGCTATAGTTTACTGTAAACAACACCATATAAAACATATTGGAACTCTGTAAATCAGAACATAACAATATATATTCCTCAAAGCATGATACATGAGCATTAATTATGTATGTAAAGTATATAAACATACAAAAATATATAAAAAAGAGGAAAAATTACATATACATGTATAAAAAAAAGGTTTAATACTACTGGGGGAGATCTAAATCCTTCATAAACGATATGTTTCTGTTATTTTGTTTCTTTCTAAGTTTCGCTTAATAAACCATGACTTGGTTAAAAATGCCAATTTCATAGATCTATTTCTATATAGTACAAAAATGTATCTTGGCTCCAAACAATTTAAAGGCCTACACTATTTCATAAAATTGAGCAAAAATCTGTCATAGGCTGTAATTTCTGAACTCAATTATTTCAAATCACCGTCAGTTAAGAAACTATTTTGGTTTGCCTTGAAATTCCCCCGCACAAATTTTTTTATCGATTGTGCTTTAAAAATGATGTATTTACTTTTTAGATAACCCTTTTTGAGGTTAAATGAACAAATGCTATTGTTAAAATCCTATTCAATTAGCCTTTATATTTCAAGTATTAACTTTTTCTAATTAGTTCATTATTTTTGAAATTGTTGTTAACGTTCCCATGTCAGGAACAGAGACAACAATATTGCAATCAAATGAGGTATCTCTGTTACATTCCGCAACATTTACTGTAGATCGATTTTCTTAATGTCCATTTGAGACTGAATGCGCATGCGCCTGTCTAACTAAATTGTTTTATGGGTTAAATTGATTAAATTTATTTCTCCGTTTTACGTTCGGATGTATTTAGATGTTTTTGGTTTAAACTGTTTTCTTTGTTATACACGACTTCATTGTAATTTTACCAACATGGGGAATGCAATATTTGCTTGGATAGTGGAACACACCTTAAGATGCCGATGATTTATAGGCTTGAGTTTGTCTGAGTAAAAATAAGCCCATACTGTACTACTTCATTTTTCATTATGTTATTCTAATAAAATAGATTTTAAAGATATATCATTAACAGCAACAAAAGAAACACATGCCTTCCAAACAGCCATAAAAACAAAGAGTGATATAGCTTTGTTTTTGAAAATGACACCACAATCAAATTATGAAAACCAGCACCTGAGGGGGTTTCACCTCGGAACAGACAATTGCCTCAATGGGTTTTAAGCCTAGTTCTAGCGCGCATCAACCTCACACCTGCCCCTAAAGGTTCATGTAAGAACGAACAATAACAAATTGCCTTGGTGCAAACGCTTTTCAATCCTTCACTCGACTATGTTGCGAAAAACACGCATCAACTGATTAGAAGCAAAAAGCTTTAAGCAAATCCAAGGCAATTCGAACAATCTGTGACTTATAAACGCCAACCGTCAACCGTCAACTGCCATCTTAAACCAGATATGTCATCATAGTTTTGGACCTGACCGACTTTAACTGGAATGAAACTTTAAATAACTTGGTTTTCGATTTAGTTAATGCAACTGACTTTCACATTGAATAAACACATTATTGCTAGCTAGATGGACGCAAATGATTCAAATGATTATATTTAAATGTATGATAAATGTTACCATAAATAAAGCAGTTTCAAACTATTAATCTTTTTACCGTCATATTGTGATTGTGCTTCACCATTCGGAACTCCTCGGTCATTTTCTTGGAATAACCTCGGACATATTTAGAGGCCAGTTTGGAACTACCCTCGCATCACATGTCCAAACAAAATACTTCAACTGCTTTTGAAGTAAACAAATCCACTATCAATTAGCGGTAATAAATGTCTCATTCTAGTCCATACGTTTGGAATACAGGATGAAATGATATCCGCTGAACAATATTTAGTCGCATTTATAGTGAATGAAATACGTTTACAAAGCCTTACGTGTTTATGACAAGAACTATTTTGCATAATCTTTACGTGTTTCGTCTGTGATGCGCCTCGCATTGTAGTAAAAACCCAGTATTACTCCCCCACGAATCCTTCAGAGGCTATTTATTAAAAATGGACGAGGTGTTCAGAATGTATGCTTCTCATGAAGAAAATGTCTGGTACTTTAACGACCTTATTTATTTTTTTAGTGACGTTGATTTGTGGTAAATGAAATATGTCATATCACGTACTACTGTAATCACGCTAAGTTTAAATTATCCAACACAAGTTTAATCCTTTTCACTTTTTGAATCTTTATTACTCTTATTTTATTAATCATTTTTGTGATTATTATGCATATCATCATGTGCTACTTACTATAAAAATGTTATTGCTTTCCATTGTTGAACGTACAACAATAGTTTGTTTTTTCTTTATTATGCAAATGAGAAAAATTCATTAGACAAATATCATGAACAATCAATATTTCTAGTGCGAGTTTCTTTTCGTACCAAATGCACATTGATTTTGCAGTGTTTAATAATCAGTAAACCTTAAACGAAGTCAGAAACTTACCTGACGCTACGTTAACTCAACACTAGAAACCTATGAAAAGCACTATAACAATAATTTTACATATTTCTTATTTTGATTGGAATTCCATCCTGTAGTTAATTACTTTCGATACAGATTATGAATTCTAAATATATGTAGTATCTCCGGATGCTGAATGCTTTTACAGAACTCGCATTTCTAAACATGAAAATTATTATAAAGACTCATCAAACGTTAAGGCATGTCAATTTGAGATTATTAAACACAATAGGTGTAACATTAATTGATTAACCAGGCTTATAAGATATAAAAGTATGATGCTGATCGTTTTAGTACGCCATATGCAGGTTACATATTTGCGTTTTTTGTAGAAAAAAGTGTTTATTATTGTACAGCTTAAAAAAACGGCAAGAAATGTTTCTACGTTTGATCTGTCTGAGCTATTCTGCCTATGTGGGGAATTGCTTTATCTTCGTAATATAAATGCGAATTAGAAGTTGTAAATAGAATAGTATGTTTAAATCATGCCACGATTTCACAGGATTTGTTAAGGGAAGTAAGTTATCATGTGGGGAACACAGCTATTATATCAGTTTATTGCTCTGATTATTTTGTATTTTCGGTTTGCATATGAAGGGCGTCGACAATTTTATTGTTTAATCGCAGTGCGTTAGCTAATATACATTCAGGGGTATGTACGCAGCGACATTGTAAGTCAGTTTATCGAAAGAATCAAATTATGATGATCAATAAATACGTTCCCAGTGTATCAAGGTAGATTTAGCACTGGATAACATTTGCAGAGTAAAGGGTTGGTAAAAGTTTTTTACCAAAACAATTTGTTATTGTTTGTTCTTGAACTTTATCAGGCAAGTGAAAGGTTGGTGCAGCCAAGAGCACGGTTTTAACTCTAAATGATCAATTTAGTGATCATAGCAATTAAGAAACAAGCGGGGTTATCACTTTTTCTTCAAAATATTTAGAGACTGGGCACACTTAAGTGAGTTCAGAAGAGCATTCCACAGGTTTGGTGCTGCATGACTGAAATTACTGTTGCAAAAAGGAAAATTGTCTTTGATCGTTGAAATAAAATAAATTGTGACTTGAGTGTATTATTGAATATAGGTAGAAGAGCAGGCACTGGCTGGTTGGAATCTGGTCAGATTCCCTAGAACATCCATGATTGCTAGGTGCAAAGTCAGATTCTGGTCCATAGAATCATCTCAAACATGGCCAGATCTTTTAGCGATTGATTGTATTCTTTGATTATATATATTATTATCTTCTATAGTCTATTCATTCTCGTTTAACTACAGAATGGCACTGTTATCAATATAGCATTCTTTCGAGTTCTTAATTCAATACAACATTCACATTTCGATATTGGTAGCTTTCAAAGTCCTTGTTTATTGGAGTTAACGCCGAGTCAACTCAATTTAGGTCATTTTACGGCGTCCAGCTCACCTAACCTAGCTTTCCTGGACCATTGTCTATAACCAGTACTCATTTACCCTTCCACAAGGCCGGAAACTTCTCCATATTATCTAATCAATGGAGGAAAATCGACTTTATTGTCAAATTTTCATAGAAGGGTATAACCTCCACGGGTGGGATTCGAACCCGCACCCCCTCGGGCACGAGATTCCAAATCCCGGCGCGCTATCAACTGCGCTTTAGACCCGGGTTCCGAAGTCCTTGTAACAAAAGTATTTGTACACTAAACAAGCAGAAAGTACAGATGAACTGATGTATAAGAATCTGATCAATCCCAACACCGCGAGAGTCCAATAATATGTGTTTCCAAATGTTTAAATCGAGTACAATAACCTTTACAGAGTGAGAAACAATCCATGTTACTGTTCTAGTGCTCAAGTTCTAAAAGTGCTCCCAAAACAGTTTTGTCTTTCTGAAGATTTTCTTGATTATCTGGTATAAGATTTGCAAGATTTAATGATACAAAATGTCTGTTTTATTATGTTATGCTGACTAATTTGTTAGATGTGATAGTGTCGCTAATAATTCGAGCTTACTGTAGTTGTTTTGTGGTTATATGTTTGGTCATTTACTACTAGATAGTTATGATGGTCAGATGATGATGATGATAATTTTTGTTGAAAATGATCATGATTTGCGTACAAAAGTTCGCGATGCTGTTTGTTTCTGAAATGAAATACTGAACAATGAAAATCGAATATGTTTGCAAAATGTTTTGCAAAACTGTAATTTACATCCACTTAGTGCAATCAAATTCATTTCTAAACTAAAAAAAATGCATTTAATTATTTTCGGATATAGAGTAACAATTTGTTATATTGTGTAATTATTGCATTTTAATGATAAATAAAGACTGCTGCACAATAGTCTTTTATCACTAATACCTCGTTTATCGATATTTGATTGATATTTGTTGAATTAAATCTGTTTCAAAGAAGTTGTAAGGACCAGTGTCTAGACCGGTATTAAGTTCTTATTCTGTTAAGACTTTAAGACACTATTTACAAAATAGCAACAGTTCTCTTCATGTTTCAAAACTACGAATAGTTTAATGTTTGCAGTGAGTGCGTGAAAATGCAAACATTGAACTGTTCATAATTTTGATATTCTATTAGTATACTTGTACATGTGAAACGTTGTAAGAAAATGTTTTAATGATTTGAGCCGCTCAAAGTTTGACAATCGGTGATATCATTAATAAAATCATTCCAAAGGACATATTTGTCATGGAGAGTCGTGTAATATTATTGCGTTATGTGTCTATTGAATTCCAGGGAATATCAAATTGTTTTTATGGGAGTACTCAGATACAACTATCGCCAAATAGTCTCCATTTATTTGCCGGAAGTGAAATTATACAAGTCACATGATTTGATTAAGCATAAAATTTTGCAGCGATTCATGAAACCCAAGCAAATGCACACTTGCCGAATGAAACGAATTATGATTTGTTTTAGGTTATAATCTATAATAATTATAAGCTGGCGAACTATTCAAAACCACGCTGTAACGTCCATTATGCTTATCCAGGGCTTAAGGTTATCCTTTTGTATTAAAAGCAACTATATTTTAAATTTAAATTTCAGAGAATACTCAAATAATTGAATTAATATTTATAGCAAAAGGGTACAATTAAGACTATAACTCATAATATACTTACAAAACACGAAAGATAAGAAGGTTTAAAGTAGGATTGTCTATTTCTTAACGTTAATTATTCCTGTATTTAATTTATAGCTTATTAACTGACGATCAAATAATCCCTTAATGATAAAAGTATGAATACAGATAAAGAACATTTTGTGAATACCTCTTGTCAGACGTAATGTCGGTACAGTGTACTGTTAGTGCAAACAAACGCCTTGATAATAAATTTTCTGTCATAACTTAATGTGTTACTAATTAACACACGGTCATGCTTACGCAGTATCTTCCCTTGGAGCTCCAGGAAAAGAAGAACGCATCGCTAGGAGAGAACTAACTCACCTGAAATTCCTTCCCGATGGTAGGATTTTATGATAAATTATAATTAAATATAACACAATAATACTTGTATTTAATAAAAAAGGGATTTTATTTGAATTATGCTGCCATATCCGTCAATCATATCCGTATACAGTAAACTTCCGCTATTAAGACCCCTTTTGTTACTTCAAAATCATGCGATTTTTTTAAATTGTCAAGACCCAATTGCTTAATTTGTGAACAAAAGTGTCTTTATAATAAGACCGGTCTGCTATTAAGACCATCGATTTTGCTGGTCTTAAAAGTGGAACTTTACTGTAACAATTTTGAAATCTACAAGTACTAGGGTAAGTGAATTGTCACATTACTAAACTGATATCTCATTGATGACGTTGCTATTAAAGTATGTTGTGATGTACCTGTATATCATTATAATGTAGATGATGATTTCTGCGGTAGATAATTAGCATTTTAATAAATGTTTATTTTACAACTAGACAAACTATCCAAGGTTCGACACTTACTGTTTCTACCAGAGATCCATAGAGAACCATTGTCAGTTTTCTAAGATTCCTTTTTAATGATATGGATTTCTAAAAAATAGACAAAAACATAAATACAGATTTGCAAACCCAAATTGTGAAAAAAAAATTCTTAGAAATTCAAATTTGTTTAAGAACGGAAAAAATAATTGGCATCCTGATGGAATACCTAGCTAAGCAATAAGTATCACTTGGATTCCTCCTAAATTTCGGGAAATCTCGGAATCCCGGGACACTGTAAGTGTCGAACTCTGGATAAATCCCGAAACATGACGTTAAACAAGCGTTAAACATAGTAATACAGTAACCACTAATAAAGATAGTAGAAAACATGGTCAAGATTATATTTTATGATCTTATAGTTTTACTATGTGGTTTTCGTTACTGCTATTATTATGTATAATTCTAAATCAAATGTTGAACTGGGAGATTATTCTTGTTACAATATTTTTTTTTCAATTCGATTCATGGTAACATATTCTATGACAGACACGGAGAAACTGTTTTAGTTGTATGGCATCAATTTCATCAAGCTTTTCTTCTTTGTAACGCATAAATTAACATGCTAGTGAAACAGCTGCAGACTGGTCAATCGATGTGCAAGTTGTATTAATTGAAATTCACTCACACAATGCCTATAGGGATGATTCACTCACACAATGCCTATAGGGATGATTCACTCACACAATGCCTATAGGGATGGTTCACTCACACAATGCCTATAGGGATGATTCACTCACACAATGCCTATAGGGATGATTCACTCACACAATGCCTATAGGGATGATTCACTCACACAATGCCTATAGGAATGATTCACTCACACAATGCCTATAGGGATGGAGTTTGTAATAATTGAACATAATTGGATATATTTATAAACTTAATAACAAAATTTTTGTCTTCCGAGCGAATGAAACAATCAGTTATCAATTAGTTATGCACACGTTTTTCAATATGAATAAATGTAACTAGGGTAATCCAATTACTTGTATATTAGTTATATCGTTATTTTCTTAACTTCTTTGATTACAGAACAGAACAGAACAGAATTTTATTTAGAAAAGTACAAAGTACTTATTCATAAATAAATACAATAATTAAAGCATAATTACACATAATCAATATAGTAACGTATACATGTGATTTTTACATGAAGATGAACGAGAAAATGATCATATATAAATATTATTTATCTACATTAGCAAGATGGCGTAACACATGACACAAACATGGAATATTTTCGGCTCTTGTTAAACCGTATGCTCATGCATCTTTTATATTTGTCTTATTTTTCAAACGATTTATAGAGCACACTCGTTCAATTTTTTTCCATTTTAAACTTCAAGTGGTCGGTGTCCACAAAGCTACTTTTACCCATTCTTAATAATACCTGTTTGTTGTCAATAATTTTAAAGATCCCTGTGTTTGTATTTTATCTATAAAACATTTTGAAATCCATAGAAAGTATAGATCTAAACAATGATGGATGACACGAAGTAAATTTACAATAATGACGCATTATCTATAAATCATTCATAAGTGAAGACATTTGTTCATGTTTATTGATCAATTCATTTACATTTTACATCATGGGTAAAGAAAATACATCGAATAACAACAGGCAAAATATTGCAAATTTCTATGTTTTGTATTATTAAAGTTTCTTCAGAATTGTGGCAATAATTTGTCTCAGAAGCTTGCAATTTAATTTAATAAGCGCATGTGTTTGTCTTAACAATAGTTTATAAATGCCATAAAAGACAATCTCGCCTAATCATGCATATGTGCAAAAACAAATGGCTCAAACTCCGGGCATTGCAAGCGTCTCATACATGTTGCAATCTGTTTATAGTAATAATTAAAAAAAACACCAATTTATACATGTCCCACGTGTTATGCCCTCTCTGGTTAAACTTTTTGGCAATAGTTGTAAACAGACGCAAATGCGACTTTTCTGATTGGTCCATTGAACGTCTTTATTTGTTTATCCAATTTTTAAAAACGAGTATAGTTCGAACAAAATAACATTTCATGTTTGTGTAAACATTATAATAAACCAATCCATTTCAAATGTTGGGCAGTATTGAAATTAAAGGCTGTATTTAACAAATCTAGTGTGTCGGATAAGCCACTACCTTTTAGACAATTATGCTTTTAGTGGTAGAACGCTTTACACCAACAAGACAATCATAAAACATATTACAATTAATACTATATATATATATAATATTGTCATTTTGAGCATCCTCTGGTGTGGATTAGTTCATGGTACTGTTTATATAAACAGTTATTTGGTTTGTTTTGTACGAACTATAGTATAATGAATGAAGCCTAAGTTTCTATTTTTGCAGATGATATTAAATGTGTCCGTACTAGACATACGATCTGACACATAAAACCAAAATGTAACACTAGTTTGGTACTACAAGAAATGTTTATGGACTAGTGATAATTATATACCTTGTAGTTGGTACGATGGTGTTCATCTTCATGATAGATTGCTCAGACGTTATGTAATTACTATATTCCAAGTGAGATCATTTGTAATGTCCAGGTCTTATATCTTTGAGGTCTGTCTTTTATCTCATAATATACTTACAAAACACGAAAGATAAGAAGGTTTAAAGTAGGATTGTCTATTTCTTAACGTTAATTATTCCTGTAATTAATTTATAGCTTATTAACTGACGATCAAATAATCCCTTAATGATAAAAGTATGAATACAGATAAAGAACATTTTGTGAATACCTCTTGTCAGACGTAATGTCGGTACAGTGTACTGTTAGTGCAAACAAACGCCTTGATAATAAATTTTCTGTCATAACTTAATGTGTTACTAATTAACACACGGTCATGCTTACGCAGTATCTTCCCTTGGAGCTCCAGGAAAAGAAGAACGCATCGCTAGGAGAGAACTAACTCACCTGAAATTCCTTCCCAATGGTAGGATTTTATGATAAATTATAATTAAATATAACACAATAATACTTGTATTTAATAAAAAAGGGATTTTATTTGAATTATGCTGCCATATCCGTCAATCATATCCGTATACAGTAAACTTCCGCTATTAAGACCCCTTTTGTTACTTCAAAATCATGCGATTTTTTTAAATTGTCAAGACCCAATTGCTTAATTTGTGAACAAAAGTGTCTTTATAATAAGACCGGTCTGCTATTAAGACCATCGATTTTGCTGGTCTTAAAAGTGGAACTTTACTGTAACAATTTTGAAATCTACAAGTACTAGGGTAAGTAAATTGTCACATTACTAAACTGATATCTCATTGATGACGTTGCTATTAAAGTATGTTGTGATGTACCTGTATATCATTATAATGTAGATGATGATTTCTGCGGTAGATAATTAGCATTTTAATTAATGTTTATTTTACAACTAGACAAACTATCCAAGGTTCGACACTTACTGTTTCTACCAGAGATCCATAGAGAACCATTGTCAGTTTTCTAAGATTCCTTTTTAATGATATAGATTTCTAAAGAACAGGCAAAAACATAAATACAGATTTGCAATCCCAACTTGTGAAAAACAATTCTTTGGAACTCAAGTTTGTGTTAGAACAATTAATTGGGATCCTGATAGAATATCTAGCTAAGCAATAAGCATCACTTGGATTCCTCCTTAACTTTGGGAAACCTTGGAATCCCGGGACACTGTTAGTGTCGAACTCTGGATAAATCCCGAAACCTGGCGTGAAACAAGCGGTAATCGTAGTAGTACAGTAACCACTAATAAAGATAGTAGAAAAAATGGCCATGTATGTCTTATGATCTTATAATTTTACTACGTGGTTTTCGTTACTGCTATTATTATATATAATTCTAAATCAAATGTTGAACTGGGAGATTATTCTTGTTACAATATTTGTTTTCTCAATTCGATTCATGGTGACATATTCTATGACAGACACTGAGAAACTGTTTTAGTTGTATGATATCAATTTCATCAAGCTTTTCTTCTTTGTAACGCATAAATTAACATGCCAGTAAAACACCTGCAGACTGGTCAATCGATGTACATGTTGCATTAATTGAAATTCACTCACACAATGCCTATAGGGATGCAGTTTGTAATAATTTAACATAATTGGTTGTATTTATAAACTTAGTAACAAAATTGTTGTCTTCCGAGCGAATGAAACAATCAGTTATCAATTTGTTATGCACACGTTTTTCAATATGAATAAATATAACTAGGGTATTCCAATTACTTGTTTATTAGTTATATCGTTATTTTCTTTTTTTTGTATTACACAATGAGAAAATGATCATATATAAATATTATTTATGTACATTAGCAAGATGGCGTAACACATGACACAAACATGGAATATTTTCGTCTCTAATTAAACCGTATGCTCATGCATCTTTTATGTTTGTCATACTTTTCAAACGATTTATAGAGCACACTCGTTCAATTTTTTTCCATTTTAAACTTCAAGCGGTCGGTGTCCACAAAGCTACTTTTACCCATTCTTAAAAATACCTATTTGTATTAAAAAGAGTTAAACATAATCATCGTGTTTGGTGATTATACTATTTGTTGTCAATAATTTTAAAGATCCCTGTGTTTGTATTTTATCTATAAAAACATTTTGAAATCCATAGAAAGTATAGATCTAAACAATGATACTTGACAGGAAGTAACTTTGCAATAATGACGCATGATCTATAAATCATTCATAAGTGAAGACATTTGTTCATGTTTATTGATCAATTCATTTACATTTTACATCATGGGTAAAGAAAATACATCGAATAACAACAAGCAAAATATTGCAAATTTCGATGTTTTGTATTATTAAAGTTTCTTCAGAATTATGGCAAAAATTTGTCTCAAAAGCTTGCAATTCAATTTAAGCGCATGTGTGTGTCTTAACAATAGTTCATAAAATGCCATAAAAGACAATCTCGCCTAATCATGCATATGTGCAAAACAAATGGATCAAACTCCGGGCATTACAAGCGCTTCATACATGTGGCAACCTGTTTATCGTAATAATTAAAAAAATACACCAAACGAATTTATACATGTCGCACGTGTAACGCCCTCTCTGGTAAAACTTTGGCAATAGTTGTAGACAGACACAAATGAGACTTTACTGATTGGTCCATTGATTATCTTTAGTTGTTTATCCCATTTTTTGCAAAAGAGTATAGTTCGTGCAAAATAGCATTTCATGTTTGTGTAAACATTAAAATAAACCAATCCATTTCAAATTTTAGGCAGTTTTGAAAATAAAGGTTGTATAGTTTATTTAACAAATCTAGTGTGTTGGACAAGCCACCACCTTTTAGTCAACTATACTTGTAATGGTAAAATGGTTTACACCAACAAGACAATTATAAAACATATTACAATTAATACCATATAATATAATATTGTCATTTTGAGCATCCCCTTTTGTGAATTAGTTCATTGTACTGTTCATATAAACAGTTATTTGGTTTTTGTACGTACTATAGTATAATGAATGAAGCCCCAGTTTCTATTTTTGCAGATGTTATTAAATGTGTCCGTACTAGACCTACGATCTGACACATAAAACCAAAATGTAACACTAGTTTGGTAGAGCAAGAAATGTTTATGGACTAGTGATATTTATATACCTTGTGGTTGGTACGATGGTGTTTATCTTCGTGATAGATTGCTCAGACGTTATGTAATTACTATAGTCCAAGTGAGATAATTTGTAATGTCCAGGTCTTGTAACTTTGAGGTCTGTCTTATATCGTTTGTTTAGATCATGATAATCTGCAAAAGACGCCACAAGAACTTTAAATTATGATAATGTCTGTAATCTTCTTAACCTACATTATGTTGGTTCCTAGTCAATTCACACCGCACTTTGTATGTTGTACGTACTCATGTATACATTATATTGTTAGTCATGCGTGCTATTGCTTCAGAAGTTTGCAGCTTAACAAATGCTTTGATTTCGATGCGTGTTACATTGTTTTTTTCGTGTTGAAAATACAATATTCAAAATGATGATACAAACCACTTATATTAAGGTTGTTGTATAACAACGTCGCAGGATATACTTCATGATATATCATCTATGGCGCGAGCCCTATCAAATCGTTCAATCTTTCAACATTACTTTGAGTATATTTTTAGGTTCAACAAATCCTATGTATAATCATACACAGCTGACCATATATTGTTGACTATGATATCGACGATTACAGACATATAATCACTTACTAATGTATAATTGCTCAAACAATTATAAAAAATATTCACTATCAGGATGGCAATATCTCTATGACTTTAGGCATCACAAATGCTACGGTTTAAAAAAAGAAAAATGTGAAAAACCAGCCTTTACTCAAAGTTCTAAAGGGCTGTGAGTCTTTAAATTCTTGATAGATTTCAATGATACCTACACGAGGCATAGCAGAAATTGTATACAAGGTTTGGACATTTTTCTACATTCAAGTACATGTATACAAATAGAATAAATGAAAACATTTGGAATAAAATCACTATGACTGTATGTCTAAACACAGTAATATAACATTCATATATATATTTAACTAAATCTGATATTCATGATCTACTTAGAGTTCATACAGAAGTCTGACATTTATCTATCACATATGTAGACAGTCTGATCTCTTATTTGATAAGGAATTATACAAAGCCTTTACTCTTAAATCTCTGACGGTACAAACTATAGTGCATCATAATACATTAGACTATTTAATACAGTGACTGAGGTTTCAATGTCATTGTCTGTCTTTTTCCACTAAAGGTTACCTTATTGCTTATGAACACGCCATGCCTTATTAAGAATAGCGTGTCTATAAGTGATGTATAGACCATGCATGCTCCGACTACTAACTGGCATAGACAGAAATGATATGAACGCCTCATCACCGCGTTATTATTAACAGAATGTCAGATATTTGCATCATAAATTCTCACTATTGTCGTTTATAATTGACGGATGTCGTGTACGGTAGCTCTTATATGAATGAATGTATAATACATATATCGTCTGGGTTACACTATTGTTTTTTTCTTGGGATGATGTTGTTCTTATGTGTCTAGTGGTTTATGAATTTAACAAAGAAGACATAGGCTTGTAAACTCAGGAGATGTTTAATTTTTATGTCCCGGGATAGACCTAATCCGGAATTTAAATTTATGGGGTTTTCCGTCCGTTTCTACACAAAATTGCTAAATAACACGAATTATGCATTAAATGATATTGTTCTTTGTACACGTGTTTTCATTGTAACGGTGAAAGTTTGTTTGTACCCAAATATTTGAATTCCGGATATAGTCGATTGTTCTGGGATGTGATTAGCTAAAAGCATCATATGTATGAAACTAACAAACCGACTAGACGAACTAAAATGATTTAGTACTACACATGTACATGATGTATTAAAACAAATATGTTTGATAGGTTAACATAAGAGTAATTGTTGAAGTCATTATTTTAGTTTATGTTAAGTGAAGGACATTAAGCGACCGTATTATCCACTTTTGATGAACGTTTAATACCAAATGCAGCAAATGTCAGAATTTGCCAATACGTATGAGTTGATACCAAACTGATTAGAAGGTGACGTGATTCCTATTAACCTTATCCGAAGTGAAAAATGATACAATATAGTGTTCCTGATTCAGCTACCAATACCTTTTGGTTTTTGTGTTCCCAAGACAGTTCTGTCTTCTTGGAGACTTCCAGAATTATCTAATGAATTTCTGTTAGATTCTATTATAAAAACTATCTAGTTTAATATACTATAAAGATTTTGAATGTCAGCGTGCAAAACATAGGTGTTTACAATGGGTAGTGTAATTACTAATTAGAATTGTTTTACTGTATATCAAAACTAACAAGTTGACACCACTCTGATTCAAAGGTGATTTGATTCCAATTAACCTTATCCGAAGTGAAAGTTGACATATATATTGTTCCTGATTCAAATACCAATACCTAGATCTTTGTGTTCTTTAGAGAGTTCTTCATGGAGACTTCTTGAATTATCTAATGAGTTTCTGCTAGATTCAATTATAAAAACTATCTAGTTTAATATACTATGCTGATTAAGAATGTCAGCGTGCAAAACATAGTTGTTTACCATGGATATTGTAATTAAACTTGTTTTAGACTGCATGAGTGATAGATTTGAACTTTATCGGTGAAATATTGCTATAACTGACATTTGTAGCAGATGTTGTGGCATTAGTAACTGATGTTGATGCTATTTTGCTGTTTATTTTGATAATCGCAAAAGTATATATTTATTGTTGAACTTATTAATGCTCTGTGTGATAAGTGTATTGATATTGATGGTGATTTATTGCCCTAGTGTTCATGATGAGGCATCTAATGAGGCATGATTTGATGTTGATGGTTAAAATGATGCTGATCAAAATGATGATGATGTCGTTGTGTTGAATGATAATGTTAAAGACGTTATGCTGTCAATGAATGTGATGAAGATAATGTTGTTGTTTTTGATACTGTTGTTGATGATGATGATGTTGTGTTGTTCTTTTTTTTCGATAGTTCATTCAGTAATCGTGTGAAATATTCTTGTAGCCTATAGACGTGAATACTACCTAAAAGCAAAGATGTTGAAAAAGCTAAGGATATAATGTAGTACTTTATCGTTGAACTAAGTAATTAATGCACCTTTATGATAAAAACTTACTTTATTACTAAATTAAATAATTAATACGTTGTTAAGCGATATTTTATTGTAGTTTGGAATATCAAATTAAGTTTAAAGAAGACGTTTAAAAAATGTGTCTAGACAGGTATTAAGTTATCATTTCGTTAAGACTTTTAGACACTCATTTCTTACTTTAAACCTTGTAATATTTAAAAAATATAAGTAATTAGTAGGCATATTTAAATTTTAGACAACTTAAACAAATATTCTGGTGTTTATATAACTTGTGCGTGTTCTTCAATTGTAAAGATCTCAGATAAGTTAAGTAAAGCATCTATGGATCATGGATAATTTTTACCTGCTCGTTTGGTCGATGAATCAAATAAAGACAATAAATGCTTAATACAACAACAACAACAACAACAACAACAACAACAACAACATTTTTATTTGTATCAGGCCTCCAGCCCATAACAAGTACAACAAGTTATAAAGTGAACATAATGTACATGGTAAACAACAATGGCAGATGACAATGATATGAATTATAGTATGAAAGTTTGCAAACTAGCAATTTATATAATATACATAATAACGCGTACATGTATATATGTAGGTTTATACGTATTTTGTTATTCATAAATGGTGAAAGAAGAAGCCTACTGTTCCATCTTTAAGACAATTACTTTTCTTATCTTAGAAAAAATTAAATCGTTTAAAGTAATAGCGATTGTGCTTAAATAAATTTTCATTAAGTTTTTAATTAATAGTCTCTATTTTTGTTAGTTTTGTCTAAAGTGCTTACTATAAATGGAATCCCAATAAACGCATCTTTACCATGAATTATTGTTTTATCAAATATGGTATATTTTGGTACACTTGCCATTCCTTAAATGTGGTTTTTTGCAGTTTCTAAACAACCCACCGCATTATCACGACTCTCATTTTATTGGCAATCCTGATCGCTGTATTCGCTATGTCAAGAAATATCACTTTCACGATTGAGTTCAAATGTACAAAAAAGATGTTCAATCATGTACGTGTATATCAGATTTATATGGCAAATTAAACTTGTTACTTGAAAAAGAAATATGGATCTTATCCTACCTGCCTACTCATTCTAAACATTGTTTAATAAATAGCGTAAATATACTACTTTTAGTAACGCGATTTGATACCAACATAGTCAAGTGAATCAACTAGTAAACTTCTAGAGCACTCGCCTGATTGTATTAGGTACTAAAATTTAACATAGTATTTGGTTACTAGCGTTCCGTTCATGAAACATGTCGAAAAGTCAGAAAATGTGCTCCCTTAATTTGAATGTTATGTTAAAGTAGGTTAAATTGTGTATTATAATAATGTTTGTTTGTTGGGTTTAACGCCGTAACAGCACATTGTATAGGTCATATAACGGCGGTCAGTCAACCTACTCACTCCTCCTGGAAAGGTTGAATCTCAGGATTTAGCTGTTAACCAACTTCTAAGCGCATACTATCATCAGTGACTGACAACTGCACTACATAATTAAAAATCATTGGTAAGAGGGAGAATGGCCGTAGAAATAATTTCATGACCAAGCTCCACGAAAGTATGCCCGCCCGTGAATCGAGCCAACCACCCCTCGATCAGCAGACTTGCGTGCTAACAACTGAGCTAGCCGTGCGATTATAATAATGTATTATGATGTAATAATACGACGATGTATAAGCTAACAGCTGCCTAACTATTTTTATCATTCACTCGCGGATGTTCTTATAAATATTTACTTACTCTTATCAAAAGATGAAAAGAAGTGTTTATAATTGTATATTGTTTACTAACAAGGGTCAATAATAAAACATTTGGCAGTTTTATGTCTAAGTGTTTGTTTTATAACGATTAGATGGGAAACACTTAACATAAACAACAACAGTAAAAACAACAAATATGTAATTTGTATGGAGAAACATTATCTCTATTGTCTACGTGCCTTTTTTACTCTACAAGCTTTTTACGAAGATTTTTACGTATTTCTGTTCTAAATCGACTGCAAGTTCACCAAGGTGGTTTACCAAATTGTTTTCTAGAGCCTGAAAAACACCAAGTAATCTTCAAGTTTATATGAAATTAACTAGCTTGGTCTGAAGATCCTCTTCTTGCAGAGTCAATTCTAAAATAATCCTAGATGTAATACACCATAATATCAAACCTGCTAGAAAAAAAGTATATGTCTTAACTTATGATCCTATAGTTATTAATGTAGATATTGTTGATTTAGTTTTATACCATTTTAGCATTTCACATTCTATTACTGTGTAAACTTTCCTTCATACTGTACGGCAAAATGAGATTTAATTTGATGAAATGTACTCTGAAAATATACGATGTTCGTATTGCATTCTATTACGATGACATCTTACTGTGTTAGATTGATTTTCTTCTTTCTTTTTTGCTTTTTTGTGAAATGGGATGTTACTGTATTGTAGTGCAAATATAACAAAATGTTTTAAAAGTCAAATGACAATTTTGAAGTTAGGTATCTGTATTATCAAAAAACTCGTGAGCTTAGATAATGACATTTTCACACGTGGCTTTTCCACTCTTGAAAATGTAAGCTCTTTTGGTGAATAAAAATCCGATCTTATACAGATATCGACGAACATTTTTTATTTGTTTTACGTTTAATATTATCATTGATTATTGCTTGGTGTGAAAGTATTTTAATGTCTTAATAAACAAATTACGTTTCAAAAATGTGATACAATGACATTTAATTTTTTTCATTATCTTTATTTTCCTCATCAGCATATTTATCATTCTCGTATTAATGTATGAACAAACCTCTATGGTCGTCTGCTAGTAACAAAATATGATTGCATGAGTTATTTACTTTCATGTTTGAAACATACACAGAATCTCATATCAGTTAAAACACCCTTATTTGCCTTTATAAATATATCTATATGAACTGAAAGGAATCTTCTTGTAGATAGATTTCTTCATTCTCTATTGTCACGGAGGATAGTGTCCGTACTAGACATACGATCTGACACATAAAACCAAAATGTAACACTAATTTGGTAGAGCAAGAAATGTTAATGGACTAGTGATATTTATATACCGTGTGGTTTGTACGATGGTGTTCATCTTCATGATAGATTGCTCAGACGTTATGTAATTATATATTTCAAGTGAGATAATTTGTAATGTTCAGGTCTTGTATCTTTATGGACTGTCTTATATCGTTCATTTAGCTTATGGTAATCTGCAAAAGACGCCACAAGAACTTTAAATTATGATAATATGCCTGTAACCTTCTTAACCTACATTATGTTGGTTCCTAGTCAATGTACACTGTACTTTGTATTTTGTACGTACTCATGTATACATTATAGTGTTAGTCATGCGTACTATCGCTTCAGAAGTTTGCAGCTTAACCAATGCTTCGATTTCGATGCATGTTACATTGTTATACGAGTTTAAAATACAATAATCAACATGTTGTTTTATAACAACGTCGCATGATATACTTCATGATATATCATCTCTGACGCGAGCCCTATCAAATCGTTCAATGCATTTAACATTACTTTGAGTATATTTTTAGAATCAACAAATCCTATGTATAATCATACACAGCTGACCATATATTGTTGACTATGATATCGACGATTACAGACATATAATCACATTCTAATGTTTAATTACTCAAACAATTATATAAAACAATCACTATCAGGGTGGCAATATCACTATGACTAAGGCATCACAAATGCTACTGTTTAAAAAAGAAAACTGTGAAAAACCAGCCTTTACTCGAAGTTCTAAGTTCTCTTGTCAGATTTCAATGATACCTACGCGAGGCTAAGCAGAAATTGTATACAAGGTTTGGACATTTTTCTACATTCAAGTACATGTATAGAAATAGAATAAATGAAAACATTGGAAAAAATCACTATGACTGTATGTCTAAAAACAGTAATATAACATTCATACATATATTTAACTAAATCTGATATTCATGATCTACTTAGAGTTCATACAGAAGTCTGACATTTATCTATCACATATGTAGACAGTCTGATCTCTCGTTTGATAAGGAACTATACAAAGCCTTTACTCTTAAATCTCTGACGGTACAAACTATAGTGCATCATAATACGTTAGACTATTTAATACAGTGACTGAGGTTTCAATGTCATTATCTGTCTTTTTCCTCTAAATGTTGCCTTATTGCTTATGAACACGCCATGCCTTATTAAGAATAGCGTATCTATAAGTGATGTGTAGACTATGCATGCTCCGACTACTAACTGGCATAGACAGAAATGATATGAACGCCTCATCACCGCGTTATTATTAACAGAGTGTCAGATATTTGCAACATAAATTCTCACTATTGTCGTTTATAATTGACGGATGTCGTGTATGGTAGTTCTTATATGAATGAATGTATAATACATATATCGTCTGGGTTACACTATTGTGTTTTTCTTGGGATGATGTTGTTTTTATGTGCCTAGTGGTTTATGAATTTAACAAAGAAGACATAGGCTTGTTAACTAGGAGATGTTTAATTTTTATGTCCCGGGATAGACCTAATCCGGAATTCAAATTTATGGGGTTTCCGTCCGTTTCTACACAGAATTGCTAAATAACACGAATTATGGATTAAATAATATTGTTCTTTGTACACGTGTTTTCATTGTAACGGTGAAAGTTTGTTTGTACCCAAATATTTGAATTCCGGATATAGTCGATTGTTCTGGGATGTGATTAGCTAAAAGCATCATGTGTATGAAAAACAAACCGACTAGACGAGCTAAAATGATTTAGTACTACACATGTATATGATGTATTAAAACAAATATGTTTGATAGATTAACATAAGAGTAATTGTTAAAGTCATTATTTTTGTTTATGTTAAGTGGATGACATTTAGCCACCGTATTATCCATTATTGATGAACGTTAAATACCTAATGCAGCATTTGTCAGAATTTGCCAATACGTATAATTCGACAGCACACTGATTAGAAGGTGACGTGATTTCTATTTAACCTTGTCCTTAGTGAAAAATGATAATATAGTGTTCCTGATTCAGATACCAATACCTTGGTTTTTGTGTTCCCAAGACAGTTCTGTCTTCTTGGAGACTTCCAGAATTATCTGATGAATTTCTGTTAGATTCTATTACATGTATAAATATTATCTAGTTTAATTAGCTATGCAGATTAAGAATGCCAGTATGCAAAACATAGCTGTTTACAATGGGTAGTGCAATTACTAATTAGAATTGTTTTACTGTATATCAAGACTAACAAGTTGACACCACTCTGATTAAAAGGTGATTTAATTCCAATTAACCTTATCCGAATTGAAAGTTGACATATATAGTGTTCCTGATTTGAATACCGATACCTAGATCTTTGTGTTCTTTAGAGAGTTCTTCATGGAGACTTCTTGAATTATCTAATGAGTTTCTGCTCTATTCAATTATAAAAACTCTAGTTTAATATACTATGCAGATTAAGAATGTCAGCGTGCAAAACATACTTGTTTACCAAGGGTATTGTAATTAAACTTGTTTTAGACTGTATGAGTGATAGATTTGAACTTTATCGGTGAAATATTGCTATAACAGACATTTGTAGCAAGTGTTGTGGCATTAGTAACTGATGTTGATGCTATTTTGCTGATAATCACAAAAGTATATATTTATTGTTGGCCTTATTAATGCTCTGTGTGATAAGTGTATTGATATTGATGGTGATTTATTGCCCTAGTGTTCATGATGAGGCATCTAATGAAGCATGATTTGATGTTGATGGTTAAAATGATGATGATCAAAATGATAATGATGTCGTTGTGTTGAATGATAATGTTAAAGACGTTATGCTGTCAATGAATGTGATGAAGATAATGTTGTTGTTTTTGATATTGTTGTTGATGATGATGATGTTGTGTTGTTCTTCTTTTCTGATAGTTCATTCAGTAATCGTGTGAAATATTCTTGTAGCCTATAGACGTAAATATTACCTAAAAGCAAAGATGGTGAAAAGGCTAAGGATAAAATAAAGTACTTTTCGTTGAACTAAGTAATTAATGCATCTTTATAATAAAAACTTGATTACTAAATTAAATAATTAATACGTTGTTAAGCGTAATTTTATTGTAGTTTCGGATATCAAATAAAGTTTAAAGAAGACGTATAAAAAAGTGTCTAGACAGGTATTAAGTTATCATTTCGTTATGACTTTAAGAAACTCCTTTCTTACTTTAAACCTTTGTTGTAATATTTCAAAAATATAAATAATAAGTTGGCATATTTAAATTTTAGACAACTTAAACAAATACTCTGGTGTTTATATAACTTGTGCGTGTTCTTCAATTGTAAAAATCTCAGATAAGTTAAGTAAAGCATCTTTAGATCATGAATAAATTTTACCTGCTCATTTGGTCGACGAATCAAATAAAAGACAATAAAAGCTTAAAACGTATTTTGTTATTTATAAATGGTGAAAGAAGAAGCCTACTGTTCCATCTTTAAGACAATTACTTTTCTTATCTCAAAGAAAATTAAATCGTTTAAAGGAATAGCGATTGGAATTGGACTTATATAAAATTTCATTTAATTCTTAATTGATAGTCTCTATCTTTGTTAGTTTTGTCCAAAGTGCTTACTATAAATGGAATCCCAATAAACGCCTCTTTACCAAGAATTATTATCTTATCAAATATGTTAAGTTTTGGTACACTTGCCATTCCTTAAATGTGGTTTTACTGCAGTTTCTAAACAACCCACCGCATTGTTACGACTATCATTTTATTGGCAATCCTGATCGCTGTGTTTGCTATGTCAAGAAATATCCCTTTCACGATTGAATTCAAATGTACAAAAATGTTGTTCGACCATGTACGAGTATATAAGATTTATAAAGCAATTTAAACTTGTTACTTGAAAAGAAATATACAAATATCCAACCTACCTACTCATTTTAAACATTGTTTAATAAATAGTGTAAATATACTACTTTTAGTAACGCGATGTGATACCAACATAGCCAAGTGAATCAACTAGTAAACTTCTAGAGTACTCGCCTGATTGTATTAGGTACTAACATTTAACATATTATTTGGTAACTAGCGTTCCGTTCAGGAAACATGTCGAAAAGTCAGAAAATGTGCTCCCTGAATTTGAATGTTATGTTAAAGTAGGTTAAATTGTGTATTATAATAATGTTTGTTTGTTGGGTTTAACGCCGTAACAACACATTGTATAGGTCGTATAACGGCGGTCAGTCAACCTACTCACTCCTCCTGGAAAGGCTAAATCTCAGGATTTAGCTGTTAACCAACTGACTGACAACTACACTACATAATTAAAATCATTGGTAGGAGGGAGATTGGCCGTAGGAATAATTTCATGACCAAGCTCCACAAAAGTATGCCTTGCCCGGGAATCGAGCCAACGACCCCTCGATCAGCAGACTTGCGTGCTACCAACTGAGCTAGCCGTGTGATTATAACAATGTATTATAATGTAATAATACGACGATGTATACGCTAACAGCTGTCTAACTATTTTTATTATTCACTCGCGGATGTTCCTATAAATATTTACTTACTCTTATCACAAGATGAAAGAAGTGTTTATAATAGTATATTGTTTACTAACAAGGGTCAATAATAAACATTTGGCAGTTTTATGTCTAAGTGTTTGTTTTATAACGATTAGATGGGAAACACTTAACATAAAAAACAACAGTAAAAACAACACATATGTAATTTGTATGAAGAAACATTATCTCTATTGTCTACGTGCGGTTTTTTTTTACTCTACAAGCTTTTTTACGAAGATTTTTACGTATTTCTGTTCTACATCGACTGCAAGTTCACCAAGGTGGTTTACCAAATTGTTTTCTAGAGCCGGAAAAACACCAAGTAAACTTCAAGTTTATGTGAAATTAACTAGCTTGGTCTGAAGATCCTCTTCTTGCAGAGTCAATTCTGAAATAAGCCTTGATGTAATACACCATAATATCAAACCTGCTAGAAAAAAAGTATATGTCTTAACTTATGATCCTATAGTTATTAATGTAGATATTGTTGATTTAGTTTTATACCATTTCAGCTTTCGACGTTCTATCACTGTGCAAATTTTCCTACATACTGTACGGAAAAATGAGATTTAATTCGATGAAATATATTCTGAAAATATGCCATGTTCGTATTGCATTCTATTACGATGACATCTTACTGTGTTAGATTGATTTTTTCTTTCTATTTTGCTTTTTAGTGAAATGGGATGTTACTGTACTTATTCTATGAAATGTTCGACGAAAATGTACAAGTTTATAATTTAATTGCAGTGCAAGTATTACAAAATGTTTCAAAAGTCAAATGACAATTTTGAAGTTAGGTATCTGTATTATAAAAAACTCGTGAGCTTAGATAATGACATTTTCACTTGTGGCTTTTCCACTCTTGAAAATTTAAGCTCTTGTGATGAATAAAAATCCGATCTTTTACCGATATCGACGGACATTTTCTTTTGTTTAATGTTGTCATTGATCTTTACATGGTGTGGATTTTATTTTCTTAATAAACAAATTACGTGTTAAAAATGTGATACAATTAATTTTAATAATTGAATTCATTACCATTATTTTTTCTACATCAACTTGTTTATCATTTTCGTATTAATGTATAAACAAACCTCTATGGTCGTCGGCTAATAACAAAATATGATTGCATGAGTTATTTACTTTCATGTTTGGGACTTACGCAGGATCTCATATTAGTTAAAACACGCTTATTTGCCTTTATAAATATATCTATATGAACTGAAAGGAATCTTCTTGTAGTTTGATTTCTTCATTCTCTATCTTCACGGAGGATAGTGTCCGTACTAGACATAAGATCTGACACATAAAACCAAAATGTAACACTAGTTTGGTACTACAAGAAATGTTTATGGACTAGAGATAATTATATACCGTGTGGTTGGTACGATAGTGTTCATCTTCGTGATAGATTGCTCAGACGTTATGTAATTACTATATTCCAAGTGAGATAATTTGTAATGTCCAGGTCTTGTATCTTTATGTCTTCCCTCTATTGGATTCCATGAGCTCATGGTAGTCTGTATAGACACCACGAGTACTGATTGGACTGAAGTTATATAGTTGTAACCTTTAACTAGTACAGAATCTATCAAGTCACTTGCAACAGCATGTTTTAATGTATCCAGATTATAGTTGAATTACGAAGTTATTAATGACAACTTTTCTTGTATACTTCTAATATTGTTTGTTTTTGGTTCACAATCAGCAAAGAGTGCCTGTATAATATATGTTTTGTGAAAGGGGAATAATAGTTATTGAATTATATATTAAGTCATTTCGAACAAACTTGAGTTGTTTTATCGGCGAATGCAATCAGTTTCATGCCATTGTTTGTACATTTGATAATAAGAAGCTGCTTTATTACGAGCTCAAATAAACCTAGAAGTGTTTGTTGTTGCTGTTCCATATTAAAGAACCAATGTCCATGTCTTATATCTTTGAGGTCTGTCTTATATCGTTTGTTTAGATCATGGTAATCTGCAAAAGACGCCACAAGAACTTTAAATTGTGATAATATGTCTGTAACCTTCTTAACTTACATTATGTTGGTTCCTAGTCAATTTACACTGTACTTTGTAATTTGTACGTACTCATGTATACGTTATATTGTTAGTCATGCGTAACATTGCTTCAGAAGTTTGCAGCTAAACAAATGCTTCGATTTCGATGCGTGTTACATTGTTTTTCGTGTTTAAAGTACAATTTTCAAAATAATGATACAAACTACTAATATTAAGGTTGTTGTATAACAACGTCGCATGGTATACTTCATGGTATATCATCTATGGCACGAGCCCTATCAAATCGTTCAATGCATTCAACTTACTTTGAGTATATTTTTAGTATGAAAAAATCCTATGTATAATCATACATAGCTGACCATATATTGTTGACTGTGATATCGATGATTAAAAACATATAATCACTTACTAATGTATAATTACTCAAACAATCATAAAACATTCACTATCAGCGTGGCAATATCTCTATGACTAAGGCATCACAAATGCTATGGTTTAAAAAAGAAAACTGTGACAAACCAGCCTTTACTCAAAGTTCTATATGGCTGTGAGTCTTTTGATTCTTGTCAGATTTCAATGATACCTACGCGAGTCTAAGCAGAAATTGTATACAAGGTTTGGACATTTTTCTACATTCAAGTACATGTATACAAATAGAATAAATGAAAACATTTGGGAAAAAATCACTATGACTGTATGTCTAAACACAGTAATATAACATTCATACATATATTTAACTAAATCTGATATTCATGATCTACTTAGAGCTCATATTGAGTCTGACATTTATCTATCACATAAAAATTATGTAGACAGTCTGATCTCTCATTTGATAAGGAATTATACAAAGCCTTTACTCTTAAATCTCTGACGGTACAAACTATTGTGCATCATAATACATTAGACTATTTAATACAGTGACTGAGGTTTCAATGTCATTATCTGTCTTTTTCCTCTAAAGGTTGCCTTATTGCTTATGAAAACGCCATGCTTTATGAAGAATAGTGTATCTATAAGTGATGTGTAGACCATGCATGCTCCGACTACTAACTGGCATAGACAGAAATGATATGAAGCCTCATCACCGCGTTATTATTAACAGAATGTCAGATATTTGCATCATAAATTCTCACTATTGTCGTTTATAATTGACGGATGTCGTGTATGGTAGTTCTTATATGAATGAATGTATAATACATATATCGTCTGGGTTACACTATTGTGTTTTTCTTTGGATGATGTTGTTCTTATGTGTCTAGTGGTTCATGAATTTAACAAAGAAGGCATAGGCTTGTTAACTGATAAGTTGTTTAATTTCTATGTCCCGGAATTGTTCTGGGATGTGATTAGCCAAAGGAATCATGTGTATGTATCAAATAAACCGACTAGACGAGTTGAAATTATTTAGCACTACACATGTACATAATGTATTAAAACAAATATGTTTGATAGGTTAACATGTTAAGAGTAATTGTTGAAGTCGTTATTTTAGTTTATGTTGAGTGAAGGACATTAAGCGACCGTATTATCCATTATTGATGAACGTTTAATACCTAATGCAGCATTTGTCAGAATTTGCCAATACGTATAAGTTGACAGCATACTGATTAGAAGGTGACGTGATTTCTATTAACCTTGTCCTTAGTGAAAAATGATATTATAGTGTTCCTGATTCAGATACCAATACCTTGGTTTTTGTGTTCCCAAGACAGATCTGTCTTCTTGCAGACTTCCAGAATTATCTGATGAATTTTGCAAGATTCTATTATAAAAACTATCTAGTTTAATATACTATGAAGATTTAGAATGTCAGTATGCAAAACATAGATGTTTACCATGGGTAATGTAATTACTAATTAGAATTGTTTAGACAGAATATCAAGACTAACAAGTCGACACCACTCTGATTAAAAGGTGATTTGATTCCGATTAACCTTATCCGAAGTGAAAGATAGCATATATATTGTTCCTGATTCAAATACAAAAACCTAGATCTTTGTGTTCTTTAGAGAGTTCTTCATGGAGACTTCTTGAATTATCTAATGAGTTTCTGCTAGATTCAATTATAAAAACTATCTAGTTTAATATACTATGCAGATTAAGAATATCAGCTTGCAAAACATAGTTGTTTACCAAGGGTATTGTAATTAAACTTATTTTAGACTGCATGAGTGATAGATTTGAACTTTAGCGGTGAGATATTGCTATAACAGACATTTGTAGCAAGTGTTGTGGCATTAGTAACTGATATTGATGCTAGTTTGCTGTTTATTTTGATAATCACAAAAGTATATATTTATTGTTGGCCTTATTAATGCTCTGTATGATAATTGTATTGATATTGATGGTGTTTTATTGCTCTAGTGTTTATGATGAGGCATCTAATGAGAACCATATTAAATCTGATGCTACATTCCTTTATCATGCATTTAAATATGGGAAGCAATGCTTAACTCGCATACAAAACTAAGTATCACAATATTATGATAATGTATTAATTATATGTATTATATCACAAATATCATTTCATCTTTAAATGGTACACATGTGTAAATTGTATGTTTATATTATGCAATATTGTAATTTTGTATGGGTCGAAGGCCTTTAAACAAATAAATATTTGTCAATGTCATCATTGTCATTGTCATCTAATGAGGCATGATCTGATGTTGATGGTTAAAATGATGATGATCAAAATGATTATGATGTCGTTTGAATGATAATGCTAAAGACGTTATGCTGTCAATGAATGTGATGAAGATAATGTTGTTGTTTTTGATATTGTTGTTGATGATGATTATGTTGTGTTGTTCTTTTTTTCGATGGTTTATGCAGTCTCCGTGTGAAATACTCTTGTAGCCTATAGACGTAAATATTACCTAAAGGCAAAGATGTTGAAAAAGCTAAGGATAAAATGTAGTACTTTTTGTTGAACTAAGTAATTAATGCACCTTTATGATAAAAACTTACTTTATTACTAAATTAAATGATTAATACGTTGTTAAGCGATATTTTATTGTAGTTTGGAATATCAAATTAAGTTTAAAAGAAGACGTATAAAAAGTGTCTAGACAGGTATTAAGTTATCATTTCGTTAAGACTTTAAAAAACTCCTTTCTTACTTTAAACCTTTGTTGTAATATTTCAAATATATAAATAATTAGTTGGCATTTTTACATTTTAGACAACTTAAACAACTATTCTGGTGTTGATATAACTTGTGCGTGTTCTTCAATTGTAAAGATCTCAGATAAGTTAAATAAAGCATCTATGGATCATGGATATATTTTACCTGCTCATTTGGTCGACGAATCAAATAAAAGACAATAAATGCTTAATACGTTTTTTGTTATTTATAAATGGTGAAAGGAGAAGCCTACTGTTCCATCTTTAAGACAATTACTTTTCTTATCTTAAAGAAAATTAAATCGTTTAAAGTAATAACGATTGGAATTGGACTTAAATAAATTTTCATTAAGTTTTTAATTAATAGTCTCTATCTTTGTTAGTGTTGTCTAAAGTGCTTACTATAAATGGATTCCCAATAAACGCCTCTTTACCAAGAATTATTGTCTTATCAAATATGGTATATTTTGGTACACTTGCCATTCCTTAAATGTGGGTTTTTGCAGTTTCTAAACAACCCACCGCATTATCACGACTCTCATTTTATTGGCAATCCTGATCGCTGTATTCGCTATGTCAAGAAATATCACTTTCACGATTGAGTTCAAATAAACAAACAAGATGTTCAATCATGTACGAGTATATCAGACTTATATGGCAAATTAAACTTGTTACTTGAAAAAGAAATATAGATATTATACCTGCCTACTCATTCTAAACGTTGTTTAATAAATAGTGTAAATATACTACTTTTAGTAGATAACTAAAATAATGACTTCAACAATTACTCTTAATATGTTAACCTATTTATTTATTTATTGGAGTTAACGCCGTATCAACACAATTTAGGTCATTTCACGGCGTCCAGCGCATCTAACCTAGCTTTCCTGGACCATTGTCTATAACCAGTCTTGTTAGATTCTATTATAAAAACTATCTAGTTTAATATACTATGAAGATTTAGAATGTCAGCGTGCAAAAAATGGATGTTTACCATGGGTAGTGTAATTACTAATTAGAATTGTTTTACTGTATATCAAGACTAACAAGTTGACACCACTCTGATTAAAAGGTGATTTGATTCCGATTAACCTTATCCGAATTGAAAGATGACATATATATTGTTCCTGATTCAAATACCAAAACCTAGATCTATGTGTTCTTTAGAGAGTTCTTCATGGAAACTTCTTGAATTATCTAATGAGTTTCTGCTAGATTCAATTATAAAAACTATCTAGTTTAATATACTATGCAGATTAAGAATGTCAGCGTGCAAAACATAGTTGTTTACCATGGGTATTGTAATTAAACTTGTTTTAGACTGCATGAGCGATAGATTTGAACTTTATCGGTGAAATATTGCTATAACAGACATTTGTAGCAAGTGTTGTGGCATTAGTAACTGATGTTGATGCTATTTTGCTGATAATCACAAAAGTATATATTTATTGTTGGCCTTATTAATGCTCTCTGTGATAAGTGTATTGATATTGATGGTGATTTATTGCCCTAGTGTTCATGATGAGGCATCTAATGAGGCATGAACTGATGTTGATGGTTAAAATGATGCTGATCAAAATGATGATGATGTCGTTGTGTTGAATGATAATGTTAAAGACGTTATGCTGTCAATGAATGTGATGAAGATAATGTTGTTGTTTTTGATATTGTTGTTGATGATGGTGAAGTTGTGTTGTTCTTTTTTTCGATGGCTTATGCAGTCTTCGTGTGAAATATTCTTGTAGCCTATGGACGTAAATATTACCTAAAGGCAAAGATGGTGAAAAAGCTAAGGATAGAATAAAGTACTTTTTAGTTGAACTAAGTAATTAATGCACATTTATAATAAAAACTTGATTACTAAATTAAATAATTATTACGTTGTTAAGCGTAATTTTATTGTAGTTTCGAAAATCAAATTAAGTTTAAAAGAAGACGTATAAAACATTGTCTAGACAGGTATTAAGTTATCATTTCGTTAAGACTTTAAGACACTTCTTTCTTACTTTAAACCTTTCTTGTTATATTTCAAAAATATAAGTAATTAGTTGGCATATTTAAATTTTAGACAACTTAAACAAATATTCTGGTGTTTATATAACTTTTGCGTGTTCTTCAATTGTAAAAATTTCAGATAAGTTAAGTAAAGCATCTATGGATCATGGATAAATTTTGCCTGCTCGTTTGGTCGATGAATCAAATAAAAGACAATAAAAGCTTAAAACGTATTTTGTTATTTGTAAATGGTGAAAGGAGAAGTTTACTGTTCCATTTTTAAGATAATTACTTTTCTTATCTAAAAGAAAATTAAATCGTTTAAAGGAATAGCGATTGGAATTGGACTTATATAAAATTTCATTAGATTTTTAATTAATAGTCTCTCTCTTTGTTAGTTTTGTCTAAAGTGCTTACTATAAATGGATTCCCAATAAACGCCTCATTACCAATAATTATTGTCTTATCAAATATGGTAAGTTTTGGTACACTTGCCATTCCTTAAATGTGGGTTTTTGCAGTTTCTAAACATCCCATCACATTATCACGACTCTCATTTTATTGGCAATCCTGATCGCTGTATTCGCTATGTCAAGAAATATCACTTTCACGATTGAGTTCAAATAAACAAACAAGATGTTCAATCATGTACGAGTATATCAGATTTATATGGCAAATTAAACTTGTTACTTGAAAAAGAAATATAGATATTATCCTACCTGCCTACTCATTCTAAACATTGTTTAATAAATAGTGTACATATACTACTTTTAGTAACGCGATGTGATACCAACATAGCCAAGTGAATTAACTAGTGGACTTCTAGAACACTCGCCTGATTGTATTAGGTACTAAAATTTAACATATTAGTTGGTAACTAGCGTTCCGTTCATGAAAAATGTCGAAAAGTCAGAAAATGTGCTCCCTAAATTTGAATGTTATGTTAAAGTAGGTTAAATTGTGTATTATAATAATGTTTGTTTGTTGGGTTTAACGCCGTAGCAACACATTGTATAGGTCATATAACGGCGGTCAGTCAACCTACTCACTCTTCCTGGAAAGGCTTTATCTCAGGATATAGCTGTTAACCAACTTCTTAGCGCATACTTGCGTCAGTGACTGACAACTGCACTACATAATTAAAAATCATTGGTAGGAAGGAGAATGGCCGTAGAAATAATTTCATGTCCAAGCTCCACGAAAGTATGCCTTGCCCGGGAATCGAGCCAACGACCCCTCGATCTGCAGACTTGCGTGCTACCAACTTAGCTAGCCGTGCGATTATAATAATGTATTATGATGTAATAATACGACGATGTATAAGCTAACAGCTGCCTAACTATTTTTATTATTCACTCGCGGATGTTCCTATAAATATTTACTTACTCTTATCACAAGATGAAAAGAAGTGTTTATAATAGTATATTGTTTACTAACAAGGGTCAATAATAAACATTTGGCAGTTTTATGTCTAAGTGTTTGTTTTATAACGATTAAATGCGAAACACTTAACATAAAAAAACAACAGTAAAAACAACACATATGTAATTTGTATGGAGAAACATTATCTCTATTGTTTACGTGCGGTTTTTTTACTCTACAATCTTTTATAGGAAGATTTTTACGTATTTCTGTTCTACATCGACTGCAAGTTCACCAAGGTGGTTTACCAAATTGTTTTCTACAGCCTGAAAAACACCAAGTAATCTTCAAGTTTATATGAAATTAACTAGCTTGGTCTGAAGATCCTCTTCTTGCAGAGTCAATTCTAAAATAATCCTAGATGTAATACAACATAATATCAAACCTGCTAGAAAAAAAGTATATGTCTTAACTTATGATCCTATAGTTATTAATGTAGATATTGTTGATTTAGTTTTATACCATTTTAGCATTTCACATTGTGCAAATTTCCCTTCATGCTTTACGGCAAAATGAGATTTAATTCAATGAAATGTACTCTGAAAATATACGATGTTTGTATTACATTTTACTACGATGACATCTTACTGTGTTGGACTGATTTTTTTTCTTTCTTTTTTTGCTTTTTAAGTGAAATAGGGAATTACTGTACTTATTCTATGAATTGTACGATGAAAATGTACACGTTTATAATTTCAAAATGTTTTAAAAGTCAAATGACAATTTTGAAATAAGGTATCTGTATCATAAAAAAAACTCGTGAGGTCTGATTATGACATATTCACTCGTGGCTGTTCCACTCTTGAAATTTTAGCTCATTTTGGTGAATTAAAAAACAATCTTATACCGATATCGACGAATATTTTCATTTGTTTAACACTAAATATTATCATTGATTATTGCTTGGTGTGAAAGTATTTTAATGTCTTAATAAACAAATTACGTGTCAAAAATGTGATACAATTACATTTAATATTTTTTTCATTATCTTTATTTTTCCTCATCAGCATATTTATCATTCTCGTATTAATGTATGAACAAACCTCTATGGTCGTCTGCTAGTAACAAAATATGATTGCATTAGTTATGTACTTTCATGTTTGGAACATACACAGAATCTCATATTAGTTAAAACATCCCTATTTACCTTTATGCATATAGTTATATGAACTTAAAGGAGTCTTTTTGTAGATTGATTTCTTCATTCTCTATCTTCACGGAGGATAGTGTCCGTACTAGACATAAGATCTGACACATAAAACCAAAATGTAACACTAGTTTGGTACTACAAGAAATGTTTATGGACTGGTTGTATTAAGTGTGTCCGTACTAGACATAAGATCTGACACATAAAACCAAAATGTAACACTAGTTTGGTACTACAAGAAATGTTTATGGACTAGTGATAATTATATACCTTGTGGTTGGTACGATAGTGTTCATCTTCGTGATAGATTGCTCAGACGTTATGTAATTACTCTATTTCAAGTGAGAAAATTTGTAATGTCCAGATTTTGTATCTTTATGTCTTCCCTCTATTGGATTCCATGAGCTCATGGTAGTCTGTATAGACGCAAGGAGTACTGATTGGGCATACCTTATATAGTTGTAACCTTTAATCAGTGCTGAATTTATCAAATCATTTGCAACAGCTTGTTTTTAATGTATCCAGATTATAGTTGAATTACGAAGTTATAAATGACAATTTTTCGTGTATACTTCTAATATTGCTTGTTTTTAGTTCACAACCAGCAAAGAGTGCCTGTATAATATCTGTTTTGTGAAAGGGGAATAATAGTTATTGAATTATATATTGAGTCATTCGTACAAACATGAGTTGTTTTATCGGTGAATGCAATCAGTTTCATACCATGTTTTTTGTACATAAGATAATAAGAAGCTGCTTTATTACGAGCTCAAATGAACCTAGAAGTGTTTGTTGTCGCTGTTCCATATTAAAGAACCAAAATAACAAGCATCATATATGTAATAATCGGCAAGCGTTTATACTCGAATATTGTTAATTGTTAATGTTTGATCATCATATTTTAAATGAAATAATAAACCCTGTGGTTTTACTAATTTTGATTCTGCTAAACTGCTTCTTTTCAATATTCAATGTACAAACCTATCATGAATATAAGATAACTGAACAGTTCCGGGAGTGGTCTTCACTTTGATGTGATTCTGCATCTAAGTTCATTTAGTTAATACCATTATCATTGTGTTTTATACAGTTAGTGTACAGAGTACAAAACTATATATCACTCTCTTAAATTCTATGTAGCCAGGAGCTTCTAACACCAATTTCATTCAAATTAGCGAAACTTTCATCCCAATTTTGAAAGCAAAGTTTTTTGTTTAATTTTGAAGAATGGAAAGCGCTGTTTTTTCGTATCTAAGGCATTTGAACTGAACATGCTTGAGTTTTTGTTTAGAATATCAAATGAGATGTTTGCCTAATTGATTTTGTTTAGGATCTGGTATAAAACTATAGGAACGGTTCAAATAATACGTTTAGTTTGATTATTGTGAACAAACTTTATTTTCAGCTAACATTTGCCTTTACGATATTCCTCAAGGACTACGTCTGACGTCTCAAAAATGTAGGCCCAGAACAAGTTCCCAAGATTCAAAATATATATGTGATAATATTTTAAATATTAATATCGTGAAATCTAGGTTAGTGAACAATCCTTGCAATGATGTCTAAATGTCTTTAACGGTAATCGTTTAACCTTCTGATTGTCCCTGAAGATGATAAAAGCTTATTTCATCTCCGCTTTACCGGTTCTGATAACATGACAAATGTCATGTCTGGTACAGCCTTGATCTGGGAATTCTGAAAATATGGAAAATGTTCTTGTCAATGATCTTTAGCGAAGTCGTTGAAACCCTTGAAACATCAATGTATTTAAGTTAGTCTTTTAATAGTTCCAAAAAGGCAAATGTTAACATCAATTTTCTAAACAAAAGATAAATTGTGAGTAAACTTTGATTTTTCTTAACTTAGTTTTGACCACATTGAAACATTACGATGAGGCCAAAAGTTGATTGCAAAAATGTTAAATCTCTATTTCTACTTGAGCATTTCATTCTTTTAGTTACAGTCAAAGTGTTCGTTCACAAAAACACAAATTCTTTCTCAGCAACAAAAGCACTAGTTCTTTCTTTTTTGTAGTGAGGTTATTCAATTGAGGCCTTGGTTTGTGAAATATAATTTGATTTCGTATCAATAAAGTCCACTTAAGTGACACTAAGGCATTATACAAAATTTTGGGTACGAGTATAAAAAATATCATATACATGAGTGTGAGCGTAAATATTAAAAAACAGGTCATCAGCGTAACTTCATTTAATTCATAAAAAAGCTCCACTGGGTATGCTGCTAATTTATGTAATTGTGTACTTATGTTACTCCATATCAGCTTTTTTATCTTGTAATTTCATTATATTTAAGGGAAGCCTTCGTTCCTTTACTATATAAACTATAAATGAAAAGAAAAAAGCTGACATGAAATGGAAGGAATTGACCATTCCGTGTGCGACCTTTTCATTTGAATAGCGATACATTTACCCACAAATATAACCATGTGCTCTTTTGGTAACACCTTGTTTGTGGGACAAACAGTAACTGTAATCCATTGTTTAATATGCTTATAGGTGAAGTCATGGAAAGGTTCATTTTTGAACCTTGTTCACTTTTTCTCATTCTAGTAAAAACCTTGTGTCAGTGCCAACTTAGATTGTAGGTCATCTACTTGAAATGAATGAATTAATTTAAAACTAGGTCAATGTGTCATTTAAGTAAACAACTAAAATTGCGTTTACAAAATTTAGAGTTAACGATAGTTTAATTTAAGAAACAGTGCATTATATTACCTTGAAATTTGAAATTGTGAAACATAATACAATTATGTATAGTTTTGCACATTGTTCACTTACCATACTTCTGAATAATCTAACTAAATAGGTACCGGTGCCAACTCATTGAACTCGAGTACATAGTCATTGTTAGTGCTTTTTGCTACTCGAAAAGGAATTAATTCAGGACTATGTTCGTATGGTAGGCCGTTTTGGTACTTGTTTTATAATTTGTCTTGATGAACTCAAAGTGATTTTGTAAAAACATAAATACTTAATTTACCCAACTATTGCTAACAAAGGTTTAAATGGCCAAGAGTGAACTTAAAGTATTTTGAAATGTCAAGTTTTAAACAATAGATTACCACTGTGTTACATTGGCAAATTTTAATGGACTCATTATACATTTTTCAGATATAATACGTCAATTCTTAACACTCTTTGATCAAAGTTATAAATTGGCATACCATAAACTGATTATATATGAAAACTGAAGTTCGAATGAAGTAGATTTATTTTGTTTCCATTTATGACCTTGTGCATACATGATTGCTTGAATTTATAAAACGTCGTATACGTCTTATAGTATATGCGGCAAAAAAAGGAGTCTTGAAAGATATCAGGAAAGCAACAGTAAAACACAGACTTACCACACAGCAAAAAGCAAAGGGGGAGATGAATTTAGAATTTTTACTTGTTATACAAAAGGAAAACACAAGAACCTCATATCCTACTTAGAATACATAATGGCGAAACATTGCAACTTTTGGTTTTAAAGGGATTAGTAGGCAAAATTTTCAGTTCCAATTTTACTGGTTCTGCATTATATTTTTATAATTGTGATTGAAACAGACAAACTGATATATTACTTGGCAAAATATTTCTATATTTTCTCTTCATATTTGGGGTGTTTCCTTACTAGACCCACGTGGGTCAGGTTAGCTAAAATAGATTAGTGTTAAAATATGCATTTGCTGATGAGAAGATAATAGAGCTAGTTATTGTGCAACATTAGTATAATTCTATTAAAAGATATCTTAACCGCCTAAGAATGTTGAAAAGACAAGAAGCGACCAATGAAAATGTTTAATTTCAGCAAGTACGACATATAAAAAATCTATAAATAGCTTGGTGGTTCCCTCAGTATCCTACTTTTGTTTTCATCAATGTGTATGCCACATGTTTAATTCGTTCAGTTGAATGTTATTGTTCGTTTTTTCTAAACTGTCAAAGTTTGAATAATTTCACGGTGAATGATTACACACTATCTCAATATCACGGGTGTTAGACAAAGAGCACGAAGTCACCGTGAAATTATTTATGTTTTGACAGTTTAGAAAAAACGAACAATATAAGTGACAAATAAGTGATTTCTTTCGTTCTTAATACTGTTTTCAAGACTAAACTTGGTTCTATACTTTTAGCACAGTCATATGCCTGTATATCCCTTTAACCAGGTTTCTACATGTAGGGAGCACCAACTTACAATTGCCAAAAAAATGGTTTTACTGAAAGGGATGACTTAGCACCAATTAGATCAATAAGCATATTCCAAACAGCCTCATCTTCGCATCAACAGTTTCTATGACGATCAGATGAAGTTATGTTAAAACATTAAATAGCATTTCAGGAAATGTTTTTCCCTCCGGCAAACAAAAACTATATATCCTCCAAAGATCATTACAGTGTACATTTGCAGGGGAGAAGATATAAATTTTATCGTTGGGCAATTTAAAACATAATTAATTGATCCTATACATTAAGTGAATGCTTGCGGCGTATAAAGACACCGTATAATTTCTAAAATCAATAAGGTATCCTAGACTTGTGTTTTAAAGAGAACTTATTTCATGCTATTTAAGTCAATTTGCATCGTTTTCGTAGAGAAAATGTCAATTAGATAAATTCGAAGTCTAGAGTATTCAGGCATTATTTAGAACATTCTTGAATTTTATGTTAGCAATCTCTTTAAGGTAAACACAACTATAGATCTATCTGATTTACATTTCTTTATTCGATTTTCAAGTCAACTGCATTAAACCCAACATTTAAAGTACAATGTGCAATGTTGAGCTCTTACAAAGATGACGCAAAGATTTCAAGAAAAATATCCTGACATTTATTTCAAGCGCAGATCCTTGATTTGTTTGACTTATTGTAACTTCACTTAATTTGTACATTGTCTGCAATGTTTAAGTCAGTAAAAGAGAGGAAAAGTACATCACCTCATTCTACTATTGAGTGGGAAAGTCCATTATCTATAGTACATAAACACGTATGACCTATTACACGATCTATATACGTGATTTTTTTAACCGTTGTATATATGTGTATAGTGTTGTGTAGGTAAGTGCCCAGGTCAAAAATAAAATTGCTGTCCCGTAATTCTATTATAAAAATGAATGGTTGAACTATGACAGTACAACGTCCTGTATAAATATTTACTTTCACAGTAAGTTCATTTTTTTCACATAGGGGCTTAATATTTTTTTTACATTAATCATGGACTAGAGTCTACACTCAGACAGAAAATGCGATTATTTCGGAAGAATTACCTTAAAATACCATTAATATCTAGCAACCCTAGCTCCAGAAATTATCAACAGATAACGTACTAGATATTTGTACTGTCTGTCTTTGAAATCATACTCCAGCTGCGATATAATACCGCTGACTGTTAGATAGAATTTGTTCTAATATGCAAGCACTTAGGAAGTTATCAAGTCATGGAATAGTTTCCTAATTTTGTTTCTTTCTTTCGTAGAAGGTTTCTGTCTGTCTAATCTAAATCTATATTAAGATATTAGTTAAATAAAAGAACAAAATAAACAAAGTTTGTCTGATACATTATGACGTTGAAGCTTAAAAGCATTAGTTATATCTTACATTTTCTGCCAAATTCATTTCAAGTTGTCAGATTTTGCTACAATTGTGTTATCCCTAGAGGTTGTCTCGTCCATTTCATTCAAATTTCTTGAACAAGTCAATACTACTGTACTATTTCATAAAATCTAGTTTTCAATTTCGGGACTGATCTTGTGATTTTGTCACTGTTATTGAAGAGGTCAATTACTTAGCACACAACTTATCGCTTTGATGTGAGACTTACAGTTTTCATTCCTCGTTGTAGTATTCAGTGTCTTATAAACACGTTTATCAAAACATAGCTAATTGGAAGGGCTATAGTCGCGGCCGTTGCGTAGTGGTAAGCATGCCTGACTTCGAATCCGAAGATCGCAGGTTTGAGCCCGGCCGCGGTAGGTCATACCCTATACATGAGTTGTCGGCCTCGTTGTAGGGTAAGTTAGTTCTGGAGATAGAAAAGTGTCCAGGAAACCTATAGAAGGAAGACCTGGCCGTCATATATATGACCTAATTATGTGATAAATACGACGTTAAAAAAGACAAAAAGAAAAAAGAAGGGCTAATCTGTGGTGCTTCTCACACAAAATCTTACGATAAAAATAATCCTAAGTCAAAAGCAATAAACATTCATACGGTTATTTTTGGCCAATCAATTTCAAATATTTTGAACTATGTAAACCTTTTAAATATCATATTATAATTATGTTAATTGTCCATTAAACTGCAAAGTTTATAAAATTGACTTACAATTACATTTTTCGTTAGATGTTTTGTGAAAAGATGCAGTGATCCGAAACCCTCTACCAATTTAGAGTCATGTGACAATGGATGCTTCTAAAATTATATTTGACACATAACTTTTTTTCTAAACATTACATCATTGATTTTCATATCTTCCATTTTCTTCTGTATTATTTCTTTTATCTTTAACCGTAGAAGGTGTTCGTATTTTAAGTGTCTTTATATGTATTTTGTTTACTGGCACTGGGTTTCTGTCAAACTTTTCCTTTAATCTCTACATCGGTCAGCCATACCACCGTCATCTTGAATAAGATAACCCTTTAACTTGTCTAGATCGATTTAATGGTGAGTTTCTGTATTAAATCAAACACGTTTTGTGCAGGCGATTACTTGGCGTGTCCAATGGGATTTTAAGCTTTGTGTCTGGCTTTCTTCAATTCTTTCTTGAAATGGAAATTTGTGTTTTTTGCTAAGATAAACTGAAGTAAAGTAAGATTTATGAAATTATTGTAATACACAAAAAGCCTAAAATCTTATGACTACCAGACCAATATGAAAACTGTCCTATGTGAATAGATTTAACAACGTCTGAGAAATTCCCATTATGCAATTCTTTCAATGAAAATAATGGATCTCGATGGATTAAATAAGCATAAACGATCAGAGAGCCACTGTCGATAAAGATAGTACTTGTTGTGTGTGCAGTATTTTATTTTAGTGTAATGTTGTGGATAAATTGCATATACAAACTAACTTTAAACCACTGTCCGTTTCAAGGCGAAAACCATATTGGTCCTGTTTTTTCGTCATTTTTGTGGCGTCTTTGTATAACAAAAGTTTAAAAATTATAAAAATATCTTCTACTTTTATTGTGGCTTTGTGGTAGGTCTATGTTGTTTTACCGTTGGTGTTCCCGATATTTGTAAGTGTTAACTATATACAAAATATTGTTAGTGATTGTGTGTTGAAAAAGTAGTAACTAGCATTAAAATGATAATCCTAAATAGCTGTTAAGATAATCCAGCTATCGATAACAACAAAAACGTGGGGTTATTTAACATAGCAGAAACAGCAAGCGAAAAACGCAAACCTACGACACAGGCAAAAAAAAGTTCGTTGTACAGGTCATATAACGGTGTCCAGCGCACCTAACCTAGCTTTCATTGACCCTTGTCTATAACCAGTACTCACCTACCCTTCCACAAGGCCTGAAACTTCTCTATATACCTTATTAATGGAGGACAATTGACATTGTTGTCAAATTTTCATGGAAGTGTATAACACCCTTTGGGACAAGAGATTCCAAATTCCGGCGCGCTACCAACTGCGTTATCGACCCGGGTTACAGCCAAACAAAGCTAAGTGTGGAATAGTTTAGATTTTTTTTCAGAATAAGGGACGCCACAAACATAGAAACAAAAACGTGTATCTTAGGGTTTTTCGCCTTTCAACAAGAACTACTGTGTTATAGGATTATGTAAAATTCATCTAAAACACAGAGAAATTGTCAAAAGTACAGACATTATGATTTTCTATTTCCAGTGAAGTCACCGTCAACAGACGTAGAGCCATATGAAAATTACACAAGTCAATGTGAGAGAGTTAATCCAGACAATTTGTTTTTCCGGTTCACTAAAGCTCAGTCTAGTCCAACAGTTTCTTCAGATGTTAACAAACCTACGACAGAGAGATCAGCGACCCCTGAAGACCAATTACTTAATGATAGCAGCCGCGTCGATCCAGAAGGTAGGCCAAAGGCTATCAATACTTAGTTAGAAATCATGTGTTATAATAATATACACACCATTATAATAGCATTTTAATATTGAATGCATCATTTAATTAAGAAATAACTTACAGTTGTCTATATTTTGTTGTCTAATAAAATATAGGCACGAGTTGTCATGCGCGTATGATTAAATCACGAGTGCTTTAGCACGAGTGATTTAATAAGCGCATCAAACGAGTGCCTATATTTTATTAGACAACAAAATATAGACAACTGTAAGTTATTTCGATTCTAACATCGTAAAATACATCCGTAGAAAAGATATATTGACAGAACTATTTTTAACTGTCAGAACGCCATGCTGTTGAAATCCACCCCAGTGCAAAGGCCGAAAATAGCATTTATTTACACAATTCTCACAGATAGGTGTTTCTTATTCCGAACAAAAAATATTAAAATCTTAATTATAGAATAGAAACCAAATTGTAAAAGTCAACCCTTATAAACTCGGGCGCCATTTTCGGCTTTGCGCATTTAACGTGGGGAGTAAAATTTCAACAGCCGTCACGAGCTATATTTTGTTGAATAATAAAGCATAGATGACGTCACATTAAATAAAGAGTGAAAACGCACGTGCCTGTGTTAGAACATGGAATATACTCGCTATAAAAGCTCTTTAACTCATCATAAAAGCGTTAGAGTGTTTCTCCGCAATTAACTGCAAGTGAATGGGAAAAAGTAAAAACATGACTATGAACACAAAAACTGCAGTGCTCTTTCAGACCATTTCAGATCATTTTTGGGCTGAAATTGGCTCCATTTCCTTCCCGAAAGCATGTATTTTCCTCTTCCAATAAGCAAACATTACCTGTCCTTAAATCTGAGTACTTAGTTTATCATTTTTTGCCAATTTCTGTTAAAAGTAGCAATGAAAAATCTCAGATGAATATACTGCTTCAATAGTTAGCATTTAAAATAAGAAAATTGTAAAGTTATACTGAAATTTTACTCTAAAATTTTACTCTATTGGTGAAAGTTATCTGAAGTATTGAAAATGAAAAAAGAAAAACCCCTTATTACATTTTGGTTGCTTATTTCTTCTAAAAAATGCCCTGCCACATTCCCCCTCAAATTAAAAACCAACCTATTTACACGTGAAAACTATTTTAGATATAAAATACATACATAAAAGAAGGTTTATAAAGTTCCCACAATATGTTTACAATTCTGTTGTGGTATTGTAAGCTAATATAGGTATCAACTATAAATTGTTAATTTGCTGAGGGGGTTCTACCTTTACTCTGCAGTATTAGTCCATACTGAGTATGGTACGAATTTATTACCCTGGGGTTAAAACTCATTATGTCTGTGCATCGAAATCCCACTATATGTTTGTTTTGTATTTTCGTTTTTACAAATTACATGAAAGCTGTTAATTAAAAAACTGTATGTTTATTGTAATTATATGCATTTAAAATATTTAGTAATAAAAAATCACAAAAACCAACACAAACATACAACACATAGACATATGTATATTTCATTTCTACAGAAAAAGCTTTTACCCTAATTTCGTTTCTGTAGTTATTTTGCCCTAAAAAGAGGCTCTGTTTCATTTCCCCTAAAAGTGGAAACAAACATTGAAACAACCCATGGATGTATTTATATTTCATTATTATAGAAATGTTCCCCTAATTTTGTTTCTGTAGTTATTTTGCCCTAAAAAGGGCTCGTCTTCATTTCCCCTAAAAGTGGAAACAAACATTGAAACAACCCATGGATGTATTTATATTTCATTATTATAGAACTGTTTTCCCCTAATTTCGTTTCTGTAGTTATTTTGCCCTAAAAAGGGCTCTGTTTCATTTCCCTTTAAAATGGAAACAAACATTGAAACAACACATGGATATTTTTATATTTCAGTAGAGATACCAGAAGAAGTAAAAGAAGACAAGGAATCATTTGATCCTTGGCGTATGGTGACACTTTTACGTATGACCTTGCTTATATTGTTTTCATTCACTGCAAAATTCCCTCTTTTATTAACACTTTTTATATTTTACTTTAGTTTTTTAGTTTACCCCCATGTAGTTTACGCACCTTGAAATTTAAGTTATATTTTGTTTAGTGCTTTACTCGTGTTAAATCGTCAGTTTGAGTACAAAACTATTTGCTTTTCTTATTTTATCCAATTTGAGTTGGAATTAAAGTTTCTCTCTTGAATTTGGTTGATATTTAAGGTTTAATTGTGTACTTTTGTAAAACAAGTTAAAAAATACGATCTTAAAAAGATGTCAATTTGGTATTCACTAAAAGTACTATTTTCAAATCATTGAGTTTCTATTACTGTTTTTTGGTGTGGTTTTTTTTTTGTAAGGCATCATTAAAAGTAGAGGGAATGTTAGTTCTTGGACGGTAAAGAGTGGAAAAAAACTAATTTCAATTTTAGAAATAGCCCGAAGCTTTTTTAGTTACCTAAGCAAACTTTATTATAGAAATCAGTGTCGTTCACGAATAGAACAAAAATAGAAGGCGGATATATTGCCGTTTTATGTTGTACCGGAATAAGACAAGAAAACGTCACATATTGCTCAAGTAAATCGTGTGCTTATAGTTGTTAAATTATTCCTAGATATTTTGTTTCTACTCGATTAAGGTCTTATATAATACATGTTGAAATGATGTAATGATACAAATATATTACCGAACACGATGTAAACAATATTTTTACATAATATATATTTGCAATTGTATTGTTGAAAAGTATTGAACCGGCCACTCTTGAACATGCATAGTCGGAAGTTAACATAGGTCTAAATTTAGAACAAAAATAACACTCATTTTGTAAATCGTGTAAATGTTTAATACCAATATCTTGGTCATTTCATACAAGCGACGGACATAAACGAGCTTGTTACGATTTATTACGGAGATTAATTAAGAATTTAATACTGTTCAACAATATTATGTTTCTGTCGAGAAATGAAAATATGGAAATACAGACGCGGTTACAGGTACAATGTAGTTAAAACTCAAACACGAAAATGTACGCTAAGACGAATTTTATTTTCTAAGTTATTGTTCAGGTCTCAGTTTTATTTGGTGTTTTTGTTATTTGTTATTTTTGTTTTATAAGTATATTACATGTAGATATATTCTTTATTTAACTATTATTGTGTTTACGTAGGTTGCTGTTGTTTATTTTACAATTTGTTTCTTTCTGTCGTTATATAATGTAAATATTTCAATATAATCTTCATCATTTAGACCAGTGTTATTGCTTTACTAGTACGGTGCACGTTGAATATTCTATGAGCAAAACGCTGACATAAAAATTGTTTAAGCCTATTGCCCCTATGCACATTTTTGACAGTTTCAAATACAATATAAGACAAAATCAAACTGCTATGTATGCTTACTTATTTTGGTGTTGATTTTTATCAGTATAAAGTCGTCGTTTCCTTATATAGAAGGCTCATCATGTATTGGTTAACAGAATAAGTCCAGAAGGATGACCACAATGAATGACTGATGAATATGTTGACAAAGGACGATACATTAATGCAGTTTATATAGTTATCATTTAAATGTATTATATTGTTTTCTCGCTGAAAGATAAATGAAGCTGATTTGATGCTTACAATTACCAAATTTCTTCAATAAACTTGATTTGAAACTTAATTCTCACTACTGAATACTGCCAAAACACCCAGTACAAACACGGGTATAACATCTCCTGATCTTTGTACGCATAATTTCATTGTAAGAGTATAATTTGTCTGTACCGGATGGATATCAAATATAATTAACCGAGTTTCGAATTCCAAGGAAACGATATAAAAACCTTTATTTCGGAAAAATTAACGTTATACCATTACACGTTAAATTTTATAGCGTCTAACATTAGCTCGGCAACATTGTTACAGCCTCTTGTATCCGATTATAGAAGTAGTCTGCAGGCAAAGTTCTATTCGTAACTTTCAATAGCGGATCTAGCGGGGGGTCAGGGGGTCCGCCTCCCTACTGAAATTTCCAAAATGTACCCGTCTATGAGTGTATTTTATGACTGTAAACCATTTTTAGATTGTATGAAGCCTCCGTAACATAGATCTAATGGTTATAAATGTAGTTTTTATTGTTACATGTATTATGTTCCGTTATTCTGCAAACAGTGAGTAATGAGCTTGTGGCTCGAAAGTTTGGACCACCCCCTAGAAAAAGTTTGGACCCCCACCCTAGATAATGTTGGACCCCCCAAGAAAAAAGTCCTGGACCCACCCCTTCCTTTGGTGTAAAAATCACGTATAACACGATTGAAGACTTTCCAGTATAATAAATTCTTCCTTTTATGTAAACATTTGCTATTAAATTGCCATAAAACTTAGTTTATATTTTTATATTGCGAACTTAAGGCATCAAAATGTGTAGTTGTAACTGTTTATACGTATTGTTTATATAATTTTTGTTTTATTATGTTTTCAGGGGTTGTTGTAGTAAATATATTTCTTGGATTATTGATCGTTGCCTTAGTGATGGCACTGACCTTTGTTTGTTATAGGTAGGATTTCATATTTCATTCAAATTTCAGATCTCAAATTTGTCGAAAAATTAAAAATCAACAATGAAAATCTTTCTGTTTACATGTAAGTGATTAGGACCAAAATTAGGAGCAGTGGTCCAGTGGTAGGACACGCACTTAAAGATAGAGAGGTCACTGATTGGAATCTTAATAGGGACACTGAGATTTGTTCTGAGCAAGAAATTTACCTTCAGTTGGTGCACTCCACCCAGGTGTAAATGGGTACCTATCAGAATTGCGTCAATGATCAATGGCTATATTACTAAATTGACAAGTCGACTAAACATGTTTTTGGAAGCAGACTTTTAACTGAATCTTATTATTTAAAGTTACTATTTTTGCCGATATATAAGATAATTAAAATATACCATTTACAAACTTCATTGAAAATGTACGCAATAGCCTATAAAAAGTTGGTTAATATTTGGTTATATTCAAGTTTCCGAACTATCACTGTCGAGTTTAAATTAACCAATTTAACCAAAACGATCTTGCAACATATACATACAGACATAATATCTTAGATAAATATAAAATATTTGCATATTATACGCAATAAAACGTGTTTTGAATAATATAGATTCTAAAACACAAGTCTGCGGCCAGTTTTCGATCATATCTAAGGGAAGTAATTCAAACAGAGACTTTAGATGTTAAACGTCTAGTTTGAATTGTTTCCCTTTTCTAAGGTTATTAATGATACGAGACGCACGATAGTAAAACCAGTCACTCGCTATGTACATGTATTTATTGTTATTATATTTTGTAACTGTGTTAATTAGAAACCTGCATTAACAAGGGTCCTGCGACTCATTTTCGAGTAAATGAATAATCTGTTATTCATGTGCAAACATACGCAAATCGGTCGTAGAATTCTGAAAAATGCGGACCCTAACTAAACATTACATAGAACCATACAGGCCTTATTTATCTATGAACTAACACAAACTACTAACATCAAATTTGGCAAGTTGATGTTAAAACAAATGAAATACTTCACTTACTTTCAGATCCAATTTCAGATATATTACAATAGGACGAGAAAAGAAAAGAGAAACTGCTACAAAAAGTGATACAGCTACCACACTTGACGCTGAAAAACAAAGTACTGAAATGCAATTGTTACCGCAAGATGGCGTTATTTCAGCTACGCAATCGAGCGGAAATCTCGGGAATTCTCACGAGAACTTTGATCCAGAACGAGAACCTCTACAACAACAATCTAGTGCATACGAAACGACAATATTTCATTTTAACAGAGCGCAAGGTGAAAGTGACGATGAAACCATGTTTTGTGATAGTTCAACTGGTGTTTCCTCATTCTTACCCCACCCACCATTGCGTCGAAGCAATGGTAAACAACAAAACACAGAATCAGCGTACTCTAGTCTAGATGACGAACAAGCGGACAACGGGGATTATAGTGAAATACTGGAACAAAATGGTTCCAGTAAACCACATAATAAAATATGTGAAACTAGTGTTAGTGACGTCACAGCGTCACGTGATCAAACTTATGACGTTCCTAAAGTGATCAAGTCCCACAATGCATCTTGTTGTAAAGCTCAACTTACCAAAGAAAATTCCATTGACAATGACAGGCGTTGTGTGCCAGACCAAATGAATCATTCAACATATAAACAAAACATTAATAACACGTTTCATCACTATCAAGTAAATAACGTAGATTATGCCACAATTAATAAAATTCCGGGTCAACGAAACTGTAGCGCGATGCAAAATCATGTCAACTGCAGCCCTAATACTATAAGCACTAAGGCTGAAGTACAAACGCATCATCATATCCACACTGTGCCTGAAGACAACTGTATATCAGATAGCAAAAAGTCATCAACTGTGCATCTTATTCCAGAACATAAATGTCTATTACACAAAATTCCACCTCCGCCGCCCCCTCCTATAAAAACCCCAGATTGTGAGAATACATCGAGAACTGCAAGTAGTTGTTCCACTACCCAAGCTGATGTATGACTTGTGTAGAACTATTTGTTTTAACTTTAAATTTATACAATCATTCATCTCAGACAAAACATACAGGAGTTTTATTCGGAACACCTTGACCATTCAATGAATAAATAAACTCGGAAGGATTCGTGGGCGGTTTACCAAGAATATTGATTAATTTCTACTTACGCGTGGCCATGGATTCTATATAACAGGGATTTGTAACGAAGTGGGGTTTTTTTAATTTTCACGGTCGTCACTGTCTATAACTGGCTGAAGCAGGCTGTACAAACTATTCAAGAGTTTAAAAACTTGATTTATGTTTTTGTACATGTCTTCCATGCAACTTGTGAATGTTTCTGAAGTTTTTGACAAAAAGGTGCTGCAAATATGACCGAAAATATGACTTTAGGTGATGTAAAATGGGGCTAAAAATGGCAGATCAGCGGGAAAATGCATTATTTTGTGAAACAGTCTGTGAGCGTAATTTACCTCAAAATCATGTAGAAGCACATTTTTCCTAACATTTATGTCAATTTGAATGGTACTGTTACAATATTTCATGTGAATATCTTTATTTAAACTTGTTATACTTGTTTTCCGTATTGGCCGAAATAAAAGCGACGACAGTGAAATTTGATGAAAATCTATTACATTTACTTGTCGTTGCAAATCCCTGTTATATGAAATCCCTGATAAGGCGAAGCACAGACGAAGAACTTACAGTCCAACAGAATTAACCTGAGCTTGAACTACCTAATTATAATAAATTACACACTTCACTTACATTGAATCGGGAGTTTCCGTATGTGTGTATACGGTTATACACGTGTTTGTGACAACCGATGTGACTAAAATCAAATTATTAAAAGTGGCATGTTATTTTACTTTAAATTTTTGACACATTATTTTTTGGGGAAACAAGTAAGTCAGCAATATTATGGCACAGTTTCGAAGTATTTTTTCTTATGAAAACAACATTAATTGTTCAGTACGTGTATTTTGCCGAAAGCTTCCGATAAAACGTGATTTACAAACGAAGACAAAAATAGATTGTAAATACTGAGTTTAATATATTCTTGCATAAAGATCAAGCTCAGGTTAATTCTGTTGGACTGTAACTGTTATGCAATGTAGTTCTTGTCGTAAACACATTTGTATAAACCTTTGTGTATGTTTGACATGTGACTAAATATTGTTCAGCGATATCATTTAACTATTTCTATTGTTCTTTTTTTTCTCAACTGTCAAAGCTTGAATAATTTCACGGTGACTGAGTGCATTGTTTTTGTACTGGCGGCCTAATTGTTATTAAAAATATGTTAACTAAAAAATATCATACGGCATGATCAGCATTTCTCGATCATAATACACATTTTCGGAAACTCATGGATGTATTACGACTTAAATTTTAACAAACGCATTCACCGTGTAACTATTCATGCTTTGACAGTTGAGAAAAAAACTAACAATAATACATTGACTAAAACCGAGACATTGTCCATAACCTAAACAATCGTGGATTTGTTTACTTCAACACCGGTTACAGTATTTTGTTTGAAAATGTGATGCAAAGGTAGTTCCAATATGCGTCTTAGAAATATGTCTGAGGTTATTCGTAGTGAATGGCCGAGGAGTTCCGATTGACAAGAAACTCTATCATTTATAATAACAGACCTTGTGTGTTGATATAATACATGAATTGTGAATGTTAAACGGTCTTTATACGATTTAAGTTAAAATTTTGATTGTATAATGTACTTAAAGCCTCCATCAGTGAAAATGTGATACTACTTGTCTGGTATTGTTTATTTTTGGGGTTTTTAGTATTATATCATAGTCGGATAGCTATATACAAATGTAATAATAAATTTCAATGTTATAATTATCTAACCCAGCGACTCCATGAGATATATGCTTCTTATATCTCTACTACAATTAATTGAATATGAAAATATTAAACTGATCTCGGATGCGAACCATATAAATAATATATAATATTATAATATATAATATTCACGTTTTGACTTTGAAATTGATACGTGTATCCATGACTCATCTCTCGGACCCTGGTAAAACGTAACAAATCGTACGCGTACGCAAGAGTTCGTACAAGTCCTTGCGGAGCTTAATCGCACGGCGTACGGTGCCCTCACGGCTATTTTTATGTTTGTGGTACTGTAGCATTAGGCAAACAAAAATGGGATAAAACGGGTTTCAAATGAATGCTTGTTGGTTTAGACGTTTCAACATTAGTAAGGAGATAACGATTTTGTATCCTATGTTCAGGGTCCTATAGAGTAATTTAAGAATCAAAGACTGTCGGCACAATCCCAAAGCACCAAAGGCATTATAATGCGTACTTGATGGTTAGGAATCATGCCGATTGCTGTTTTATCAAAGTATGTTTTGTTTAATCGTATACGTAGTTTGTAAACGAAATGACAAATGAATAAAAGGGTTTTTTACTACATAACTGTGGCACGTTTTTTCACACAAAAAATACGATAATAATCATCGTAAGTCAAAAGCAATACACACTAATATCACAATCATTTTTTGGCCAATATAATATTGAATTATGTATAATATTGTATACCTCTTTAATATCATATCAAAGTTATGTTTATCATTATCCGTCTGACTTTAAACTGCAAAATTATTAATTTGACTTACGATAAGTTTGTTTTTTTGTGAGAATTTTTGTGAAAAGTTGTCCTGGGCTCCCAAAGAGTACTTTTTTTTTAAATACTTAAAGTCATTATACTAATTACAATGTTTTAACACTATTTATGATTATTAAGTATGTTTAATTTGAGTTTTGAATATATATATTTGAAATGTTTTGTATTAGATATACAAGTTTTATAAGTTTCAAGTTTATTCAATAAAGGAAATCTGAAGGTCTTATACCCTTGCGGCCACTACATACGTATATATAGGCATATGATACTTGCAATCATTTTAGCTCTGTTATTTCATTATCTAAGTGATATTGACTAATTTAACTAATATTGACAGTTCCGGAATTGTAAACGAACTCCTCAATTATGTATGTATTAAGCATTTTACCTAATATCAAAGAATTTTTTAATTCATTCCACTGTCAGTGGCGCATACATTAACCCCGCTGATTTTAATACTCGATACGACTATGTCTGATATTAAACGTACATGTATATACATTCAATTATTACTTATCGATATTGAGTACAGAAGTGCTGTAGTGTGTATTTAAATCAGCGGGATTCATGTATGCGCCACTGAAAGTTTAATAAAATTTGATAATACTTATGGTTCTTTTCATTCTGAAATACACAAGATTGTTTAAGACTATTAATCTGTTATACGAAACATATGTACGATTTTTAACGAACTTAGTGATCGGTGAACTTCGTCACTTTGTCCGATTCTCATTATATACTCTCTACAAGTCTTTACAACTTATCAGTGTGACTCACGAAAAGACTCGAAGTTTTCCGAATTTATCCGAAGTCAATTAGTTCAGTTTATTGAATATCTTGATATTATTGTTTTATTGTTCTATGTTATTAATAATGATGTGATTGTGTTTATTATAATGTTGGAACGATCGTAATGAGAAATATTTTTATATAATTGAACATTTATTGATTTCACAGATGAGACAATGTATAGTATATGAGTACACTTACCAAATCGGCTATGACCTTGTAAACTTCAAATAGGCATCCAAGTATTTCAAAATGGCTTACCAGCATACGATTGGAAATGATGATTTATATGATCATATTGTATATTGATGCTACCTTTTTTTAGATTATAATCACATACGAATTTAAGACTTCGAGCAAATTTCGTACGGAAATATATTGTTAATATTTGCTAATTACGAAAATTACGTAAAGTTCAGATAGAGACATAGTGTTAGACATTGGTAGTATTTGTTAAGCATCAATCAAACATTGTCTTTTTTTAAATTTTTACATAACTAGGTTTTGAATATATAAAACAAACAGTATGTTTAAATAGCTTATTAGTACATATGGCTATAAGCATAATTATACGATACCTTACATATTCAAACTATTATGGTCGTTTGTTAATTTAACAGCTTCCGTGAAAAAAAAACAAGAAGATATTTGTGGAAATTGTAAGAAATTTATGACACAAAGATTGCAGATAACACTTACATTATACTGCATATGGTTAATAAATGTTTTGTTATACGAAAAACACTTATGTTTTTCATAATTCAGTGATTGTAAAATATAAGATATAAAATTAACGTCGTACATGTCTCTTCTGTGAAATAAAAAATGTAACAAAGTGAGGGAACATTTATTTCTACAAATAAATAAAAATTATCAAAACAAAACGTTGAGTTTCTTAGTTCACTTCTTATTTACGCGGCCAATTTCCGTACATACAGCGATTCAACCCAAGTCCTATGTTCACAAATTTATTCATGGAGCGGGCGTAGCCGAGTGGTTACAACGTTGGACTGGTAATCATTGGATAGTCAGCTCCGCGTTGGTTCAAATCCCATCCAAAACCCACCCCATTGTATCTTTGAGCAAGACACTTTGTCCTACTAGCTCAGTACTGGCCACTGGGAAACCAGGGAGCGGACTCGAAAGTGAATAATCTAAGTTGAAAGAACATGTTTCACAATTGAGCTAAAATAAGTAAGTACGAATAAAAACTACTTTATTCAACTAAGTCTGGCCTTCTTTAAGTTGAGAAGCGTTGATACAAAACAAAATACAACGTTTATAAATGGACAATAAATGTTAAACTGCTTAGAATTTATTAGCTATTAATTTCTTGGAGAAATTCATGTTAAAGATCATTTATTAATGCAAAACAAATGAAATGTTTACAAAACACGTCAGATAAATAAATTCATTAACTTACTCGTCTAGCTGTCTTGCCACATAAAGTAAGTACACTTTTTAGTCTAACCTTTGCTGACTTCAATGGCGGCCCCATGAGAAAAATTAGACAGTAATTAGGCAGTAACGCTCCAGCGTTGCGCTAAATAAAACGTATTTAAATAAAATAAAAACAATTTTGGAAATTCGTTGATAAATTTGCTCAATGTATAAAAAATAAAATACTTCATCGCCTGGAATCCAGGCTAGATTTCGATGGCAATAATACGTAACTATGACATCATAAATGCTATGGTTTTAAGTAGAAAACAGTAAAAATCCGCATCGACTCAAGAGTTTTAAAGAGTTGTAAGTATTCAAATTTTTGACAGATTTCCATGATACCTCCTAGAGGCTAAGCAGAAAAATGTATACTATTTGCTGGGCATTACATCTCCAGTTTTATATTTTCTGCAAACTTCCTTTACTAACCGTATTCATTTGAGTAGGTAGTAAATATAAAATATACACAATGTACAAAATATTAAAGTGAATACATGTATATAGACAATCTCTATTTTTCTAGACTTTTTTATTAGAACATATTTTAGTTGGAATGTAAACAAGCGCAATGAAGATAATAAATTGAATATGATACGCATCGCAGTCAGTTTGCATCCCATTGAAGCGTCAAAATGATGGCCTTTAGTTCATCAGTTAGAATTGCAATCATGTGGCATTTCTTCTGGATTATATAGCATTTTTCATTGTTCAAACAATATATAACAGTTTGTCTTATTTGTATAAAACATTTTCCTCAAAAACAAGCGATTTACGACAATATCGAATTAACAGACAGGTGTTGATGAATTCTGATATCCAGTCTGTCAACTGTCATGTGGAACTATATATGTTCACTGGTATAGTAGGTAAGATTGAACAGTATATTATCCATAGGTTGTGGAATATACTCACTTACTCCTGAAAAAAGCAAACAATGAAATTATTAATATAAATATATCTCGTAAATAAACCTCATGGTTTAGTTAATTAGGGACTTCAGTCAGTTATCTTTCCCTGAAATAATCTGAAGCAATCCAATTGGTAAGTAGGTCCTATCAGTTGGAATCCTTGGATTTTATCATTGAATTCCTATGTAAGGATAACAAAATATTTCATCTAATATCTTTCTTGTTAATTAAGTTATTTACAGAAGTGATGGAATTTAGATAGTTGTTTAACCCTTAAATACTTAGTTTGAATTTCAAACAAATCAAATGATTTACAAAAAAAAGTCATTTAAGATTAATTTTTGCAAATTAATAATGAAAAGTAAGGGTTAAATCAGAGTAATCCAACTAATTAGACCGACCTATTTGAAGAGTATACAAGGGAAATAACTGACTAAGTCCCCATTATATAACAATCTATTATAATGCGATATCAACCAAACGTTTGGAGACATTTTCACTATGTAAGAAGCCTATTACATAGGTTTTATAAAAAAAAATGATCACCATTTATTTTTAAATGCTTCTTAGTTTTGCCTATGCTATATAAAAGAATTGCATCGAATTTGGTTTTGGAGGTTTTGTGATGTCAGATACTGAATCTTATAAATGTGTTGTATTAAAGAAATTTCATCAACCATATCAAATATATTGAAAATAATGATTCTACCGAAAACAATCAATGAAATATTTTTTTTTTACCAGATTCTCTTTGCCTCCAAACTTTTTTCTGTGGGGGGGGGTACTGTATAGTGTGTTACTTCAATTAAAATATCCGAACCCTGAGAAAGTGTATCAGGTATCAACCCTTTTTTCTCCAGTTTTTTTTGGGGGGATCAAATGCAATAAAAACGCATAGAGGTGACGTATTACGTATTTATTTAACCAAAGTAGGGTCCATTAATAGATGTATGGAAGTGTCTTTATTAAAAACGAATATTACTTCTGCATACTAAATAAGAATACTAATGGTATTCAAATAATTACTTACCAACTGTCAAAGAAGCTCCTTTATTTAATATCTGCCAAAAAGTTTGATTTTGAGGCCAGTTACCGGCTACGCCATTTATAGCATCAATGAAATACCCAGGAACCGATGGGTAATATGTGGCTGTAAAACTAAAAATAAAATGTTGTTATTATATATCTAATAAATCTAACCAATCGACAATCTGCTTTTGTACCACGTGACCGTCCAATATATTCCCGTATTGAATCCAAAGAATATATTATTTTCGTATTGGACGGTTGGGTACATGTGCACTAAACGATGTGATAAGAATGGCTGTGATTGCTTTGTTGGGGATGATGGCGATGATGATTATTTCAAAGCGATTTCTACCACTATACCCCTGCTCCATCGTACAGACTTAGTGTGTGCTTAGAAACTTTATTCCCACGTGATACAATGTACTTAGTTCAGACATGCATACGTGACTAGAATATCTTATTTTCTCTAAACATTAATTGTACCAAGAACTTACATATCACGCGCATCTACATGAGTATTGTGTAAAGATAAAATATTTGGGTTTAATTGGATGTTAATGGCCAGTTATTATGTAAAACACGCGCGCATGTATGTTTTAACCAAAAATAAACTCTGACTGTGGGCATACATCAAGCCATGTACGAAGTAAAATTGTCAAACTCTTTAGACTGTAGAATACAACATAAAACTATACATAACGAAACTTCTAGAAGTACTCCGATTTCAATATTGTAGGAAGTGTTTATTTTTCAACATTTGAATCGATCGATGACAGAAATCTGTAAAGGACCATACTGTCGTCTGCTTGCATGGTTTTGTGCTACTTTTTCGATGCAAAACCGGTTTGTCGAGTATGCGTTGGTATGGGAAGATCTCCTGTTGCTTTGATTTAACAGAAGTTAAGTAATTGAAAAAAATCTTATCCTGCACCGCTTTGCAAAAGACCTATGGCAATTTCTCGCTCTTGAAGCGACAATCGAGCCATTTCTTGATTTTTCGTTGTGCATATCAACACACTTTCGATTTTCACCAAAATTGACCACGTGGGATTTTTGCACGACAAGCACGTCCCCATTTCCGCTTTTCAGCATATGCATGACAAAACCAATTTTGCATCAATTAAGAAGAATGAAAACCATGCAAGCAGACGACAGCATAGTCCAATAAACATTCCATTAACGATCGGTCATTACGTTGAAAAATAATTTTTTCCAACAACATTAAAATCGGGGTACTTAATTGGAAGTTTCGTTGAGTATAGTTAATTGTCGGCAGATTCGTGATGGCGTTAAACTCTTCAGAATTCTAGCCTAACCGTATCGAACATGTTGAAAAAGAAACCTGTGGCTTAGAAAAGGTAATAATTCCTTTGATGTATAGTCCTCTCTTGTAAGATCCAGTGTACTCGCACGTCTAAGCAGCGCAAATAAATGCATGTAAATCAAGACATATTCTTACTTAGTAAATCTTTTTGGGTCAATCCTGCATGCTTCCTCCATGTAATCAATCAGATATCTTCTGGGTTTAATCTCCATCAATAAACTCTCAGAGAACCTTGGGTCTTGAATATCATTTTTTACGTTGTATTTAAAATATTTTCTGAAACAAAACATAGAAATATGAGAAAATTGACAAAACCCCTACCTCTAGGAGGAAAACATAACTATATTGAAAAGAATAGAGCTTACATATTATTCCAACTATAGCCCGGATTTTTTACATATAAAAGAACGGTTGTGCTTTGTGTGACATTATTAAATCTCAAATAACACATTCATACCTTCTCAAAAGAGAGGAAGCACCTAAATGTATACCCTGTGAGGAGCATTTCAATGTCAAACAAGTTCTCCTTTACTGTCAGGATCTTAAAGTCATCCGTGACAAACATTTTAAAGGTAACTCACTTAAAGAACTTTTTGAGTCTGTACCATCATATGCGATACTTAACTTTTTGAAGGAAATAAATGTATATAATAAGATTTAAAGCTTCACATCATTAATATTGTTTGAATAAATAGTATCATTGATTGCTTTCGGTGCGATATGACCTTTTTGTGTTGGTGCGCCGTAAAACCCAAACAAAACAAACAAACAAAATCTCAAACGTTGCAATGACATATGTTGCGTACGCCACGATAAAAGGTAGATATATAGTTATAGATAGAGTTATTCGGTTAACAAGTGTATAGTATACACAAAACATTACATCAAACATGATTAAAACAATAAATATGACCAATCATGAAAAGCAAAGCTGTATGTTAATAACTTGAAAAAAGAAAACCCTTATTTCCATTGTGATCCAAGACTATCAAATGGTTTGACATAGAGAGACATGAAAAATGAAGTATAAAAAGTTATATGATGTGTAATGAAGAATTTGGTAAAAATAAAGCATTACCACAGTTAAATACTATTTACGCACATAAAACAAATGATGTATTAGCCCCTAGGGACAGCCCCCTAAGGGGACCCTAGGCTCACCGCCTGCCCTAATGGCCTCCAACCACCAGCTCCCAAGGACCAACCCTCAAAACCAGTCCATCAGGACGAAACCCCAGGATCGCCCCCTAAACCCAACCCCTTCCAAGGGCCAGCCCTTCCCCAAGGGTCAGACCCACAAAGAGCCACCCTCCCAGGATTACCACAAGGGGCAAGCCTAAACCAGATCCCCAGGACCACACCCTTCAAGGGCCAGCCCCCCATAGGCCGGCCCCCCGGGGACTGACCCACCTCCTAGAGACGGCCTCCTCAGGTGCCAGCCCCCTCCCCCAAGGGCCGCCACCCCTCTCAAGGGCCAGCCCTCAAGGGCCAGCCCCCCCCCCCCCCCGAGGGCCAAGCCACCCTAAGGGCCAGTCCCTCCAAGAACACCAACCCAGGGCCAGTCCCAGGGCTAGCCTCCCAGGGCCACATTGTCCCACACAGGGGACCAGAGGTCCTCAGCAACAGAGCTGAGGAGCTCAGGGGACCGGAACTCACCAAGCAAGGAGGGAGAACTACTTGTCCTTCTTTTCCCACCCAGGTGAACGGGTATCCAACTCGAGAGAGCCGAACACAAAATTCGCTTTAACTCCTTTAAAAAAAAACCGAGTTAAAACGGTTCGAAAAGCAGTTCCCTAATAAAAGGGAGACTACTCTTCCAAAATTAAATGGTGCTGAACTATGCATTATAAAAACATACAATTTTATCTTTATAAAATTACCATTATAAAAAATTGCACTTTCAATTTACACTATTTCTTTTACTTTGCAACGAAAACTTGACTTCTTAAATACTCTATGTATTGTTAACTTTTTCTTAACAAATCCGGAAGCATCCTGTTGCTTCATTGTTGTTTTATCTTAGTCATCATTCTATTGGCTTAGGGCCAGAAAAGGGTACAATTATAAATAAAAATCCATCCTAAGGATAATCACTCCTGATGGTACTCTGTATTATCAGATATGTGTGTTGTCGCCCACAAATTTGTGTTAACGGTGTTAACAAAAAGCCCATGCGTTTGTTTGTGGGTAAATGTATAACTTTTCAAAGCCTACAGATCGAAGGTTCGTAGGTTCGATTCCCGGGCGGAGCATACTTTCGTGGAGATTGAACATAAAAAAACTACGGTCATTCTCCCTCCAACCACTGGTTCTAAATCATTTTGGACAGTAGTCAGTCATTGACGCAAGTATGCGCCTATGTACCTAGTTGGTTAACAGTTAAATCCAGAGATTTAGCCTTTCAAGGAATAGTGAACTGACCGCCGTGATATAACCTATACTATGTGTTGCTACGGCGTTAAACCCAACAAAAAACAAAATAGTCGCACACGGAATGGTCAATTATGATTAATGAAATATCAATCACCGAGTTCAATTAAATACAAATAAATATTAAATAAATACCTGTTATGTTTGGCATCAAGAATCCCGAATAGTACAATACATATACAAAGAAGAACAAGTTTTGTGTCCATCTTGATACGGTACTTCTTTACAGCCTCCTGATTAGAAATGTACTATTTAAAATATTGTGTTGTTTAAATCAACACTATTTCAGAATAAATAAAACACTTAAGCCAGGACATGCGTTTATATACGTATGTGTGTTGTTCGTTATTCATTGAAACAATTGATAAACAGGATGTACTCGGTACGTCTTTTCTTCCAGATGATAACATTTCTATTTTAAGTGTTATGATAATTAAAACAATAAGCGATATTAAATCGTTTTTAGATTAAAATTGTTTTAACAAAGATTTAATCTTAAGGAAACGCTTATAACATGCGCATTGCTTGAGCAAACCAGTACTTTGAATTGTATTTTCTTAAGGACATCTAGTCTCTTATGTAATACGTGTTTTAACAGTATTACAGCTATAGATGGATATAATCTCAAAATTTAATCTAGTAAAATATCTACTTCTAGGATTGTCACAACCACAACATGAGTAATGTTGTTGATGAATAAAGATAGTTCATAAGGGTACAGGCACTGCTTTATACAAGCAACATCCTTTTTTGTTTTTTATAAGACAAAATTCATGAGAAAACATAAAAGCTCAGGATGTGAATGGTTCACCCAAGCGTTTATAAGTGTTGTCATACGTCATATTTTAATTAACTATGACTTGTTTTTGTATCACGTGATCTTTATAAACAATGACAGTAATTAAAATTAAATTTCCGTTCACATTCATTCAACTCAAAGGCATTGAATAGTAACTGTACTGTTTAAAGTGCAGTGTATTCAAAACCAAAATGTACATAACATCATGTGTGATGAATTTTATTTTGTTTTGTGTTATTGTTTATATTTATGGTGGAGGGTTTTTACTTATTTATTTTTTATAATTTATCTTTTTGTACAACGCCATTGAATATGTAATATAGAAATAGGCGTTTAATCAAATGAAGAAGTTTAATTTTATTCATCCATCTTGCACTTTAAGGCCAATATAAATGAATATACCATAGTTCTTTTTTATACTTAGTTAAACACTGTGTCAACAAAATTTTATTTTATGGTGCCCAGTGCACCTAACCTAGCCTTCATGGACCCTTGTTTATAACCAGAACTCACCTACCCTTCCACGTTTGCTTCTGCCAAGCAACAACTGTGATTTGTTTTTTTGTCTGGGTTAAACGCGGTAGAAACACATTGCATTGGTCATATTACAGCGGCCAGACACCCTACTTACTGTTCATGGAAAGGCTAAATCTTAATTTAGTAGTTAACCATGTACTAGGTGAATACTTCCATCAGTGACTGAGTACAGTCCTATATGATTTAGAATAGAAAATGTAGGAGAGAGAATGGCTGTGGAAATTATTTCATGACCAAGCTCCAGGAAGGTATGCCACATCCAGGAATTTGACCTACAATTCCTCGATCAGTAGACTTGTGCACTACCCACTGAGCCACCAGTGTGGCTTGAACATCTGTGTACAGAGGAGTTCAGGAAACAATACCAAATGTTGACACAAAGCAAAAACAACACACCATTTTTAGAAGTAAAACGTTTATTTTATGATTTTACAAAAAACAACATTATTATACATTGGTCAGTAGGCCTATATACAGTTCCAAATAAAAAATTCGAGAAGAAGAAAAATTACAAATTTTATAAAATTTCAATGATTGTTTGAAATACCCAATAATTTCAGTATATTTAGAATAGTTGATGATGAAATGAAAACAGAGTTCATGAATAAATCACATTTAAAAATTCAATATACTACATCCAAAGCATCTAAAACCATGATCAATGTAATGCTATTTCGTAGCATAATTTTAAGCTCCTTTTATAGTTTCAACTATAAATAGAACCAAAACAAAAAGTTAAAATAAATCTAAAAAATCTTCAAAATAAACAATTTTTGATAAAAATTATTTAGTCTAAAACATATCTCTAAAAGTATGATGGTACAGAGCCCCTAAGTGACATTTTGAATACTTTTTTATTATCACAACTATTTCGTATAAACGAAGTCTAATATTATTACATTTAATCGAAATAATATTATATCTTTTTTACGAAATATTATTTCGTTTTCACAAAATAATATTACATTTAAGCTAAAAATTTATTACATTTAATCAAAATATCATTATTTCGGTTTGTTTTTTTTCGAAATAATTCTTTCGCATTTACAAAATATTATTACATACAAAATAATACTGATTTAAACGAAATAGTTGTGATAATAAAAGTTTTTTAAAATGTCACTTCACGGGCTCCGTATGATGGCCACTGTAGTTACTATAACTAAAACAAGTATTGTACACTGCCCTCCAAAAGTTTCTTCACAAATTTTCAATTAGCAGTGTGCTACATGTATAGGGAATTTCAAAAAGTTTAAAACAGTTAATTGTTAAATGATTTTTAATTCAGCATTTTTAAATCAATACATTTTTCTTATGGATTTAAACTTACAAAGTACATAAAATTTGATATTGGTGCATTGAAATACAATTATCTTAGTTTTTGGAGGCTGATAGATAATTTTTGCTGCAACTCAACAAATACCCATAGAAATTCAGTTTTCATTGCATGAATAGTTAATAAAATAAACAATGATAAAAAGTTTCATTAAAATTTTACTTCAAATTTGTAGCAATACAATTAATTGTAATGTGAATGAACTTCTAGAAGGCAGTATATATTTAAATAACAATACAAAATATAACATAATATCTAACTAATAATTGTATAGAAAACTTTGAAGCACCTTAAAAAATTTCTATAGAAAAAGTGAAAACTGGGACTCAAAATATGTAATATATGTACAAATGCACATTTTGTTCTGTGTTATTTTATATATTTATGGTGGAGGGTTTTTACTTATTTAGTTTTTATAATTTATCTTTTTGTACAACGCCATTGAATATAAAATATAAAAAATAGGCGTTTAATCAAATGAAGAAGTTTAAGAAGTTTAAGTTCTCCCAAAGCACCTAAGGCATTATAATGCGTATACTTGATGGTAAGGAATTGCCGTTTTATCAAAGGATGTTTTGTTTAATCATATTAGTAGTTTGTAAGCGAAATGTCAAAATAAATAAAGGTATATGTATAACTACATAACTGTAACGCTTTTCACAAAAAAATCTTACGATAAAAACCATCGTAAGTTAAAATGAAAAAAGACACACTAATAACACAATTTTTGGCCAATATAATATTGAATTATGTATAATATTGTATACCTCTTTAATATCATATCAAAGTGATGTTTATTATCCGTCTGCCTTTGAACTGCAAAATTATTAATTTGACTTACGATAAGTTTTGTTTTTTTTTGTAAGATTTTTTGTGAAAAGATTTCCTGTGCTCCTAACAGTACTTTTTCATAAATACTTAAAGGCATGATACCAATCACTTTTTTCAATTATTTAGTATGTTTTAATTTGATTTGCGAATATAAAATACTAACAAAAATTTGCAATGTTTTATAGTAGATATACAAGTTTTATAAGTTTCAAGTTTATTCAATGAAGAAAATCTGAAGGTCTTATACCCTTGCCGCCTTGCGGCCACTGCATACGTATATATAGGCATATGATACCTGCAATTATTTTAGCTCTGTTCATTAATTATCTAAGTGATATTGACTAACTTAACTAATATTGACAGTTCCGGAATTGTAAACGAACTCCTCAATTATATATGTATTAAGCATTTTACCTAATATCAAAGAATTTTTTAATTAATTCAACTGTCAGTGGCGCATACATTAGCCCCGATGATTTTAATACTCGATACGACTATGTCTGATATTAAACGTACATGTGTATACATTTAATTATTAGTTGTCGATAGTGAGTACAGAAGTACTGAAGTGCGTATTTAAATCAGCGGGTTTCATGTATGCGCCACTAAAAGTTTAATAATATTTATTAATAGTTGTGGTTCTTTTCATTCTGAAATACATACAACTGTATAAGACTATTAATCTGTTATACGAAACATATGTGCGATTTTTAACGAATTTATTTATCGTTAAACTTCGTTATGTTGTCCGATTCTCATCATATTCTCACTACTAGTGTTTACAACTTATCTGTGTGACTTACGGAAAGACTCGAAGTTTTCCGAATTTATCCGAAGTCTATTGGTTCAGTTTATTGAATATCTTGATATTATTGTTTTATTGTTCTATGTTATTAATAATGATGTAATTGTGTTTATTATAATGTTGGAACGATCGTTATGAGAAATATTTTTATATAATTGAACATTTTATGATTTCACAGATGAGACAATGTATAGTATATGAACTGTAAAAAACACTTACCAAATCGACTATGACCTTGCAAACTTCAAATAGGCATCCAAGTATTTCAAAATGGCTTACCAGCTTACGATTGGAAATAATATGATCATATTGTATATTGATGCTACCTTTTTTTAGATTATAAGCACATACGAATTTAGACTTCGAGCAATTTTCGTATGAAAATCTATTGTTATAATTGCAAATTACGAAAATTACGTAACGTCCATACATAGTGTTAGACATTGAAACTTGTACTTGTTTAGCATAAATCATACATTGTCTATTTTATTGTTTACATTACTAGATTTTGAATATATTAAACAGTTTATTTAAATAGCATATCAGTACATAGTACTTATGGCTATAAGCATAATTACACGATAACTTGCATAAAAATTATTCAAATTATAATGATGTTTTGTTAATTTAATAGCTTCCGTGAAAAAAAGATATTTGTGGAAATTGTAAAAACAATATTATAGAAAGACTTCATATAACAGTTATAGCATACTGTTAATGGTTAATAAATGTTTTGTCATATGGAAACACTTTTGTTTTTCATAATTCAGTGATTGTAAAATATAAGATATAAAACTAATGTCGTACATGTCTCTTCTGCGAAATAAAGTAAAAATGTAACAAAGTGAGGGAACATTTATTTCTACAAATAAATAAAAATGATCAAAACAAAACATTTGAGTTTCTTAGTTCAATTCTTTTTTATTCGACCAATTTCCGTACACACGGTGATTCAAGCCAAGTCCTATGTTCACTAATTTATTTATGGAATGGGCGTAGTTGAGTGGTTACGACGTTGGACTGGTAATCATTGGAAAGCCAGCTTCGCGTTGGTTCAAATCCCATCCAAAACCCACCCATTGTATCTTTGAGCAAGACACTTTGTCCTACTAGCTCAGTACTGGCCACTGGGAAACCAGGGAACGGACTCGAAAGTGAATAATCTAAGTTATAAGAACATGTTTCACAATTGAGCTAAAATAAGTAAGTACGAATAAAAACTACTTTATTTAACAAAGTCTGGCCTTCTTTAAGTTGAGAAGCGTTGATACAAAACAAAATACAACGTTTATGAATGGACAATAAATGTTAAACTGCTTAGAATTTATTAACTATTAATTTCTTGGAGAAATTCATGTTAAAGATCATTTATTAATGCAAAACAAATGAAATGTTTACAAAACACGTCAGATAAATAAATTCATTAACTTAAAATTTCTCGTCTAGCTGTCTTGCCACATAAAGTAAGTACACTTTTTAGTCTAACCTTTGCTGACTTCAATGGCGGCCCCATGAGAAAAATTAGACAGTAATTAGGCAGTAACGCTCCAGCGTTGCGCTAAATAAAACGTATTTAAATAAAATAAAAACAATTTTGGAAATTCGTTGATAAATTTGCTCAATGTATAAAAATAAAATACTTCATCGCCTGGAATCCAGGCTAGATATCGATGGCAATAATACGTAGCTATGACATCATAAATGCTATGGTTTTAAGTAGAAAACAGTAAAAATCCGCATCGACTCAAGAGTTTTAAAGAGTTGTAAGTATTCAAATTTTTGACATATTTCCATGATACCTACTAGAGGCTAAGCTGAAAAGTGTATACTATTTGCTGGGCATTACATCTCCAGTTTTATATTTTCTGCAAACTTCCTTTACTATCCGTATTCATTTGAGTAGGTAGTAAATATAAAATATACACTATGTACAAAATATTAAAGTGAATACATGTATATAGACAATCTCTATTTTTCTAGACTTTTTTATTAGAACATATTTTAGTTGGAATGTAAACAAGCACGATAAAGATAATAAATTGAATATGATAAGCATCGCAGTCAGTTTGCATCCCATTGAAGCGTCAAAATGACGGCATTTCGTTCATCTGTTAGAATTATAATAATGTGGCATTTCTTCTGGATTATATAGCATTTTTCATTGTTCAAACAATATATAACATTTTGTCTTATTTGTATAAAACAGTTTTCCTCTAAAACAAGCGATTTACGACAATATTGAATTAACAGACAGGTGTTGATAAATTTTGATGTCCAGTCTGTCAACCGTCATGTGGAACTATTTATGTTCACCGGTCGAGTAGGTGAGGTTGAACAGTATATTATCCCGAGGTCGTGGAATATACTGACTTACACCTGAAACAAAACACAATAAAATTATTGTATATTAATATATCTCGTAGATAAACAGCATGGTTCAGTTAATTATATAACAATCTATTATAAGTAGGGCTGTCACGATATACCGGTATATTGCAATACGCAGCTGCAGCAATACGTACCGCGGTACGATTTTAATGTACCGGTATTTGGCAGATATTCTTATTTCATTGGAAAATTCTTCCCTTCGCGAAATAAAAGTAGCGAAAAGTCAGTTTTTCCATTGTTAATTCCATCTAACCTGAAGTTACAAGAATTTAAGCGATTGGGATAGTCCTAAATGACCGTAAATACTTAAACAGGCTAGATTCTATTACTAGCTGCATATAAGATTTGCAATTTTTCTGTTAAATACAGCGGATGAACAACGAATTAAAAAGCCCGCAATATATCGTGGTACGTATCGCGATACGATGACAGCGTATTGCAATATACCGCGGCACGCTTCTGGCGAATCGTGACAGCCCTAATTATAATGCAGTACCAACCAAAAGTTTGGAGACATTTTCACTATGTAAGCATATTATTGTCCATTTTTCTCAACTCCCAAAGTTTGAATAATTTCACGGTAAATGATTACACACTATCTTAATATCACAAGTGTTAGAAAAAGAGCACGAAATCACCGTGAAATTATTATAGTTTTGACAGTTGAGAAAAAACAACAATACATAGGTTTTATAAAAAAATTGATTACCATTTATTTTGAAATGCTCCTTAGTTTTGCCCTTGCTATATAAAAGAATTGCATCTGATTTGGTTTTGGAGGTTTTGTGATGTCAGATACTGAATCTTATAAATGTGTTGTATAAAAGAAATTTCATCAACCATATCAAATATATTGAAAATAATGGTTCTACCGAAAACAATCAATGAAAATAAAACTATTAATAGATTCTCGTTGAAACCAAACTTTTTTCGGGGGGGGGGGGGTTACTGTATAGTGTATTACTTCAATTAAAATATCCAAACCGTGATAAAGTGTATCAGGTATCAACCCTTTTCCCCCCAGTTTTTTTTTTGGGGGGGGTCGAATGCAATAAAACGCATAGAGGTTTCGAATTTTGGAATTAAAGCGTAAACAAACATTAAGAACATATGACGTATTACGTATTTATTTAACCAAAGTAGGGTCTATTAGTAGATGTATAGAAGTGCCTTCATTAAAAACAAATATGACTTCTGCATACTAAATAAGAGTACTAGTGGTATTTAAATAATTACTTACCAACAGTCAAAGAAGCTCCTTTATTTAATATCTGCCAATATGTTTGATTTTGAGGCCAGTTACCGGCTACGCCATTTATAGCATCAATGAAATACCCAGGAACTGATGGGTAATATGTGGCTGTAAAACTAAAAATAAAATGTTGTTATTGTATATTTAATAAATCTAACCAATCGACAATATGCATTTGTACCACGTGACCGTCCAATATATTGTATATTCCCGTATTGGATCCAAAATATATATTTTTTTATTATTTTCATATTGGACGTACATGTGCACTAAACGATGTGATAAGAATGGCTGTGATTGCTTTGTTGGGGATGATGGCGATGATGATTATTTCAAAGCGATTTCTACCGCTGTACCCCTGCTCCATCCTACAGACTTAGTGTGTGCTTAGAAACTTTATTCCCACGTGATACAATGTACTTAGTTTAGACATGCATACGTGACTAGAATATCTTATTTTCTCTAAACACTAATAGTACCAAGAACTTACATATCACGCGCATCTACATGTGTATTGTGTAAAGATAAAACATTTGGGTTTAATTGGATGTTAATGGCCAGTTATTATGTAAAACACGTGCGCATGTATGTTTCAACCAAAAATAAACTCTAGCTATGGGCATACATCAAGCTATGTACGAAGTAAAATGGTAAAACTCTTTAGACTGTAGAATACAACATAAACCTATACATAACGAAACTTCTAGAAGTACTCCGATTTCAATATTGTAGGAAGTGTTTATTTTTCAACATTTGAATCCGATCGATGACAGAAATCTGTAAAGGACCATACTGTCGTCTGCTTGCATGGTTTTATGCTACTTCATCGATGCAAAACCGGTTTTGTCGAGCATGCGTTGTTATGGGAAGATTTCTTGTTGCTTTGATTTACCAGAAGTTAAGCAATTGTGACGATCATTGGTACGAAGATACGGGTTTTAACATTGTCCAATGTGACGTCAGTTCATCTTGGTCAAAAGATGCGTTATCACGTCTTAGTTTTAAGACGCTCATTAAATGTAGTTGTACCAAAAAGTATAAAAGGAGGAAAATTAGTTGAATTAGTCAGTCTGCAGTTGGCAGCAGACTCGCACGTCCGACTCTCTGAGCTCCAGAATTAATTAATAATTATTTATCTACTTCCGGTTATATTAAACTGACTCTGCTAATCATTACAATAGAGACAAGGTATGAGTATGTATTTTATTCAAGCCATCCTAGTAACCTGCACAGAGCATTGCGTTCTGTTGTAGTTGTGAAAAGTGACAGAGAATAGATACATTGTCTTCCTAGTACGACCGCTTGGAGCATTGCGTTCCAATGCATAGGAACGGGGACTTAGTTTGGGCATACCTTGGTGGGAATCTATAAAGTGTTATAAAGGCCGGTTGCTTATATATGTTGAAGCTTTGTGAAGCCAGTAGAGCGCAAGTGAATGGTTTATCGCCTTCCTAGTACCATCTCTCAGAGCAATGCGTTCCTGAGGATAAGAAAAGGGACAAGGTCATCGCTTGGGACGTCTATGGCATATATGTATATTATTATGTAGAAAAGCTGGCGACACTGTTGAGTTGAGTTGATAGTAATAGTGATAATGTGTTGGAGAGCCAGCAATAGAGATTAGCTATTGGATATAGCCTTGATTATTTAAGAGAAGCTTATGGTAGCCCGGCGTATTTTATACATCCCCACCCACTCTATATGTCTTATCCAGGTCATTACATATATTGTTATTAGTCAGCGACAGAAATGATCCACTCTTGTCGCTCGTCCACTTGATATATATATAAATACGAGCTTATAGAAATTACAGCTTGGTAACTATTGTTAACCCGTCCTTCATATATCTGCGTCCACCTCCATTTAGTTTATTAATATATTAGCGACGGAGACGGTTTATGCTAATCGCCCGTCCACTGGTTATTTATGACGAGCTTATAGCTTGGCTTCTGTAGAAAGTTTTGTATCATTTATGTTTGTCCCATCTACTTGTATGTCCTGTGCCATCATATATAATTATGGATAGCTCGGCGACTGAGACAGGCAACTCTGATCGCCCGTCCATTTGATAACAGGGACGAGCTTCAAAGAAGCTCGTCTATCACAGTTATTAATGTCATTTTGCAATGTTTATGATTGTGCATACATTTGTCTTTAGTTGATCGTCTTATATCGATATATGTATATATTTACAAGGCATCATATTTGGTTTGTCGTTTCTTGTGTGTGTTATTTTGTCCAATTGTTGTCAATCATAGTTGATCATGTTGTATGATATTGTTTATTATAGCATCACTCTTGCTTTCGTTGTCCTTTTATATATATTTGGTGATGCTGTTTAATGTGTATTACTTTTGGCTTTTTTTATTAATCTCATGCTTTGTGATGCTCTTGATATGTTATGTAGTGGTTTGATTCATGATCATGTATATCATTGTATTTGTAGATAATTTGTACAGTTGATTTTGTTTGATGTGTCCTATATATCATATCTTATATACCATGTCATGGTATTGTAAATAGTTATTTCTGTACGTCTAGTAGCCGGTGCACGTTACACAATTAAAAATCTTATTCTGCACCGCTTTGCAAAAAAATACATATGGCAATTTCTCGCTCTTGAAGCGACAATCGAGCCATTTCTTGATTTTTCGTTGTGCATATCAACACACTTTCGATTTTCACCAAAATTGACCACGTGGGATTTTTGCACGACAAGCACGTGCCCAATTCCGCTTTTCAGCATATGCATGACAAAACCAATTTTGCATCAGTTAAGAAGAATGAAAACCATGCAAGCAGACGACAGAAAAGTCCAATAAACTTTCCATTAACGATCGGTCATTACGTTGAAAAATTAATTTTTCCAACAACATTAAAATCGGGGTACTTAATTGGAAGTTTCGTTTAGTATAGTTAATTGTCGCCAGATTCGTGAGGGCGTTAAACTCTTCAGAATTCTAGCCCAACCGTATCGAACATGTTGAAAAAGAAACCTGTGGCTTAGAAAAGGTAATAATTCCTTTGATGTATAGTCCTCTCGTGTAAGATCCAGTGTATACGTACATCTAAGCAGCGCAAATAAATGCATGTAAATCAAGACATATTCTTACTTAGTAAATCTTTTTGGGTCAATCCTGCATGCTTCCTCCATGTAATCAATCAGATATCTTCTGGGTTTAATCTCCATTATTAAACTCTCAGAGAACCTCGGATCTTCAATATCATTTTTTACGTTGTATTTAAAATATTTTCTGAAACAAAGCATAGAAATTTGAGAAATTGACAAAACCCTACCTCTTGGAGGAAAACATAACTATATTGAAAAGAATAGAGCTTACATATTATTCCAACAATACCCCGGATTTTTTTACATATAAAAGAACAGTTTTGCTTGGTGTGACATTAATAAATCTCAAACAAACAAACAAAATCTCAAACGTTGCAATGACATATGTTGCGTACGCCACGATAACAGATAGATATATAGTTATAGATAGAGTTATTCGGTTAACAAATGTATTGTATACATATAACATTACATCAAACATGATTAAAACAATAAATATGATCAATCATGAAAAGCAAAGCTGTATGTTAATAACTTGAAAAAAAGGAAACCCTTATTTCCATTGTGATCCAAGACTATCAAATGTTTTGACATAGAGAGACATGAGAAATGAAGTATAAAAAGTTATATGATGTGTAATGAAGAATTTGGTAAAAATAAAGCATTACCACAGTTAAAATACTATTTACGCACATAAAACAAATGATGTATTAGCCCCTAGGGACAGCCCCCTAAGGGGACCCTAGGCTCACCGCCTGCCCTAATGGCCTCCAACCACCAGCTCCCAAGGACCAACACTCAAAACCAGTCCACCACTACGAGCCCCCAGGATCGCCCCCCTAAAGCCAGCCCCTTCCAAGGGCCAGCCCTCCCCCAAGGGTCAGACCCCCAAAGAGCCACCCTCCCAGGATTACCACAAGGGGCAAGCCTAAACCAGATCCCCAGGACCACACCCTTCAAGGGCCACCCCCCCATAGGCCGCCCCCGGGGACTGACCCCCCTCCTAGGGACGGCCTCCTCAGGTGCCAGTCCCCTCCCCCAAGGGCCGTCCCCCTCTCAAGGGCCAGCCCTCAAGGGCCAGCCCCCCCCCGAGGGCCAAGCCCTCCAAGAACACCAACCCAGGGCCAGTCCCAGGGCTAGCCTCCCAGGGCCACATTGTCCCACACAGGGGACCAGAGGTCCTCAGCAACAGAGCTGAGGAGCTCAGGGGACCGGAACTCACCAAGCAAGGAGGGAGCACTACTTGTCCTTCTTTTCCCACCCAGGTGAACGGGTATCCAACTCTAGAGAGCCGAACACAAAATTCGCTTTAACTCCGTATAAAAACAGAGTTAAAACGGTTCGAAAAGCAGTTTCCTAATAAAAGGGAGACAACTCTTCCAAAATTAAATGGTGCTGAACTATGCATTATAAAAACATACAATTTTATCTTTATAAAATTACCATTATAAAAAATTGCACTTTCAATTTACACTATTTCTTGTACTTTGCAACGAAAACTTGGCTTCTTAAATACTCTATGTATTGTTAACTTTTTCTTAACAAATCCGGAAGCATCCTGTTGCTTCATTGTTGTTTTATCTTAGTTATAAATATATTGGCTTAGGGCCAGAAAAGGGTACAATTATAAATAAAAACCCATCCTAAGGATAATCACTCCTGATGGTACTCTGTATAATCAGATATTTGTGTTGTCGCCCACAAATTTGTGTTAACGGTGTTAACAAAAAGCCCATGCGTTTGTTTGTGGGTAAATGTATAACTTTTCAAAGCCTACAGATCGAAGGTTCGTAGGTTCGATTCCCGGGCGGAGCATACTTTCGTGGAGATTGGACATAAAAAAACTACGGTCATTCTCCCTCCAACCACTGGTTCTAAATCATTTTGGACAGTAGTCAGTCATTGACGCAAGTATGCGCCTATGTACCTAGTTGGTTAACAGTTAAATTCAGAGATTTAACCTTTCAAGGAACAGTGAACTGACCGCCGTGATATAACCTATACCATGTGTTGCTAAGGAAAAAAAAGGTCGCACACGGAATGGTCAATTATGATAAATGAAATATTAATCACCGAGTTCAATTAAATGCAAATAAATGTTAAATAAATACCTGTTATGTTTGGCATCAAGGATCCCGAATAGTACAATACATATACAAAGAAGAACAATTTTTGTGTCCATCTTGATGCGGTACTTCTTTACACTCTCCTGATTAGAAATGTACTATTTAAAATCTTGTGTTGTTTAAATCAACTCTATTTCAAAATAAATAAAACACTTAAGCCAGGACATGCGTTTATATACGTACGAGTATTGTTCGTTATTCATTGAAACAATTGGTAAACAGGATGTACTCGGTACGTCTTTTCTTCCAGATGATAACATTTCTATTTTAAGTGTTATGATAATTAAAACAATAAGCGGTTTTAAATCGTTTTATTTTAGATTAAAATTGTTTTAACAAAGATTTAATCTTAAGGAAACGCTTATAACATGCGCATTGCTTGAGCAAACCAGTACTTTAAATTGTATTGTTTTAAGGACATCTAGTCTCTTATGTAATACGTGTTTTAACAGTATTGCAGCTATAGATGGATATAATCTCAAAATTAAATCTAGTAAAATATCTACTTCTAGGAATGTCACAACCACAACATGAGTAATGTTGTTGATGAATAAAGATAGTTCATAAGGGTACAGGCACTGCTTTATACAAGCAACATCCTTTTTTGTTTTTTATAAGACAAAATTCATGAGAAAACATAAAAAAACTCAGGATGTGAATGGTTCACCCAAGCGTGTATAAGTGTTGTCATACGTCATATTTTAATTAACTATGACTTGTTTTTGTATCACGTGATCTTTATAAACAATGACAGTAATTAAAATTAAATTTCCGTTCACATTCATTCAACTCAAAGGCATTAAATAGTAACTGTACTGTTTAAAGTGCAGTGTATTCAAAACCAAAATGTACATAACATCATGTGTGATGAATTTTAATTTGTTTTGTGTTATTGTTTATATTTATGGTGGAGGGTTTTTACTTATTTATTTTTTATAATTTATCTTTTTGTACAACGCCATTGAATATGTAATATAGAAATAGGCGTTTAATCAAATGAAGAAGTTTAATTTTATTCATCCATCTTGCACTTTAAGGCCAATATAAATGAACATACCATAGTTCTTTTTTATACTTAGTTAAACACTGTGTCAACAAAATTTTATTTTATGGTGCCCAGTGCACCTAACCTAGCCTTCATGGACCCTTGTTTATAACCAGAACTCACCTACCCGTCCACGTTTGCTTCTGCCAAGCAACAACTGTGATTTGTTTTTTGGTCTGGGTTTAATGCAGTAGCAACACATTGCATTGGTCATATTACAGCGGCCAGACACCCTAATTACTGTTCCTTGAAAGACTAAATCTTTTAATTTAGTAGTTAACCATGTACTAGGTGAATACTTCCATCAGTGACTGACTACAGTCCTATATGATTTAGAATAGAAAATGAGAAAATGGCTGTGGTTATTATTTCATGATCAAGCTCCAGGAAGGTATGCCACATCCAGGAATTTGACCTACAATTCCTCGATCAGTAGACTTGTGCACTACCCACTGAGCCACCAGTGTGGCTTAAACATCTGTGTAAAGAGGAGTTCAGAAAACAATACCAAATGTTGACACAAAGCAAAACAAACACGCCATTTTTAGATGTAAAACGTTTATTTTATGACTTTACAAAAAACAACATTATTATACATTGGCCAGTAGGCCTATATAATACAGTTCCAACTAAAAAATTGAAGAAGATGAAAAATTACAAAATTTATAAAATTTCAATGATTGTTTTGAAATTTCAGTATATTAAGTATGGTTGATGGTGAAATGAAAAAGAAGTTAATGAATGAATCACATTTTAAAATTCAATATATTAAATCCAAAGCATCTAAAACCATGATCAATGTAATGCTATTTCATAGCATAAGTTTAAGCTCCTTTTATAGTCTCAACTATAAATAGAACCAAAACAAAAAGTTAAAATAAATCTAAAAATACTTCAAAATAAACAGTTTTTGATAAAAATTATATAGCCTAAAAATATCTCTAAATGTATGATGGTACAGAGCCCCTAAGTGACATTTTGAATACTTTTTTATTATCACAACTATTTCGTATAAATGTAATATTATTACATATTATAATATTATTAATAATATTATTTCATTTTTACAAAATATTATTTTGTTTTTACGAAATAATATTACGTTTAAACAAAAAATTTATTACGTTTAATCAAAATAATATTTTTTTTTTTCGAAATATCATTACGTTTTTTTCGAAATAATTATTTCGTATTTATGAAATATTATTTTGTACATAATAATATTCATTTAAACAAAATAGTTGTGATAATAAAAAAAGTATTTTAAAATGTCACTTCAGGGGCTCCGTATGATGGCCACAGTAGCTACTATAACTAAAACAAGTATTGTATTAATAAAATTTAGCATTTTTAAATCATTAGATTTTTTTATGAATTTAAACTTACTTAAAAAACATTTAATTATATATTGGTGCATTGTGATACATTGATAATAGTTTTGGAGGCTGATAGATAATTTTTGCTGCAACTCAACAAATAAGATATACCCATAGAAAGTGTGTTTTCATTGCATAATAATTAATAAAATTTACAATGATATAATGTTTCATTAAAATTTTTCTTTAAGCAATTCAATTAATTGTAATGTGAATGAACCTCTAAAGGACAGTGTATATAATAACAATACAAAATATAACATAATATCTAACTATTAATTGTATAGAAAACTTTGAAGCACCTTAGAAATTTCTAAAGAAAAAGTGAAAACTGGGACTCAAAATATGTAATATATGTACAAATGCACATTTTGTTCTGTGTTATTTTATATATTTATGGTGGAGGGTTTTTACTTATTTAGTTTTTATAATTTATCTTTTTGTACAACGCCATTGAATATAAAATATAAAAAATAGGCGTTTAATCAAATGAAGAAGTTTAAGAAGTTTAAGTTCTCCCAAAGCACCTAAGGCATTATTATGCGTATACTTGATAGTAAGGAATCATGCCGATTGCTGTTTTATCAAAGGATGTTTTGTTTAATCATATTAGTAGTTTGTAAGCGAAATGTCAAAATAAAGAAAGGTATATGTATAACTACCTAACTGTAACGCTTTTCACAAAAAATCTTACGATAAAAATCATCGTAAGTTAAAATGAAAAAAGACACACTAATAACACAATTTTTTGCCAATATAATATTGAATTATGTATAATATTGTATACCTCTTTAATATCATATCAAAGTGATGTTTATTATCCCTCTGCCTTTGAACTGCAAAATTATTAATTTGACTTACGATAAGTTTTGTTTTTTTTGTAAAATTTTTTGTGAAAAGATTTCCTGTGCTCCTAACAGTACTTTTTCATAAATACTTAAAGGCATGATACCAATTACAATGTTTCAACACTATTTTCAATTATTATACATGTTTTAATTTGATTTGCGAATATAAAATACAAACAAAAATTTGCAATGTTTTATATTAGATATACAAGCTTTATAAGTTTCAAGTTTATTCAATAAAGAAAATCTGAACGTCTTATACCCTTGCCGCCTTGCGGCCACTACATACGTATATATAGGCATATGATACTTGCAATCATTTTAGCCGTATTCATTCATTATCTAAGTGATATTGACTTATTTAACTAATATTAACAGTTCCGGAATTGTAAACGAACTCCTCAATTATATATGTATTAAGCATTTTACCTAATATCAAAGAATTTTTTAATTCATTCCACTGTCAGTGGCGCATACATTAGCCCCGCTAATTTTAATACTCGATACGAATTTGTCTGATATTAAACGTACATGTATATACATTCAATTATTACTTATCGATAGTGAGTACAGAAGTACTGAATTGCGTATTTAAATCAGCAGGATTCATGTTTGCGCCACTGAAAGTTTAATAATATTTATTATTAGTTATGGTTCTTTTCATTCTGAAATACATACGACTGTATACGTCTATTAATCTGTTATACGAAACATATGTACGATTTTTAACGAATTGAGAGTTCGGTGAACTTCGTTACTTTGTCCGATTCTCATTATATACTTTCATCAAGTGTTCACATCTTATCTGTCATTCGGAACAACCTCGGCAATTACCTACGAAGATATATGTGTAGAAGATTGCCGAGGCAGTTTCGAATGCTTATCGGTATGACTTACGGATATAATCGAAATTTGACGAATTTAACCGATTCGTCAATTGTTTCAGTTTATTGAATATCTTATTATAATTGTTTTATTGTTCTATGTTAATAATGATGTGATTGTGTTTATTATAATGTTGGAACGATCGTAATGAGAAATATTTTTATATAATTGAATATTTTATGATTTCACAGATGAGACAATGTATAGTACATTGTATATGAACTTTAATTAACACTCACCAAATCGGCTACGACCTTGTAAACTTCAAATAAGCATCGGCAAGAATTTCAAACTGGCCGTCCAGCTTGTGATTGGAAATAAAGATTGATGTGTTTATATTGTATATTGATGCTAACTACAGTCCATTTGCGTTCACTCGAATTCGAACGTGGCCTCCAAAATAGCTCGAGCGAACGCGATTTCACGTCTCGCATTGTTACTATATAAGATGTTATTTACTCTTGTTTTGAGTTTGACTCATAGACATGTAATATTTCACTGGCGTGAAACCATGTTGTTTTAAGATTAAATACACATACGAATTTTAGACTTCGAGCAAATTTCGTATGAAAATCTATTGTTAATTATAGCAAATTACGAAAATTACGTGAAGTCCAGACATAGTGTTAGACATTGATACTTGTACTTGTTTAGCATAAATCAAACACTGTCTATTTCAATTTTTACATTACTAGATTTTGAATATATTAAACAGTTTATTTAAATAGCGTATCAGTACATAGTATTTATGGCTATAAGCATAATTACATGATACCTCGCATAAAAATTATTCAAATTATAATAATGCTTTCGTAAAAAAAGATATTTGTGGAAATTGTAAGAAATTTATTATAGAAAGATTTCAGATAACAGTTATATCATACTGTTAATCGTTAATAAATGTTTTGTTATTGTCCATTTTTTCTCAACTGTCAAAGTTTGAATAATTTCACAGTGAATGATTACACACTTCACATATTTCAATATCACGTGTGTTAGATGTTTTGACAGTTGAGAAAAAACGAACTATATACGGAAAACACTTTTGTTTTTCATTATTCAGTAATTGTAAAATATAAGATATAAAATTAACGTCGTACATGTCTCTTCTGTGAAATAAAAATGTAACAAAGTGAGGGAACATAAACTTTGAGCTTCTTAGTTCACTTTTTTTTACGCGACCAATTTTCGTACATACGGTGATTCAACCCAAGTCCTATGTTCACTAATTTATTTATGAAGCGGGCGTAGTTGAGTGGTTACAACGTTGGACTGGTGATAATCATTAGATAGCCAGTTCCACGTTGGTTCGAATTCCATCAAAAACCCACCCATTGTACCTTTGAGCAAGCCACTTTGTCCTATAAGCTCAGTACTGGGGGACCAGGAAGCGAACTCGAAAGTGATAAATCTAAGTTGTTAGCACATGTTTCACAATCAAACTAAAATAAATAAGTTCGAGAAAAAACTACTTTATTTAACAAAGTCTGGCCATCTATAAGTTGAGAAGAGTTGATACAAAGCAAGATACGGTGCTTATAAAGAGATAATAAATGTTAAACTGCTGAAAATTTATTTATATAAACGTTTTTAAATGAAATAAAAACAATTGTGGAAACTCGTTGATAAATTTGCTCAATGTATTTTATCTAGACAATCAACACGATGTCGATGGCTATAATACGTCACGTGATTATGACATCATAAATGCTACGGTTTCAAGAAGAAATCAGTAAAAATCCGCATCGACTCAGAGTTTTAAAGAGTTGCAAGTATTTAATTTTTTGTCAGATTTCCATGATACCAACTGGAGGCTAAGCTGAAAAGTGTATACCACTTGCTGGGCATTACATCTTCAGTTTTATATATATTTTCTGCAAACACCTTTCATTTATCATATTCATTTGAGTCGAATAGTTAATATAACATAGATACACAATGAACAAAATGTTTAAGTGAATACATGTATATAGACAATCTGAATATTTCCAGACTTTTTATTAGAACATATTTTAGTTGGAATGTATACAAGCACAATGAAGATAATAAATTGAATATGATAAGCATCGCAGTCAGTTTGCATCCCATTGATGCGTCAAAATGATAGCCTTTCGTTCATTAGTTAGACTTATAATCATGTGGCAATTCTTCTGGATTATATAGCATTTTTTTCAATGGAACATTATATAACATTTTGTCTTATTTGTATAAATATTTTTCCTCTAAAACAAGCGATTTACGACAATATTGAATTGACAGAAGGTGTTGATAAATTTTGATGTCCAGTCTTTCAACCGTCATGTGGAACTATATATGTTCACTGGTATAGTAGGTAAGATTGAACAGTATATTATCCATAGGTTGTGGAATATACTCACTTACTCCTGAAAACAGACGACAATGAACATATTTATAGTAATATATCTCGTAGATAAACAGCATGGTTTAGTTTATTATATAACAGTCTCTTATATGCAGTAGTCACCAACAGTTTATAGACATTTTCACTATGTAAGCCTATATAACATAGGTTTTATAAAAAATTGATTGCTATTTATATTGGAATGCTTCTTAGTTTTGGCTAGGCTATATAAAATAATTGCATCGAATTTGGTTCTGGAGGTTTTGTGATATCAGATACTGAATCTTATAAATGTGTTGTACTAAAGAAATTTCATCAATCATATCAAATATATTGAAAATAATGATTCTACCGGAAACAATCAATGAAATTAAAACTATTAATAGATTCTCGTTGAAACCAAACTTTTTTTTGGGGGGGGGGGGGGGGTAAATACCCGAACCCTGAGAAAGTTTATCATGTATCAACCCTTTTTTCTCCAGTATTTTGGGAGTCGAATGCAATAAAAGAGGGTTTCGAATTTTAGAATATAAGCGTATACAAACATTAAGAACATATGACGTATAAGACAAATATTCAACCAAAGTAGGGTCGATTAGTAGAAGTATGAAAGTGCCTTCATTGATGACGAATATGACATATGCATACTAAATAAGAATACTAATGGTATTTAAATAATTACTTACCGACTTTCAAAGGGACTTCTTTATTTAATATCTGCCAATAAGTTTTATTTTGGGGATAGTTACCAGCTACGCCATTTATAGCATCAATGAAATACCCAGAAACTGATGGGTAATATGTGGCTGTAAAACTAAAAATAAATGTTAATATTACTAGTAAAATATATTAAACACAGGCGGCCGGCGCAGTCCCGAAGCAAAAACATTCTATTTACATATGTATATATAGTGTGTTTGCTACAACCGTGCCGGCCGTCTGTGATTTCAAACGTAGATATCGCGGGTTTAGCGCAAAACGGACGTAACTTACTCTTTTCTAATATTATTTTCTTATTGCTCAATAATTGAGATACGACCGTTTTTCCCATAAACCCGCTGTATGTACTTCATTATAACAACTACTCTTTAGCTAACTCACTTGTACACTGGTTAGGAGCGGTCGTACACGAGTGGTTACGACTTTGAGCTAGTACTCGTTGGAAAGCATGTTTGTTTTGTTTGAATTAAATGAGGATCCGTCCGCTCCATAAAGATGCATTGGATTACCGGTTTCGCGCTGGTTTATATCCCATTCCAAACCTATATCTCATTGTTTCCTTAAGCAAGAAACGTTATGCCACTATAGCTCAGTACTAAGAGGACCAAGAAGTGAACTCTAAAGTGATTAATCCAAGTTGTAAACAATTGGTTTCAAAGTCGAGCAGAACTAAAATAAAATGGTGTAAACTGTCGTAGTTTAAATAGAATTCCTTTCACGGTCGTGTTAAATGGTGTATGGGGGTTTTTATTTTATATCTATATGATTAATACTGCTATTATAATGTTCCCTTAGAACTTAGAAAATGTTGTTATTAAGCACTATTCACTTAAAGTGTCAGAGGTCCAGTGGTAGGACACTAGCATTAGAAATAAACCAAGGTGTAAATAAATACTATTAAGAACGCCTGCTTAAGGATGTTTTAATGATGAAGTTATCCTTAGTGGTTATTGTAAAGTGGGCTAAACTTGGAACATGTACCCATTTACATCCGTGTGAAGTGAAGCAAAAACATGTACATTAATACGATTTGATCAAAATAATCAGCAATGTCTCTTTTGTGGTTTGAACGAAAGACCTTACGATTTCTAAGCGCTTTCTACCGCTGTATCCCTGCTCCATAATACCGACTTAGTGTGTACGTTGAAACTTAATTCTCACGTGATACAATGTACTTAGTTCAGACATGCATACGTGACTAGAATATCTAATTTTCTCTCAACATTAAGAGTACCAAGAACTTACATATCATGCGCATCTATATCGTGTAAAGATAAAATTTGGGTTTAATTAGATGTTAATGGTCAGTTATTATGTAAATCACGCGCGCATGTATGTACGCTACAGAGAATTTCATTCCACCGAAACGGCTCTTCTTAAGGTGCAAAATGACATTCTTCAGTCTTTAGACAATAATTGTGTGACAATCCTGGTGTTACTAGACCTATCGGCTGCTTTAGACACCATAGATCATCATGCATTGTTAAGCAGACTGCATGATCACTATGGTCTTGATGATGGTGCTCTAAATTGGATAAAGTCATATCTGAATGATCGATATCAAACCGTCTGTGTTGGTGGAGAACTTTCCGACCCTGTGCTGATGAAATACAGAGTTCCTCAAGGATCTGTCTTAGGACCTAAGTATTTCACCATGTACACTAAACCTGTTGGTGCCATTTTCTTGCAACACGGATTATTACATCATTTCTATGCTGATGATTCTCAACTTTACATATTCTTTAAACCAATTGATAATATTTCAAGATCAGAAGCATTAAGTCGTATTGAAAAATGTTTGACTGAAATTATTTCATGGATGAATGCCAACATGCTGAAATTGAATGCAGACAAGACGGAAGTTATGTTGTTCTCTTCAAAACATAATCGTAAACATGTTGAAAACATGTCCATTAGAGTTTGCGATTCCATCATAAACTCTAAAGACTCTATTAGAAATATTGGTGCTTCCTTCATACCACACATGAATATGGAGAAGCATGTCAATATTGTATGCAGATCGTCTTATTATCAGCTCAAAAATATCGGTCGCATAAGAAAGTTTCTTACTGTAGATGCCACAAGGTCATTAGTAAATTCTCTGGTTACATCAAGATTGGACTACTGCAACGCCCTTCTTGCAAATACTTCAAAGTCAAATCTGAATAACTTCAACGTCTTCAAAATACGGCAGCAAGATTCATCACCAGGACCCATCGTCATGATCATATAACACCAGTGCTCAGGGAACTTCATTGGCTTCCTGTTTGTCAGCGGATCAGCTACAAGCTCTTGATATATACTTATAAAGCACTTAACAACCAATGTCCCATATATATCCAAGACCTAATACATGTTTACAAACCCAACAGAGACCTCCGATCTAGCAATTTATTATCTATTACAGTCCCACGGTCTAGGACAATTACTTTTGGTAATCGTAGTTTCAGTCATGCGGCGCCAAACTTGTGGAATTCCCTTCCGGACTCACTCAAGTGTGCCTAGTCTCTAAATACTTTTAAGAAAAAGTTAAAGACCTATTTGTTTGTTAATTACTATGGTCACTAAATCAATCCCCCTAGGGACAAAAAACTACGACTTTGGAATAGACCAGTAAAATGAACCAATTTTAGACTACTTAAAATTGTTTATTAATAAGTCCAGTTGTGATGTTAATACTACAGTGAAAATTCTTTTAATCAATATAAACTATCTGGCTAAATGAGCTTAAAATATACCCAAATTACGAACATATAACACCATGAAATAATTAAATTCTTAACAAAAAACATAATTATGCACTAGGTTTATTACAAATTAATGTGCGGCCGAATGATGGATGTTCTGGTGGGATCCTTGGATTAGAATCCAACTTTGCATCTTGCAATTATGGATTTTCCAGGGCATCTAGCCAGTTTTCCCCATTGGCTGGGGGTTTCTTTTCCACCGATTATATACTCGTTACCTTTAAGATTAATACTTTATCTAACCAATCAGGCGCTGACACTGATGGATGTTCTGGCGGGATCCTTGGATTGGAATCCAACTTTGCACCCACTCTCCGTAAACAGATATCCTGCAGAGCGTTGTCGTACAGCCTCTCTACTTTCTCCGTGGAAGGTCACATCGAGATGAACTTTGTGTCGACCAATCAATGCATAGCTTTCATCTAGACGAAAACACTATTAAACACATTTTGATTTCGTAATTTCTATTTTTAGACCAAGGTTTGCGTACTTATTTAACAGCAGTATTATTCACAGTATGCGATTGGGCGGCTCATTTCAAATTGCGTGACGTAGACGATGTAAACAAGTTACGTATCATAACAAATTCGTCATGAATATTATGATGAGAAAAGGTCACCTGAACGTGACCTTCGTTTGGAAAAGGCTAGATCTTAATTAGCGAGTATGCGAGTGTAAAATTTTAGATCGGGTTTTAATCAGATTGACTTTGCACCTTGCAATTATTGATTTTCTAGGGCATCTAGCCAGATTCCCCATTGGCTAGGGGTTGCCTTTCCACCGATTATATACTCATTACCTTTAAGATTAATACCTTATCTAACCAATCAGACACTGACGCTGATGGATGTTCCAGAGGGATCCTTGGATTAAAAACCTTGCAATCATGGATTTTGCAAGGCATCTGGCTGGATTCCCTTTTGGTCGGTGGCTGCCTTTTCTCATAATCTAATCATAACTTTTATAACATTTACTTTATCACTATATAATGAATGGTTGGGGGACGCGCGGGCACTAATGCTGATGGATATTCGGGCAGGAGCCTTGGATTAGAATCCAACTTTGCACCTTGCAATCATGGATTTTCGGGGCATTTGGCCTGATTCCCCATCGACCATTTGGCTGCCGTTCTACCAACAATATATTATCTCTCATTCACTATTTTTTTACAGTTGAAAATTCACTAGTTTTGTTGTTGTTGTCGTTTTTAAACTACTATGAGCACTTTATTGATCACAAATTCTTAGTTTTATGTTATTCTTCAGTTTATCATTTTCATTTTCGTTTTCATTTAAACTTGTTTTTCTTAATTATACATATGATTGTGAAGCGCTTTTGAACATATATTCAATATGAAAAGAGCGCTATACAAATGCGATATATAATAATAATTATTATTCATTAAAAGTTAACATGATCTATACAATTACTAGCAATGTGTATTGCGGTTTTATAAAACTTATATTAAACATATTTGCATACTCGCCAGACGAAGTATGGGACTATGCGATCGTTATTATATAATTTCAATTGAATGAAAAGCAACACGGAAGTAAAATTTCGAAATAATCGACCAATAAACGCTAAGATAACAAACTTATTCATTGTCAGGAGGGTGTCTGCAAACTTTTAAGTAGAAATATAAGTTTTGAATAGCCTTACAAGTAAAGACCACGTGATAATGAGGGTTATTCAATTGCAACATAGACGTGTTATATCTTTTGTAAGAATGGATTTTAAACAAAATCTATTTCGAAGCAATATCATATTACCACACAGTTTTTACGAACAATAACTCTAGGCTTGGTTATAACGATCAAATTTCTTTAAGTAGTAAAATTATTTTGAATGCAAAAAAAACAATTTGAATTATTATACTAGAGGGACACTGGTAAATGCTATTAGCTATAAGAAATTAGATTTTGTAAGAAACATATGTGACAGCAACTCATCATTTTGTCCTTGTTTATTTACATTACGGCGTCCAGCGCGCCTAGCCTAGCTTTCCTGGACCCTTGTCTATACCCAGTACTCAACTACCCTTCAACAATTAGGGTGTCACAACACTTACTAATAAAATAAACAAGCACATGCTCTTCGCCGATATCTCTTGCCTCACAACAAGCACTTTTTTTCTTTTCCCAAAAATTCCCTAGCTTCGTTCGTAGCGTTGAATCTTTCACACAAAATTTTAATCGAACGATAAACGAGTTATTTTTTTCAAAAATAATTCGTGCACAGGACTCACAATTCATGTGCTCATGATTTAGCAAATATTGTTACCCTGTGCAAGATGGTGGCTTTAAGGGCTTCATCAATTACAAAAATATGGCAAAGTAGAAAATTTTGAAGTGTCTTGTTTCACTTAAGCCTAAATATCTTGAAAGACCACATAACCTATCTGATGCATCAGTGTCAAAAGTTTAAACAGGCCTGGTATCTAAACACATTTGGAGTATATTCAGTACCAATTGCAAAGACTCCCCCAAAGAAGAATGGTACACTGAGATAACTTGTCGATCTCGTTCGCAATATTCAAATATGTTCCATTCCAAACATTATTGTTTAATAGACAATGCATAGCAAGATATGGTGATTCTTCATGTTTTCGGTAACATTACATTTATGTTTAATCGCATTAACCTTTGATACTTGATACGAGAAGCACAGACAACAAAATTGTACAACAAATTATAACTGTTTCTGCAATTCGCTGAGTACCAAAAATATCTGACTACATTGGTGTGCTGATACTCATTTTGGAATATCTATCTTGTAACAAAATAACAATAGATTCAACTGTCATTCGTCCAAAATGTAATGTTACAAGTCAGTCAGTTATTGACAGCATAAAGAAAGTACACTATTAGCATGGGTGTAAAATATGCTTTTAAATCTGATTCACCTATCCTACATCAAAAGTGACGACAGTTATGATATCTTTTGACCATAAGCTAGTATCCATTTGGATACCTTCTTAAGACAATAAGCATTAATATGTAAAATTTACCATTGCATGTGATGTGCTTAGGATGTTGAGTGCAAAATACTATGTAAACAGTAATTTGTGTCGTCACTTGAACATGTTGTTATCAACAGACAAAAAAGCCCAGAGAAATTGTGCTATCGTTATGTAATATTAGACTGAAGCAAACTTGAACATTTAAGCACATATTCTAATTTAGTCTAGTTTAGTCAAGTCAGACTGAATAATTGTTTGTGTAATGATAATAATAGAGCTCAATTAGTTTCTTCCACATTTTTTGGCACATGCTTATTTTGCTATTTATATGTTTCAGATTATTTATAATAAATTGTCTACTGTTAACTGTATATTAATCCAATTTTATTTTCCCGTTTTTCTTTATTTAAATGGCTTACATTTTGGAAATTAAATTAGTTTGTCTATTCCAATTATTTATCAAATTTTCATTTCATTAAATCCAGTAAATAAGTAACATTATTAAAAAACTGTATGATATTGGACTTCAAATTCAGGGCTGATGTGGCGTTCACTACGGCTTTGTAACCAAATAATCGGCCACTATGGAAAAACATGGCCTTTAATAAATGCCTCGGCTATTCACTCGATGTCAAAAAAGTGCACAATTAGGATTTGACAATTGATAAAAAATGAAGTAGGAGTTTAACATCTTTTATCATTATAATCTTTAACATTAACCTATTTGGAAGTGGAAAATACGCATCGGAGATTTTATAAAGGACTGTACTGAAAGTTGTCATGGCTTAACGAAAGGTTATATAAATGTAAAGTAAGATACGTTAAGATTTTTAAAATAAAATTTCTAGAACCGATAGACAATAGCAAATCTAATAATTACTAATTAAAAGGTATTTCATAGTATGACGGTAAACTTTATGACAATTATTTATATATTTCTTATGACGTGAAGTTCTAATTGTCCTTGATTTAACTATAAACACAATGATTGTTTTTTTAATTTGAAGGTGTTTTTAAATCAATTCGTTTTATTCAGGAATTACTCGCGCTAATAAAACAATAAAACCGTAGCACAGGAGTCAATGTAAGAACACACTAAAAACCCAGTTCTAATGCCGCTACTATGTTTCTAGTGTAAGGTTTAATCACTTAATTTGTACAAGGTAAATAATAACGTATCTTACTAAAAAATTATTAACATATATTTGAGGTAAATGTAATCAATAAGCAAAAATTATGCTAGCATTTGCTTACAAACACTTCAAAACGATAATCTAAAATTAAACTTAGTTTGTTTAGACAACAATCAAATGTTCACATTGGTAAACTTAAAAAGGTAACGTATCTTACTCTTTCAATTCACATAAGTTCCACTGCCGTTTATTTTAAAAGACGTTCTAGTTAAGGCACAATTTATGTTAAAATCAAAACAATGCTAGCTCTTTTGCTTCAAATATGTTTATTTATCAGAAAGAAGACATATCTATTTGTTTTTTCTGTAAACATTTATTTTGTATCTGTTAACGTATGTTACTCATTTATCAAAATCAGTTCATGACTTAAGAGTTCAAAATATATGGTCCGTTTTCATATAACTTTACATATTCTCTAGATCTTTTGACAGCTGCTGTCAGCTTTATTGCAACAAAATTGTGGATTTGTTTTTCAACAAGGTATAGAGGTTCTACAATTTGTTTTAAAAGTCCAACTATCTAAATGTATTTTCAACTTGTCCTTCTTTCTGCTGGTGTACCGTTTTGGACCGTGGCGTTGTTATATGAAATTAACTTTTTCGATTACATAATTTGCATAAAAAGTGTTTCTTGAGTTTCAGTATATGTCCGAAACTATACCTGAACCATTGAGTTTTAATTTGGTTTTAGATCCTAGTGTGCTGGACGATGTTTTGTTTCCATTAGTTTTAGTCGTATGGTAATTCCTTACAATCTGAATTCGTGTTGAGACTTTTGCATATTTTTCTTTTTTTTAAAAAGGTTTATAATTTTGTTTAAGCGCTTTCACCTGATCATTTCAAGACCAACTTCTGTATGCCGCTGGCCTTTGTCTTAAATCTACAAGGTGGCCCTTTGCTTTTCTAGGTCACAAATTGGCATTTTCAAAAAAACAATCTTGTTTTGTCTATCTGTCGTGTACATTGGACTGATGTACTTGCTCAAACTATATTCAGAACTTTTTCAGTATTAAATTTACCTGAAACCTTATTTTTCTTTCTCATTTAAACTTGTAAATTGTGCTGGGTGCGTAAAAGCCTCATTTGTAATGCATTCTTCTGTTGTTGTTTTTTCCTAAATCATTCGGAATGTGTTTTTTGCAGATAAATTTTCTTTTGTTGAAATACTCAGACATTTTATTGTTACTTTGTTTGATTAAGCATTTAATTTTGCTCCATATTCAGAAGGTATATTTGACCATTTGTCATTTTTCATTTCTTGTACCCTTGCTGGTATTAAGCTTTAGTCTATTTTTTCCTCCTGTACATTAGTATTTTAAGATACATAAGCTGGAATGAAAGATACGTTAACCTTTACTACAATGTATAAGTTTTGTCAAATACTCAATGAAAGAAATGCTTTTTTTAGGTTTTATATCAAAAGTTGTCCATTTTACTTTATAATTCTAATAAGTTAACATCCTATAAGTTTGTATTTGCTTGTTATATCATGTCTTTTAAACAATGTAAGATACGTTAACATTGAGTAAGATACGTTGAACAAGTTTGTTCATCTCTGTTGGTATCAATTAGCAAATGAGACATGTACAATGCATACAATTGTTCTGACTTGTCTTTGTTACACATGAAAAGCAAGTTTAACTGTCTTAAATATAAAAAATAACTAGAAGGTTTCAGTTTTCTGGAGTTGTCATAAAATGCTTGATTGTTTAGTCATAATCGCCAGGAATACTTTACAACTTCTGTTTTGAGTGGAAATTTTGATAATTAGCAATGCAATTGGCTAGAAAGTAAATCCAAAGATGATTTATTTTCGACAAATATTGAAATATCAGGTACATGTTAACGTATCTTATGTTAACGTATCTTATTGACATTTACTATTTTTTACCATAAATGAAGCATATCGCACTTTTCGAGGATGAAATTTCTCTGGATTATGCCTGCATGAAGTAGGCATTGTGAAATTAGGTAACTCTGCCTGCTTTCTGAACTAGCTTATGAGTTGTAACATATGGAAAGTTAACGTATCTTATTAAATCTTAAAGTAACAATTCAATTTTTCATTATTTAAAAAATATGTTTAATCTGTATTAGATCTTAGACGCCAAAAGCCTTTTTTATCTCTTACATTAACCACTTGGGAGTTTATATTGGCATAAATCCGAGTGAAATTGCCAATATTTGGACTTAATGCATGATGTCCATAACTGTTAACGTATCTTACATCTAATTTGGGGACACAGGAAAATAATTTTTAATTTTAGCCAATTTTTTGGTCTGATTTCGGAAGGTTATGTTTTCATTGAATTACCCCAAATGACCACTAGTAAAGGTAACATTTGCAGCAAAACGGTATATTATTTCAAAATTATATTTTAGTCAAAACTAGTACCCTATGCAGGGACAACGCAAAATCAACAGTTTTTGTATTTTTGGATTAAAGTTTTCACCAGAAAGTATGTTCAATGAGGGACAAAACTCTTGTTGGAGGTACATAGATGTTGTATACATCATCTAATGACAAAAAATCTGAGATACCTTCTGTTTTTAAAAAATGAGGGCGAAGGGACATTGAAAATGTGAAATTGTGCACTTTTTTTGACATTGAGTGTATTATGAGATTCACGCATTTTGATTGGTTCCGAATCTCATAATGGCCGAGTTTTCTCATGAAGGCATTATTTTTTTCTTCCACAAAAATGCCATCATTTTGAATGTGGTACAATCTGAGTGTTTTCATAGGGTCCCTATCTGCGACGATAGTGACTTAAGTGTTTTCATAATGGCCTGTTTTTTATTATCCAGTAAATAAGTAACATTATTAATTAACTGTATGATATTGGACCTCAAATTTAGGGCTGATATGACGTTCACTACGGCATTGTAACCAAATAACATGGCCATTATGAAAACACTTCATTATTTACATTACATTATTGCTAAAAAATAGAACTGGTTGAATTTGCTTCGTAACCGTAATCTTGGACTCCACCTTGAATCTTGAGTTGCTAATAGATAATCAGGTGGGATAAACTAGTTTTACGAACTGGAGAAAGATTCAAAAGCACAAAAAAAAACATTGAAACTTAAACCCACACATGTTTGTTTCCGTCCATGTATGTATATTATATATACTGAACTATAAGATCATACCCGCCATTTAAGCCGCCATTTTGGATTTATAATTGTTTATTATAACTTAAAGCTTAGTTAAATCAATCGGTTTCTTTAATTACATGAACTATTCTTTAAGTAAATAAATTTCTTCACCACTCAGTCTCTTTCTGCCAGTTTGTTCTTTATAAACTGGTCTAATTGCCCTATATCCGCCATTTTGACCGCCATTTTGAATTAAAAGATTTGTATATAAATAACAAAATTTAGCCAACTGGATCCGCAGATGTTGAAATCACTTTTGTCCTTCATTTTAAGAACATAATGTGTAAAAAATACATTTTGCATGTATTATTTAGCCTCTAGCCGCCATCTTGGTCGCCATCTTGGATTCTGGGAGTTGCCCAAGGATGATAAAGTGGCATCAACCGGATTTGGAATCAGTAAGACCATGTCTACCAATAAATTGAATAACATTTTCTACATTCTTTCGTGCAAGGTCGTATAACTTTTTTATGAACAAGTATTTTCAACGAAATGCTGTATACTTGCTTTGACTATATAACAATTATTGCTGCATAGGCACTTATCCGAAAGTAATCTTACCGGTGCGTTGAACCGTGAATCGATGAAATGCATTAAATGTACGAGGAAATTGTGACTGGCGCGAATAAAAATTGCACATAGTCGCTGTGGACAGAATTACGACCCACACAACAAAAAACAAATGAGCCGGCTAACGATAGAACAGCAAGAATTAGCTATTGGGTTGTTAAAATGGATTGCGCGCCAGCCCACCCAACAACAGCGACAACAGATTTACTACATGACAACAACATCACGCTGATGTGCACAACGCCGAAATCTCTAGTTAAACCTGAAAAAACACGAATGGGATAAATTGAACCGCCGTGTACGCTGTGGTGTTGCAACCCAACCCCTAGCTGAGCTATGCGGAGGTATTGTACGCGAGTGGGCAGGTATACGTCAGAATCACTTCCATCAGTGTGTAAGATCCACGAGAACGTGATGCCAATCGGTTCTCAACAGCCATAGAGGCCACACTCGTTATCAGAGGGAGAACTGTAGACACAATTACACGAATGCCACTATCATTTTACAACATTCACTTAATCACGGAAATCGCAATCGTCATTTTGTTACTTTGACTTTTTCACACACTGATGTTCGTGTAAATATTTGATAAATCCTTTGTTCTATGTAATGAAATAAACATTATTATGTTGTTCCTTCTTTAGACTATATTTGTTGAAAGTTTGACTTAAATTGGACAAACATTTATTTAGATATGAGCCAAAATATACATGTATACTTATAAGTTTTGTTAAGTGTATGTGTGCGTATTTAACGAGCGTGAGGACTCTGGTGCCAGTGACACAAACTAGTTAATTGTCGCCAGATTCGTGATGGCGTCAAACTCTTCAGAATTCTAGCCCAACCGTATCGAACATGTTGAAAAAGAAACCTGTGGCTTAGAAAAGGTAATAATTCCTTTGATGTATTGTCCTTTCATGTAAGATCCAGTGTATACGTACATGTAAGCAGCGCAAATAAATGCATGTAAATAAAGACATATTCTTACTTAGTAAACCTAGTAGGGTCAATCCTGCATGCTTCCTCCATATAATCAATTAAATATCTTCTGGGTTTAATCTCCATCAATAAATTCTCAGAGAACCTCGGATCTTGAATATCATTTTTTACGTTGTATTTAAAATATTTTCTGAAACAAAAACATAGAAATTTGAGAAATTGACAAAACCCTACCTCTAGGAGGAAAACATAACTATATTGAAAAGAATAGAGCTTACATATTATTCCAACAAGTGCCCGGATATTTTTACATATAAAAGAACAGTTTTGCTTTGTGCGACATTATTAAATCTCAAACGTTGCATGCAATGACATATGTGTTTCGTACGCCACGATAAAGATAAATATATAGCTATAGATATGGTTATTCGGTTAACAAATGTATAATATACATATAACATTACATCAAACATGATTATTTACAATGAATATATCAATAACTTAAAAAAAAGGAAACCCTTATTTCCATTGTGATCCAAGACTATTGAATGGTTTGACATAGAGAGACATGAAAAATGAAGTATAAAAGTTATATGTAAAACATAAAACATTATCACAGTTAAAATACAGATACTTATACCACTGGCACAAGAGTTCTTAAACTTGTTAAATAAGCACTCATATACTTTATTAATAATAATTATCAATGAACGCAATTAAAATCGATTCCGTATACGATATCGTATACAAGTTATAGCTACAGTACCCACCTAAAGTTTAGAGACATTCTCCATTTGTAGGCATATTGAATAGCTTTTATCTAAAATTTGATGACTGTTAATTTTGAAATGCCATTTTCAGTTTTGCTTTAATTTTTGGTTATCATTATTATTATAACTTAGACTACAAAAGCATTAAAGGTACTCATTCACAGATTTCAACTTAAATACCAACTTCTTCTGAAACTATCAAAATTGTTTGGAAACATTTTTGAAGCAGGAAATTAGTGATTTAATAATGGCAATTTTAATGCAATTTGACATACAATTACAAATGATGGTGTTTCAAGTAGTAAAAATCTAACCCGTTTGTCACGGTATAGACAATTTAAGAGCATTTTTGTGACTTTTATTGTATATTTCTTGCAACCTATAGGTCAGTTTTTCCTGAAATATTAAGACTTGATTGTTTGACACAATTACAGACACTGAGTGGAATTTTGAAAATATCGAAAAATCCTAACCAAATATGTGAACTAGTCCCTTTAAAGCTTTGTTGAACCTTATTTATCACAAACCGTGTTTTCACAACTTTTGAAAAACGCGTACTTATTTTTCACAAGTTGTGAAAATTACGCACGTGTTTTTCACAACTTGTGAAAAATAACTACTAGTTTTATTTACAAATGAGCAATGTGAAAAAATACGTTAGACACTTTTTTCGATTTTTAGTCCGAACGCAATTTTCACAAGTATTCAAATGATAATAAACCCTTGAGTATAAAATAATAAACAACTTTAAAGATTATTAATTAGACAGTGAAGCACTGCTTTGTTAGACCGCATATGTCACAAAACGTATATGTCACGCGGTGACATATTCGGTTCGAATATGTCACACGGGTGATATATTCGGTCGAATATTTCACAACCTTCAGCCGAATATGGGACATATAAAGTGACATATTCGATTGGAATTCGTTTTTCCTTGCTCATCAAAACGTATTTGACACTTGTCAAAAATGTCTAAAAGATGAAAACAGCAAATATTTGTCACACGAGTATATAAATAGAAGTACAACATAGATAAGCGAAGCAACTAAATAATCATTATCGAATGTTAACCCACGACGAAAACCAAGCTTGGTGGAGTTATGTGTTCGATCCTATCTCGGATGGTAATTGTTTATTTTCCGCTGTATCGCACCAATTATGTTTACTAATAATATACAGAGATACGAACACTTGGCATCGAGAGGCAGTTCATCATATTATTGAGAACATATCCTTTTTATTAAACGTTTGTTAATGATAAAACATTACGTGGTGTGGTGTTCCTTGAACTACTTTTGATAGCGAAATTGTGACGACGACATTACTTTTTACCTGTTAACTGTCATATGATTTCAAAAGCATGATGTTAGAATGTACATTTAGTGCTGTGTTGCTCTTAAAAAAAATTAAAAAAAAATTCATTATCTTGTTTAATAAAATGAAAAAAAAAGTTATTTTACGTGTAATGATGTGATGTTTTTATAACTGTTAAAGTTAAGGTGGGTCGTACCTTACTCAGGAAAAAAGACAAAAAGATATCATGTTCATCGATTATTAAATTTATAAAACTGATCAAAACGTTGTTTAGTTTACTTAAAAACTCTGTGTAAATTTCTCGTCTACCATAAAACCTCGATTTAACGCCCCGGAACATTTTAAAATTAGTGTGTCAATAGAGTATAAAAATCCACACATAGGCGTTTAAAAGAGTGTATAAAAAGGAAAATCATGAGTTAAAATACGGAACGGCAATTGTACTCGGTATTAACCGATAATACACCCGTCTCAAAATGAAATGGCTGATTCAAATACTCGATTAAGTACAAAAATGTACTGGTACTGAATATTTAGATGAATCCGCCGCTGACATTTGAATAAATGTATAAATACAATTCACGTAAATAAACTGATGTTATTAGCCCATAGCCCAAGGGGCCATCCCCCCTGCCAAAAGGGCCACCCATGGTTACCATCATGACATCCAACCCAGGGCCAACCCCTGACCCCTAAACCAAGGACCAATGCCCCAAGACAGTACCCAAGGATCAACCCACAAATACCAGCCCCCCCAAGGACCAGCCACCCCCCAAAGGGCCAGCCGCTCCAAAGGGCCAGCCACCCCCAAGGGCCAGCCACCCACCCAAGGGCCAGCCCCCCCGCCAGTATATTAGATACTTATTGTCGAAACAAAGATTTAAGTATCAATCACAAAAGATAAAGAAATGTGTTTAGAAATTATCCTCTAATTTGTGTACAGTAAAATGATCAATAAGGCCCCTAAGGGCTTTTACAGGTATCACAATACATATTTTTCAACATTTTCTCACTAAATAATATGAACAAGAATCATAAAAGTAAGTTTTATTAATCTTGTTACATTTAAACATTTTATAAACACGAAAAATACTGTTCCCCATTTCAATATGAATATCTAGGGGCCGGAAATTAGTAAATGTAAAGGGACTCTTATCATTATATATATGTCAGCTAACCTGTATAATACTAGGAACCAGAATAGCACATTCGGTTAACGCGATGGTAAAATTAAACATAAATCAGTTCAAAACCAAACATTGGTGGTTCAAACCCAGTCACTGCCATAATTTTTATTATTTATTTTTTATCATATTAGTACATAATACTACATTATCAAGTTTAATGTATAGAAACATATACTAAAAACTTATAGTCCGTTTTTCTCAACTGTCAAAGCTTGAATAATTTCACGGTGACTGAATGCATGGATTTTTATACTGGCGGCCTAATTGTTATTAAAAATATCTTGACTTAAACATATCATACGCCATAAGAAGCTTTACTCGATCATAATACACACTTTCGAAAACTCATTGATGTATAACGACAATAATTTTATCAAACGCATTCACCGTAAAATTATTCATGTTTTGACAGTTGAGAAAAAAACGAAAAATACATAAATATAAAAGCAATTTTATTTGACCCTTTTTTTGAATACCTTTCCTATAGATGTGCTGAATTTCATTTTAAAACTTAAGCCAAATTAACTTATAAGTAAAATCAAATATACTGACTTATTCATGATAATTTCACGAGCATGTGTGACAACTAAGAATTTGATTATCGTATGAAATGTGTGATATAGACGGTCAGATTCTGAATCTTATAAATGCATTAAAATCAAGACATTTATTTTTATTTTATTACAACCAAACTAAAATGTATCAAAAATAATGATTCTACAAAAATAATCATCAAAATTCAAGAAATTTAGTAAATTTCTATGGTCTCCAAACTTTTGGTGGGCACTGTATACTTTCATTATATAATATTATATAAGGTAGTGTACATGTATACACGGGTATTTGATATAGGGACGTACGAATTATTTTAAGGTCATAAGTTATGGAGTCTGGTGTCAGTGACTAATACAAATAAAATGTATAGGTTATCGCATAACTCACAAGCTATCATAGATAAATGTTGTTTTTTTTTCTTTTCTATCTAAGCATCTAAATATGTGTGAAGAACATGTATTTGAATGAACATTATTTAATTTTCTTTCATTGTATACTGAAGGTACTTGTAAGACATCGATGGCTAAGCCGGGTGTCAGGCCTACGATCTTCATGGAATATTCCTACGCGCCGAACTTCTTATTTTATACCACAGTATACCACTCTAGAATGAACGTACATGTACTCTGTTTTTTCCTAATTGTAGATGCAAAAAAGATGAGTGTGCCACAATACCTATCTTATAAGAAGAGCATATAGTCAACATAAAATCCAACTAAAATGATCCATTAACCATTCGTATTTGTTGCCGTTGGGTTTAACGCCACAGCAACACATTGTATAGGTCATATCACGGTGGTTAGTCAACCTACTCACCGCCCTGGAAAGGCTATATCTCTGGATTTAGCTGTAAACCAGTCACTAGGCACATACTTTCTTCACAGACTAATAACTTTCATACATCGCAGACATGATTGTTGGTTAATGGTTCGCTAAATTTAAGCGAAAAAAGAAAAATATTCGTCTTCGAATGACCTATATTACCGAGTTCCTACCAAATTAACCATCGCCAGACAATGTTCAATTATGGTACCTAAAGATGCGCCCTGTTGGACCGCCATTACTGCGCTTTGCCTGACCCGATAACAGTAATAGTAAGGGGCAAGTAATCCAGACTATTGTCAAACAATTCGGAACAACCGCGGCGATCATCTACGATGATATACCTCGGATATCATAAGGTAAAAAAGTATATTTAACATGGATTCCGTAGAAAACGTCATTTGATAGAACTTTGTTTCTGAGGTAATATAATCTGAACTACACAGAAATACGACGTGTGAGACATTGTACTGATGAAATGTTTTGATAAAGCGAGTAAATTGTCCTAGGAGCTTGGTCATAAAAAAATTCTACGGACATTCTCCCTCTTACCACTGATTCTAAATCATGTTTGGGCAGTGGTCAATCATTGACGCAAGCATGCACCTAGTAGTTCGTTAACAGCCTTTCCAGGAACAGTGAGTGGATGGACCGACCGCCGTCATATAACCTAATATACCATGTGTTGCTACGGCGTTAAACCCAACAAAAATAAAAAGGTCGCACACGGAATGGTCAATTATGATTAATGAAATATCAATCACCGAGTTCAATTTAATACAAATAAAAGTTCAATAAATACCTGTTATGTTTGGCATCAAGGATCCCGAATAGTACAATACATATACAAAGGAGAACAATTTTTGTGTCCATCTTGATACGGTACTTCTTTACAGCCTCCTGATTGGAAATGTACTTGACGCGACGTCGTAAGTTGGAGCTAGTTGCAATTTTACCCACTATGTAGCATTTAGAGATCTGGTGCAGCAGTTAAAACCCAACAGACTGTAACAAATTATACATCAATTGAAAGAAATTTTTGTCCCCTATATAATTACGCAAACAGTATGATTCTTTATGAACGCTCGACAATGTAACAGCAAATCAAATAATTTTAATCGGCAGAATAAACGTTGTAGAGATGTACCACAAAATTATGTTAGCATCTTATAACATGGCCAGCGCTGCAATAATAGCGTGCCAAACGTTGTGCAAATTAGCCGTGCAAATGACGTCTGCAACGTACTTCCGGTGTATGACAGAAAAAACAAGTATATTATGGCATACGTGTTTTAACAGTATTACAGCTTAGATAGATACATTGTATATCTCAAAATTAAAATATTTTAGAGGATTACTGCACTAGGTGGAAATTATCAGTAAATGTTGGTAAAACCAAAATCGTGATTTTTAAAAAGGGATGTAACTCAATACAAAACATTACATTTAAGTACATGTATAATGGACACACTATAGACATTGTAAATAAATTTACGTACTTAGGCATAGTGTTTTCCACAGGTGGATCTTTTAAACATATATTAAAAGCTCTAGCTGGACAAGCAATGAAGGGAATCTTTAAAATGAAATAATAATGAAATGAATAACTTTTCTAACCTTACTATTAGCCACCAACTAGATTTATATGAAAAGTTAATTGAACCTATTCTTAGCTACGGTAGTGAAATATGGGCTTGCTATAGCACAAAAGAATTTGACAGAATAAACTTAAAATTTTACAAACATTTATTAGGTATCAAACAACAAACTCAAAACACATTTGTATATGGTGAATTAGGAAAGATTCCACTTCGTAATAAATTAATTTGTAACACTATTAAATACTGGTTAAAAATAATTAATACAGATGATAAAAAAATATAAAACTAGTATATAAAATGATGTTAAACGATATGAATATATACCCAAATAAAAATTCACGGGCAAGAAATGTTAAGAATATACTTGATAGACTGGGTTTCAGTGAAGTATGGATTAATCAATCAGTTGGCGATGATAAAGTGTTTTTATATCTTCTAAAGACAAGAATTAAAGATTAATACTTACAAAGCTGGTATAATGATATTGATAATTCAAGCAGATCTTTAACATACAGATTATTTGCAGAATTTAAATTTCAATCATACTTAGACTTTATTAATATAAGCAAATATAGAAAAACGCTCACTAAATTAAGGGTATCTTCTCATCGTTTAAATATTGAAGTTGGTAGGTGGATGAAACCTAATGCTATACCTGTCCATGATCGAAAATGTCTTTCTTGTAGAGGTGAAACGATTCAAAAATTTTCGATTCGATTTCGATTTTTCATCAAACGATTCAATTTTTCGATTCAATTCGATTTTCTACTGGATTTATATAGGACATAACAAAAAATAAATTATAAAAAGAATTAAGAAAGAGATACAACCCAAGACAATAGAACATAAATATATATATATATTTAAGAACAGTGCATTTTTATCTGAGGGACCTCCCTCCCGGAAGACGAAAAATTCTAATTCTAATTCTTTAATAATACCCATTTTACAGGTATTAGAGCTTGAATAGTTAAAAATATTTTACTGCATTTTAGCATATATAAATGACAAATCGTATTATTTCCAACTTTTTAATGAAAAGTAATGCCCATGGACAAATTGTTTATTTCTCCTTACCTACATGTACGTACAAACAGTATATGACTCAAGTCATTATCAAAATAAAATTATTCATCAGTGCATCAATGCCATAATTAATGACTAGTTAAGGTTACACTAAGACAATAAAAAATTGCAAGCATTCAGCAAATGTAGATCACTATGACCAGCTTAATTTAGTTTGTTTCAAAATATTTTCTTTTGGCTCTGGCATGATTTAAAATAATTCTCATCACATCGTAAACGTTAAATTAATTTTTATCAACTCTAGATCTATATTTATAACTTTCTTACACTAATGTTTATTTCAAAATAAAATTTTTTTTGGGCTTAAATGAACGTATTAGTGAAAATATACAATTATCTTCGGACATTTCATAGAATTCATTTCCAATTTATAGTAAATAAAATCTAACCAACCACGTTTTGCCCGATTTTAATAGTTAAGAAAAACAAAGAGGATTTTCCCGAAAATAAACGTAAATAAGGTCAAAACAAACAATTAAGTTTACAGTTTAACTATAAATTACTTTATCATGCTTGATTCAATTTTGTATCATAGGGAACGAAATCGCTTCAACCATTTCGGCGTTACGTCATTCATTTTCGCGACCCACGCTAGATAGCAATTTCATATGAAACATCTTTTGTGATTAAAAAACTTATTGTTTTCAATGTTTTCATCTTGATTTAACAAATGATGCTTCAGGAAACGACGATCTGAAAAGTTTAATTTGTTTTTCTTAAGAAAAATTCCCCAATATTGCCGATCGTGTAAAACTAAATCGACTGGTTATATCTTGGTGGCTCCTTTATCACTATATTCTCTGTAGGTACCAGTCTTAGGTATATATGAATGATATCAAGCGTGTTAACTAACTCGACGACTCCATTATCGATTTTCTGTCAGCGAGTTAATCTCCCAGCGTGTGACCGACAATAAGTTCTAATTGACATGTACGCGTAATAACATGTATAATTGCAGCGGGCAGTCACACTTTTTACAACTCTTATCTGGATTAACAATCGTCGGTACTCAATAAGGGTACACTATTTTAGTTTACTATAAAAAATGCTTATTTTAACCGAAAAGGGGCGTTTCATTCAACTCACAAAACTACTGAAAAAGACAGTATTTAAAATAAGAATCGAATCGAAACTGCCTCTTCCGAATCGAACCGAACCGAACCGAATCGAGCGTTAAAAATCGCGATTCTTTGTGAACCGCGATTAATCGTTTCACCTCTACTTTCTTGTAACACACTAGAGGACGAATATCATTTTGTACTTGAATGCTCCTTATATAGAGATCTTAGAAAAAATATATTCCAAAATTTTACTGGAGACATGCAAGTATTATTAAATTTAAGTACTTGTTACAACCCAGTAGTAAAAAAACTCAACGTAACTTGTCCGTTTTTATTTTTAAAAGTTTTGAACTAAGAGATTCTTTATTATAACCATATTATAACAAAATAACTCCTAATCGAACCTCAGTCATATTATATTGAAATACTATTTAGATCTATATTATACTTGTAAAAACTATCACCACTCAATATTTTTGCATGTTTATATGCTTGTTTTATGCTACTGCAGTGCAACATTATATGTTTGTATTTATGTATGTAGGGGTGAGTGGGTGTGTGTGTGGTTGTGGGGGGGTGAGTGTGTGTGTGTGTGTGGGTGTGTGAGTGAATGTATGTATGAGAGCAGACATGAGTGTTTTTGTATGAAAGTAAACATGTACATGTATGTGTTATTGTATGACTTTATGTACGAGACTATACATGAATGCATGTATGAGCCTAGTATGAATGCATGTATGAGTTTATGATGAATGTATGTAGGAATGTTTGGAGGCTTACTTTAAACTATATATAATCATATGTTTGAATGTATGGTAATTTTGATATTGATACTTGTATGTATGTTAAACCTGTAAAATGTATGTAGTTATATATTGTGATGTACATGGGCATTTTGCCTAAAATACATAAATAAATAAAGTATATATTAAGTATCTCAAAATTAAATCTAGTAAAATATCTACTTCTAGGATTGTGACAACAACAACATGAGTAATGTTGTTGATGAATAAAGATAGCTCATTAGTATACAGGCACTGCTTTATACAAGCAACATCCTTTTTTGTTTTTATAAGACAAAATTCATGAGAAAACATAAAATCTCAGGATGTGAATGGTTCACCCAAGCGTTTATAAGTGTTGTCATACGTCATGTTTTAATTAACTATGACTTGTTTTGTATCACGTGATCATTACAAACGATTACATTAAATAAAATTAAATTTAAGTTTACATTCGTTCAACTCAAAGGAAATGAATAGTAACTTAACTGTTTAAAGTGCAGTGTATTCATCCATCTTGCACTTTAATGCCTATATAAATGAATATATCATAGTTCTTTTTATACTTGGTTAAACACTGTGTCAACAAAATTTTATTTTATGGTGCCCAGTGCACCTAACCTAGCCTTCATGGACCCTTGTTTATAACCAGAACTCACCTACCCTTCCATGTTTGCTTCTGCCAAGCAACAACACTGTGGTTTGTTTTTTGGTCTGGGTTTAACGCAGTAGCAACACATTGCATTGGTCATATTACAGCAGCCAGACACCCTTACTGTTCATGGAAAGGCTAAATCTCTTAATTTAGCTGTTAACCAAGTACTAGGGGCTTACTTTCTTCAGTGTCTGACTGCACAACATGATTTAGAATCAAATGTAGGAGAGAGAATGGCTGTGGAAATTATTTCATGACCAAGCTCCAGGAAGGTATGCCCCACCCAGGAATTTCACCTACAATTCCTCGATCAGTAGACTTGTGCACTACCCACTGAGCCACCAGTGTGGCTTGAACATCTGCGTAAAGAGGAGTTCAGGAAGCAATACCAAATGTTGACACAAAGCAAAACAAACACACCATTTTTAGATGTAAAACGTTTTACAAAAAACAACATTATTATACATTGGTCAGTAGGCCTATATACAGTTCCAAATAAAAAAATTGGAGAAGAAGAAAAATTACAAAATTTATAAAATTTCAATGATTGTTTTGAAATACCCAATAATTTCAGTATATTTAGAATAGTTGATGATGAAAAGAAAATGAAGTTCATGAATGTATCACATTTTTAAAATTCAGTATATTACATCCAAAGCATCTAAAAGACTAAAACCATGATCAATGTTATACTATTTCATAGCATAACTTGAGCTCCTTTTATAGTCTCAACTATAAATAGAACCAAAACAAAAAGATAAAATAAATCTAAAAAACTTCAAAATAAACAATTTTTGATAAAAATTATTTAGCTTAAAATATCTCTAAATGTATGATGGTACAGAGCCCCTAAGTGACATTTTGAATACTTTTTTATTATCACAACTATTTTGTATAAACGAAGTCTAATATTATTACATTTAATCGAAATAATATTATATCTTTTTTACGAAATATTATTTCGTTTTCACAAAATAATATTACGTTTAAGCTAAAAATTTCTTACATTTAATCAAAATATCATTATTTCGTTTTTTGTTTTTTTTCGAAATAATTCTTTCACATTTACAAAATATTATTACATACAAAATAATATTGATTTAAACGAAATAGTTGTGATAATAAAAAAGTTTTTTAAAATGTCACTTCACGGGCTCCGTATGATGGCCACTGTAATTATTATAACTAGAACAAATATTGTACACTGCCCTCCAAAAGTTTCTTCACAAATTTTCAATTAGCAGTGTGATACATGTATAGGGAATTTCAAAAAGTTTAAAACAGTTAATTGTTAAATGATTTTTAATTCAGCATTTTTAAATCAATACATTTTTCTTATGGATTTAAACTTACAAAGTACATAAAATTTGATATTGGTGCATTGAAATACAATGATCTTAGTTTTTGGAGGCTGATAGATAGTTTTTGCTGCAACTCAACAAATACCCATAGAAATTCAGTTTTCATTGCATGAATAGTTAATAAAATAAACAATGATAAAAAGTTTCATTAAAATTTTACTTCAAATTTGTAGCAATACAATTAATTGTAATGTGAATGAACTTCTAGAAGGCAGTATATATTTAAATAACAATACAAAATATAACATAATATCTAACTAATAATTGTATAGAAAACTTTGAAGCACCTTAGAAATTTCTATAGAAAAAGTGAAAACTGGGACTCAAAATATGAAACAAATGTGCAAATGCAAATGCACATAGTATTTGGTTTAAAGTCATAAAAATAGATCTTTTGAATAAAAAACATTGATTGATATTGGTCTAAAAAAAAGAGGTCCCTAAATATATATAAACACATATAAATTTCAAACTAATAATTTTAAAGTATCACATGGATTTTGATAGACATACATGTATAATGATATATAGCAAGAACAAGCATATAAAACCCATTAATCCTGCTGAATTTTAACAGTAGACGAGTCTAGTCTTAAATTTGAATCAGTAAATAAAAAAGAAATGAGATCTTATTTCAAAAGTCACAAGCTGGACAGAAAATAGTTGCACAAAGGATCAAGTTGATATGGTTTTTGTAAAAATACATACATACTGTATCAGTGATATGACAATATCACTGAAAGCTGGTTATAGTGTATTCTGGCAGGCTAAAGAGTGAGATCAAAAACAGATTGTATTCAAGCAGTGGTTGAAAGTAGAGGTATTTTACCTAATGTACAGTATCATAGCGGACGTTAGTGGTGCACTATTCACTGATGACAGAGGATTTTCTAATGCCCATTTTGCATGGGAACATTTTGTATTTCATAGTACCCGGCAAGTTTAAAGTGATCCCTCAAGATTTTGTCAAAAGAGTTGTAAAACATTCAGATGACACATGCTATATCCAAATGTAAAAATCAAAAATAGTATAAATGTAAATGTACCTTCAGAAAGTGATAGTTGACAATATATATATAAAGAAAAATGACCCCCAAGTACCACTTTATTTTTATACCTAAAAATTTGTTTTAAAATAAAGATTACTGGTATGTCATGAAAATTATGAGCAATTATCTAATATAGTATGATATACTAAGAGAAGTTAAGTAGAAATAATTAGCACTTAAAATATGAATTAGTCATTTAATATAAAGTATAAAAATGCAAATATAAAAAAAACAAGTATTTGTTATATGTTGTTATAACAAGAGCTCCCCTTGGCGGGGCATTAAACGCCCGTGTGCTGTCCATGCTGTGTGCTGTCCCATATGAAGTCCCAGAGACCTTGACCTTTGACCTGGGGTCTCAGAACAAATAGGGCACATCTTTGTCACAAAGGCTAAACACCTATAAAACTTGGTAAACCTAGGTACAACAATTGCTGAATTATCATACAAAAGTTTTCATATTTTAAGCCACAGTCACCTTGACATTTGACCCTGGGGCCTCAGAACCAGGAGGGCATATCCTTTACCCAGGGGCAATCCACAAATATATTTTGTTTAATCCGGGTACATCCTGTGTCATCATCCTGACAAACAATTATCCACTGATAGACAGACAGATGGCCGAATGGACAGATAGACAACATAATTTGACCTGTTTTTTAAACGGGTGAATAATAACAAGAGTTTTTCCTGGATGTCCATCTCTGTTTCCAGGATATATTAGAATGCTAGGTATTATAAAATAGGTGCGGGTTTGGCCAAGTGGTTATGACATTGGACTGGTAATCTTTGAATAGCCAGCTCCATGTTGGTTCAAATCACATCTGAAACCATTCCTGTCATTTCTTTGAGCAAAAAACTTAATCGTATTAGCTCAGTACTGGGTGACCAGGAAGTGGAACAATAGATACTGGCTAGCTGACTAGCTTCACAAACTAGCTGAAATAAATTAGTATCTATAAACTTACCAAAACATAGGAATTTAAAGTACAAAATGTACTAGGAATGAAGGAATGAGATGACCATGCATTGAGAGGGTTTCCAATAATGACATCAAGTATGTGTAACATTTGAAGTCAATGTTTTATATTATTACCATAGTCACTTTTAATAGCTCTTTAATAGACATCAGAGTAAATAAAGTTATAACGAAAAGAACAAGGATAATGAACACAAATGATATCAAAATATTCACAATGTATCACAAAATATTTTTAATCACTTAATTTTACATATTTCAATTATATTTTTAACATGGATTTCCATTTTATACACAAAAATATTTTGTCATGCCAAAACAAACAGCATATGTATTTCAGTCATTTTTAAAAAAAAAATATGAATCATTTAAACTTCACAAAGTTTATAAAGTTTTTTGGTCTTACAATGTATCATAGTTTTCATAGACAAAAATAATACTTGGGCAGAGAATTCCTTTGCATTGAATGACCAACAAAATGTATTATTTATACAAGGGTATTATAGGATTATATAGAACTGTCTGTTTGCATAATTACATGGTTTTTGCACACTGTATATATTAATTCCATGTTCTACAAATAAAACAATTGCAGCAAGAATTACTATGTGTAGGTTAATTTAGTGTTGATATCTTACATGACTAAATAGTCCTACTGTTAAAGTGAAATGCTACCGAACAACTTTTTTTGGAAGGGTGCAAGTTTGGTTCTAAATATGTCATTAATTATCTATTTTGTATTCTTTGTATGTTTTGGAAATAAAATACTACAAAACAAAAAATGTAAAAAATCATCACTGTCATCCTTGCTGTCATCCTTACTTAAAGAGGTGCCAACAAATGTATAACCAAGAATTGATTTATAGAGAGAAAAAATAAAGAAATAAAAGAAAGCAAAAAAGAAATAAAAAAGAAGTTTCTATTGGGATTTGAACCGAAGACTAAAAGGTTTGCAGACTGGCCATCTTACCACACAGCCACACAAACTACAATACACATTGCAAATAAGATATAATACATAAGCTAACAACAGGCTCTATGTGAACTACCCAAGTTTAACCAAGGATTAAGTAAACAGTGTTATGTGACATTTTAATTTATGCAATTGGACAGTTCAATATAATTGTACCAAGCCCATACCAACAATTAAGATATTAAACATCTCTAGCATATAAGTAACATGGCTAGTCTTGTATTTGGTACTGGACTTGGATAAAAAAAAATATTTTGGCATGACATAAAATTTCTGACAATATTACAGATTCCAGATTACAAAATAATATTTAACTTTAAAAATAAGTTTATATAAAATGTGGAGCTAATAGTTATATACAGCACACACAAATACTGGTAAATATACACAAACCACTGGGTTAAAAATTGTGTAAAAAACATGAGTAAAGTACCATATAAAACAATACAACTTAGGCAGTTTGACCTTTGTAAAGGTCATTGGTTAGATTCTAGAGATTATTACTATTAGCAATGCAAACACCCGTTAAGATAAAATGATGGAAAAAAAACTTTGGTCATACGATAAACACTTTATACACATAGACAATAGGTGCATGTATGACATAAATAATATAAATGTATGATATTTCTAGAAGATTTTCAATGATATTTTTACTATAAAAATAACGTTCAATGCAACAATACAGTGAGGTAATCCATCTTGCGTATAAACATTAAAACCTTTAAAAAGATACTATACAAAATATACAAAAGAATGTATCACATTACCGGCGGATCCATAAAATGACAACTGGTTTATGTTTCAAAGATGTGTCGAAGAATAAAAGCACTCTCTGCACTCTAAAAACATGACTACTAATGGGTCTTTTCATCAATACAAAATATTACTTAGCTTTAATATGAATAATTTACAGGAAATACTTCTACATGCACATAAATGTAGGTAAACGAGCATATTAACAAAACTAAATTTGTATATTCAACTTTATCAAATAATTATGCAAACAAAATATTTTCAAAATGTGAACAAAGAAAAAGAAAAAATATGTTATATATATTGACAAAATTGAGTAGATTATAATAATTTATACTAATTATAAGTAAACTTATTAGAACATTATTAATAACAGTAAGCAACTGGAAATTATTAAACATTATCAAGCTATCGTGTGTATAAAATAAGCAAACAAAAGCAATGATAAAACTCATGTGTATTTTAATACAAGTACAAAATATAAAAACACAAAAATTGAACTGCTTAAACATAATAACAATACCTAACAAATTAAACAATATAAACAGACCACAAAAAGATTTGATTGTGCCGCTTCGTTCAGCCAACTCTTCAAAATGACAATTTTCAACTCTTGTCTCTTGCATGGTTGCATGAATATCACCGGAAATAATGATTACATTGTAAGCTGTCATTTTTAAGTTACTTACACAATTACATGTAACATGACCTTTCTAAAGATATGCGAGGTTGGCCATTTTACCTGAATGAAAATTGACCCGACATAGAGGTAAATAAATGAACAGTATCAATCAACTTACACATACATAGTAAGTATGATTCCTCTAAAAAAAAATTTAAGGCTGGGTTTCATTTCTTCAAAATATTGGGTGGTAAGCAGTTAAGCAGTTAAGGAGATAAGGGGAGGGTTTGACCTGATGTCACCAATGAGGCTAGATTCTCTATGATAATAAACATATTCTCACTAAAATTACTACAGTGTTTAAATTGTAAATTCCAACACATGCTGTAAGGAGAGTATAAGACACAGTATGTCAAATTTCACTAAAATCAATCAGATCAGTAAATTTGTCACAGTTCAAGATTTTCTCTCTCTGGTTCAACATATTCACAACTCAGAGAGTAAGAGAGAAGCCACCATTTTCAAGAACCTCTCTTTTACAATTGGACACCGGTGTTTAACGCCACTAACAGTGTTTAACTTATCATATTAAGATAGATAGACAACATTTTATTTCTTCCTCTGTTGTGCTAGATTAAGTTTGTAATAGAATCCTTGTTTCTGCATTAATTCGTTATGTTTTCCCTCTTCAGTTACAACACCATGACGTATAACACAAATCTTGTCAGCGTTTTGTATTGTAGATAATCTATGAGCTATCACTAAACTTGTACGACCTTCTCTAGCAGCATCTAGGGCTTCTTGTACAATCTATGTAAATATAAATAAATAACAAGTTGTTAATACATGCAAGTTTTGATTAATTTTAGTAAGAAATGTAATGTGGAAGCCGGATTTTAAATCTTTAATGCAAAAATTACAAAGGGAAATAATCCATAATAAAGGCAGGTAGAGTTGTGGTTACTTTCTAATTCTGTTCATCACATGGTATGTTATCATTGTATGAAGTTTCATAAAATCTGACAATAAATGACAGAAATATATGGAAAAGAAAAACTTAAATGCATGATAACGACCGCCTAACCACCCGCCCGTGTTTTGCCAAACTTTTAGCCAAATTTTGTTGTTGAAAAATCAAAAAGCATTGCCAGTCACCCAGCTAGCTCACTTGGTAGCACACAAGTCTACAGATCAAGGGGAAGAGTGTTAGATTCCCAGGCATGAAGTTTGGTCATGGAATAATTTCCATGGAAATTCTCCAATCACTGATTCTAAATCAAGAGGGGCAGTTGTCAGACACAGAAAAAGTATGTGTCAAGTAACTGATTAACGGCTAATTCAGAGATTAAGCCATTCCAGAAACGGTGACTAAGTTGTCTTATACAATGGGTTGCTATGGCATTAAATACAACCAAAAATAGCAAGTATTGCACGCAAAGGAAATGTTTGAAAAAGTTCTCAGTGAAAATTTACAATAAAGTGTTTGTCAATATGTTTCAAATTATGATCTTAGGCTTAAAAACAAAAAGATTGACCTTTTCACTTTCAGTGTCTAAAGCTGATGTTGCTTCATCTAACAGTAATATTTTAGGATTTCTGACTAATGCTCTCGCTATAGCAACTCTCTGCTTCTGTCCACCACTTAGCTGTGCTCCCTTTTCACCTACATTTGTATCATAACCCTATAAAATAACACAATGTATTAATAATATGAAGAGACATTAGCTATTACAAGAAATGTAATGTGGAAAAAAATATTTTTCCTACCAACTGACTTAACCCAAAAATTTAGGGTCGGTAAAGGGCAAACAAAGTATTTTTAGTTTAGGCCTAAAATTAAACCCATATCCCCAGATTCCAAGTCAACCACTGCACAATGTCAGCCAAAAACAACCATTCTTATATTACTAGTTAAAGTTAAAAAAAAGTGCGGTTTAAAGTCTGCTTCCATATAAATGTTTAGCCGACTTTACAATGATCATGTATGATAACTCTTGATCATTGAAATCACCTTCAGACAGGCAATCCCTCATAGTACCTATTTACACCTGGGTTGAGTGGAGCAATTGTAGGTTAATTTCTTGCTCAGAGAAATTAGCATAGCCTTTAGTGGGGATGGAACCCAGGACCTCTCGATCGCATGTCCTACCACTGGACCACTGCTCCTGAAATTACAAGTGAATACGAAAAATGCTACCTGTGGTAGGGAGGAAATAAATTCGTGAATATTGGCTTTTCTTGCGGCAGCAATAATTTCATCCATAGGTACATTACGAGCGTTGTCACCATATGCAATATTGTCAGCTATACTTCTATCAAACAATACTGGCTCCTGGGATACTATACCTATCTGACGACGTAACCATTGAATGTTCAATGATTTTATATCATGTTTATCTAAACTCTAAAATGTAAACAAAAAGGTTGTATATTAAAGCTTGATTACTATAATAATGATGAGGATAATGATGATGATGATGATGATGTAGATGATGATGTAGATGATGATAATGATAATAATAATAATAATAATAAGAGTAATAAGAGTAATAGTAATAAAAATAATAAGAAGAAGAATTATAATAATAATGAATTATTTCAGTAACAAGGACATGACACATAGTGTGTATCAAGTAAAATGCCATCAATACCAGGGATAACACAAAAAAAGATCAATCTCTTATTTCCATTGTAGTGTCCGGTAACACATGAAATTAATTGTTGGTAAAAATAGGTTTCTGAATAGCAGAATGAAGATTGATACAGGAATTGATACAGAATTTAATCCAAGAGACTGTTTCAATTCAAGGCAATTATTCTATATTCAATATTGTGTCCACTTTTTTAAAACTAATTTTTATTAGCATTTGAAAATTCTTCGCCAAAGAGAAGGGTAATAATATCTTGACATTCAACCTTGCTAGATCTTCGATTGATGAGTGCATCACAGTGGATCATACATTCTGAACGCACATGGAATGTTATATCATTTACCAATTCCATTTTAATATCTTTTTTTATTCAACATTATTTTTTACTGTCTTTCAGAACTATACACTAACTACACCAAAAAATATTTTCTGGCTATAAAAGCCACTGAACTGATTCAAAAGTACAATAAAAACCCAATGAGATCTTATTTAGCTACAAGATTCAAAACTGAAGGAAAGAGATACAATACTTACAACTACACCACTTTCAGGATCATAAAATCTTTCAGTTAATTGTACTGTAGTACTTTTACCACATCCAGAACTTCCTACAAGAGCTACAGTTTGTCCAGGCTCTATAGATAAATCTAAACTATTTAATACAGTTGTATCTGGTCTTGTAGGATACTTGAAGGTCACACTTTTAAATTGTATCTTACTTTCAAATGTTCCCTGTAAAATATACATGACATGGTACAGTACAATTCCACCTCTAGGATCATCAAAATTGATGGTCTAAATAATGGAATGGTCTTAATTTAGGGACCTTTTTCACCAAGTTCGCTACTTAAAAATAATTACTAATGTGGCCATCATATTATCAAAATTCTTACAGTAATTGAATGATACTAAACAAGAATTTACAACTAAATCAGGCTGTAAGATTATTGGTAATACAGGCCTGTGATCATTATCACAAAATTTTACTGTACTGATAAGAATTTTCCAGTAAATATTAGTCTAGACTAAGCGGTAATCAAATTAATATCAAAAATTAAACATTCTACCCTTATAGTATCCAGGTAACTCTCCTATTTCTTTCATATCGGAGTAAATTGGACTTCAACTATTTGCTAGTTGCTTTCATCTACCTTTAAGTGACATCAAAATAATAACTGTATCATGAGCATTGTATGGGCAGTGGTCCAGTGATAGTAAGTGCACTAAGGGATTGAGAGGTCCCTTGTTACAATCCAACTAGGGACACTACTAATTTCCTTAAGCAAGAAAATCACCTCAAGTTGTTCCACTCCACCAAGGTGTAACTGGATACTATGAAAAATCACCTGCCTGAGGGTGATTTTAATGATCAAAGGGTTATCACACAAAATTTAATATCGGCTGTATATGGAAGCAGACTTTAAAACTAACTTAAACAATAAATCTAAGAATCAGATGGAAAACATTTTGGTCATTGAGTTCGCGAGTGTAGAATGTTCCTCTAACAACCCATGGTGTACCATACAGAATATAAGAAAATTACCTACCTCACTTGGTTGTTCACCAACAGGTGAATCAGAATCTATAGATGGTTCAGATTCCAATAGTTTAAATATAACTTTAGATGAAGCATTAACCTTAGCTGCATCAGGAGCAAATGAACTAGCTTGTCCTATAGCCATACCTCCAAATACTACAGCTGAGAAAGCTCTGAAATTATATCATCAACATGCAATAGATTGTGAGACGGTATTGAATTACGATTGTCCTGGACATTGAGACTTTTGAGAAGAAATTCATAAGTGGCTGTGACTTTACTGATTTATTTTAAACTAGATATAATGTTTTTGTGATCTTACTTCTAATTAGAATATACTGGAAATACCTATTAAAAATTGTGTTTTGATTATTGTTTTATCATTTGGAATAAAAATGTACTGAAAAAAAGAAATATAAGGAACATCAGTCACTCCGAAACTCAACAGTCTATAACTGGACAGTATGTCCTGTGAATATCCAAATTTTACAGGACAAAAGCAAGTCTTACAGGACCGGAGACATTTGACATATTTTGATGAAATGAAAATTGAGTGGACGAGATCAAAATTTTGGCCGGACAGTTGGTTCTGTAAGCCTGCAAATTTAGACAGACCTTCTACTTTTTTACAAGATTTGTCTGTCCGACCTCAATGTTTCATGATGATTGGGACCAAAGTTTTTTTATACTTGGTTAAACACTGTGTCAACACAATTTTAGATTATTTGGCTTTCCTGGACCCTTGTCTATAATCAGTACTCACCTACCCCTACACAAGGCTGGAAACTTATCTGTATGCTTTGTTAATAAAGGAAATTGACATTAGTTTGTCAGTGATGGACAACTGCACTACATGATTAAGAATCATTGGTAGAAGGTAGAATGGCCATAGAAATACTTTCATGACCAAGCTCCACGAAAGTATGTCTCGCCCAGTCACTATTTTAATAAGAAACTTCATATCACTGACAGAATATGAATACATTAACTTTGTTATAAACAATAATCTGGTCAACGTACTTGAACATATCAATGTAGTCAATCTGTGCTTGTTCAATCAAGTAAGCACCAAGCCAAAATGAACAAGCATAAGCAAAGAATATAACTCCCTGAGAAAAGGAGAATGATATTCCTACTACATGAGCTTTCTTCAACGCTTCTACGTAGGGTGTTTCTAATTCATCACAGAATTTTTTATAAAACATTTCTTCTCTAGTCAGTGATGATACTGTACGAATATTCTCAATAGCTTCAATAGCAATCTGAAAATATATTTATTAAATAAAAGAGTTTGACATTTTCTTTATTCTTTATTTCTTTATTCATATCATTGACTTGGTTACCCTTCCACATGATGCCAACAACTGCTCCTCAAATATTAGCGAAATCTCTGTTATCATTCAATGTTCAAAGAAGAGTTTGATTTGACACAGCTAGAAAATAAACCTGGATCTATGGAATCAAAGCAAGTACCACACTATGGCTGACTGAAACCCTCACTTACAAAAAGTTGGTTTTTTAACACCTAAAATATTTTTTACACATTTTATGAAAATATAATATGAACTTTATGAGCATTTTGATAGTGTATAAGTTATGAAATTTGAAGTGTCATTAAAAATTTGTAAGAAATGTATAAGACAATAAATTATGTTCTGCAATTACTATAAAAATTCTTAAAATTTGCCAGCTAATATGGCCACCAAGAAAAAAGGTAACATTGGATTTATGTATGAGAGAACAATGTATTATATATAAGAACCAACCTTTCCAGCACTTTCCAGAGCTTCTTTATTTTTACCAGCTGCTCCAGTCAACATTTTCATCTGTAAGAATCCTCCAATCATCAACAATGGTAGGAAGGCTATAATCAGTAATGTTAACTGCCAACTATAGATAAAACCAATAATTATACCAGCTCCTACACTTGTTACTGACATCAATGTTCCACCAAGTCGGGCACCTGCAGCCTGAAAATGTATTAAAATAAGATAAGTACTCATTAATTTCACAGATTTCAACTTAAATATCGACTTTTCTAAGGTCGCTTTTCTAAGGCTATCAAAATTGTATGTTAACATTTTGGAAGCAGGAAAGATGTGTTCTGATAACGACAATTTTATTACAAACTGACATACAACTAGTGATGGTGTTTCATGTAGTAAAAATCTACCCCGTATGTCATGGTAAAGATAATTTTAGCGCATTTTTGTAACTTAATTGTATATTTCTTGCAACCTATAGGTCAGTTTGTCTTGAAATATAAAGAATCAATTTTTTGGTTCAATTACAAACACTGAATGGTATTTTGAAAATATTAATTCACTCTTTAACTCAATGCACTTACTACAGTCTTGCGGGCAACCCTCGAAATACAGTATAGCTCTGCTATAAAGACAACCATGATTATTACCAAATCATGCAATTTTTGACAATTTTAAGTACCAATTGCTTACTTAAAGAGAAGCTTTAGCTATATATACCAACATTTGTGATAGTTTTAATTTTGTAGCAACTAAAACAGGGACATTCACAGAAATCTTGGTAAATTAGATATCCTATAGACCAGTGTTGTTAGGATCTCGTGTAATGACTTAAAGGGGTCATGTCGAGATCAATCTAATTAAAACCCAATAAAAAATGTTCCACTCGCCTACTGGCTAATTTAGATCTGGCAGTTTTCTTACGAGGGTCACGTTCAGGTGACCTTTCCTCATTATAGTATTCTTGATGAAATTGTTACATTTGGTAACTTGTTTACATCGTCTACATCACGCAATTTGAAATGAGTAGTTCAATAGCAGACTTAATAATACTGCTGTCAAATTAGCTCACAAATCTTGGTCTAAAAATAGAATTTACGAAATAAAAATGCTATTTATATAGTTCTGTCTAGATGAAAGCTACGCATTGATCCTCTACAGGATATCTGTTTACGGAAATTATGTCAAGATCATAAGGGATCTCTGATATAACTTACCCCTTGTACTTGTGAAGCATCAGTAGACAGCCTTGTACATAGAGCACCAACATTGTTGTTATGATCATCATAATAAGAGATTTCCTGTAATATATAAACATTGTTATGGCTCCGTTCAAAACTAGTCTAACTATGTGTAAACAAGAAAGACATATACTAGTTTTACACTTATCGATGATTTATTGTAAGAAGATACAGTGAAACATCACTTCTACAATAAGTATTATTCCATACTAGTTGCACTTCGTCGGTCGGCTGCCAAAAGGTCGTAACTATGCTTTTTGACGAAAATGACTTTTTGACTGCACGAAGTACGCCAAAGCGATTCCCGCCTTGTCTCAAAGCGTCGTACCTGTAAGCCAATCAATACCCGAAATATTGTCATGAGATGAAATATCGTAACTCTGATTGTTTTTTTGAACAACGGTCAAAATATCGTATCTCACACTTAACGCTCCATTGTTGATAAAAAATGATCATGCAGATGAATTTTTCCTTTTGAGAGGTAAAATAAGTTTAATTTCAATAACTTCATTCATTTAACATTACTTTTGTATGTTAATCTTATATGATTTGCATCTTGTGACTTTTAATTTCGTCCAAAACGATTGAAAATAGTTTGTCATTTCTGTTCTACTAATGATGACAAATATTCTACACTAGCAATTAAATTAAGAAGCAGAAATAATGCATTTTTTACATTTTATTGTTTGCAAGCATGGGAAACAGCTATCTTCGACGAATGTTGCAATAAATGAATTTTATGTCTCTCAATTTGTCTGTTTATGTTGGATAATTTTGAGATACGACTTTTTGATTAAATAGTTTTTTCATTCTCCTGAAAACTTTGAAAAATTGAGATACAGTGTTTTGGCAGCCGACCGACGACTTGCTTCGTTTGTCAACATACAGTTTGTTCAAATAAACTTCAACAGCAAACAAACTAATAAAGATTATATTATACTGACTGATATCTATTCATTTATTTATCTATACTGGGTATTAACACATTTCGGTTACCGGTATTTAATGGCGTCTAGCCCACCTTACCTAACTTTCCTGGACCCTTGTCTATAACCAATACTCGTCTACCCGTCCACAAATACTGAAACTTCTCAAATGACACAATTGCCAAATTGTATGGAAGGATATAAACTCCACGGTTGGATTCAAACCAGTATCCCTTCTCATCACTAGTTTCAAAATGGTGTACTACCAACTGTGTTACTGACCCAGTTTCTGACAACTACTTAAAATCATGATTGGAAAAAACTACTCAAATACAAGGTACCTCATGCAGGATTGGTTAATGTCAATGGAAAACCTAGATATCATCGAAGATTGAGATGGCATGTCTGGTAATCAAATCCATGAACTTCTATCAGTAGACTAGGGTGCTACTTACTGAGCTAGCTGGGTGGGATAATAGTGCCAGTAAATAGGTATCACAAAGGCTGGCTGTTAGGAAGTATGTTAGTGTAGAACTCCAAAATCAGAAAATATAATATACTTATGGACAAAAGTTTTGTCCGGTCTACAAAAAACATTATATCTTTTTTGTTTGTAATTGGACACTCATATATTTGGTATCGTTAGAAAGAGAATGTTATAATGCATTGAATAAAAACAGAATTGTGAAATTTGAGCCAACTCTGTCGGTACAGTAATGTGTTGAAAATTGACATTGAGGATTTGCAAGTTACAAATGATTGCGTTGTGTTAGTTTTAAAATGAAACATTTTTTTCAATGTGTGTGTGACCCCCATTAACCCGAATGAGTTCGGTGCTCCTTTTACACATCGATGCTACAAGTTTGCAAAGGAATCTAGCCGGAAGACCAGAAAACTCATTTGGGATATTGGGGGTCACACACACTATTGAAAAAAAATGTTTCATTTTAAAACTAACACAACGCAATCATTTGTAACTTGCAAATCCTCAATGTCAATTTTCAACACATTACTGTACCGACAGAGTTGGCTCAAATTTCACAATTCTGTTTTTATTCAATGCATTATAACATTCTCTTTCTAACGATACCAAATATATGAGTGTCCAATTACAAACAAAAAAGATATAATGTTTTTTGTAGACCGGACAAAACTTTTGTCCATAAGTATATTATACCAAATGTATGAGTGTGCAATAACAAACAAAAAAAGATATTATGGTTTTTGTAAACCGGACAAAACTTTTGTCCATTAGTAAACTTTCATAGTTTTGTATTAAAAAACAGATGAGACTATCAACTTACCTGTCTCATTAAAGCCTTAAAACACATTGATCTAAGTCTTAATGTAAGATATTCGCCAGATCTTCCAAACATGTAACCCTAAGATAAACAATTAAAACAAATAATCAAATTAAATCCAAAGATATAGAATTATTAAAAACTATACATAAATAACCAGAAACTTATACATTTAATGCAAACATTTTCTCAGTTTATAAAGAATACCCACACCCAAGCTTATTACTAACTTTGTTTATCAATCTGGATTAGCAAAAATATTTTTTCTAAAGTGGTTATTTAATTGTCAAAAGACACCATCATTGTCAGTGAATGTTATATGGCTTCCTATTTAACATTATTTCAAAATGTTATTTTATTGTTATCTCGTAGTCCGTTTTCTCTAATTCACCTTACTATAGTAACTATGATGCACTAGTACAAGACTAACAGTAACAATTTCCTGGGCAAATGATTTTTTTATATTTTTTTTGTTGGGCCACAACAAATTGATCATATGTTCTATGGATTCGCTCGCACCTTAATTTTGACGGTTTTTACAAAAAAAAAAATTTTTATTTCCTTGCTCGCCCATAAAAAATTGGTCAAACCGCTATATAAAGCAAGTGAATAAAGACTTTTTCAATTTTTTTTCTTCACTCTCTCGCCCCATTTTTTTTCCAGAAAAATCCATAGAACATATGATCAACTTGTTGTGGCCATAGGGTATAATGTTGTAGCAACACATTGTAATGTTCATATCACAGCAGTCAGTCAATCCACTTATCATTCCTGGAAATGCTAAATCCAGAGCTAAATCTCTTAATTTAGCTGTTAACCAGTAACTAGCAGAGCTTTTTTTCAGTACTTGGAGAAGGGGCTTGGGGTCTTTTTATATATAGAACATTTGGGGAAATTTTATCGCAATTTCATTGAAAGGGGAACAAAATATCCAAGGTAAACTCAAAATTTGGGGAAAACTACATGATTTTAAAGAAATTTCAAGAGGGGAAGGCGCCTGTTAACGGCCCCTGTTATATAAGAAAAAAAAGGCCTGACTAGGCACATACATCAGTCAGTAACTGACAACAGTTCTACATGATTTAGGATCAATGAGGGAAAATGACTACTGTATGAAAATAAATTCAAGGTCACAACAGGGCTTGAGTCCATTATTCTCTATCAAGAAAAGGTAACTTCTGGTCATTGACCTTTATTACTAGGCAAGAATGAAAAATGCTGAACTGAAGATCAAAATGAGAAAAAGTATCACAAGTTGTCACCATGGAAACAGACCGTAACTAGGAATTATAAAACACTACCTGTAAGAAGTATGTAATAAAACTGAGTACACCAATTCCAACAAACATTAACACATATCTTGCAACCAAGTCTTCTTGTTCCTCAACTGGTTTAGAAAATACCTGAAACAGATAGAGGATATATGTCAACTTTGGTGTAAGATCGATTTTTATTTCACCGAGTGAGCTCAAGAAACATATTTTAATGAGTGGCATAGCCACGAGTGAAAATGTCACTTTCATCGTTTATTTTCATCAAATAACGCGACGTCTCACCGTAAAGCATGAAAGAAAAATATTCATTGTACCATTTATGCTCTATAGACTATATCCAGAATTCAAATATTTGGATTTTCTCCTCCGGTACAAACCAATTTTCACCGTTACAATAAAACATGCGTACAAAGAACAATAGAATTTAATCTTTAGTTTGTGCTATTCAGAAATAATGTGTAACTAACTGTGTTTGTACCACCTGTTCATGGGCGGAAAACCCATTAATTTATATTTAGGATTAGGTCTATTAAATACCCCTCCCCTCTTTTTTTGGAAAAAAAGAATGACTTACAATTGACATATTTCAAGTTATGATTCCAACATTTTATCATACTCTTAACAACACCCCCTTTTGGAAGATGTAATGCCCGAGAGTCATTATACAGGGCTCAAATTAAAGCTCGCATACTCACAAAATGCAAGTGGATTTTGGAAATTGCGAGTAACTTTACTTTTAACTCGAAAAGTTTTGCGAGTTGAAATCGCCACAAAGTATTTCTGTCTAAACTTATAAGTTTCAAACCAGCATTGGAACAGCCACATAGATCGATAGTATGATTTTCTTGTTTTACTTACCTGTATTGTTACATGATACAATGAGCGTTGTGAGTATACGTGTCACAGACGTCAAAAGCTAAATTTTGACGTATTAAAAAAGTTTTGTCGGCAAACCATGATACCTTGGTAGCAACTGTGTACAATTTTGTGGAAGATTAATGGATAAATCGTGTAAATGATTCAAATATGTGAATTTTTTTGATTACGAAGTGAATTAGGAGACTTAAAATCATGTCGCAAATATGGAGAAAAAATGCGAACGATTTTTTTTATTTTGCAAGTGGAAATAAAATCAATCGCAAACATTTGCAAGTCCCATTTTTTGTTAAAGTCAAGCCCTGCATTATATGAAGAAACCCATGACCTTCAGATTAAAATTTTGCACCCAGCTACTTGACCAAAGCCACAGATTGCATGTTAGGAAAAACAACAACCAATCTTCTAGTATGCACATTGGAAAATGAAAAAATGAATTACCGAAAAAAATGAAAATAGAAAAAATGAAAGCTTATTCATATTTCATAAACTTAAAATGCGGTTTAAAGTCTGCTTCCATATACATGTTTAGCCAACTTTACAATCTTTTACAATAACTCCTGATCATTGAAATCACCCTCACACAGGCGATCCCTCATATAACCCATTAACACCTGGATGTAGTGGAACAATAGTAGGTAAATTTCCTGCTCATGGAAATTAGCAGTACCCCTAGTGGGGATCCAACTCAGGACCTCTCGATCCCTTAGCTCGTGTCCTACCGCTGGTTCACTGCTCCTACATACATGTGTATCATTTTATATGAAAAATCAAACACAGATATACTTACTCCAAGAATTTCCGAGAAGATAACAGCAAAAGCTGGCATAACTCCACCATTGATTAGACTACCAAAACATCCAAGCATTATAAGATACCACTCTGGGGAATTTAGACGTATTATCTTCGTTACTGAGGCATCAACTTCTTTATCTTCCTCCTTTGTCTGTAAATTATACACAGTTCATATTATTACAATCTGATTAAAACCCGATCTAAAATTTTCCGCTCGCATATACTCGCTAATTTAGATCTGGCCTTTTCCAAATGAAGGTCATGTTCACGTGACCTTTTCTCATCATAATATTCATGACGAAATTGTTATGATACGTAACTTGTTTACATCGTCTACGTCACACAATTTGAAATGAGCCGCCCAATCGCAGACTGTGAATAATACCGCTGTTAAATTAGCATGCAAACCTTGGTCTAAAAATAGAAATTACGAAATCAAAATGTGATTTATAGTGTTTTTGTCTAGATGAAAGCTACGCATTGATTGGTCGACACAAGTTCACCTCGATGTGACCTTCCACGGAGACAGTAGAGATCCTGTATGACAACGCTCTACAGGATATCTGTTTACGGAGATTGATATTAATACTGATCCATAGATTGTCTTAATTTTTTTCTATACATAATTGAGTATCACCTTCAGAATATAGTATGAACAATATTCGTTTAAACTAAAAAAGGTTAAAAATAGCCGTTCAAGAGTCTAACTAAGCCAAGTTCTATGCATTGGTGTTGCTTTAAGCTAGTAAAACCAAAATAGCAGCTCTGCAAGTGTCACACTATTCTGAATGAAACCAGCTAGCAAGAAAAAAAGAGTTAGTTTGCCCTATATTGTAGCAAACCACTGCATGGAAATTGTTACATAATGCTAGATATACATGTATTGCTATGGGTCAAACTCATTTAAATTATTGCAATAGGCCTAATTTGGAACTCCAGTTTATGGTTGTTTCATCTGTGCACAGGTAGTTCAAACAAAGATTTTTACACATTATTGCTGAAAAGCACCAAACATGGATTGAATCGTTCTTTATACACATATTATCATTGTAACTGTTACAAACAATTACCAAATAGCGTACATGAAGATGTTGATAATATAAAATCACTGATTAGGCTTAAATTAAAATTAAGTTTGTTTGCCCTTTACCGACCAACCCGAAAATATGCTGCCTACTCAAACAATTTTATTCGAAAAAATATGTGGTGTTTTTTTTATTGGTCATGACCGTTTATCATATTACTTTCCAGTAGTTTCTTTACACTTATAATTCTGCATTAGGAAGAAAAATAAAATATTTTTCCTACCTACCGACCCAACCCAAAAATTTAGGTTCGGTAAAGGGCAAACAAAGTATTTTTTAGTTTAAGCCTTATATAGTGTGCTATTACATTATCTTATGTTTAACTATCGGGAAATTATTCAGAATTAAAGTTGAGAACCAGGTTCAATTTATCAGAGAATTTGTCACACACAAAAACATTTTACACTTACTTCAGCAGTTGTCTCCCCTTCTACAGATAGAGCTCTCTTTAATGGAGATTCAATCAGAGATTTTTGAGTACTAAATTGTCTGTCTGTCTTCTTATCATACATTTCTACTTCAACATCTGTGTAGAGAGAAACAAACAAAACAGTTATATATTAATGTATTATTTTAACACATTCATTCCGTACATGTCATTGAAAAACAAGAGCTTCTGTGTTTGAATGTAAGTAAAAATGTTTGTTATATATTGAAGTATGGTTTGTTATAAAATGAAAACAAATTTCATGAATGCTACACATTTATAATAAAGCCTCCAAAACCATTTTTGCAGTCTAAGTTATGATTATAATGATAACGAAAAAATAAAGCAAAACTATTAGGCTTTTCAAAATAAACAGTTATCAAATTTTAGGTAAAAAGCTAGGTCTATTCAGTAAGAAGTGAAAATGCCTCCAAACTTTTGGTGGGCACTATATATAGGAAAATATGGTAGTTGTTATAAGCATTAGATCATTATAAGATGATTGTCTCTGAAAACATAAAAAATATTCATTTACTTGAAATCCATGTAAATAATTTTCAATTACCAAATTATAAAGTTTACAATAAGCACATGCAATTTTAATCAACACAAATTATAATATAGTTAAGTTTGTCTATAAAGACCATCTTGATTATAGCAAAATCATGCCATTTGTACAATTCTGTAAGCCCCAAATGCTTAAGCTGGGACAAAAAAAATGTCCCTTTATTAAGACCCTTCCACTTTCAAGGTCATCAATCAAGGTCCTAGGATATATATTCTAAAAACATCTTTGTTGTTTCCATATAAAAGTGGAATCAAGCCACAAAATTAGCAAATTTCACAAACAAAAATTTACCATTATTTTTTTTAAATTCAGTTGAAAGTATATTGTATAAGCAAAACAGGTAATTTATAGGAAACAAAGAAAGTCTTAGAATTAACAGAATTACCAAGTATTTCTCTGGAAACAATATTAAGTCCATGTAAAAAAAGTTTGCTTCATTGTGTATACTAAACTGATGTTTAGAATAATATTAAACTAGGATTTTGTTTCAATTTTTGAAAAATAACAGTCTGATTACATAGCACATACATATACAAAAAGAAATGAGTAGTGTTTGGATAACAAGTAAATCTGTGAGCTAATGCTCACTAGTGATACCCCCGCAAAAATCTAAAAATATGCGACAAACAGGAAGTAGATGAGCAAGGAGCATGAAATCGCTTTACACCACATGGGACTATGGGATGAAGCAATATGCAAAGTATTAGGTTGCTGCATGTAATAGTTGCTGAGAAAACTGCGACGGAAATTTTGTAACGGACGGACGGACGGCTGAACGGACGGACACACAGACAAGGGTAAAACAGTATACCCCCCTCTTCTTCGAAGCGGGGGTATAATTAACATCATTTTGAATGATCAAGCCTGACACTGAATAAGTTTCAGTGGGTGTTTCAGACAGTTTAGTTCCAGAATAAACTTGGACCAATTCAGCAAACTTATTTTTTCAATGCATTACAACAAATACAACATTTAACTGGGGTATGACATGCTAGGATGAAAGGATGGAAAGATGGGTTGGAAAAAATGGTTTCCAAAATGAAGAGCTATTTACTCTGAATCCATAAACAATACAAATGAAAATGAGTAAAGCAATCCAGTTTCCATGGCAACTTAAAAGAAAAATGAGAGAAAATATATAATTTAGTAAAACTCAAGGACAATAGTCCTATTTAATCAAGTCTAAAAAGTATGTTTGTCTGCTGCAGCAAACAAACCCAGATTGTTGGATTGCAAAAGCAAGTATATCAGAAAATGAGGCTCTAACAGTTTATTCTTCAACATATGTATAATATCTGGTCTGTTTTATTTTTAAAAGGTCTAGGATACTGGTTATAAGGTATTATATAAACTTAAACATAAAACTTTTTTTTCAAATTCGCTTGTAAAATAATGCATATTGTATACAAGTATAGGAAAAAATACTTGTTTTATGGTGAAGGATAAACACAATAAAGGGGAGATTGGGGCATTTAATAAGATAAAATATTGTCTTTGTGTGCCTTATCAATCATTAGTAACTGTTCTTCATATGCCTTATCAGAGGAGGAAAATTATTGTTATTATTTAACATTTATGGAAGGGTTCAACCAGCCCAGGCGAGACTCAAACCATCAACTCCTAAGGGGACATTGGATTCAAAATCCTGCTAAACAGATCTGGGATTTAAAAACGTTGGAAGAAATCAAGGACCAGGGAAATGGACATGGGCTAAGCAAGTGAAAGGTTATAAGGTTAATAAGAAACAACTCAATCCCCACCATTTTGGTTCATCCATTCATTTTCTATAATGTAAGAAATTCATGCAAGTTCATGTAAATAGCTCTTCATTAGTAAGTGATATGATTTTAAATGATATGATTATTTTACACTATACCTTGGTCTAATATGTCCATGAATGAGGAAAAATAAAATATAGAAATGTTAGATCATTTGTTTTAAAACTACAATACATATTATAAAATATGAAAATCACTGTACATGAGTGCCCTCCTAAAGTTCTTGAATATAATTCTGCTTTAGGATAAATAAACCCATTCACATTTACAATGAATAGTGCCACAATATTAACCTGAGCTTAAACAACCTTATTATAATAATTCCATGTCTCACTTACAATTAATCGTGATTTTCCATATGCATGTATACGATTGTACATGTGTTTATAACAACCTATGAAACTATAAATCAATTTTGTAAAAATGGCATGTTATTGTACTTTGAATTTTGAACACATTTGTTCATGGAGAAACACGTAAGTTCGCAATATTGAGGCACTGTTTCAAAGTATCTGTTCTTATGAAAACATCATTATTTGTTCAATGTGTGTATTTTACCGAAAGCTTCCGATAAAACGCAACTTACAGCCAAGGACAAAAATTAGAAAATAAATACTGAGTTTAATACATATAATCTTGCATAAAGGTAGAGCTCAGGTTAATTTTGTCAGACTATACCAATGGAAAAAGGAACCAAGAGTCATCTGAACATATTTCAAAATTAGCAGTGATTATTTTATCAACATAATCCACACTATGTTACAAGCATATACATATACATTTTGTGTACTTCAATTATAGTAAAATTAAGTGCAGTAAGAATGATTAATATTTCTCAGAATTTCATTATTCCAAGAACCTTTGGAGGGCAATGTAATATAAAATATTGATACATTTTTGTAATATATAATTTCAAAATAAGTTATAAAATTCAATTTTTTTAATAATGGTCTAGGAGATATCCAAGGCATGACCTAACACAAAAATACATAGTTTTATGCAGTATACTGACAGTATATAATTTATAAGTTATAATGGCTTCTGATACATGCACAGCATGAAGAACCATGTCTTCTCATGATAAAATAATGTATGTCAGTCAACTTGCCTAACCAGGTTTCCAGCATATTGTTGACACTTATTCAAGGAGTCAACAAATTCTAACTAAAGTGACCATTTGAGAAATTTGATAAGAACTAGTTAATATGAAATTTTCATGGCACCAGTTGGGAATTGAACTCATGACATCCAGATTGTCTGTCATGCCTTTACAGTAATTTAAGTAAAACACATACCTATTATCAATAATTTATACTTGTAACATCAAATTGAAATTACATAATCTGAAGGCTTTCATTCCAGCAATTCAGTACAAGACTTTAGTCAGTTATTTCCCTTTGCATACTCTTCAAAAAACTAGGTCCAATCAATTAGATTACTCAGATTTTATCCGTATTTTTCAATTTCAATTTGACACAATTAATCTTAAATATGTTAGTAAAACACTAGGAAAAAAATAAAATATAAGCAAATAAAATTTGCTAGTCAATAAATACATGTATATGTATATGGGATTTCAAACAAAATAACTATGAGTAAAAGATAAATATCAAATCAAATCCTTATAGATTATATATATTCTATAGATACATACCCTCCTCTGAAGTTGTGCTCTGAAAAATAAACAAGTAAATCTGTGAGCTAATGCTCACTAGTGATACCCCCGCAAAAATCTAAAAATATGCGACAAACAGGAAGTAGATAAGAAAGGAGCATGAAATCGCTTTACACCACATGGGACTATGGGATGAAGCAATATGCAAAGTATTAGGCTGCTGCATGTTATAGTTGCTGAGAAAACTGCGACGGAAATTTTGTAACGGACGCATGCACGCACGGACAAGGGTAAAACAGTATACCCCCCTCTTCTTCGAAGTGGGGGTATAATTATAAGGAAAATTGATACAATTTCATGAATGATAAAACAAAACAAGAAATGTAATGTGGAAACCACATTTAAGCCCGATTTAAAAACTTTAACGCAAACATTACAAAGGGATATAATCCATAATAAAGCCAGGTAGAGTTGTGGTTATTGTCTAATTCTGTTCATCACATGGTATGTTATCATTGTATGAAGTTTCATAAAGATCTGACAATAAATGACAGAGATATATGCTAAATTGAAAACTTTAACGCAATTGTTAACGACACCGGATGCCCGCCGTCCACCCATGCATGTACATGGGTGGAATTTGAAAGTTTGGAAAATACTGAAAATCCACTTTCAAAATACTGAAATAGACAAGTTTCGTGCAATAGAGTAATTTATTCCCGAATTCTGAAATAAGTAATAATACTGAAAACTTTCACCCATGCATGTATCACGACATGGATTTGAAGTACTTATGCCATACATATACTTTTCATACACTTGTGACGACTGACAAAAGAATTTTTAATCTAACTAGTACATGCACAAGTTATTGTCTTCATCTGTAAGAAGTTCAATGTAAATGTCAACTAAAGTTATAAATTTATTATAATTATTATTATTATGATTGTATATTATCATTGTCTTGCACAACAACTAGCTTATCTAAGCCCCTCACAACCAACACTATGCAAACATTTTGATGCCCATGCAGTCTAGCATATACCATTTTACCATTTAACCATCTACCCCTTATATCATTCTCACTCCCCAAGCCTAACACCAATGTACATGTAATCTGTTGTGAGACATCTTACATCCATCCCAAGTCCCCTTAACATCCCCATCCCAAAGCTAAATTCAATTGTTAACTATTGTGTAAAATCTTTTACTATATCCCCAGCCTTCTAAACAACTAAATGCCCAGTCCCTAAAGATTCCCATCTCTGTTCCCATCCCAATACCTAACATTCATTTTTACCTGTTGAGTTACAAGTTGATAGTATATTCCACCTTGAGACATTAATTCATCATGAGTACCTTGTTCAACTATTCTACCATCTTTAAACCCAGCAATCTTATCAGCGGTCTTTATAGTTGATAATCTGTGTGCGATAACTACTGTAGTTCTTCCATTACTTGCCTAAAATACATAATGCATATAGTATATAATACAGAAAAAACAACAACCAGAAGAAGGGCTAGGCTTAATAAGGAACATTAGTCAGTTATTCCCCCTTGCAAACTCTTCAAATAGGCTTGCCCAATTAGTTGGAGTACTTGGTTTTTACCCTTATCTTTCCATGCAAATTTTCTACATTCAATCTGGTATAACTTTTTTTTCAAAGCCTATATTTGACTTAAATCATGCAAGACCATTTTGGATGAAGAACGTTCAAAATTTCAACACTCTTGTCAATATTATTATTTACCAAGAAACAATAAGATGAAATATTTTATTATTCCAACATAGCAATTAGGATTGTCCAACTGACAATCTATGTGTGTGACATTTGCCTGTAGATAATCATAACTGGAAGCCAAAACCAACAGATTTATGATTATAAAATATCCACAGAATTCATAGTTTCAAAAATATGAAAATAAAATAAAATAATAAAGAATGATATAAAACATGAAAATTTGATCATATCAATAACATGCTCAGGGCTTGACATTATGTCAATGTCATTATGTGCAGTTGTATGATTGCCTTTGAAGCATAACTTTATATTTAAACAACAAAATTTTTGCAGCAAGTTGTCCTATTATTCAACCACAATACACCTAAAACCCTCAAATTTATTTTTTTGCTCATACAACTACACTTTGGTACGGGGAAGCAAAATTCAAAGTTGGTTATCCAGCATGCTCCAGTTCTTCACTATTAGATGGAAATCAAAACTATGGTTCTCCCTACCTTTTCTAAGGCTTCTTGTACAACTCCTTCACTTTCTGTATCTAATGCAGATGTTGCTTCATCCAGTAGTAATATTTTAGGATCACGTACAAGTGCTCTCGCTATAGCAATTCTTTGTTTTTGTCCACCACTCAGCTGTGCTCCGCGTTCTCCAACCAACGTCTCAAATTTCTACACAATATAATAAAGATCTCAAAATTAGATACTAAAGGATCACAAATTTCAATATAATATAATAAGGATCTCAAAATTAGATACAAAAGGATCTCAAATTTCTATACAATATAATAAGAATCTCAAAATTAGAAACAAAGGGATCTCAAAATGAGATACAAATGGATCTCAAATATCAAAACAAATAGGAAGAATCTCAAAATTTATTACAAAAAATAAGGATCTCAAATTTCTATAATCATAAAATTTCTCAACCTCAATGTCCCTCACACAAGTTATTACATCGTAATGTATAAATTTGATTTTCACCAACTTTGGAAATAACAAATCAATGGGTCCGTACTAGACTAGTAAAAAAAATTCATGAATTCAATTTCCACTGACCCATCCAAACAAAAAACTTTTTTTGGTATGGTTTAATGCCATAGCAACACATTTTATAGGTCATATCATGGTGGTCAGTCAACCTACTTACCATTCCTGGAAAAGATTACTCTCCAAAACATACTTCTTTCAGTGACTAACAACTGCCATACATAATTAACAATCATTGGTAGGAGGGTAAATGGCCGTAGAAATAATTTCATGACCAAGCTCCACGAAAGTGGGCCCCGCCCGGGAATCAAACGCACAAACCATCAGTAGACTTGCATGCTACCAACTGAGCTAGCCGGGCAGCTTGACTAGTTTTGAACTGACCTCTTTTAATATGATAGAACAAGTAAATCTGTGAGCTAATGCTCACTAGTGATACCCCCGCCAAAATCTAAAAATATGCGACAAACAGGAAGTAGATGAGCAAGGAGCATGAAATCGCTTTACACCACATGGGACTATGGGATGAAGCAATACGCAAAGTATCAGGCTGCTGCATGATATAGTTGCTGAGAAAACTGCGACGGAAATTTTGTAACGGATGCACGCACGGACAAGGGTAAAACAGTATACCCCCCTCTTCTTCGAAGCGGGGGTATAATAAACAACTTACATCAGGTAGTTTCATGATAAAATCATAAGCATTAGCCATTTGTGTAGCTGCTCTAATTTCTTCATCAGAAACGTTCTCTCTACCATAACGTATATTCTCTTTAATGGAGGTACCAAATAACACTGGTTCCTGGCTCACTATACCAATCTGTTCTCTCCACCATTTTAAATTTAAATCTTTAAGGTTTTTACCATCTACTTGTACCTGAAAAGTTTCAAAGCATTTATTTCAATCAAAATAGAATACTATGTATTGCTTATGTATCAGTTCAGAAATGATCCACGAACATATTAGATAGTGTTAACAAAGTAATGCTCACTAGTGATACCCCCGCCAAAATCTAAAAATATGAGACAAACAGGAAGTAGATGAGCAAGGAGCATGAAATCGCTTTACACCACATGGGACTATGGGATGAAGCAATATGCAAAGTATTAGGCTGCTGCATGATGTAGTTGCTGAGAAAACTGCGACGGAAATTTTGTAACGGACGGACGCACACACGCATGGACAGAGGTAAAACAGTATACCCTCCTCTTCTTAGAAGCGGGGGTATAATAAAATTTATGATACAATGAGTTCAACGGTAGAGTCATATAATATTTTATAGTAACATAGTGTGAACATGCATTAAAATTTATCATCATATAAAGCTCATAATATGAATGTAATAGAGGATATTTGTTGATTTTGGTGTAAGATTGATTTTTATTTTACCAATGTGTCTTAGAAAATATATTTCAAAAGAGCCATAGCCACAAATGAAAATGTCATTTTCTAAGCTCATGAGTTGAAAAAAAGGATCATCCTCCAGAATTGATAAATATTAAGTTTCTTTTATGTGTTTTGTTTTAGTTATTTTAACACAAAGTAAACACACCATTTCTCATCTAAGATGATGTTTGTAAGATGTCATTTTGATATTATACAATCATTATATGTTTTTATGTTTTCATCAAATGCAAACCAAATGTTCTTTATAGGTGAGATGTCTCATTTTTTTTAAAAATAATGATTTTAATTATGTTAAAAAATAAAGTTTTTTCTATAATGAAAAAAAAGTTTTCAATGATTTTTTATTATAAAAAAGATATAAGTTTTTGAAGACTTGCTTGGTAGTCTCAAGTTACTTACACATCCTTGTTCTGGATCATAAAATCTCTGTAACATTTGTACTATATATAAATATGGAGGATAGATGATACTTACACATCCTTGTTCAGGATCATAAAATCTCTGTAACATTTGTACTATATATAAATATGGAGGATAGATGATACTTACACATCCTTGTTCAGGATCATAAAATCTCTGTAACATTTGTACTATATATAAATATGGAGGATAGATGATACTTACACATCCTTGTTCTGGATCATAAAATCTCTGTAACATTTGTACTATATAAATATGGAGGATAGATGATACTTACACATCCTTGTTCTGGATCATAAAATCTCTGTAACATTTGTACTATATATAAATATGGAGGATAGATGATACTTACACATCCTTGTTCTGGATCATAAAATCTCTGTAACATTTGTACTATATATAAATATGGAGGATAGATGATACTTACACATCCTTGTTCAGGATCATAAAATCTTTGTAACATTTGTACTATATAAATATGGAGGATAGATGATACTTACACATCCTTGTTCTGGATCATAAAATCTCTGTAACATTTGTACTACATTGTATATATAAATATGGAGGATAGATGATACTTACACATCCTTGTTCTGGATCATAAAATTTCTGTAACATTTGTACTTTATAAATATGGAGGATAGATGATACTTACACATCCTTGTTCTGGATCATAAAATCTCTGTAACATTTGTACTATATAAATATGGAGGATAGATGATACTTACACATCCTTGTTCTGGATCATAAAATCTCTGTAACATTTGTACTATATCAATATGGAGGATAGATGATACTTACACATCCTTGTTCTGGATCATAAAATCTCTGTAAAATTTGTACTATATATAAATATGGAGGATAGATGATACTTACACATCCTTGTTCTGGATCATAAAATCTCTGTAACATTAGTACTATATATAAATATGGAGGATAGGTGATACTTAAACATTCTTGTTCTGGATCATAAAATCTTTGTAACATTTGTACTATATAAATATGGAGGATAGATGATACTTACACATCCTTGTTCTGGATCATAAAATCTCTGTAACATTTTTACTATATAAATATGGAGGATAGATGATACTTACACATCCTTGTTCTGGATCATAAAATCTCTGTAACATTTGTACTATACATAAATATGGAGGATAGATGATACTTACACATCCTTGTTCTGGATCATAAAATCTCTGTAACATTTGTACTATATCAATATGAAGGATAATTTATACTTACACATCCTTGTTTTGGATCATAAAATCTCTGTAACATTTGTACTATATATAAATATGGAGGATAGATGATACTTACACATCCTTGTTCAGGATCATAAAATCTCTGTAACATTTGTACTATATAAATATGGAGGATAGATGATACTTACACATCCTTGTTCTGGATCATAAAATCTCTGTAACATTTGTACTATATATAAATATGGAGGATAGATGATACTTACACATCCTTGTTCTGGATCATAAAATCTCTGTAACATTTGTACTATATAAATATGGAGGATAGATGATACTTACACATCCTTGTTCTGGATCATAAAATCTCTGTAACATTTGTACTACATTGTATATATAAATATGGAGGATAGATGATACTTACACATCCTTGTTCTGGATCATAAAATTTCTGTAACATTTGTACTTTATAAATATGGAGGATAGATGATACTTACACATCCTTGTTCTGGATCATAAAATCTCTGTAACATTTGTACTATATAAATATGGAGGATAGATGATACTTACACATCCTTGTTCTGGATCATAAAATCTCTGTAACATTTGTACTATATCAATATGGAGGATAGATGATACTTACACATCCTTGTTCTGGATCATAAAATCTCTGTAACATTTGTACTATATATAAATATGGAGGATAGATGATACTTACACATCCTTGTTCAGGATCATAAAATCTCTGTAACATTTGTACTATATAAATATGGAGGATAGATGATACTTACACATCCTTGTTCTGGATCATAAAATCTCTGTAACATTTGTACTATATCAATATGGAGGATAGATGATACTTACACATCCTTGTTCTGGATCATAAAATCTCTGTAACATTTGTACTACATTGTATATATAAATATGGAGGATAGATGATACTTACACATCCTTGTTCTGGATCATAAAATCTTTGTAACATTTGTACTATATAAATATGGAGGATAGATGATACTTACACATCCTTGTTCTGGATTATAAAATCTCTGTAACATTTGTACTATATAAATATGGAGGATAGATGATACTTACACATCCTTGTTCAGGATCATAAAATCTCTGTAACATTTTTACTATATAAATATGGAGGATAGATGATACTTACACATCCTTGTTCTGGATTATAAAATCTCTGTAACATTTGTACTTTATAAATATGGAGGATAGATGATACTTACACATCCTTGTTCAGGATCATAAAATCTCTGTAACATTTTTACTATATATAAATATGGAGGATAGATGATACTTACACATCCTTGTTCTGGATCATAAAATCTCTGTAACATTTGTACTATATAAATATGGAGGATAGATGATACTTACACATCCTTGTTCTGGATCATAAAATCTCTGTAACATTAGTACTATATATAAATATGGAGGATAGGTGATACTTAAACATTCTTGTTCTGGATCATAAAATCTTTGTAACATTTGTACTATATAAATATGGAGGATAGATGATACTTACACATCCTTGTTCTGGATCATAAAATCTCTGTAACCTTTTTTACTATATAAATATGGAGGATAGATGATACTTACACATCCTTGTTCTGGATCATAAAATCTCTGTAACATTTGTACTATACATAAATATGGAGGATAGATGATACTTACACATCCTTGTTCTGGATCATAAAATCTCTGTAACATTTGTACTATATCAATATGAAGGATAATTTATACTTACACATCCTTGTTTTGGATCATAAAATCTCTGTAACATTTGTACTATATATAAATATGGAGGATAGATGATACTTACACATCCTTGTTCAGGATCATAAAATCTCTGTAACATTTGTACTATATAAATATGGAGGATAGATGATACTTACACATCCTTGTTCTGGATCATAAAATCTCTGTAACATTTGTACTATATATAAATATGGAGGATAGATGATACTTACACATCCTTGTTCTGGATCATAAAATCTCTGTAACATTTGTACTATACATAAATATGGAGGATAGATGATACTTACACATCCTTGTTCTGGATCATAAAATCTCTGTAACATTTGTACTATATATAAATATGGAGGATAGGTGATACTTACACATCCTTGTTCTGGATCATAAAATCTCTGTAACATTAGTACTATATATAAATATGGAGGATAGATGATACTTACACATCCTTGTTCTGGATCATAAAATCTCTGTAACATTTGTACTATATAAATATGGAGGATAGATGATACTTACACATCCTTGTTCAGGATCATAAAATCTCTGTAACATTTGTACTATATATAAATATGGAGGATAGATGATACTTACACATCCTTGTTCTGGATCATAAAATCTCTGTAACATTTGTACTATATAAATATGGAGGATAGATGATACTTACACATCCTTGTTCTGGATCATAAAATCTTTGTAACATTTGTACTATATAAATATGGAGGATAGATGATACTTACACATCCTTGTTCTGGATCATAAAATTTCTGTAACATTTGTACTTTATAAATATGGAGGATAGATGATACTTACACATCCTTGTTCTGGATCATAAAATCTCTGTAACATTTGTACTATTGTAGATTTACCACAGCCACTGGCTCCAACCAGGGCTACTGTCTGTCCTCTGATTACATCTAGATCTACACCACGTAATACCTTAAATATAACAACAACAATAATAGTGATGATGTTGATAATGATGTTGATAATGGTGTCCGTGATAATGATGATAATGACAACAATAATAATGATGTTGATCATGATGATAAAGCAGCAACAATGGTAATACAAATGGACATTTTGACATTGATAACAATAATAGTAACAATAATGATGATAATAATAGCAATTTATTTTTTGGTTGGGTTTATGCAAAACATTACATAAGTTATACAATGGTGGTCGGTCAACCTACCCTTCATTTAAGAAGCTAAATATTCTGGATTTAACTGTCATGCAGTTACTAGAGGCATACTTCCATCAGTATTTGCCAACTGCCTTGCATGAATAAAAATCAGTGGTAGGAGGAAGAATGGCTGTAGAAATATTTCATGACCAAGCACCTTGAAAGTAAGGCCTGCTTCGGAATAGAACCTATAACCACTCCATCAATGGGCATGTGCGCTAGGACTGAGCTAGCTGGTGGCCCTTATAGCAATAGTTATGATGATAAAAGGGATGTTGATGAAAAGTTGTGGTTTGTATTTTAAAAATTAATCATTTTTTCAAAGCTAAAATTACCAGTCATAGATAACCATACGTCAGATAAAAACTTCATACTTAGATTCATTAGTAACATACCTTTACATCCGGTCTAGATGGATAGTTAAAATGTAGATTTCTAACTGTTATATTACCATTAAATGATTGTAATATCTCTCCTCCTTTAGAAGAGCTATCAATTGGTGGCACCTATATAATATAAAATATAATACTCTTAATTCTAAGGCCTAATAATAAGGATTGACTAAAAAACTGTCATAACTTTCACAATATGGCAAAACACGCAAACCTATCAATATTTTGGTTTTAGTTATTGTCTAACTGTCAGTGGTTATAAATTAATCACACCACTTTGAATGCCGGTATTCACTACAGAATTTCTGTAGTTACAATGGACAATATAAAATTCTAAATGAACAGAGTTAATGTATGTGCCACAGTTGACTAAAATTGAACTATATACATTCTTTATAAATGGAATATTCTGGTAATATTTTGTAGGTGCATGTATTGCTATTTCCCTAATGACTAAATATAATAAAGTCATTTTATTTTTAAAAAATGGAGTAATCGCAGTTTTCTTTTTAGCATACTGTTTTTTTTTCATCATGTTTAAAAGGTCAGTACAGATAGCTTTCCATCTGGAACGAACTATCATTTGGTATCATCATCAGTGAATATGTGACTTAATTATTTAAGTTAAATGTATACAAAGTGGGCATGGCCCAGCGTTAACCACATTGGACTAGTAATCATTAGTTAGCCAGTTCTATATTGCTTCATTGAAGTCACATAAAAAACTACCTCATTGTTTTCTTTAGCTCAGTTCTCTGAAACCAGGAAGATGACTCAATAGTGATTAATTTAAGTTACACATAAATCTTGTTATACAATAGGCTACATCTGGAATTCAAATACAGTGTATTTGGGTTTTTCCTTGTGGTTGCAATGAAATTATGTGTCCAAAGAACAATAGGAGTTAATCTGTAATTCATGATGCTCATGTATTATGAGTAAACCACTTGGTATGTACTTGTATGTACAGCCTGTGCTCGGATAAAAAAAAATATATATTGGAGTTCCGAATTACAACATGTAGATCTATGGAGCTAAATAATTTAGTATGAAATAAACTCAACATACCATATCAATCAACCTATAAACAATGTAAGCTGCACCACGAGCCTCAGAGAAACTTTGTACATTGGGTGCTGCATTACCTAATGAAAATGCTCCAATAATTACAGCAAAGAATACCTGAAACAGATTACATATTAAAATGATAGGAATAACAAGTAAATCTGTGAGCTAATGCTCACTAGTGATACCCCCGCAAAAATCTAAAAATACGCGACAAACAGGAAGTAGATGAGCAAGGAGCATGAAATCGCTTTACACCGCATGGGACTATGGGATGAAGCAATATGCAAAGTATTAGGCTGCTGCATGTTATAGTTGCTGAGAAAACTGTGACAGAAATTTTGTAACGGACGGACGGACGCACGGACGGACAAGGGTAAAACAGTATACCCCCTCTTCTTCGAAGTGGGGGTATAAATATTTTAGTTCAAGATTAGTGGACAAATAGACACAAGTCCATAGTGTGGGTGATGAAGATTGTATAACAAAAGCAACCAAGCAACTTTCCAAAGTGGTAGTATTATTGTACTAGAACTAATTGCACAATTGTGTCAAACAATAAAGGTGTAATTGTCCCTAATAAGAACACTTTTTAGAAAAAAACAACACAGAAATGAACGAAAAGTGTATTCAATCTTCATTTAACCATGATAACAAGTAATTATTGTCACGTATCGATAGTTTGGGTTACTATCATGGTACACTTATGTCCTGTTAATATCACGTTGCATAGTTATGTTGAGTATATCGCATCAACACTAGTATATAATTGATATTTTATATTCAAACAATACTTACAATCATCACATCCCCTATAGAATAAAGATCCGATTCTTCTCTAGCTAGTTTAGCACCATACCAGAATCCTAGAGCATACGAACCAAATATTACCAACCAAACAATACCCATTGTTGTACCATTTATTAAAGCTTTCCTAACACCTTGATCCCTCGCTTCTACTAGGTTAGAATCATACCTGGAAATATAACACAGAGTAACCTTTCAATAATAGTCATCTTAAATATACAGGTTTCTTTCAAGCTTTATGGTGCAATGTTGCGTTATTCAATGAAAATATTCAATGAAAATATTAATTATATATTTTCATTGAAGTGAAAATATAATCTTAAATTTTCATCCTCATGACGTCATCTTAAAAGATAAATGATGTCATCTTTAAGAACTAACAATGTCACATTATAATTTGTGACCTAAAATGCCTATTACAAAACACAAAACTGTGCATGGAGATACAGTCAGATGTGCTACTGTTCATGCTAACCAAAAATCATGTAAATGATACACTGCTGTCAGAACTGACAAAGACTTTATAAATCATAATACAACAAAACAGCAATTAATAGTAAAAGTAAATATCAAATATTTTTTATGTGTACCATATGTTCATTTTAAAAATATAATACAACCAACTTACCTTTTACATTCCTTACTCTGACCACCAAATGCTACCACAGTTCTTATACCACCTAACACTTCTTCTGCTATGGCCCCAGCTTTAGCGTAAGCTTTTAATTCTTGGGCTGAAGCCATACCAACTAACTGAAATACAAAATTATTTTAACACATACAAACATAAATAAGTTATCAGAACAAAGCTCAATATCAAAGTATCAATCATAACAAAGTGTTAATGGATAACATTTCTAGCTCAAGGTGTTTTTATTTTTATTTTGCCTTTCCTCGTTTGATTTTACACCAATTATCAACTATCTGTATAAGGTTTTGATTTTACACCAATTATTAACTATCTGTATAAGGTTTTGATTTTACACCAATTATTAACTATCTGTATAAGGTTTTGATTTTACACCAATTATTAACTATCTGTATAAGGTTTTGATTTTACACCAATTATTAACTATCTGTATAAGGTTTTGATTTTACACCAATTATCAACTATCTGTATAAGGTTTTGATTTTACACCAATTATCAACTATCTGTATAAGGTTTTGATTTTACACCAATTATTAACTATCTGTATAAGGTTTTGATTTTACACCAATTATCAACTATCTGTATAAGGTTTTGATTTTACACCAATTATTAACTATCTGTATAAGGTCATGTATGACAGTGGACTCACATAACCTGCCTTAGTGGCCATATTTTGTTAACAGCACTCACTGTTAACTAACCCTAACAGTTGACAACTTCTACCACAACTTACATCAAATACACAATTTTCATGGAAGGGTATAGACTTCTGCCATTGAGAAGGATAATTTTGTTGTGAAATTTTAATTGTGTACATTTTATAAATTTGAGATTAATAAAGCGTTTTTTAAATCATTTTGGAAATTAAATGAATTGACCTTTAAATCCTACCATTCTTACCAGTATGTATATGTGGAGGGTAAGGCTGTCAGCATATATTGCAAAAGCAAGCACCGTATCGCTATACGTTCCATGGTATATTTAGGGTTTCCGCTGCATATAACAGAAACATGGAAAATCTTACATGCAACTACTGATTGAACCTAGCCTCTATCAGTATACATGTATACTGTCATTTAGAACTGTGATATGAGTTTTGCATATAAAAAGGTGCTTAAGATGAAAGAAACAATCATCCCCTTAGCTGCAGAGCATCCTAGCAATCAAGCTCCTGGACGCCATGCTTGTTTCACAACTTCCAGTCCTAAAGTATTCAATCAAAAACATGATTGCAGGGTCAAAAATACATGAAATATTTCCTTACCTTGGTCATAACAAAAGCAGACGCACCCATCAAAGGACTAACAGCAAGTATTACCAAGGTTAATTTCCAGCCATAAATAAAACCAACCACAAAACCAGCTATACCACCACTGAACCACTGCATAAAACCACCAAGTTTGTCACCAATACCATCATGTATCTTGGATATATCACTAGAAATAATAAAGTTTGAAAATAAATTAAATAACAAGTAAATCTGTGAGCTAATGCTCACTAGTGATACCCCCGCAAAAATCTAAAAATATGCGACAAACAGGAAGTAGATGAGCAAGGAGCATGAAATCGCTTTACACCACATGGGACTACAGGATGAAGCAATATGCAAAGTTTTAGGCTGCTGCATGTTATAGTTGCTGAGAAAACTGCGACGGAAATTTTGTAAAGGACGCACGGACACACGCACGGACAAGGGTTAAACAGTATACCCCCCTCTTCTTCGAAGCGGGGGTATAATAATAATGGGATATTCATTAAAGGTACTCATTCACATGTTTCAACTTAAACATAATCTTTTTCTAAAATTATCAAAATTGTATGGAAACATATTTGAAGCAGCAAATAAGTGATTTGATTATGTCAATTTTAGTGCAAATGGACATACAACTACAAAAGATAGTGTTTTAAGTAGTAAAAATCTACACTGTATGTCATGGTATAGATAATTTTAGTGCATTTTTGTGACTTTTATACAGTAAAGTTCTGCTATCAGGACCACTTTTGTTATTTCAAAATCATGTGATTTTTGACAATTATTAAGACCCAAATGCCTAATTTGTGAACAAAAGGGTCTCTATAATAAGACTGTTTAGCTATTAAGACCATCTATTTTGCTGGTCTTAATAGCGGAACTTTACTGTAGTATATTTCTTGCAATCTGTAGGCCAGTTTGTCCTAAAATATTAAGAATTAATTTTTGACACAAATTACAGACACTGAATGGTATTTTGATAACATTGAAAAATCTTAACCAAATCTGTGAACTGGTTCCTTTAACTTAGATATTCATTCATTGAACTCATTCAGTCATTAATAAAGATATTTAATTTAATTTCAGTCTTCACGACAAACCTTTGTCAGCACTGGACATTCGGTCCAGCAAAATGGAATTTTTTACTGGACCGAATGAAAGTTTACTGGACCAAAAATAATCTTAGTGAATGGCAATATGTTAAATATGCTGTCCATATGATTGATTTAGCTTGGTATATCATAAAATTAACTAGACATGTACAGTTTAGTTTAATTTATGATTGTGAATTTGTTTAACATATTCATATGTGGCACCAATCTTAAGTTTTCGCAAAGAAATTTCAGGAGGGGAAGGCGCCTGTAAAAGGCCAATGTTATATAAAAAAATTGCCTGAACTTACTTAGTTAATCTGGAGTTAAGCTGGGCAGATTCACTGACGTCAAACCATCCAATATTCTGTCTCATCACGTTCCTAAAGAATGTTTTTCTAATTCTATGAGTCTGTCTTTCCGATGCTATCATCCAGAACATAACTTGACCATAACCAAAAAGTATAACAGCTCCACCGATGACTGAAATAAATGATAATGATTTATAGCACAAACAGTTAAATTTCAGTTACCCAAGAGGGGATCGATCCAATATCATAGGTTATCCAAATGATCATTTCTTACAAGATGTTTTAATAATGTATAATGAAAAATTCTGCTTCATCTGGAATTAATAATCCAAACATCTTGGCTCGACCGAACACAAACTTTGTTATTAAGAAGGGAAAATTGATTTTCTCACCTTTTATCAGGAGAAGGTCAGCGCTGAGGGTCAGTGTGACCCCTTAATACAGACACACCAAAAAAAAGTTTAAATTTCTGTACATGTATTTTTTTTGTTTGTTTGTTTTGTTTTTGTTGGGTTTATCGCCATAGTAACACATTGTTAAGGACAAGGTCATATAACGGCGGTAAGTCCATCTACTCACTGTTCCTGGAATGGTTAAATCTCTGGATTTAGCTGTTAACCAACTACTAGGCGCATACTTTCATCAGAGACTGACCACTGCCCTACATGATTCAGAATCAGTGGTAGGAGTAAGAAATAATAGTCAAAGAAATAATTTCATAACCAAGCTCCACAAAAATATGCCAGCAATAGAAAGGGCCACATAAAACTTTTCTACAGTATTTGTCATGATATAAACATTATAAAAAACCTACTAAAGTAATATATAGCAAATGTCTGCATGGTGTCCAGTAGGTCATTCTGTACAGCATTTTTTACAGCTTCAAAATCCACTGTACCATTAGTTATATTTTTTATTGCACCTTCATATGGCCTGAAATATAGAAAAGTATATTCATTTATATACATGTATAAACAATCCTTTCCTTTGTCCAGTCATCCCAACCTGAACTCAATAGCAAAAAGCCAAAACTAGTGAAAACTTAATAAAGTTCTAAAAAACATAATATAAAGACTCTTCACTGAAACACAACTTTTTATTTACCTTTAATCCCAACGTTCTTCAAGGGGCTTTTAACCAGATTTTCTAAAAAATGTCCTAAAAATCTGGTTAAAAGCCCCTTGAAGAAGGGGGGTTTATCCCTCTGAAACATTGAGACTAAAGATAAATAAAAAAATGTGCTTTAGTGAACAGTCTTTATATAGTGAAAATATATTTGGGCTAGTGAAAACTACTTTTTTCGTAGTCAAATGAAAAATTGGCTTATTTTCCTACTGGTTTACAGCTGTATATCCTTAATTCAAATTATGCTGGAGCTTGGTAACTACCACATAATATTTTTTTAGTATTGTATCCTGTTGGACACAAAAATATTTTACTCTCAGGTCTTTCTCCATTAAATAACATTTCAGCTTAAAACCTTTCTCAAACATGGATATATTTTTAAAATGTAACTACATCTTTTCTTCTTACTATTTAGTATCGTGCGAATGGTGAATTAAAACAAAAACAAATCATAGGATACTTTTATAAAGTATATATTTTTTTCAAAGAGTGAAATGTGCTGAGCAAAAAAAAAGTATCATCCGAAAATTTTCACACTTCTAGTTTGGCGTCCAATAAGGCAGTAAAACTTACTCTAATGATGTTGGATCTCCTATAATGCTGTCATAAGACAGTGAAATGTTGTACATATTGTTCAATGTAGTCAGAACACCCTTATCACTTAGTTCTTTTACAATTCTACCAAAACCTCCAGATTGTACGAACAAATCTATCATTTCACCGAATACTATGATCATTATAGGAAAGGCTGAGCCGTTAACCATTCCACATATACTTCCGAGGATCATATAGAGAACATCTTTTTTTTCTGCATATTTAAACTGTAAAAAATAAACATGGTTTATACATGTACAGTGCCCTCCTAAAGTTCATGGAAAATGGAATTTTAAATTAATTCTGAATTACCCTCAATCCAGTGACTTTCATAATGATATTGGTCCAATGGTCCAGTAGCTTTATACAGCCACCATTTTCCTTATTCTATAAAAATCATTATCATCGTGGTCACTTGAAAATGCCCGAACTACAAAATTGCGATTTTTCGTTTTTTTGTAAGAAGCTACAATTATTTCAGTAAATATTAATAGTTTTGATATGAATGCGTATCTACACTTTAAGATATTTATCTGACGTAAAATTATGCAAAAATTAGTTTTTTTTCACTTGTATTCTTCACAGAATTTTTTTTTTTTTTGTCTCCTGAAAACTTAGTTTTTTTTAGTTACAGCATTTTCAAGTGACCAGGACGTTATGTATTGTTATATTAAATAAAAAAAATATGATATGCGAAATCATTACATTGGACTACATATTTCATCATATCCCAAACAGTATTTTTGGTCAAGTAAACTTTTATTTGGTCCAGTAAAAAATTCAATCATGCTGGACAGATTGTCCAGTTCTATTGAAAGAGTGTTGCGAAAACTGAATCAGATACTTAATCTACAGTATTACAAAATTAATGTAACAGACATTTCTTAGATAATGTGAAATAACATCACTATGGGGTAATAATGTTGAAATTCCACAGACTTTAACATTCCACACAAATTGTTTTAAAAATAAACACTATACAACAGTTGAGAGCATTGCTTTGTTTATACAGTTACCTAGCAACTAACATTTAACCGGAGAAAATGTTTGATTATATAACCCAAGAAAATCAGACAAGTAATCAAGCTGTTAGTTTGATTATCAAAACAAATTGATGGGTAAGTGACTGAAAACTGCTGTTCATGATAAAATATCATTGGTAGAAGGGAGAATAGCCGTAAAAATAATTTCATGACGAAGCTCACGAAAATATGCACCACCGGTGCATCGAACCCAAAACCCTTCCTCAAATAGACTTGCATGCTACCAACTGAGCTCGACAGGCAGCCATCATGATACATATGGTGATATCAACTAGCTGGCGATACCAAGCTCAAATACCTACCACTTCAAATATCCCCACCAATGGTTGATTTTTATCTTTATCATCACCATTGTTACTGTCCTTGCTACCAGATGGTTCACCATTCTTTATTCCATTACTCTTCTCCATATCCATGGTGTGAATATCTGACGGCGATACACGACCTGAAAATACATCAATCTTCATGTTTAGTTGTCCTAAAACAGTGTGACATCTATAGCAAGTTCAGAGCAGCTCTAGCTAACAGGAAAATTTGTTCATTTTAATGGGTTTAATGCCGTGTCAACACATTTTGGTTATTTTACGGCGTCCAGAGCACCTAACCTAGCTTTCCTGGACCCTTATCTAAAACCAGTACTCATCTACCCTTCCACAAGGCGGTAAACTTTTCCATATACCTTATTGATTAATACATAATTGTCAAATTTTCATGGACGGGTATATCCTCCATGGGTGGGAATGGAACTAGCACATACTTTCGAGACACTAGATTGGGAATCCCAGTGCACTACAAACTGTTTTACTGACCCTGGTTCTAACATGAAGGAAAACTAAAGCCAAAGTGGATAAGGCATAAATACCAGTGAGCCTTTCATCACTTGGTATTTTGATTAATGGAAAAGTTTCCACTATTTAAGATTTGGTTAACCTAGGACAAATGTTACAATTTTACCATTCAAACAGGTTTTGTTCTGTTTGAGGCCCAAATGACCTTGACCTTTGATCCATAGGCCCAGATTCTAAAGACTGACAGATACTAGACAGACAAACTGGGTCATAGTGTCTTATATTTCATCTAAGGACAATTATATACCAAGTTAGTAGAGATCCAAGCCTTTTAATAAGAAATAAATGAAACAATTCACAAGACCAACTTTCTGATCAATGTTTAGTAATAAGACCTCCCTAAAAAGGAACAGATAACTTCTATAAAATCAAAACATATAACAATCTCATACAACAGTATAAATGTACAAATTGATTCATAAAACAATCATTTTGTATTTTCTTATTTGTTCAAAGGTAAACTTCATTATAATCAACCAAGCCCACAGCCTAAACAAAATAATTTTCCTGAGCAAAAAGTCTGACCTTACCCTTGTCAAAGGAATAATCTAAGGCCTGGATAATCAAATTTGATAGTTATAATAATGATAATGATGGTGATGAAGTTGATGATAGAGGTGCTGATGATAATGATAAAGACAATGATGATAATGACGATAATTATAATGACGATGATGATGAGGATGATGATGAGGATGATGATGATGAAAATAATAATAATGATGATGATGATGATAATAATGATAATGATGATGATGACAAAAGCTACCAGACCATTCCTGAACCAACCAAATGTCATATAAAATACAGTCATATATACTATTTAATAAAAACTGCTGACATTTTTCTCTGTAATCCAGTACCTTATATGGTCACAATGATAAACCCACACCTTAATGTCCATAAATGATAGAAAAAAATGAATATTACAATATATATAACAAGTAGATATACCTGTGGTGTCATGTTCATCTGTAACAGACACTGGACTATATACTACAGACGCCATGGTAACCGATAGCAATTAATATATACCAGGTAATATAAAATATAAACTCCAGATTTGTTTAATCAATATATCCAGTTAGCATCAAGAATCAGGATGCCTGTTGCAGTAAACTTAGATTTCCAAGTAATGTCACAGTTAGCTTAGGTTCTGAGAAATGTTAGACTGTAAACATTATACAATTGTGAAATATTGATAAGAATTGATAAGAATTAGTTGACTCAAAGTCCAGGTAATTTCTTCTGAGATTTAATCCATGATACAGTTAACACCAAGAACGGATGCCTTCCACATAACAGTAATCTTATGTTTGAAGAAATGTCAACATGTACAACTGTTAATTTTATACAGCAGGTACGCAGAAAGCATTTTCAGATGGGGGGGGGGTCTAATATATTCAGATTTATTTCAAGGAAAAGGAAACAGAACTTAATTATCATATACATCTAGTTTTGTCTTACAAAATCCCTCACCTTTTTCTCAGGCTTGAGACTGACTAAGACCTTTGGTTATCTTAGGCAGTTAAAGTTAAATATAGAGTGCAATTTTGATTTTGCTGAAAAAGCATGAATGTATCAATCAAATGAGTGTGACAGATTGAATAAAGATCCTCAATCACTATAACTGATGAAAATATTGGGGGGCTTAGCCCCCCCCCCCCAGCCCCCCCCCCTGTTCCTATGGGCCTGATACAATTAGTAAATTATTGATAAGAATTTGCAGTCACAGTGTCCAGGTTGATTTTTTCCAAGAAATAATCCATGATACAGTGAAACCTTATCATAGTGGTCTCTATAGTATCATAGTTTTATATCACAGTTAAAGCAATGTAATACCAATTTGTTACAATGACAACAGTCTTTGTCTTAGAGTTTCCCCTCTACTTTGGCGCAAAAACAATTTCATTTGTGCAAGAAATGTGATTTACACTAAACCAGACTAAGAAAACCTTTTTTCCCACAGAACAAGGCTATTTTATGACAAAATTTTTTGACACTGTGGGCCCTCACATTCTGAAAATGCTTCCAATATCAGAGAAGTACGCAACACATTTTTATCCTAACTGTTTTTAATTTACAATACAAGAATGTACAGTAAACTATCACTTCAAACATTCACCATTCAGTATAAACAACACAACAGTCTTATAAAATCCACAATGTTTAATTCTCAACACTAAATAAGGAAATACAAAACGATAGACTATGTCCGGAATTCAAATATTTGGGTTTTCCCCTCCGATACAAACAAACTTTCACCGTTACAATGAAAACATGCGTACAAAGAACAATAGGATTTAATCCATATCTCGTGCTATTTAGTACAACTTTAGTGCCGGTACAAACAAACTCACCGTTACAATGAAAACACGTGTACAAAGAACAATAGGATTTAATCCATATCTCGTCTATTTAGCATAATGTGTAACAAACTTTGTTTGTACCGCCTGTGCACGGACGGAAAAACCCATAAATTTGAATTCCGGATTAGGTCTATTGAAATGCTTAATAATACATTTATTCCTTGTAAAACACTTCAATACACTGCAATGTTTTAAAATAGTGTGAGAGAATGTCTTTACAAAATTAACACCAGTACACTGTTGTCTGTCAATCAACTATTACTGGTACTCATTCAACTACCGCTGGTGACCGTCCCAGTCAATTAACATGCTGGTTCCCGTCAATTAACACCTAATGGACATGTAATAAACTGTCACATTTAACGAGACCGGTAAACAACCAAGTAACATTGTGACATGGAGAAGATGCCTGAAGCAAGTTGAAATAACATTGACAGAAGAAATACATACTTGATTTGGTATATTAATTAACAAAATACCAGATTAATCATAGGCGGATCCAGGATTTCTAGTTAGAGGGGGCGGAAAATTCTAGTTAGAGGGGGGGGTAAGATGAATAAGCAGAATGGGGTTCCAAGGGGCCTCGAATGGTCCAGGCAAATCCCTGACCAAAGGACCAGGTGACCGGCGGCCCCGGAAATTCCTTAGTTTTGGTTACTTCTAAGGGATTCAGGCACATTTTCAGAGCCTCAACTATACTTTTCCAGAGTATAAAATATAAAGCATCTAGATAATTATCTCATGATTTTTTACTTTACAATTGTGAAAGGAATTGTTATATAATGTATGCTATGTTGCACGCATAGCGTGCGAAATTTTTTATACATACATGTACATAATATATATTTCTTATAAATATCATATTTCATGTTAGAAAAAAACTTTGCAATTTTCGGGGGGGAGGGGGGAGGGGGGGTCCACCCCCACCTGGATCCGCCTATGTTAATTAAAAGTTAAATATTACAGTCATTGACTGAAACTTTCTCAAGCCTCAAGCACTAGCCCCGATTCATTTTTATATTAATCTTATTTATTTATTTACTTTTTTATGAATATAAAATTTAACTGCAAACTGCAAAAATATCAACAATCCTGACAACCAATAAACGAAATTTTAAGTATTTTTTACAAGCCAGATTTATTTTAGGGTTTGGGCTAGAGGGTTAAAAGCAATGACTATAAATAGCCTCAGTTGGCCTACAATGATAGAGTACAGGATTTCAAATGAACATAGTATCAAGGGCTGAATGAAACACCATTGTAACTCACATCAGTGTGAAATCAAAGTGCTGAAGGCACTGAATTTGTTCGGGTTTGAAAAATGGAATTCAATTTCCAGCTCCAACAAAACATTCGTTCACAAAGAACAGTTCAGTGATATAAGTTTGATAGGTAGACCAGCACAGTTCTGGTTCAAAACACTTTATACAGTCGACCTATAAATACAACAGGTAAATCGGGCAGGCGAACTCACTACTGATTTTTTTCACACTATCAACGCAAGTCAAAGGGGTCCTTTTTAAAACAATTCAATAACAGCCGCTTATAAGTTATCATGCATGCACATTTATTCGACTGCATCTGTATGTAAATAAATAAAGTCCACTATTCAGACATCATTAAAGTCATTTACTATGATCTTAAAACTTTTCCTATAGAACCATTCTATTACATAAGATGATGTAACATCTCTACTGACAACTGGCACAAACGACGGGTCGTGACTGAATAGTTGATACCATTCTTTTACATAATACAACGTAATGAGCTCAACTGAGACGCTTAACTGATAAGCTATAATACATGCGCTTCAGTATAAACCGATTAACAAGTGTATTTCATGAATTATTGCGCCTGTCATAACAGACGATCATTTTGAATGGCTTAATACCTATATACTGAGGGACTACTTCTGGATTCGGTAATTTTTCAAAGTGGGAAAGGGTCTGAAATACGGTATATATATTTGTTCAGGACTGACGTCCCGAACAAATAAAAACCTGTTAAAAAAATGTCAGAGTTGATAAAACAATATGAATTGGTATATCAGTATACCGGTACACTCCTGCATGTTGCTATATAGTAGAAAGAATGTCATTTATTCAACAAAAGAAAGAAGTGAAGTACAATGTATGTACCATCATACCAGATAGTATAATTCATGATACAATCTTTAAAATACATTGCATAAGCTTTATACATGACTGCATGTGTGACACAAAATGACATTAAGCAATCCCATTTCCGTTTTGCCAAAGACTATTCACTGCAGGCTATCAATAATTATACCAATTTCATATTATCAGGGCTCGAATTTAACAAAAAAAAGGACTTACAACTTTTTGCGAGTTGATTTTATTTCAACTCGCAAAATAAAAATAATCACTCGCATTTTTTTTCAAATCTTAATGGCATACATAGTAACTATTCACATATGCAATACAAAAACAACATAGTGCTACATATAACTAGAAAGAACAAGGGTATTATAGTGGGATAGACAAACAATATCCCAACATGTTTTTTTGTGAATCTTTAATTAAGCCTTATTAGTTTTGACAGTACTTAATATTTTTGCATCAATTTCAACTCGCGAAAATTTGCAAGTTAAAATAAAAGTTACTCGCAATTTTCAGAATCCACTCGCAATTTTGCGAGTATGCGAGCTTAAATTTGAGCCCTGTATTATATCAGCTATGGATATAATATATTAATAATAACAGGTCCAGGTTTTTAGTAATATTCCTTAATATTATGCATATGCAGTGTTTTAGACTCAGAACTTAGCCTGCCATCAATGAACTTGTCCATATTAGGTAATTTCACAAACAATGATTGTGCATTTTGTGTTGTATACAACGCCTAGATATAGTTGGCAACAAATTGAAAATTTCACCCATTAGGACATGTTAAGTCATACTATGTTATTTATAGAAATGATGCAGAAATTTTAGGGAGAAAAGGTGTATGTACTCCAAAATCCCCTACTATATGCAGGCATACAATAAAACAAGACTTATTAATAAATCTGCCCATATAAGGTAATTTCAACAAAAGCAAATGATAATGTTTCTTTCCCAATATATTTATAGACATGATGTATAGAAGTTATCTTGATCAATTTTTACTTGTATTACTTGAAACAGACTATAGTTTACACTGGAGTAATTTATTACCCAAGTATTTTACACTCCTGTGATTTTGTAGTACAGGTCAAAAACTAGGTATTTCATATAATTATTTATGTACTTTAAATAAAGGGCTTGCCGCTTATTAGGTAAATAAGGTGAACATACATCATTTTACTGACTTCAACAGAATACTTAAGCATTCAGCAATAATAAGGGACTTTAGCCAGTTATCTTTCCCTGATAAAATCTTAAGCAATCCAATTAGTAAGTAGGTCCTTACAATTGGAATCGTCAAATTTCATCATTGAAGTTATATGTTGAAGTTATATGTAAGGATAACAAAATATTTCATCTAATATCTTACAGAAGTGATCATTGATGAAATTTTAATAGTTCTTTACCCTAAAAATACTAAGCTTGATTTTCAAACAAATTAAATGATGTACAAAAAGTTATTTAAGATTAATTTAGGCAAATTGACATTGAAAAGTAAGGGTAAAATCTGAGAATCCAACCAATTGGACCTACCTATTAGAAGAGTATACAAGGGGAAATAACTGACTAAGGTCCCTTATTATGAATAGTGCATAAGTACATTGTAAACTGTACATCATTACTAGTCAATAAAACATGTCTATGTTCACTAAACTCTTAAACTGCTACAAAGCTTCACCAACAAAGTTTTAGTTTTAAACAGAACTGGTCATTTTTATTTATCCATTGTTTACAAAAACCAATGCTGTAGTGGATTTGCATTATGTATTCTTTTAGTTAGGTCACCTGACCCAAAGGCATGTTCTCTTATTTCTTAAACAAATAAGGACATCTAATATGTTGATAACAAAAAACTTCACAAAAACAGTTATGTAAATTTGAAGCAAATTTAAGTTTTAAATTCGATACATTAAGTAATAAAATACGGAAATTAATATAAGCATAGTACATGTAAAGCTTAAATCAGATGCGAGGTTTATAATGTAGCACATGGTTTGAATCTAGAACAGTGTATACAGTCTACTCAATGAGGTAGGTATGAGGTCAAAATGTAGTACATGAAAACCATATGGCGGTTGTAAAATTACTATAATCAATACATTTGTATTTAGATTCACTAGGAATTTGAATGATATTGGACATTAAATAGATAAGTAATTTGAAAAATTCAAATGTCTTTTTGACAAATTGGCGGTTTAGGCCGATAGTATGTCTTTGAATATATGTTTAATCAGTATTTTAAAATTAACTTTCAACTGAAGTTAATATTTACATAAAAAAGATCATAAATCAAAAACTAACTCAATAAAAGAATGTCATTTAAGGCTTTTCATCATCTGAGGTCCTCTGAATACACTTTACAACTGGTGATATACACACTTAATGGGTATAGGAATTTTTTTTCAAAACCAAATACAGAGAAATTGTTCACTTTAATATGCCAGTATCCCCACATTTATTTGCTAGCACTCGAATAGCATGTAATAACGAGATTGACATGTATACAGAATGAAATAAAGTCTGACATATTATTTACAACAGACAACAATGGGTAGGGTTTGAGGTCATAATCTAGCTCATCACATAAACATGTTTGACTAGTCATGTTTTAACCACAACATCCTTAAACTTAAAGGGATAACATCAGTGAGAGGATGATAAATGATTTATTGTTTATCATTTAACTTTATCCACATATTGTTGCATTTTCTTCAACTGTCAGTGGGGCATACATTAACCTCACTTATTTAAACACTAAATACAGCAGCGTGTTCAATTATCCCGAATGTTCCGAAACGTTCTGAAACGTAAGGTTCGGGACAACTCAACCCATAGACAACTCAACCCAAGAAAATTCAATACGTCACTAACGGTTTGAGTTGTTCAGTCTTCGAATTTAGCCTCCAGACCGAAGACCGAGTCCGTCTAAAACACTGACGGTCCGGTTAAAGTGTACAGATCACAAGACCGACTGACTGGTGGAAATTTCAATAGCAATATTACTAAAAATGCATAATCGAACATAAAACTTGCAGTTGCAAGTAAGTCAAGCAATTCTTTATTCAATGTTTATTATATAATAATATCATATATGAGGTAGAAACATAAGCAGTATGTCTAAAATAACATATAAAAACAAAATATGATTGATAATCCTTCAGTCCGGTAAAAGTTTTTTCGGTCTTGTCAAATTTTGGCGTTTACCAGACCGAATGTCTTGCTCTTTGAAAATTCATTCGTGAAGACTGGTTGTTACAACTTTGGCTTGAGTTATCCACCGGTTGAGTTGTCTATGGGTTGAGTTGTGCGGTACCCGTAACGTTCGCTAACAGTCGTTACTGAACATGCTGCTGTACTTCTGTACTCATCATCTATAATAATAGATTTGTCATATGTACAGCAGCACAGTTAATGTATGCACCACTGACAGTTATAAATAATAACTGACAGAATAAAATTAAACATAATTTGATAATAGAATAGAACAGTTTCTTATTTGTCAGTTTGTAGAAAGTAAAAATCAAAGCACTGAAAGCACTCTTCTATTATTCAAAAGAAACCAAATCAGATCAGCCATTAAGATTCGGAGAGAAAGGAAAAGAATGCAGAATATTCAGAATTATCATAACCTTTATCAATAAACTCTCTCACTGTTTTAAGACTATCTCTGAGAACCCTTATAAATATTAAAGCCTAGGCTTTTGTCAGAATGAACTGATTGCCAGAACATGTTAGACAAAGTAGACAAATGTTCTATGCTTGTAAAACACAGTGGACAAAATTCAACTCAAGTTTAGAGAAGATTGACAAAAAATAATGGGCTACGTTAAGCATTTGCCATATTTGAAAGATTATCAGAATTTAGAGTCAGAAGGTAGCCATCTATGTGTTGGTTTGATTCCAAACTAAAACCAATGTATTTCATTTCATGGGCAGGAAAGTTAACCCTAAATGTTTAGTCGTAAATGATCTCAAATAACACACTTCCTATCAAGCCAGTCAGAACACAAACAGGAGCTGCAAATGCATGACTTGGTTTTGTATCAGCCGATGAATAAGCTCAATCCAGTATATACAAATCAATGATAACAACCTTAAAATATTGAACTGAAAATCAAAGTACTGGGAGTCAAACATGGGTGTATTATAGACTTTCATAAGATGAGTTTTTGAAATTATAAAAATACCAGTAACCAAAGCCAGCAGACAAAACCTTGATATATGGGTATAAATTTCTATATCAATATCATAATATGCTTATACAGGTACAGTTAAACTCGGATATAACATACTCGGTTATAACATACACTCGGTTACAACATACCAATTTTTCTGGCCCGTTTTTCATCCTGATATATAATATACTTAGTATGCTATATGGATATAACATACCTCGGTTACAACATACCTTTTTTCTATGGCCCAGCGAGTATGTTATATACGAGTTTTACTGTATCGGTTTTTATGAAATTGAATATATAAGCTCAAGATGGTAACAGTAATCTACATAAAAGAAGATTACCATCATAAAGTAGGTCATCTGAACCACCTGGCTCTTAAATCAATTTTCTTCTATCATAATAAAATGTAAGTAAAAAAACTTTATATTAGTGATAAAAAGGCTCATGTAAAACTATAATGCTTCAGGAAATAATCTCCATATATGGGAAAAACAGCACTTTGGACATAATAAAATCAACAAATAAAATCAACAATTCACTTGTTTCATATACGTCTGCTTACATCTGTATTTGTGTTTACCAAGTGGGCATGGCTAAGGGGTAATCAGGGCTCTACATAATAAAATACAGCCTATTACCCCTGACAACCTACATTAACTTGCCCAAAACAATATGTTGACTAGCAGAAACAAGTTACAGCCTGAACCCAAATATAGGGCATCAGAGGCAATAGGACCACCTTTAATGTTGAATCCTGCATAATGCTAATTAAAGCTGGGTTCCCACTGCCGATCAGATCAACTCGATCATCCCGATCACCCAAATTCCCCCATCAGGCCTGACCAAGCTGGACTAAAGGCGTATACACGACTTCTTCTCGACCTCTTGTCGATCACACACGATTCCCACACGATTATTCACGACTCCTTCACGACGTCAACTTGACCACCTTTCCGATTTCCGCTCGATCATCCCGACCTTTACACGATCCCTACATGATCTCAACTCGACCTACTGGATCAATGCTCGATCGGTGTCAGATCTTTCCCCGACCAGATCGTCATGGTCGTACTCGAGTCGTAGAAGGTCGTGAACAGTCGTGTACAAAAACTTTTAGAATAAAAACTTCAAACAGTGTTGATCATTATCACTTCATCTTGAAACTTCATAGTATATGTTGTGTCCAGCATAGTATAAATATTTATGGAGATTGAGCAGTTGCAGTTGTGGGCCAGATGGTTAGAGCTCCAGATTTCAGGCTGAGGCGCAGCAACTGCACATTTACTCGCATTTGTACTGCCTATCGGCCTTTTGCCTTTTCTCGGCATCTTTAGTTTGTAGTAGAAATGGCTTGACTGAAGATGTTTTAACAGATATTGGTTTGCTAAAGATGTTATATCTTCAGCGTCCAAACAACTTATGAGACACTGGTCAGCACGCTTTTCTTGCTTTAGTCACGTGAGCTCGTGTATGGTCGAACAGTGATCGGGGTTTGATCGTGTGCGGTCGTGTGTGGTCGTGGAGTAGTAGGGTAGCAGTCTAGATAATCTGGACAAGAGATCGAACAGAGATCTACTTAATCGGGATGCGATCGTATATTACTCGAGTAGAAGTCGAGATGATCGGGTACAGATCGGGTTAAAGATGCCAATCCGACCAAACAAGATCGCTACACGATTGTTTCTCGATCAACTCGATCTTCAACTCGATCAATACACGATCGCTTCCCGAGCTCTTCTCGACCGCTTGGCTACACGATCGCTACACAAATTTTTTTGACATGTCAAAAAAATTTGGGTAGAAAGCCCGAGCGATGCCAAACAAGGTAGACCTCCCCGACCACTCCCGATCAATCATGCCGACCGACCCAGACCAGTACCCGATCGCTTGATCGGGCTTGATCGAGATGATCTGATCGGCAGTGGGAGCCCAGCTTAACTGGTCACCAGTTTTATGACTGAACACATTTAGTGGGTTTAGCACAAAACGGTCATAAATTAACTAAATATAAGTAAGAGTGAGTTATGACTGTTATGCAAACATCCTGCGATTTGTACCATCCAATAAAAAACTTCAAAATAAGAACAGAACAGTACAGTACAAATTAGTGTAATGGCAACAAACACCAATGTGTCTTGCTATTAAACTATTCTGTTCTGTTCTGTACTTCAAAATCAATAAAGCATGTTATCACCTCAGATAAAATCAATGCTGACAGTAATGTCTTCAAACCCTTAGTCTAATAATGTTTACTTACTAGTTTTTTCCATAATTATTAGTATGTTCTTAAAAATTCCGCGAGGATTCAACAAATTTCAAGTATTTAAATCATTCACCATTTTTAACAGAAGCTAACATATACCCCCAGTAACCCCGACCTGATAATGATTTTGGTCAACATGGTATTAGATAAGAATAAAGCCACTGAAAACAAAATAGCTAAGTTTTACATTAAAATCATTAATCAGGGTGATAAGAATGTTTGACATAATTAATCTAGGTATAAGGGTAAACATGAATTTTTCTCATAGATAACACATAGTGCAGTAACTATCTAAAAAAAATTCACACAGATAACTCTATCAAACTGAATTATCCCCCTTTCCACATTACTGTTGGTATACAATAATACTATCAATATATATTTGCGGAATATATGGTCAGTAGCGCATACTTTAACCTGCTGATTTAAATATTCACTACAGTACTGTTGCAGTCATTAACCATAAAGAACACAAAGACTATACAATAAATATCAAGTATTTAAATCAGCAAGGTTAATGTATGTGCCACTGACAGTTAAATCAAACTTAACAAGCTGACACTATCTGTATTTGTCGAATTTTCGCAAATTGTTCCCTCAATTCAGCATCAACATAGAAATCTGTAGAGAAATCACATGATTCATGTTCATAAAATAATTTGAATAACAATAGATTCCAAAAGATACACTTACATGAACTCTGCACAATTTTTTTACCCAGGTGACAATATTGAAATATTTTTAATGAGTGATATTTATAATGAATCTTACTTAATTTCATAGAAGGAACATGGGTTTGGGGTACAGTGGTAGATTGTAGGATTTCGATACTAGAGATGGCAGGTTGTACAGTGACTTGTCCACATAAATGAATATTTGATAAAAAAAATACAGATCTTCCTCCATAGAGGGAGAAATAGTCAGCTCCTTGTTGAAGAACAAGCAAGTACTAGTATACATTGTAGAACAAAAGTCAAGAAAAGCTGTAACATGCAGTTAGCCCCCTTTCATAATCTAATAAAAAAGTTTAGACAAATTACGTAAATTCAAAACAAAATTCAATCATTACATTCATCAAACATAAGTTCATGTGTACTTAGTCATTTAAAGAAACATAAAAAACATACTCACAAATCTAAAAAAAATCACTAATCCAAACCTATGAGGCACCTTAGTTATTTAATCTCAACGAAAATATCTTGTCAATTTAAAAGATGTTTAAACAGATTACTGTCAGTATAAAGAGGTATGAAGATAGATCATACCACAGGATGTGGTATAAAAAAGGGTACAACGACTGAATGAGATAGGTAAAAAATATTTTCATCAAATCACTGGTCCATGCATTGTGAACAAAATTATGTCTTTATATAGCATACATTTGTAATATAATATAAATTCACATGAAGTATACATTTCACCTATATTGTTAACAAAAATGAAAGTCACAAAACCAGCCATAGCTGGTTCAAAGCATCATTGAGAAATGGTGAGAGCAATTCTGACTGAAAACTGGACAAAGCTTGGCAGAGGAAAAGTCTTCGTGAATTATAAAAGTCTCCCTGGTTATCAATTGTTTTAGTTAAGGCTCTAGCAGGGGTCTGGTACATAATGCATTCTAATAGAGAATATAAAGCCGCGTGGACGTGGCATAGTGGTTAGCATGTCTGACTTCGAATCCAGAAATTGCGGGTTCAAAACCAGGTGGCGGCAGGTCATAGTATAAGGTATTACCCTATACATGAGTTGTTGGCCTCGTGGTAGGGTAAGTTAGTACTGGTGATAGAAGTGTCCAGGAAACCTTTAGTAGGAAGAGCTGACTGTTGTATATATGACCTAAATGTCTTGAATACAATAAAAAAAAAGATAGAGAATATAGATCCTGATGAACAACTAAACACTAAAAGAACAAGAACTTTAAGAAGTAACATAAATGAACTATATAAAATATATTATATAAATTCTGTAAGGGGAATAGCTTGACTTTACTGAATGTCTAGCCAAACAAAACTTATAAATATTTTGTCACCAAAAATTTTCATTCATAAATTTATATTATCACCTGAAAAAAATCATATAAAACTAAATGAGACAATTACTTACAGGATTAGCCACTACAGTAACTATAAGTGTATAAAATACAATAAGAAATGACAAGCCACATTTACAATGCTTTTTATAGGTTAATTATTTACAACCACAAAAATGAAAATGATGAAACTAATAAGATAGATTTGATCATGTTGAAATAAAATAACAAGTAAATCTGTGAGCTAATGCTCACTAGTGATACCCCCGCCAAAATCTAAAAATATGCGACAAACAGGAAGTAGATGAGCAAGGAGCATGAAATCGCTTTACACCATATGGGACTATGGGATGAAGCAATATGCCAAGTATTAGGCTGCTGCATGATATAGTTGCTGAGAAAACTGCGACGGAAATTTTGTAACGGACGGACAGACGGACGCACGGACGGACGCACGGACAAGGGTAAAACAGTATACCCCCCTCTTCTTCGAAGCGGGGGTATAATAACATGATCATTACATCATGAAATAGAGGACTATTGTTTATTTTGGTATAAAATTTAATTTCTATTTCACCAGTGAGCTAAGAATGCAATATTTACCCTTTTAATGCTGAATTTCCACAATGGACTGGTCGTCTTCAATTCTTATACCTATCCATTGTCATTTTATAAATTTTAGGACGAAAATTTGACAGTGAGCAGCCAACAGCAAAGAACCTGGTCACCCAACACATGTTGTGTCGGATAAATTGGCTTTTAACTGTTGGCAAAGGCTTTTCTTATTTGGCTCCCACATTGTAAGGGTTAACACAAGTGGCGTAGTATGATTTTGGACACATAAATGTCAAATAAATCAAGTACCCAGTTAAGTTAAAACTCAACATTGTTTTTATTAATATTATTATTATTATATACCGCATTTGTATAACGCTCTTTTCATATAAATTTGTCCTTTACCAAAGATGTTCATATACTTCAAGTTTTATTTCATAGACTATCATAAATCATCTGCTATTTAAGAATAAACAAATAACATCACATTCAAGGAGTTATTGAAAACCAAGTTTAGATATCTACCAGTAGTTGTAATGTATGACTAACCAGATTCAGTGTACATGTACTCAATGTAATAGTATTTTATGACATCATTATTCTTTTATAAACACTTGATGCATGTTGGTAAATGTTCCAATAAAAGCTTACAAAAATTTCAAAAAGAAATTTCAGATTTATTCAATAGGGCCACAACAAATTGATCATATGTTCTATGGATTCGCTTGCACCTTAATTTTGACGGATTTTACAAAAAAAAATATTTTTATTTCCTCGCTCGCCCATAAAAATTTTTGTCAAACCGCTATATAAAGCAAGTGAATAAAGACTTTTTTTTAATTTCTTCGCTTGCCCCATTCTTTTTTCAGAAAAATCCGTAGAACAAATGATCAACTTGTTGTTGCCTTAAAAGTTTAACATTATAGGTCACTGTGGCTGGGTCAAATGACCATTACTAAAAGTAATGTCTCAACCAACCTTTGATCTCATCCCCTCAAGACATCAATTCAGATTTAACATCAAATATAAAATCTTAGTAGATCAACTAAGTTTCATGGTTGATTCAAAATCTTATAAAATACAGATAGGGTGTGGGTAATCACTTTAAAGATTTTTCTAGAAAAATGGTAGAATAGAATTTCAAATACTATGGTAACCATGTTACACTCGTTTTTATTTGCAGATGAAAAAATTGTGGATTCCTTGTGAGAGAATCTGGGAGTACTTGTTAAGAAAAGTGTCATGGAAAGTTACCGGTAGTTAGGAAAGTTGGCCACTGCATTATAATCTATCAAGACGACCAAAGTATATCACTAATTCTTATTCAATACGGAAAAACTAACTTTAAAATTATCACAATATAGGTAAAACTTGCATCATAACAGCCTTAAGTCATTTAGACTTAATATCAAAGGTTTATTTCAAATCAGGTATTCAAAGTATTTAGGACAAAAAAATAGCATTTTTTTACTGTGAAAAGTAAACATGATCAGACATAATAAATTATTACTGCTGTGTTATCAGGACTCAAGTGAAAACTGTAAGGGTACTTCAATTTTTTAACCCACATTGTAAATATAACACATGTCTAACTTTTCTGATCTAATATAAACAGGGATGATTCTATAAACATGTTTAGAATGGCTCTCAAAAATATTTTATTTTCATCCAGCAAAACGAATAATGCTTTACATTACTTTCTGACAATCTATCAGAGCCATATCCCAGTAGCAGGGGTTAGCAGAACACAATGATTTGGGCATGCAAAATCTAAATGGTACATTTGAACACAACCCTGGTCAATCAAACCAAATACACAATTGGTTGCGTGCCTAGATTTTAAATCTAGTGTCCCAAAGGAGGTACAGGTTTGAATCCCACCCAGGGTGATTATACCCTTCCATGAAATTTTGACAATAATGTCAATTTTTCTCCATTAATAAGGTATATATTGAGAAGTTACCAGCCATGTGGAACGGTAGGGGAGTACTAGTTATAGACAAGGGTCCAGGAAAGCTAGGTTATGTGCGCTAGACGACTTAAAATAACCTAAAAAATTGTGCTGATGTGGCATTAAACCCAGAATAAATTTGATTAAGTTATTAACATTTGAACTCACATAAGTGTGCCAGTAGGAGCATTCATAACCATGTTTCATTCCACAGCAATATTGGCATAAAATCGCCATAAGACCTTTGACAACACAGGTTCTAAGTCATATATAAGATCTCTCAACATATGCTTTATTTTGGATGTTCCAGGAACAAGTAAGTAACTTTCCTCTATTGACTGTGGACTCCCATAACCCTATGTGCCTGCATCAGGTCAAAATGAGGCAATCAAACATTAACAAAATAAAAGGTCACAGTATATGACCTTAACAATAAACTTTAATCCTCAATGTAAACAAGGTCAAGACATCAAATGAAACCATCCTATCAGACCTGTACAAAATGTATATATTTAAACACAAAATACTTAAACTTCAGTCTTGATTACAACTTGAGGAGGCCGCAGTCTAGAGAAATGAAATGTACAAAATGTTATCACAAAACAAGCCAAATTCTGAAATATCCGGATAGACATCAATATCTTCAACACAAGCCGAAATGATGGATATTTTAAACATATCTTTATACATGCGTGTAGGTTTCTGTCACAGTTAAGTTGATCTCTGTATGCTCTAGAACTTCATTTATATGAATTATGATTGAATATCTTATAAAATATAGATAGGGTGTGGCAAGCACTTTAGAGATTTTTCTAGCACAATGGTCTATGACTATGTGGCCTTCTTCCACTGTTTGTATATGCATGTCAGATTATCTCATTATGTATGTATGCTTACCATTGCTTGTACCATTTTCACTGTTAAGCTTGTAGCCTTTCAGCTCAGCCATTTTGTCGATTATTCACTTATTCACAATCCTAAAAAGACAGACACAAAAAGCTTGATAATTAGAATAAAAAGAAACTAGTAAGTGTCATAGTAAGACTAATAAATATATTATAACATACCAGATGAGGCAGATCCAGCTATTTAAGTAGATTAATCCCTAATATCATGCATCAGTAATAACAAATATTGAAAATTGTCATCAGTAGACTTGATAGTTGTAAGTTTAAGTTATTAGACTGAGTATCCAAATCACGATACTTTAAATAAATTGGTATAATAAATTGTTGAATTAATTGTATTCAATTATCATGTTTTATTAATTAGTTAATTTCATCCCATTCAAAATTATTTATAATATAAATTGATTACAATTACATCAATTAAAACAATGTAACTATTGCGAATTTACACAAATTTAATTTCTTCTTAATTTTTGGAAACTATTGACGTCATTTTTAATTCTAAACTCAACGAAAATTAATCGAATTAAACAATCAGAACTTTTAATCATAAATTAATAAAAGTACGATAAATATTGAGTACGAAAAACGCGAGTTGCAGAAAGATTTCTAATGGAACCACATGTTTATGAATACACAACATGTTCGCAAAGAGTAAAACATACCTTTTTGAAATCCCGTTTCAATGAATTCATCAATATAAATTCCCTTCTAACTCTGACAGATTGGCAGGGTACTATTAGATAACTTTCAGTATTTTAGTCAGTCGGGTGTAAGAATAACAATTGGGTATTTACAGCACTGGATATAAACGGGTACCCGTCATTTATCGATACAGAACTTTACTATAGTCCGTTTCAATTATTCCTCAAATCACAATGAAATGCGCGTTAATGTTTCACCATTTTTATCTGACTAATTTAAGTTTGTATATGTCATTGAAAAGTCATTAGAATTATCAATCTAATGTCATTCAAATAAATGACGAAACCGGCCGCGGATCTTTGCTTGAGCGACGTACTATAAGTAACAGATAAGTCGATATCTATAAATAGCCGCGAGTGTCCTAAATGTTGACTCACTGTGAGCTACTTAATGACAGCGCAAGTTGAAAATGCGCGGGAACACAGATGATTTATTCAACAGTTCAATATAATCGTACAATAGTGCAAAAATGTGCATTGTCAACAGGAACGGCAGTTCAAATAAAGTTCAAATAAATGGAAATTGATGCACAATGTAATTTTATATTCAGAAATAATGCTCGTATGATCGACTCTTGGATTAACGTTACGACTTTTCGATTTGCTCTTTATTATCAAATAAAACACGAGAGTATCCAATACAACTGCCACTTTCAATCTTATTGCTAGCACAAATAACTGTAAGATAAATCTTACTGCTGTAGTTTGCGTCTTTCTGCTGGCAGTACCGACCTACAGTACCCACCAAAAGTTTGGAGACATTTTCACTTTGTAGGCTTTCTGAATAGCTTTTTCTAAAATTTGATTCATGTTTATTTTTATATGCTTTTTAGTTTTGCTTTATTTTTTTGGTTATCATTATATTTTTAACTGAGAATACAACATAGCTTAAAATCTATGTTATGGAAAATAATTACAATTAACATGGTTTTTGAGGCTTTAGGATATCAGATGCTGAATCTCAAAATTGTGTAGCATTCATGAAATTTGTTTTCATTTTGTCACAAACAATACTTAAATATGTCAAAAATAATAATTCTACAAAAATAATTACCAAATTTCAAGAATTGTAGTAAATTTCTAATGTCTCCAAACTTTTGGTGGGTACTGTAAATGAAGAGTATGATGGGGAAATAACTGACTAATACCCCTAGCTAATTATAACAGAGACAGAAACCATGTCCCTGTAAAAATTGATAATATCCATAGCCATATCACGTACATTATCATATGCTTTCCAGTGGAATACCGGGATTTATCGGTGAAATAAAAATCGATATTCCACTGTTTGGAACAATGAAAACAAATTTGTTATTTTCGCTGTTTTGGAAGCCCCGTTCTGGAGGCATATCGGACTTAAGCATTAAATACCACCAGTTTGAAGCATATAATAAACAGAAAATTTGTTTATTTTGGTGTAAGATCTATTTATTTCACTCGTTAGCTAAAGATATTATATTTTCACTCGTGACGACGCCACTCGTGAAAATATTGCATCCTTAGCTCACTCGTGAAAAAAAATCGATCTTACACTGAAATAAACAAATATCCTCTATGTATTTATGACCTGGAGACGATTCTGATCATCGTATAGGTTGAAAATGATCGTGAATAAATGCATTCAAGTCACTATGAAACCGGCATTTTAAAACAATGACAACGCGTATTTTCATCATAAATTTATTTACGAGAACAAAATTAGATTTTAATTACCTGAAATTATAAATTACAATGGGAGAGTACACACAAATTTCAAAATAAGTTATGAACGTAATTAATCATAAACAAGAGTGATTTCATAGGAAACACGAAGCCAATAAACATGACGTCAAGAATAATGACATTGCATATTTCTTCATACTTTGGCCCGGCTTGCTCAGTCAGTGGTAGCACGCAAGTCTACTGATCGAGGGGTTGTGGGTTTGATTCCCGGGCGGGGCATACTTTCGTGGAGCTTGGTCATGAAATTATTTCTACTGCCATTCTCCCCCTACCAATGATTCTTCATTATGTAGAGCAGTTGTCAATCACTGACGAAAGTAGGTGCTTAGTAGTTGGTTAACAGCTAAATCCAGAGATTTAGCCTTTATAGGAGGAGTGAGTAGGTTGACTGACCGCCATTATATGACCTATACAATGTGTTGCTATGGCGTTTAACAAAAAAAAACCCAAAAAAACAAACAATCATACTTTGGCCTTCTGAACACCACGACGATATGTGTAAAATATTTTTTAACTGTCGGTGGCGTAGACGTTAACCCCGCTAATGTAAATACTCACTACAGTACTTCAGTACTCACTTTCGATAAAAAAAGTTAATCGTATCTACGGGGATAATCTAAATAATAATATCGAGTATTTGAATCAGCTACAGACAGTTGAATGATATTTAACAATACGATAGTTTCAAAATCGTGAGTTTGGTCAGAAACTTAGATACATATAGCTATGTCTCTGGTTTAGTGTCCGGAAAGACCAGACACAGTTTTAGAAAGCCTTTATCCGTCTTGAACTATGGACTCGGATTCAATGCTTCCAACATGCTAAACATTTTCGCGGTCAATGGTGTGACGCCATATTGTTTTGGTGTTACATTAAAATTGTATTTTTCTCTTTCACCAATCCAATATTTTAAATCATGTTTAATCAAATCAGTCAATGCAGCTCTGTGAAGTTCAACTAAACCTGTATCAGACGTGATAATTCTAGCTTTTTTCATAAACACATTGTTATACAGACCCCAGACTGTGTCCCTGTTTTCATTCATTTTTTCAAACATTTTATTGAGCAAAAACATAACACAGTCAAATAATTCAAATTCTGAATATTCTAAACATGGACATTGATTTGAAAAAAATAACAACACCATTTTTAACACATGGCTATCATACAACTTGTATTCTACTCCACGAAATGTTGACCTGGATTCGTTTTCATCCATACCATTAAATAAGTATTTAATGATACAAAATGCTTTGACATGCCTTTTTGTTAGATTTTTTATAAGTTTCGCTTCTGTGTCAGTAAACGCTTTCTTAAAGTTGCCATCGTCAGTGGCAATCAGCATAAAATGTCCTGTCTCCATAAGAGCATCGTAAGTGTTCTCATCCAAACAATCATCAGGCAGAACATGTCTCTTCACGTCAGTTATCTTCATGGCAGGTATAACTGTCACATATATTGTTTCTGTTGACATTTTATCAACTCGCACTTTGTCTACAATCTCATACCAGTACTTAGTCAAGGTAAGATATATCTTTATACCTGATCCCTCCATCGCTGGTTCCTTTTCAAGATCAACTTCAATATTTCCAAATTTGGTTTCTACTCTTTTAAGAGCTTTTAAAGCTTTCTTACATCGTTTAAGGAAAACATCTAGTATGCCAGTTGTATTATTTTCTTCAGTCTTTTTACTTATCAAGAATGAATCAACTATCATGCTTTTCCACTTGTTCATGATTTCACCATATTTTAGCTTATCTATAAACACAGCTACATTGGTATCTCCTAGCATTTCATTTAGGTCAACCATTTCAACAATCCCTGATTTAATATTATCAATAGTTATAATGTAATCAAATTGATTAGCTCTTCCAAGATGTGTACCTTCATAAAAACTACCAACTTTAATGAGCCTGCTGTCCTTCGCGAAGAAACGATCGTCTATTTCTCCAACCATCTTTACCATATCTTGGACGAGTTTTTCAACACCATCACGTATATGAACAGTTTCTTCCTGAGTCTGAATTCCAGTTACATTATTGTACAAATGATGAAAATATCTATCAAGGCGTGCTTTAGAAGATTCTAGATAGCGAATTTCTTCTGTTGTATAAGTTTGTCGTGGAAAGATGATTTTCTTCGAAGAGCAAGATCCCATTTTGTTATGTTCAAATGCTATATATGTACATACAATGAATACAGCTACAATGACTACAAATGAACATATTTTAAAACTCCATGTTTATAAATTCTATTTCAGCCTTGTTTCATACTAATTGCCACGTCAAGATTGTGACACGTGTGATTTTTTCACACGTTAAAGACTCAGCTCTCCTTTCATAACGAGGACGGAAAATCCAAGACTAGATTGTTATATGTTCAACCGGTGACGCTAAAACACATGATATACATGATTATTTTAAGGCTGTATTCCCAGTAATAAAATACACATAACTTCTAACATGACTAGCATGCTTTTAGTACTACCAAGTGCCAAATTCATACGACTTGCATTTCATGAACATATATTATTTCAAAATATAGTTGTTGTAAAAATATATTTACACAGTCATGGAGTAAGGCTAATTCCTAATGAATGTAAAACTAGTTGACCAATGACTTGCTTGATTACACCTTTTCATTAGTCGAAATATATTTTCATGTGTCTAAGAGTGTCAATTATAGCTCGATTTTAAAGTATGCATGTTGATGTACTTTTAGTAATAAATGTTGCCAAATAATGAAAAAAAATACGATAGCAGTAGTAGGACGCGTGCTTAGGGATCGAGAAGTCCCGGGTTTGAACCCCACTAGGGACACTGTTAATTTCCTTAAGCAAGAAATTTACCTACAGTTGTTCTACCCAGGTGTAAATGGGTACAGTGAGGGATTACCTGCATGAAATTCATTCAATGATCAGAGGTTGTCCTACAAAATTTTTAAGTCAGCTGAATATTGAAGGAGACTTTAACTTATTCAATAGCCCATCGGCAACTACATTACGCTTGTTTCTGAAACTACATATTGTTAACTTTGATTCAACTGTTTGTGGCGCATACATTAACTCCACTGATTTAAATATTCATTACATGCGCGTAGGAAGGATCTGAATATTGGGGCCGCAAATGGGGTGGGTACGGGAGGTGTGTCCCCTCCCGCCGGTCGAATTTTTGTGCGATTAATTATAAGCCTCTAAAACTCGATTTCCAACACTTCCAGTACCCCTGTTTAAGAACAATTTTTTGCATCTCAAGATTTTCAATATGTGTCATGAAAAAACAAGTAAATCTGTGAGCTAATGCTCACTAGTGATACCCCCGCAAAAATCTAAAAATATGCGACAAACAGGAAGTAGATGAGCAAGGAGCATGAAATCGCTTTACACCACATGGGACTATGGGATGAAGCAATATGCAAAGTATTAGGCTGCTGCATGCTATAGTTGCTGAGAAAACTGCGACGGAAATTTTGTAACGGACGGACGGACGCACGCACGCACCCCCGCACGCACGGACAAGGGTAAAACAGTATACCCCCCTCTTCTTCAAAGCGGGGGTATAATTAACTTGCAGTCCAATTGCCGCTGCTTGCCAGAATATTGGGACCGCGGCCCCTGCGGTCCCAGCTCCTACGCGCCCGCATTACTGTATTTCTGTACTCTTTATCGATAAATATTTAGATTCTGAGCAGAACAAGCCTAATTTCTTCAAATTATGAAATTAATTATACACATTTTGTAAAAATAATACAAAAATAAAAACGAGAGTTCAAAAACACGAATAGAGAGGTGGAGGGGATAATGGGGAGAGAAAGAGAGGGAGAGAGCGATTGACCTATAACAGACAATATATGTCATATGTAGACATACATTGATGTAAAATTTGATAAAGATACGTAACATATATATTATACATGCAGATAGAAATTGTTATCTTTATTCAGTGACACGTAGTCTACGTATTCATTTTAACTTTAGTATTAATGCACATAATTATAGATAAAAAATAGGTTTTATATCTATGACTCTGGTCAAGTATAAAGACGCACTTCTCCAGTTTGGATATAATTCATATTTAATGTGAAAACATATTGGATTTTTCGTGAACAGTATATGAATAATATTCGTCTTCATTCTAATACTAAAGGTGTGAGTTTTTAGATATGTTAAGACCTCTTTCAATTGTAAAAACTTGAAAAGGTTCAAATAAAAAGACCGCCGCTCTTATCAGGTTAATTGTGACTTAAAACCAGCGAATTATTCGTTTTAAACAAGTTGCATGCATGATTGTGTGAACCATGCAACAGAATCAAATGACACGGGTTGAAAATGGTTGGCATTAGCAAAGACTAAAATAGAATGATAAAATAGGACTTCCCGATCCCAACCGACTTGCCTGGGACCATGACTAAACTCAGAAACAATGTGCATAATTATGTTTTTTACAGTGTACTTCTGAGTTTCTACTGGTTCAAATTTTTCTTACTTGCGTTTGATGTTTTCATTATTTTTAAAATAAAAATTTATATTATTTTGCGTGTTACTCAGCTTTATCTTCATATTGTTTTATGAATAAATCTATGTAGAGACATAGAAAACATCTAATTCCCTGATAAATATAATTCTGAGTCGATAATTTCAAAATACTATTTTTCTATGAAGCCGGAGTAAACTTGTTTATTTTTTTTTATTTTTCACTACTGTAAGCACATCCTCTTAGACTTGAGAATAATTTAAGCATTTCGTTAATTTGATTGTGACGGTATACAAAATAGGTACGGTTGACGTGGAGTTTTTCCTTCCATCGTCTTCAACACAGTCTGCTCGAGTTAGCTCCCTTAGTTGCAAAAACGCCATTTGTAGTGTTGTAAACATTGGGTCAGAAATTGTTACGTTACCTTTGACAGATTTACTTGAACTAAACTGAAGTAAAGTAACACTCAATCACCGTTTATTTAGTGTGTCTTAGCTTGATACTGTAAGATTTACTTTTTGTATTTCATTTATCGTCTGTAAGATTAAAAGTAAATGGTAGGCGTTTATATCACAAAATGCCTACTTTCACTTTTGCTTTGAATGACTACCATAGCGCTCAATATTGATAAAAATCTGGATTTTTATTGTGTAAGATGCTCTTTACATTGTCTTTTATCAAACGACACGAAAATGTCATATTTTATTAATGATCGACTCCTTATAAGTTATAGACATAGTACCAATTTAAGTGCTCTTGCAACCAATGCAAACACAAAAATACTTCTTTATCGAGCAAAAATATTTTTAGACTGATAGCTTAGAAAAAGGATACCATGCACGAATCACACTCAATAGTGTTTTATCTATATCCTTAAAACTACGTACATGTACCTACTGAAGCTAAATTAAATTGGTATTAACTAAATTCATTATTACAGAGAAATGGTTCAGACAGTGGCTGTGGTGGGGGCTGGTGTGAGTGGACTGGCTGCTGTTAAATGTTGTCTAGATGAAGGATTACAACCTAAATGTTTTGAAATGTCAGATGATATTGGAGGTTTATGGCATTACAAAGAAAATGTATATCTTTTTCCTCTTATTGTCTACTTGATAAGCCGTGGATCATTTTTGAAACTACTGGTTTATTGTTGATTGGCACTTTACCAATCTGATTAAAACCCGATCTAAATTTTTCCACTTGCATACTTGCTAATTTAGATCTGGCCTTTTTCAAACGAAGGTCACGTTCAGGCGACCTTTTCTCATCATAATATTCATGACGAAATTGTTATGATACTTAACTTGTTTACAATCGTCTAAGTCACGCAATTTGAAATAAGCTGCCCAGTCGCAGACTGTGAATAATACCACTGTTAAATTAGCATGCAAAACTTGGTCTAAAATAAAAATTACGAAATCAAAAATGTCATTAATTGTGTTTTTGTCTAGATAAAAGCTACGCATTGATTGGTCAAAACAAAGTTCATCTTGATGTGACCTTCCACGGAGAAAGTAGAGATCCTGTACGACAACGCTCTACAGGATATCTGTTTATGGAGATTGGCACTTTACATATACCATGGTTTTACTTTCTACTGATGTAGATCGGCTGCTGCCAGAGGATATTAGCCTCATCTATTATCAAACATTAGATTGACCAAACTGTTGTGTTAATCTTACTGCTGTCAGTATAACAGTAAGATCAATCTTATTGCTGCAATGTTACTCTTACTGCTGGCAGTATGGAAATAAGATTGATCTTACTGCTGTTTCTGCCAATGTCACATCTATAGGCTTTGATATGGCAAATAATAATGTATACAGAACCATTTGACTAAGATTTGGTAACACAAAAGAATAAGCTGATTTCAAACTTTCATGCAGACTCATCATAAATTACATTCACAATCATTAAGTGTTTCACAAAACAAAATTGTAATTGGACATTGCAAGGAAATTACGAAGAGAACTTCATCGTTATTTATTATATGAGTATAAAATTTTATGTATTAGAATTTGTTTCTAAAAATGATATTTATGAATTACGGATTTTCAATAACTCTTGATTTTGTTCGCAGATAGATGATGATCGTACCACAACGATGAAAGTCACAGTTGCCAATATAAGCAAGGAGTTAATGGCATACAGTGATTTTCCTCCTCTTCCTGAATACCCGATATTTATGCATAACACACATTTGAAAGAGTATTTACATCTGTATGCTGAAAACTTTGATCTAAGGAAACATATACATATTAACACTAAGGTAATAACAATGCATGCATGTGTTTTTATCATACATGTATATTTATCATATAAAAAAATGTAATGGCATTTTATAGTCAAAGTTTCATGCTTATGCATGTTTACCAACTTTACAGCTATTACCCCTGGTTATCAGGCTATTGGTATCTATCTATCTATTAATCTCCCAAGGGAAGTCTTTTACTCTGCTTGGTGCAGCTGACAAATTGGCGCAATGGAATTATACCATCCTCACAGATACCCATTTACACCTGAGAAAAGCAATCATAGATAAATTTCTTGCTCGAGAATATTAGCAGTGCCCCTAGTGGGGTCCAAACCCACTGGACTATTCCTCCTACTATTATATCTAGAAATTAAAGACTACATCTTTGAATGGTACCTGTAACTGGCTGTAAGTGTCAAAAGAAACAGTCAAAAAAGTAAACATAATTGCATTAGAGTAATGTAGAAACACTAGTTAATGACTCTTATGCCATTGCAAGGCTGTGTATAGTCATTACTTCATGTTTAAAGACTATCTTACAATGATATATAACCTGTAATAATAACTAGTGCTTCCTGAAAATATCTAAAAAGTACTTATACGTTGTAAGATTATGTTCATCACTTCAGGTCATCCAGATAACAGAGACAGATGACCACAAGACTACTGGTCAATGGTGTGTTAAATATAAAAATATTGTTGATAATAAAGTTATATCTGAAGTATTTGATGCTGTCATGGTTTGTACTGGAGCCTTTGGTCAACCTGTTATGCCAACATTTCAAGGTATTGATTGATTGATTGATTGGTTGGTTGATTAGTATTTTTATATTTTATTTGCTCTAGCTCCATGGTAAAACACATTCTTACAACTTAGAATATTCACTCTTAAGTCCCCATCCTGAACACCCTGTCAGTACTGATAAAGATAAAGTTGCTAGCTCTAGGGAACAACTGGGTAAGTTTTGAATGGGATTCAAACCCACAGGGAGCTGGCTATCCAATCATTACCAGTCAAATGTTGAAACCACTGAGCCACGCCCCTCTTTTTGATTGATGGGATGTTGATTGGTGGGATTATGGTTAGGTGGATGAATGGAGGGTAGGATACTTTCTTTTACCAGTATTCGCACACATGGTACACTTTCACAAAGAGTTGACTACTTCTCCATACATGGGAGGAAAATCAATATCAGATATCAAAAAATGCATACAGAAAAAAAATTACCTCCCCCTGTCAGTTATCAAACCTTAGACATCTGGATTAGAAATCATGTGCTCTCCCAATGTGCCACAGCAATGGCTATCACTGATCATTTATTATGATTTGAATCAATATTTTCTTACTATTTTACTAGTTATACCCCCGCTTCGAAGAAGAGGGGGGTATACTGTTTTACCCTTGTCCGTGCGTCCGTCCGTTACAAAATTTCTGTCGCAGTTTTCTCAACAACTATAACATGCAGCAGCCTAATACTTGGCATATTGCTTCATCCCATAGTCCCATGTGGTGTAAAGCGATTTCATGCTCCTTGCTCATCTACTTCCTGTTTGTCACATATTTTTAGATTTTTGCGGGGGTATCACTATTGAGCATTAGCTCACAGATTTACTTGTTTTATCATCATAGGTATAGAAACATTTCAAGGTAAAATCATCCATACTCGTGATTATAAAACATCTAAAAACTTTGAAGGAAAGACAACTCTAGTTGTTGGACTAGGAAATTCTGCTGTAGATGCTGCAGTTGATATAAGTGAAGTAGCTAACCAGGTAAATTAAGCTTTTGACTGAAATACCTATAGTTAAAATCATGAATCCAACTTCAAGATATTTTTTGAGGTTCATAAGTTACAAGAATTTAACCAATTGAGGCGCGGTTGATTGGTTGTACGGAAATTGTGCAAAATATGTTCATAATTCGAATACTTCGAGAACCAGCTTGGCGTAATTGCTAGAATGTTCTGCAGCTATGGGGTGATTGTTTCTTTCAACCTTAGCATATATTAAAGTTCTAAATGACCTCATAGACTAAAAGAGGCATGTATGATTTCCAATGTTTGTGTTGAATAAAACAGAGGCACAACAAATCTAAAAATCCGCAATATATTGTGGTAGGTATTGCGATACCATGCTAGCGTATTGCATTATATCGCAGTACGCTTCTGGCATATCCTGACAGCATTACGTGTGATGCAACTTATCAGTTAGCAAACAATAGTATGAGACCATAGTGTTACAACAGTCTATCGTATAGGAGAAAAAATCAAAATACAAGACTGAATCTCGCAACCTATTGCAAAGCAAATGTTCAACCAACTGAACTCGATTTAACACTATTTTTTTTATCTAGATTCCAATTTTTTTCAATAAACAGAGAAAATCAAGCAATTGTTTAGCATGCATGTTAGCTGTTATAGATCACTTGACTAAAGACACTGAAAATGGATCCCAGGAATTTTTTTCAGTATTTGGGGAAGAAGACTGGGGCCTTTTTCTATATAGAACATCTAGGGAAATTTTACCACAATTTCATATATAGGGGAACAAAAATTCCAAGGTAAACTCCAAATTAGGGAAAACTGCATGATTTTGAAGAAATTTCAAAAGTGGAAGGCGTTAGTAAACAGCCTCTGGATAAAAGGTCTGGAATTTCTTCTTAACTTTTTCAATGTTTACTTCAGGTATTTATCAGCTCAAGGAATGGTTCATGGGTGTTTGGTCGTATGGGACCTGGTGGTTTGCCTAGTGATATGCTAATGTTATCTAGAGTTAGTTATTTCATACTGAAGAATTTCCCTTCTGTACTTAATAAAATAGCCATGGGTCAGTCCAATATGAAATTAAATCACAAGTTATATGGACTTAACCCAAAATTTGGTCCATTGCAATCAAACTCTACAGTGAATGATTTGTTGCCATATAAACTTATAACTGGAACCATCAAAATGAAACCAGACGTCAGGGAAATACATGGACAGTGTATCGAGTTTGAAGATGGTTCTAAAGTTGATGGAATAGACTCCATTGTGTGTGGTACTGGATATTTACCAGATTTTCCATTCTTAGAGTCAGGTGTTATTGATGAAGACAAATCTAATCTATATTTAGGAATGTTTCCACCTGATAGGAAGCTTCCTACTATAGTTGTAATTGGTTGCTTCAGACAGAAAGGCCCCATTGTACCGGTCTCAGAAATGCAAAGTAGATTGGCTGCTAAAGTATTTAAGGTAAGTTAGTCAACTGAATCATAATTATGAAAATTTGATTGGGTACATTTATGTATACAACTTGTGCAGCCTGACTGTGGAAGGGAAGTGGCTATGTAGTTAGAATGTATCATAGTTGAGTAACTGACTGAGAGGTTAGTGGTTGGACAAGTGACCCCAATGGTTACTGTTGGCACTGTATATGTTACATATGAATCGAAGATAATGAATCTAAAAAGAACCCACTCCATTCCATAAAGTCATGCTATTGTCATTATTGTACATTATGTATCTGTCAATGTTGTATTTAATCTATGTTAACTATTCGACAATAACATATGTTTAAAGTAAGTATTTAAAATTAAATTACTTTTTTAAAATAAAATACCATTTTATTTATACTTGGTTTAAAGACTGCAGTCTTTAATGATACTCCTGAAATACATAGCAACTAATAAAGAAATATAACCTGTGAAAAAAACTTAGTTTTTAAGAACTGAGTCTTTTCTCAAGTTTTTATCATGTTTTTATGATGGCAAGTTCATAATGGCATGGCAGGGTTATTGAAAACCCTCAAACCCCCTAATTACCTCTGGTAATTCCTTAATTTATTTATCAGTATATTATATCCTAGGGCACTGTAACATTGCCAGATTCTAAGAAGATGTGGGACAATATTAGAAGAAATACAGAATATTCTAATAAATACAGAATATCTACATTAAAAGGTGTTACACAGATAGATTATCTATCTTATATGGACCAACTCGCTTCCATGATGGGAGTAAAACCAAACTTGGGTAAGTTAAATGAGGGTCATTTTGTAATAGTTCAAATTCAGAACTTGAATCAAGTTTTTTTCCAGCACAATAAGATTTATGCAACTTGGTATTTGACCTCAAAGATGAGTAATAATATCTTTTCCCAAAAAATATTATTTGTGTAGTTTTACAATGATATCAGTATTGGTTTTTTTCCATTGACATTAATATTAATCAGGAATGTATTTTTAGTGCAAATAATATTTAAGTATTATTTAGTGATATTTCATATTTAATTACTTTTTACCGATAGTGATATTTATGTATTTTCAGTGAAATTGATATTTCAAGATCCCAAGTTGGCTAAACAATGTATATTTGGACCAATAACTTCATATCAGTTCAGATTGACTGGTTCCAATTCTTGGGCTGGTGCCCGGGAGGCTATATTCACACAATGGGATAGAACATGTGCTCCTTTAACAAAAGATTGGAAGGCAGCCATATCTAAACCTAAGAGAAATCCATTAAAATTACTAATGAAGATATTTGTCATGTTTTCTATAGGATATTCAATGTACAGAACCTATTGGTTTTATTTGAGAAATATCTTTTATTTACAATGAGAACGGCAATATTGAATTTTGTTATCAGCAAAAAGAAATTAAACATTTTCCAAATGTGCAAGTCTGACCAAATTCAGGGCTAGATTTTAAGCTCACATACTCGCAATATGCGAGTGAACTTTGATAGTTGTGAGTAACTTTTTTTTAATTCACAAATTTTCGGGAGTTGAAATCGCTGCCCAAATATTTCTGTCCAAACTAATGAGGCTCAAACTATCATTGAAACTCGGCTAGTCACGATAACTTCCTTGTTTTATCTACAGTTAAATATAGTACTATGTTGTTTTTATATTGCATATATTAATAGTTACTATGCTTACCATTAAAATTTGGAGAAAAAAATGCGAGCGTTTTCTTCATTTTTGCATGTTGAAATTTAATCAATTCGCAAAAAACTGCAAGTCCAATGTTTTGTTAAATTCGAGTCCTGTCAAATTTGAAATCATGAAACTGTGTTTCAAAATCTGTGTTTAAACTTCAAAATATTTACTTATAACAGGCTTTGTTATTGTATATAAAAAATATATAAAAAAACCTTATCTATGTTTTACCTTGAAAGGCGAAAGTTTTTGCCGAAATGTTGGTATATATAAATATTATAGTTTACAGGTTATTGTTGCGATTTCATTGTTTTAATATCTATACATGTATCATAAAATAAAAAAAAACATTCAGTGTGAACCAAATTTTAAATTTGTTCTTTTCAAATTTTTTATGATGATATGTTGTGATTTAGAATCAGTGGTAGGAAGAAGAATAGCTGCAGAAATTATTTTATGACCAAGCTCCATTAAAGAATGCGGCCCCCCCCCCCCCCCGAATTGAACCTTCTACCCCTTGATCAGTACACTTGTGTGCTATCCACTGAGCTATCCTAGAGGCTATCAATAAGATACAAGAGAATATAAAACAGTACACAGCTTATGATGTGAAAGATTTAATAAAAAACATTAACACATAATCCTTTCAACAGTTCATCATGTATTTACACTATTATATGTTGGCCCTCATACTCAACTTCAAGCAATAGAATTGACCACTGTTATTCATTAAAACAAATCTTCGTATTACTTTTTCCAGTAAGTTTATATTCAAAAAGAATATGTGATGTGACTGATGTCACTCGACTTGACTTCACAATAAAAGTTTTCAACCATGATGTATGTGAATCCTGTAGCACATTTATTCATATTATTTAGCGCCATAAATTTTTTAATACCCCTGCCCCCAAATAATGTCACCCCCTTACATTTACATTTGTAATGATAGTTGCTGTCTTTGAAATAATTTTTTGGACAACTGTGAGATATGATAAGAGTACATTTACTGGAGGCATAAATATACACTACAGTAACACTGTAACACCTCTAACATTTACAACACTATATTTAATGTAGTAATTTCACCATTTTATGTACTCGTATAAACAAATTCCTTCGGAAAATGTAAAGATCCTGGGGACAATTAATACAGAATATATGTATATGATAACACAAACAAGACATCATATTCACAGATTCCATCATATTGACAGCTTGTTTAGTTGTTAGTAGCTTTTCTTTTTCTTTCAGATGTAGAAGGTTGTGATGGGCTTGTTTCAACATCCATATCCTGATGCCCGTTCTCGGAATTTCTTGCTACTGGTTCTACAAAATATAAATTTAATATTCTTACTAACTAATAGATCTATCTTTTATTCTATATTGCTTTCACTTTTACACAATAAGGCTCTATCATTTTGTTAACTCACTGGTTGAATTAATGGCAGCTCTAGCGCAGCGATGGGGGTTCAAGGGGTTCCGGACCCCCTAGAATTTCCAAACTGTACCGGTCCATTAGTGTATTTCTTGACTGTAAGTCATTTTTAAGTAGCATGAAGCAATTTCTCTATGAGCTTAACATAGACTTAATGGTTATGTAGTTTTTATTATTAATATAATGCATTATTCTGCAAACAGTGTATAATATGGTTCGAAAGTTTGGACCCCCCAAAAAAAAAGTTCGGACCCCCCCATTGAATTCTTTCATCAAACAACACATAACATTTAAACAGTCTTCATGACCAACTTTCATCAGCATTGTATAAACAGTCCAGCGAAGTTTTTTACTTAACCGAATGAAGGTTTACTGGACCTATAAATCTAAATGATATGTTGAAATATGCTGTCAATTTTAACGTTTTAAAGTAGGATATTCGTGATTGTAAAATATTGGTGGACCATCGCAGACCACTCAATTTCTAAAAGTCACTGGACAGATGGTGATTTTTATGGACTTGGTCTACGGTCCACTGGCTAAATTCAAAGACTATTTAAAGAAAAACTCTTTGTCTTAATTCTACTTACCATTCCAAACAGCCTTACAACCAGGACATGTCTGATTGGACATTGATTTAAAATATTTTCTAGCACAATGATAGTGTATTTTTACATCACATTTGTCACAGGAACTACCCTGAAATTTATGTAAGAAAAGATGAATTCAACACATTAATAGAATGATACTCGTCAACTTTGGTGTTAGCCAGATTTTTATTTCACCAAGTTGGATATGAAAACATATTTTCATGAGTGGCATAGCCATGAACAAAAATTTTCTGAGCTTGTGAATTAAGCCAGTTGTGCAAGGGCATAACCAACTGCCATATAACAATTTTCTGTACAACAAGTTGCAACAATGAAGCGCTATGCTAGCTAGCAAATGTTTTCGCCAGTCAAGTGCATTAGCAACATTTAAGAAGCTACAACCTTGATTTTACTTCCTTTAAAGGTAATAGTTCACAAATTTAGTTTAAGATTTTTTGAATATTTTCAATATAACATTTAGTGTCTGTAATAGTGTCAAAAATTAAGTCTTTATATTTAAGGACAAACTTTTAAGGACAAATTTACCTATAGATTGCACGAAATATACAATAAAAGTCACAAAAATGCACTAAAATTGTCTATACCATACGGGTAGAGTTCAATTACTTGAAACACCATTGTCATTGTACATGTAAATTTGCACTAAAATTGTCATCATCAAATCACTAACTTTCTGCTTAAAAATGTTTCCAAACAATTTTGATTGTTTCAGAAAAGTTTAAGTTTTAGTTGAAATCTATGAATGACTACCTTTAGGCTTTAGCTAAAACAAGAGCATAGTACTCGACTAACAAGTCATTGCATTAAATTTCTCCAACACTAGCTCAATTAATTGAATTATATAATAAAGGGCATAACTATCAACTAGTCTGACTATATGAAATAGATATTTCATTTGCCCCTATCAAATTTCCACTAGTCCAAGCTTGGGGCAAGAGGCTTAATCAATGACTGTGGCTAACAAAAAAGTAATTCTTATAAGAGCAAAATTAATGTTATCCATACAAAACATGCTGCTTATTACTACAACTTACCTGAGTACAAAGAGATTTACAAAGATCACATCTACTAACATTTTCTTCATACATTGTTCTTAGATATTGTTCTAATTCTACAATAGATCTACAACCTAAATATACACGTCCTTTCTTTGTCTGAAAAATTAAAATAATAATAATAATAATAATAATACTGATGATAATAATGATAATGATGGTGGTGCTGATGATGATAATGATGATGATGGTGTGCTGATGATGATAATGATGATGGTGCTGATGATGATAATGATGATGTGCTGATGATGATATTGATAATGGTGCTGATGATGATAATGGTGCTGATGATGATATTGATAATGGTGCTGATGATGATAATAATGATGGTGCTGATGTTGATAATGATAATGGTGCTGATGTTGATGATGATAATGGTGCTGATGTTGATAATGATAATGGTGCTGATGATGATGGTGCTAATGATGATAATGATAATGGTGCTGGTGATGATAATGATGATGGTGCTGATGATGATAATGATAATGGTGCTGGTGATGATAATGATGGTGTGCTGATGATGATATTGATAATGGTGCTGATGATGATAATGGTGCTGATGATGATAATGATGGTGTGCTGATGATGATAATGATGATGGTGCTGATGATGATAATGATAATGGTGCTGATGATGATAATGATAATGGTGCTGCTGATGATGATGATGGTGTGCTGATGATGATAATGATAATGGTGCTGATGATGATAATGATGGTGTGCTGATGATGATAATGATAATGATGATGGTGCTGATGATGATAATGATAATGGTGCTGATGATGATAATGATAATGGTGCTGCTGCTGATGATGATGGTGTGCTGATGATGATAATGATGATGGTGCTGATGATGATAATGATAATGGTGCTGATGATGATAATGATGATGGTGCTGATGATGATAATGATGATGGTGCTGATGATGATAATGATGATGATAATGGTGCTGATGATGATAATGATGGTGTGCTGATGATGATAATGGTGCTGATGATGATAATGATGATGGTGCAGATGATGATAATGATGATGGTGCTGATGATGATAATGATAATGATGCTGATAATGATGATGATAATGATGCTGATGATGATAATGATGGTGTGCTGATGATGATAATGATGATGGTTCTGATGATGATAAAGATGGTGGTTCTGATGATGATAATGATGATGGTGCTGATGAAGATAATGATGGTGGTTCTGATGATGATAATGATGGTGGTTCTGATGATGATAATGATGATGGTGCTGATGATGATAATGATGATGGTGCTGATGATGATAATGATGGTGGTTCTGATGATGATAAAGATAATGATGGTGGTGCTGATGATGATAATGATGATGGTGCTGATGATGATAATGATGGTGGTTCTGATGATGATAATGATGGTGGTTCTGATGATGATAATGATGGTGCTGATGATGATAATGATGATGGTGCTGATGATGATAATGATGATGGTGATGATAATGATGATGATAATGATGGTGGTGCTGATGATGATAATGATAATGATGGTGGTGCTGATGATGATAATAATGATAGTGGTGCTGATGATGATAATGATGATGGTGCTGATGATGATAATGATGGTGTGCTGATGATGATAATGATGATGATAATGATGGTGGTGCTGATGATGATAATAATGATAATGATGGTGATGATGATAATGATAATAATAATAATGATGATAAGCACACCAACACCAGGGTAGCACAAAAAAGGGCAAGCCAGTATATACACATAATCCTTATCAACTAAATAATAAAATCCCAGTAAGATCAAACCCACAACTTCCCTATTCGTACGTGGATACTCTACCAAGTATCCATTTACATTTAGCCTGAAGTAAAAGGAGTGGAAGTATAATACAGGGTGTCTTAAAGAAAGGTAACACTTCAATCATTGATATATAATATTAACTGTTATCTGATACATTTCAAAATTTGTTCATGCACAGAAAAAATATATAACAAATTTATGCAAGACAATCTTAAGGAGCAATCACACAAAGAAGCCAAAAAACTTCCTAGTCAGGAAAAATTTGATGTTTCCTGCAAAATCAGAAAGCACCTCCTAGCTTCTTCTAAAATAGGATGTATAACCTACTCTCAAATACAGTAAAAGGTACAATGTTAAAACAATAGCTGATTCAAGCAGTTAGGGTCCAGAACATATGACTTCATTTTAATGTAATATGCCCAATAAAACAAGAGCTGTCAGATGAGACAGCATTCTGGACTAAGTAAGTATTTGTCACATGAGATGTGGTTGCTGATAAGAATATACATATTTTAAAATTTAACAAGAGCACCGCTGGGCGGAGCATTATATGCTCGAAAGTGTTTTTTTTTTTTTTTTAGTAAAGTTATGCTCCGAAAACTGTTTTCAGTTTTAAAGTAATAGTGACCTTGACCTTTGACCTTGTGACCCCAAAATCAATAGGGTTCTTCTACCGGATATGGACAACCATCGTATGAAGTTTGAATACTGTCGGCCAAATGAAACTTATGTTATGCTCCGGAAACTGTTTTCAGTTTTAAGGTAATAGTGACCTTGACCTTTGACCCCAAAATCAATTAGGGTCTTCTTCCCTATATGGACAATCATCGTATGAAGTTTGAATATTGTGGACCAAATGGAACTTTAATTCACCAGAGACAATTTTGAAAACAAAATGCATTTGGACTAATGAACCTTGTCACATGAGAAGAGGTTGATAATAAGGAACATACATTTAAAGTTATAAGTCAATACCAATAAAGAAACAAATCAGTTGCAGTAAAAACAAGCATTTTTTAAAGAAAACTCTAAGTTCAAGGGGGGATAATTCTGAAAAAATGTATTTAGAGTTATGAACCTAGTCACATGAGATGTGGTTGATAATAAGGAACATATATTTAAAGTTTGAAGTCAATACCTATAAAGAAAAGAAACAAATCAGTTGCAGTAAAAACAAGCATTTTTAAAGAAAACTCTAAGTTCAAGGGGGGATAATTCTAAAAAAAAATGTATTTGGTGTTATGAACCTTGTCACATGAGATGTGGTTGATATTAAGGAACATATATTTAAAATTTGAAGTCAATACCTCAAGAAATAAAAAAGTTATAGTAAAAAACATTTTACTGCACAAAAACTTAAATCAGAAATGTGGACGTGGACGCCGACGCTAGGGCAAGTAGGAGCTCTCCATTTACTTCGTAAAGTCGAGCTAAAAATAGGGTCTTACATTAGCCCCTCCCCCTCCTGCCCAGAGTTCAAAATTATACCCCAATGTAAGATTTGTTTGTTGGCTGGGTTTAACGCCATAGCAACACATTGTATAGGTCATATAATGGCAGTCAGTCAACCTACTCACTCCTCCTGGAAAGGCTAAATCTTTGGATTTAGCTGTTAACCAACTACTAAGCACATACTTTCAACATTGACCGACAACTGCCTTACATAATCAAAAATCATTGGTAGAAGGGAGAACGACCGTAGAAATAATTTCATGACCAAGCTCCACGAAAGTATGCCCCGCCCGGGAATCCAACCCACGACCCCTCAATCAGTAGACTTGCATGCTACCAACTGAGCTAGCCAGGTGGCTCCTAATATAAGAACTTGTAGCGTTTAATGTAAGAAATCAAGATTCACTACTGTATCATTCATACCTTTCCTAACCATTTACTTTGTATAAATCTCTCAATCAAATCTTCAGCATCAGATTTAGACATTTTCTTACTTAAACTATCGCTGATGTTTACTGCAGCCATAGATCCTATATTACCATTATCTGATGTTATAATCGATTCTACCTGTTATAATAACAATAAGAAATGTAATGTGGAAACCACATTAAAGCTAGATTAAAAAGGTTAATTCAAAAATTTCAAAGGGAAATAATCCATAATAAAGGCAATCCCATTTGGAACTCCTCTGACATTCACAACGAATAACCTCGGATATATTTAGGCGCCATTTTGGAAAAACGGGTGTTGAAGTAAACAAATACATGATCGTTAAGACGATGACTGAAGTTTTGTTTTTAGTCCGTAAATTTAAAATTACACATTTCAATAATACTGAGGAACAATATTTAGTTCAATTTAAAACAAATAAATATGTTTAGAGAAAGATCTGTGTGTATACTACAAGAACTATTTTGTGTAACCGTTATGTGCTTCACCTCGCATAGGTAGTAAAATCACAAAAATCCAGTGAAGACCCCCCACGAATCCTTCCGAGATTATTCATTCATGAAAGGTTGAGGTGTTCCGAATGAGGCAATCCATAATAAAGGCAGGTAGAGTTAAGGTTACTTTTTAATTCTGTTCATAGCATGGTGTGTTATCATTGTATGAAGTTTCATTAAGATCTGACAATAAATGGAAATATATGGAAAAGCTTTAACCCAATTGTTAACGACACCCTGCCGCCCGCCCACCTGCCCGTGTATCGCCAAACTTAATGCTTATTTTTTTCATTGAAAAATCCGGCTAATAATAACAATATATATTGGTTAAGTTAAACACCATAGCAACACACTGTACAGGTCATATCATCATATCAGGGTGGTCAGTCAACATACTCACTGTTCCTGGAACTGCTAAACCTCTATAGACTAAGCTGTAAACCAGCTACTAGGTGCATACTTCCTTTAATGACTGACAGTCTAACACCTGCCCTACATGATTAAGAATCAGTGGTAGGAGAGAATGGCTGTGGAAATTATTTCATGACCAAGCTCCATGGAAGTATGCCCCCCTCCCCCGCCAAGATATTGAACCTATTACCCCTCAATCAGTAGACATATGTTCTACCTACTGAGCTACACTATACTATATCATAAAATTCTTGTTTTTGAAGACTCATGTTTCTTTTACGCTTTACGGTGATGAAAATACAGTACCCACCAAAAGTTTGGAGACAAAAGAAATTTACTACAATTCTTATATGTTGATAATTATTTTTCATATATTTAAGTATGACTCCTGATAAAATGAAAACAAATTTCTTGAATGCAACACATTTATAATATCCAGCATCTGACATCCAAAAGTTTCCAAAACCATGTCTATTGTATTTGTTTTCCATTACATAGCTTTTATGCTGTTTTTGTAGTCTCAGTTGTATTTATAATGATAACCAAAAACTAAAGCAAAACTATAAGCCATTTCAAAATAAACAGTCATCAAATTTTAGATAAAAGCTATTCAGTAAGCCTACAAAGTGAAAATGTCTCCAAACTTTTGGTGGGTACTGTATACAATGAAAATATAAAGTCTTCATTACCATTGAAGTGAAAATATAACATCAAAATGACTTCATCTTAATATGAATTTAATTATTAATTTTTAAAGTAGGTTGCCCTGTTAAACAACCAGCTTTAACTTCCCTGAACCAAATGTTCACCAACAATTACAAGCTGCCCAACCACAAATATACATTGATGAAAGTTGAAAGTTTTGAAAATACTGTAAACCTACTTTAAAAAATACTGAATTACACAATTTTCATATAAACATATAAATCACATAGATTTATTTATTCTCAAAATATTTATTTATTTATTTATTTGATTTAATGCCGTGTCAACACAATTTAGGTCATTTTACTGCATCCAGCGCACCTAACCTAGCTTTCCTGGACCATTGTCTATAACCAGTACTCACCTACCCTTCCACAAGGCTGGAAACTTCTCCATATTATCTAATCAATGGAGGAAAATTGACATTATTGTATAATTTTCATGGAAGGGTATAACCTCCCCGGGTGGGATTCGAACCCGCACCTCCTCGGGCACAAGATTCCAAATCCCGACGCGCTACCAACTGCACTATCGACCCAGGTTTTCTCAAAATACTGAAATCAGTATTTTTACTGAAAACTTTCACCCATGAATATAGGTCATCAGGGGCCATCAAACTACCTTTAATGTCGAGCCCCGAGATAGAATGAGTTAAAAGATACATGACATCATCATATAGGAGAAATGATGTTAGATTATTTACAAGAAGTGTATGCTGGAAATGATGCACAACTGGGGTGAATAGCTCCTCTATTCTCCATAAAGTTGAGATTAAAACATAGTTGATTATAATATTAGATTCTAAAGGGCTTGGTATATTTCAATCAACAAAAACAAACTTACCAATTTTTTGAATAATTCTAATTCATTTTGTGTGTATATTGAAGACAAAAGTGTAAAATTGGTTTCTAGAGAGTTCACCTGCAAGTATATTACAAGTACTAATATTAGTTTATGCAACTTTTATATATACTAGTTATGTATAATGCTTTATAGCACATTGTCAACATGATTGTTCAGCCATATTGCAGCAGTCAGTTGTCAAACTCACATTGGCTAGACAGGCCTAGGTCTATGGATCAAAGCTTTTAACCAAATTCTAAGCTCATACCCCACCTGTGGCCGACTACTACTACTGAATACAGAGATACTATAAGCAGGAAAATATCAGTAAAAAAGAAATGTAATGTGGAAACCACATTAAAGCTGGATTTAAAAATTTTAACGCAAAAATTACAAAGTGAAATAACCCATAATAAAGCCATGTAGAGTTGTGGTTTCTTTCTAATTCTGTTCATCACATGGTATGTTATCATTGTATGAAGTTTCATAAAGATCTGACAATAAATGGCAGAAATATATTCTAAATTGAAAACTTTAACACTATTATTAACCACAACGGACGCCAGTCTGCCTGTGTTTCTCCAAATTATTACCCAAATTTTTTTGATAAAAAATTCGGCTTAAAACACTTTATGACCAAACTCCAGGAAAGTGTGTACGGTACTGCCTGGATATCAAACCCACCAACCGTGGATTTGCAGTAATATGCAAAAAAACTGACTTCAATACATGTTTACTTTTTATTGACACAGTATTTGCTTGCTCAAACTGGAAGTGCAGTTTATAACTTATATTCTAGATAGTCTATTGAGCTAAAAATATCACTGAGAAACTAAACCAATGGTTTTACATACTAAACAGTAATATGCAGTAGCCTCAACTTCATCAACTGCCTTTTTAATTCTAAGTCCAAACACACCAACAGCCTCATTGATGTCTCGTACGTAAGAAACTAATCGTTGTTTTGGATCTTCTAGTGAAACTAAAATATATTAATTACATGTTAAGTATACATTTTAAAATTAATATATATATATACTGCGCTTAATTTTTAAACTTAGCTGGCAGCAAAATAACTTTCTCTGACATCCACTTTCATATCTTAATTGCATACTGTTTAACTGCAGTAAATTAATTCACTAAGCTTTACTAGAGAGACAAGGTTAATAATAAAGGTGTAACTGCCACCTTAAGTTTTGGCTGCCTAAAGGAAATACACTTGTACGACCAGTATTAAAATTTTTGTATGACAAATTAACATGAAAATGGTACCTAAACATTTTATTGCTAAAATTGATTTATGAATATTAATTTCATGGTCAGTCTACCTAGTTTTTATAGTGTCAGACTAAAAATTAGTGATATAAGTATCTCAAACAGAAACTAATAGACATATCGGTAACTATAAATATATTCTCATTGTTGATTGCCAGCTGGGCCATCATTTCTAATTGTTTAGTTACCCGTCAAAGATATTAGGAAAGTTTTAATTTTGGGTCGTGTGACCACAAAGTTTGGTTACTAAAATAGGACTAAACTAGTAAATCTGTGAACTAATGCTCACTAGTGATACCCCCGCAAAAATCTAAAAATATGCGACAAACAGGAAGTAGATGATCAAGGAGCATGAAATCGCTTTACACCACATGGGACTATGGGATGAAGCAATATGCAAAGTATTAGTTGCTGAGAAAACTGCGACGGAAATTTTGTAACGGACGGACGGACGAACGAACAAGGGTAAAACAGTATATAAATATCCATAGTATTGGGCGTTGAGATGAGAGATAAGTCTTACTATCATATTCCACACAGCATTGTTCTAGTATCTTAAATAAATCTGAAGCATTCAGAATACCATGTGACATGAGAGCTTGTAACAGCATCTGCTGACTTGGATTAAGAGGCATGATGTACCTGTAACCTGAAATAGAAAAGTTTGTACCATGGAAAAAATCACTGAGCTGCATAACTTAGTATGTTTGAACATGGATGCTATAATTATTATATACTTTTATATAGGCTCTTGATTTGAATTAGTCCTAAATATAAGACCCTCATAACATGACTATGAAGGAGTTTAAATTGATTAATTGACTGTCTAAGGTTAGAAATTGAATTAATAATAATACTTTTATTATGTGTATTTTTCATTTGGCAGTGGCTAGAGTTACAGTACCGTAATTCTAGACCCAGGCTCTAGAGTTACGAAAGTTCTGTAACTGTAGACAACCCTTGCAAGGGTACGCTAGAGTTACGGAAGTCAAATAACATGCGTACGATTCCACTTTTGAACATCGGGAAACTTGTTTATATTCATTATTACTCTAAATAAAAAATATTTACCGACGTGACTTATCCTATCGTCATTACACGCACCATTTTGGATATAGCTAATAAACTTACCGGACGTTTTTAATATACGGCGATATGACATTGTCGTCTTCAAAGTGTCACATATTAAGTTTACTTGAGCGATAATTATAGAGTTGGATCATAATTTGGACTGAATTTAAAGCAAATATATATGATATAGACGATTTCATGAGCAATTTTATTTATGAATAATTTGCAAGTGTCTAGAAAGGGTTGTCTACAGTTACGGAACTTCCGTAACTCAAGAACCTGGGTCTAGAGTTACGGTACCGTAACTCTAGCCACTGCCTTTTCATTTATCTGTTTATTCAATTTATTGGTGTATTGTTTATAGTGAATTTTTCATACTTAAACAAGTAGAACGTTCAGACCTGAATCGATGTCTGTACGCTATATTTTTTGCTAAGTGTTTTTGAAGCAATCCATTAAGACCCTACGTAACAGAAAAATGTCCAAATGATAAAAAAGTTACGTACGGTCTTATTTTTATGACTAGGTTTGAATAAGGAGAAAATTTAATATATTTTACAGCCTGGTTAAACAAACCCACAACATTTATGATTAGAATATGGAGTGTCAGAAAATATCCTTTTCCATCAATAAGTCCCTAGCCTTTATTTGTATATAACAACTAAACAAGCACATTTGGTGCGATACGTGATTAGTGCGAAAAGTTTTGGAGCGAAACATATGCGCGCGTATTGCCTACATTCGTTTCATGACCAAAGTCAAATGAACTAAGTAAATAACAGCGACTAAATTTAAAACTTACTTTTAGTTCCTACTAATAACAAGTGTGAATACTTTGAAATTTAAAGACAAATACTATCAAAAATTATGTTCCCAGCTTGTTTACTTCCGTTTTCAGAACATCGTCTAATGATACTGATCAGAGTTGTGTATAAAAACCAATCACCGGATAAAGGCCGGGTACAGAGTTAGCGTTATTGGGAGGCACGAGAATTTCATGTCCAACTATGACAAAATAAATAAGAGTTGACGTAAATGATCTCTTGGCTGATTCTCACAGCTTTACAAAGCAGCTTTTACTATTTTTCAAAGAGTCCAGTCTCTTTTGAGATCTGCATTATTGAATTTCAGACATTAGGCATTTTTAGCTGTAAATTATAGATAAGGTATGTAAGTTTTAAAACACCCTGTTGATGTTAATTTTACAATGTCGTCACTGAGTAAATTCGTACCTTGAAGAGTTCTAGGAAAAAAGAATTTTTAAAGTTATCAATTTTTGTATATACAGGTTGGTAGCATTAGAATTATTGTTTACAAAATTTAAGACAATGTCTTTATGAATATAGTTCTCAAATTATTGTTCTTAATAAGAAGTCTTTCCCTCTTTTCCAGATCACTTTTATTTTGTAACAAACATTTGTGTATTCAAAAACTATTTATAACTCTTGATGAATTTCAAGATATAAAATTGTTTATTAATTATCTAACCTGCCAGATTTATCATTAATGATAGTATCTTATGGCTATGTACATCAATCTGCTTACCTAACCAGTTTTCATTGGCACCATTGACTAGTACTCACCTTCCAGAGGAACTCAAAAAATGTCTCCTTATATAAAAAATTGACAACATTGTAGTAAAACTCATAGGCCTCAGACACAATTTTTTCTTATTATAGTCTATAGATAATATTTACAATATAAATAAAAAGTTGTGTCAGGCACCTGTGGTAATACTCATAGAAGATCATGACCTGCCATAGCCAGGATAAAACACACAGTTGCATGCTGGAATTAATATCAGTTGACTTCTCAACAATAATTTTTTACTCGTTTTTCTTTTCCATTTAACAACGCTTACATTAAAAGGTCATGAATACATGTGGACCAACTCTTCGAAAAATGCTTCCCAGGATCCTTTTCTTTACTAGTACAATGAACTCATGTGTCGTTCTAGAAGTAGCAGACAACTTCTGCCAATTTAATTCTACTCAAGGCTCTTTGTAGTATCTGCGTTAGGATTAAAAAACTATCTAAACCAATCACTGTTAAAAGCTGCATAAAGTATAAGACTTAAAAAGAACTACATACCAAAGTTATTTATTTATATATTTTTATTGAAGATAATATAAGTATACATTAACAACATTACAATATAACAGACAATTATTTCACGATTAAACTAAAAACAACATGGAAAATTCAACAATAATGATGTAAAAAAACTTTGTAGAGTACAGAGAGAATTAAAACATTAACACATGTACAGTCTGATAACATTACCCTGAAACAGGTCAACCTTATTAAAAATTTGATACAACCGCTGGGTTTATTTTCACTTTTAGGGGAAAGTTGGCTTGTCCCTTTTTGAGCGATAGTGACAAAAATGAAATAGGGGGAAACTGTTTTCATCATTTTGCAGTAATTTAGATAATATCCCTTCACAGAGTAACATTTTAAAAGGAATAATCTATCGTCTTGTATAAGTTACAACTAATGAAGCAAAATTTTCTTCTAACATTTCTCAAAATTTTAAGAAAGTTTAAAATTTAAGAAATTGGCAAAAATGAAAGAAAGGTACAAATAGACGACAGGATAATTTAAGAGAAGGGAATTAATACATACTTTTTGGGGAAAGATTAGGGCCTAATTTCAAATGGCCTGAAAAAAAACACTGGATCTGTTTGACTTATTCAATAAAAAGTCATCAAACTGCTTTTTAACAAGATATACCGGTATGTATAGAAGATAGTTGGTGTACTGTATGACTATCTTATTGATAAAATCACTTGATTCGATGACTTAGAAATGATTCTGCATAAAGGTTGAGTGTCAGGTTAAATTTATCAGACTATATATCAGTGTAAGCAGCTATGATAAAATATAGAAGAAGAATAACTGATGATGTGCATGTATATGAAAAACTATAAAATAATGAACTACTTTATAACACAAGAGCTGTCAGGAGAGACAGCATGCTCGACTTAGTAAGTATTTGTCACAGGAGATGTGATAATACATTTAACTGATTTCATATGTTTCCAGTTTCACAAAGGTAATACAGTGGGAATGGTTCTACTAGATCTTCAGAAGGCATTTGACACAGTAGCTTATTCCGTCCTTTTAATGAAACTAGAAGCTGTTGGTTTGGGAAAAGATATTACCTGTTGGTTTGTATCCTATCTATGTGACAGGCAACAACTTGTGGATAATTCTGGTCCCCATTCAAAACCTGCCACTGTTACTTTTGGGGTACCCCAAGGATATATCCTGGGAACTAAATTATTTTTAACTTATGTTAATTATATGTCTGCTGTCACTAGAAATAAGTTACTTTTATATGCTGATGACTCTGCCATTTTAGTAGCCAATAAATCCAGGTCAGTCATTGAAAAAGAACTAAGTGATGATTTGGAAGCTGTGAGCTCCTTGCTGGCTGATAACAAACTGTCACTACACCATGGTGAAACATAATCCATTGTCTTTGGTTCTAAACACAAAATAAAATCTAACCCATCTTTGAATGTTTCATGTAATGGCACATCTGTTCAGTCAACTTCTTCTTTTAAGTATCTTGGTGCTACTCTAGAGTCTAGACCAAACTCTCAGCTGTGAAAAAATGGCCAGTGGTGTAATTAACAAAGCCAATGCTAGGCTTAAATTCCTCTACAGCATAGACATTTTATCCCCCAAGATTTTATCCACTCCTATAGCACTAGGTTCAGTAAAGATGGTATATAAGTGTTTTCTTTTTTGTGTCATCCATAGTACACATTGAACATGGTTGTACTCCCCATTTATTTAAATAATAATGAATATGTTTATAAAGTACTACATGTATAAAAATTAATGAGAGCAAATTATTAACAATCTTGTGATATTTAGTTTTTATATTTTATCCTATTTAATTGTATAAATTCTTAAATTGAAATGTTATAAATTGTTTTATGTCTAATTGATGTATTTTATATTTTGTAACATGTTGACTCTGATTTATGCTGAATAAATAATAAATAATAAATAATAATAACTTTAATGTCCCCTTTTCCTCAATCAACTTTATGGAAACTTTTATTATTTCTTTCCATTTATTAAATCCTTATACAACTTTAATGAATCCCTATACAACTTTAATGTCCCCTTCCTTAATAAATCTCTATGGAAACTCTTTAATAAATAATTAATTGGTAGATTAATTACATATTCATTTAAAGGTAAAAACCCTTTAGTACTGTAATTCATTTTCAAATTTTCCCGCCTATTTTTGTTTATTTACGCACACATGTACTAGATTATCGTAATGTATATTGTATATGTTCTCCTTACGTATGTGTGTATTATTTGTTATATTTTTTTTTACTTTATATATTTCATGTCCTTAACTTCATTGCATTGTCTTTCGTAAAATATGTATTTTGTATTCTTGGTTTCATTGTAATGCACTATATAAATAATGCATGTAAATGTTTATTTATTGTCATGTAATTCACAAATCTACTTTTTTTTGTTGTTGTAAACTTTGTTCTATTCTAATGTATGTAATGTATAAGTAAATCCTTTGCAAAAAGGGAAATAAAATGTATATATAATAAATCTCTATGGAAACTCTTTAATAAATAATAAATAAATAATAATAACTTTAATGTCCCTTTCCTTAATAAATCTCTATGGAAACTGTTTAATAATTCTATCCATTTAATCTTCTTTTTCCTCAATAAATCTCCATGGAAACTTTGCATTTTCTTTCTTTCTACTTATAACTAGGTCTCTCATACCAAGTCTCTCTGTTTCTATCATTACCTCTACCTCTAAACCTACTACCACCTCTTCCTCTATTAAATCTTCTGTTGTCATGGAAACCAGATCTTCCTGGTCTTCTTGATTCTATATATCTACTTTCTCTGTCAGACACCCCCTGAAATACCAAGATAAGTGAAGATTATTATTTCCATACAATGTTTAGATGAGTTTGAGTTTAAGGGCCTTTTATAACAGTCAAAGTTTTAGTTAAATGCATTTTGTTACAGCCAGAGTCATATAAGATTTCCATGTATCAGTCATCACGACAAAATTTCATTAGCACTGGACATTAAGCTCAGCAAAATGGATTTTTTCACAGGACCGAATGAAAAATTACTGGACCAAAAATAATGATATGTTCAACAATGCAGTCCAATATAATGATTTAGCATAACATATCCTGAAATTAAATAAACAATATAACAACAAGTAATGCTTTTTATTAAATAGGTAAAATGGTGGCTGTAAAAAGCTCGTGGACTGTTGAACAACTAACATGTTAAATGTGACTGGACCGAGGGCAATTTTGATGGACGAAGTCCACGGTCCACTGGCTAAATTTAAAGACTGATGTATGGTTTACCAAACCATTAAAGTCCTTATACCAAGACTGATGCAACACATGGGCTGCAAAATAAAATCAAGCATTTTACTGGAACAAGTGTTATGGTTTATTTCTAATGACTCTTCAAAAAACCCAAACAAACAATTTTTCAAATGTATTTTTCACTCCCTTTAAAGATTTAATAATGTCATAAAAATTGTGATTTGAACCTCACAAACAACATACCCTTCCTGATTTAGACACATGTATCTGTAATGAGTATGATGCCATCGTGTCTACGTCGACTGAAACTATAGGAAGAAAAGGTTATTGTAACAGTGTGAATATTCCTGTTATGGAATCCATTTGTATGCATTTAGCTTGTCTAAAAAAATATTCTATAACGTTTTGCATCATTCTTGGTACAAATATTTAATTTCTTATGTATTTATAAGACTTAGTCTACATTATACATACTGTTAACGTTAACTTTTTTCTATCAAAACTTTATCTACAAACAAAGCCTTAGTAATATTGCAATGGTTGGCATGCTCAACTTTGAATCTGGAGATCTACGTTCTTTCACTGGTTGCCTAAGGTCATTCACAAGTATAAATATTTAATCTAGATCTTCAAATATCAATTTCTCCACCTTGTCTGACAAAGTACTAACAATATTTTTACACATTATTGCTGAAAATGACTTCACTATTACCCCTTTAACTTCCAGATAAAGTCTATTGGGATCCACTTACTTTATGTCACAGATGGATAGATGAAAGTTTTTATACAAGAACAATTGACATCTGATTAAAGAAAAAGAAAAATTATCTAAAGCACATAGATAAAAACTTGAGAAGAAAAACCTACATGTATCAGGTTGTCTTGACGACCTGTATGTTGATCTAGATGAACCATGAGCAGATGGCCCGGGTGAATGATGGACAGACTGTCCCGATCTATGTCCATGTCTGGGAGATCTTTGTCGTGAACTTGATCTAGATGAGGCCAGATTTGATTCAGTCTAAAACACAACAAAAACAAGTTATAACACGTACATCTTAACTTTAAATTGGGGCTATAAGGGTCAGTATGGCTGATTGTTTAGTTGTTGCGAGTTCTATGATGACCAGAAATATCTTTTTACATTCAGGAACAAATGCTAGAGCATTATTCATATGTAGTTATGACCTTTCATTTTAATTTGTTGCCCTCCTATCTGACAAGAATCATAGGCAGATCTAGCGGGAGGTCAGGGGGGTCCGGACCCCCCTTAGAATTTTCAAAATATACCTGTCCATTAGTGTATTTCTTGATTGTAAGTCATTTTTAAAAGCATGGAGCAAAATTTCTCGGTGCTTAACATAGATTTAACGGTTATGTAGTTTTTATTATTATTATGTTGCATTATTCTGCAAAATGTGTATAATGTGGCTGTGGTTCGAAATTTATACATCAATATATTGACAAACAACATACCCTTCCTGATTTAGACACATGCATCTGTGATGACGATGATGCCATTCGTTCTTTGTCATCTAAAAATATAGGAAAAACGATTATTTAACTGTGTGAATATTCCAGTTAAGCATGTCTATGCATTCAGCTTGCAACATTTTGCTTCATTCTTGGTACAAATATTTAATTTCTTATGTATTTATAAGACTTAGTCTACATTATACCTACTGTTATCGTTAAATCTTTTCTATCAAAACTTTATTCACAAACAAAGCCTCGGTAATAGTGCAATGGTTGGCATGCTCAACTTTGAATCTGGAGATCTACGTTCTTTCACTGGTTGCCTCAGGTCATTCACAAGTATAAATATTTAATCTAGATCTTCAAATATCAATTTCTCCACCTTGTCTGACAAAGTACTAACAATATTTTTACACATTATTACTGAAAATGACTTCACTATTACCCCTTTAACTTCCAGATAAAGTCTATTGGGATCCACTCACTTAATGTCACAGATGGATAGATGAAAGTTTTTATACAAGAACAATTGACATCTGATTAAAGAAAAAGAAAAATTATCTAAAGCACATAGATAAAAACTTGAGAAGAAAAACCTACATGTATCAGGTTGTCTTGACGACCTGTATGTTGATCTAGATGAACCATGAGCAGATGGCCCGGGTGAATGATGGACAGACTGTCCCGATCTATGTCCATGTCTGAGAGATCTTTGTCGTGAACTTGATCTAGATGAGGCCAGATTTGATTTAGTCTAAAACACAACAAAAACAAGTTATAACACGTACATCTTAACTTTAAATGGGAGCAAACAGGGTCAGTATGGCTGATTGTTTAGTTGTTGCAAGTACTATGATGACCAGGAATATCTTTTTACATTCAGGAACAAATACCAGAGCATTATTCATATGTAATTATGACCTTTTTTTTAAAATTTGTTGCCCTCCTTATCTGACAAGAATCATCGGCAGATCTAGCGGGAGGTCAGGGGGGTCCGGCCCCCGTAGTATTTCTAAAATGTACCTGTCCATTAGTGTATTGCTTGACTGTAAGTCATTTTGAGTAGCATGAAGCAATTTTTCTCGGTGCTTAACATAGATTTAACGGTTATGTAGTTTAAATTATTAATATGTTGCATTATTCTGCAAAATATGTATAATGTGGCTGTGGTTCGAAAGTTTGGACCCCCCTAGAAGAAGTTCAGACCCCCCTTTAAAAAATCCTGGATCCGCCCCTAAGAATAGAATCAACATCAATATCTGCTCCAGTTCAGGAACCAAGCTGGTCACATTTTTTGCAGACCTTTGTACGAAATCTCAAGTAAGTTTTGTGTTTCAAAATTTACCCAAACATTTTCAATTCTCTTTTTATCAGCCTCTTTTCCCAGGACTTGAAAGTTATAGGCAGTCGAGTTACAAAAGCAAACCTACCCTAACTGTCAATGTATCAGTATTTTCTTCCAACCTGCTGCTGGAACTTGATGTCTCATTAGTCTGAAAGCATAAACAAGACAACAAAATATTACTATTATTTAAACACTAAGTACAATGTATATAACAAACTTTACTTTTACCTATCTAAACTAGTAAAATAAAACCATACTACAACATCTTAACTTCTCAAAATCATTTACGTTATATAACTACAAATGAGCCAACCCTAACTAACCTTTAGATTCTACTAGTTAGTTGCAATATCAGTTCAAATGTCCTGGTAATGGGTCGAATATAAGGGTCAACACTCTAGTCAACAACCAACTTTATTAACATGTACAGTAGGCCTACAACCTCTCTTGAGCAACACCCATTTGAAGGGACTAGTGTGTTGTTGTTCAGAGGTTAATCCTCTGCAGAGGTATAATTCAAGTAAACTTACAACAGTCCTAAAGAAAATATAAAAAAGCTGTTGTTGTGCAGAGGACTTGCTGTAAAGAGGTTATCCTATAGTTAGATTAGTCACATGCTGACCCATCAACATAGACGAAAGGCATGTTGTACATGCTGTACATAGTACAAGTATGACTTACAAAAACAACTTTATGTATTTGCAGATATCAGAATGCACCATCTGATGCCAAGCCATTATGTTATCATCAAACTAGCCACTTGCACCCAGCAAGCTGATCACATTTAACTAATCAATACAAAATGAAAAAAAACGATGTCAAACTCAGACACATTTCATCAAAGTATGAAAGGGGATCCGATAGTTAGAGAAAACACGACTTGGGAAAGTGTTTAAGCCAGTTATGTATTTATGGTCATGTAATACTTAGTACATTTACTCCGTTGTCGTCTTGATGTGATGAATATGTGTTTCATAAAATCTTTCAAGGTGGTCAAGAGATGCAAAGCAAAAACAATTTCATTTCACCCGCCAATCTAAATAGCCCGATTTTTCAAAATTGAAACTCTGGTTAATTAAGACACCAAGGGAAGGTAATCATAAAAACTTCTTTTTCTAAAATACTGGAGATATACATTGACAAAAACACTGTAAGTGACCATTAAAAATTTCATGTTTAGATGGGATTTTGTCCAAGTCAGTTGGTCAGGTCAAACCATAAGCGCATGTAAAAAGGTCAGGGCTACCATCATCTAGATTGATGAAAGAGGTCAACTAATACTTAAAAAAAATATTTTTTCTCTCTTGAAAGAGTTGCAAAACATCTGTCAGATAGCCCATTATTTGACTTTCAAGAGTAGTTGTGAACCTTAGATTTGCAAAGTGTTAAGCTAAGTTGAAGAGTATTTTGACCGTGTTTAACCAGCAGGGCAATTATCCTGGGCACAGACTGCATTCTATCCATGATGTTCATTTCTACACATTAGGCATTTACACCAGAGTTGGTGAGTCGGCATGTCTATCAGCCTATCTTGCCTGCAAACTTAAAAAAACCTCCACACTATGGCATGTAATGCTAACTTCAAGACATTAAACATTGCCATAAAAAAAGATAATTCTGATCCATCAAACATACAGGATGAGAACCATTACCCACTTCAATTTCAAACAGTAATAAAAGCATATCGATTTAATCAGATTTCTCAAGTACATGCACAATAATAAGTACGTATTTAACAGCCCATACATAGGGTTAGAACAAGTTGCTGGCAGGAGTTTGTCACCTGCAATTAAAATTATAGAAATACTTATAAAACTACTTAAAATACAATGTAATAACAAAATAAGTGCTACCTTTAACTAACTACATGTAACTACAGGTATGAGAATAACCTTATTATTGTGAACAAGAATACATAATATTATACTAAAGTTTTCAAATATATAACATTTCTTATTTATACAGTCCATTAAGTTCAAGTTTACAATTAGTGAAGGATAAAAGTTATACTGACAATTGCATTGTGAATAGTATAAAATATACATAGCTCAACTTGTCATAATCAACATTGTCATACATACAAAATTGAACATCAGAGTAACAAACCTGTACAGTTGATACATCTAAAGTAGTAACCTTCACACTGTCATTACATGATTTAGCAACAGTATCAACTTTTACCTTATCAGCTTCACTGTGTTCAATATCTTCTACAAGTGATATATCTTCAGTTTCTTCAGAGCCTATCTCATCAACAATGGTAAAGTCATCTATATCCATCTCACTAACTTCATCACTTTCATAAACATCCACCTCCTCAAACTCTTCATCTTTGTTCTCAGTATCATCCACTTCAGGTTTGATATCATCTCCAATTTCCTTAATATTTTCATTTTCAACTTGATGGCTCTTAACATCGCCTAAATTGCTCTCTTCTATTTCTGTCTTTTCAATGACATTGTTAGAAGATTCAAGATCTTTAGGAACATCATCTTGGACTTTTTCGACTGTTTCAACAGACGTATCATCAATAGACATGTTGTCATTAGAGAAAATCTTGTCTTCATCAACATCAATAAATTCAGAGTTGAGAAATATTTCCTCAATGTCACTATCTGATTTAGAAATATCTTTAACAAGCATGACTGAATCTAAAGATAAACTTTCCTCAACATTCTTTTCATTGTCTTCCTCTCCATTGAGGTCACTGTCTACCCCAGTTTTCTCTATTTTGTCTGTGTCTCTTTCATGCTTTTCAACTTTATTGTCAACTAAATTTGCAGTGCCAAATTGATCACATTTCTGACCAAGATCAGCATCTACTTTATCTATTTTGACTGTAAATATTGAATCTGATGCTACAGATGATGGAATATTATCTTCAGCTGAACTTGGTTCAGAACATACTTTGTCAGTATCTTTTAAAGTATCAGCACATTCTTTCTTCGAATCCTTAATACTATCACAAGATATAGCCCCAGCCTCATGTTTAATGAAAGTTGATTGACCATCAGCAATACTATTATCACTTTTAGCTCTTGACTTATCTTTTACATTTCTGTTGGCACTTGCAATATTTTTTGATCCCTCAATAATTGAATTAGACTTATCTTTATTATCAGCATCTTTCTTGTTATCAATCAAAAGCTGTTCTGGCTTACTGTCTTGTTTTATAGATATATCAGTTTTAGATGAATTAATATTCTTAACATCTTCTGAGTCTTCAGTTATATTTTCTTTTTCCTCATTTTTCTTTGCCCGAGATTCATTATCAGGAACAGCAGAACTGTCTCTATTTTGTTTGGCATTACTTTTTTCTATATCAAGCACTACTTTATCAACATCTGAGCCTTTTTCATTTCCTACAGAGCTATCATTTGTTTCTTTAAGTTCATCGGATTTCTGTTGTGATTGTTCAACTTCATTTGTACCATCAAATGTTATTATATTTTCTGGTGAATTATCTACTTCTTTATCTGATTTTTCTGTTTCTTTCACATTTATATCATTATCAGATTGTTTGGTAGTCGTTTCTTCCATGTCAGAATGAATAGTCAACAATTTAGCACTCTCAGCAGCAGCATCTAAGTTGATGTCATTGTCACAATGAACAAGCTCTCTTCTTCTGTCATCAGTTCCACTAATCTTGATTCTTGGAGACTGTGGTACAACATCTATCTCCATGATGTCATCAGTGTCTCCAATTTCATCTGTGACTTCAAATTCACCATTAAAAGTATCCTCACCAAATTCCATAAAACGTTCGTTGTCAAGTTCACCGTCACTGACTGCTTCAAGATTATCTACAAAATGGGTATCAACATCATCTTGTCCTTTAGTTGACTTATCACTATTCTTAGAAAAGTCATCTTTTACAGTTGACTTAGGTGACCTTGTCCTGTTATCTTCATCCAATGTTAAACCAATAACTGTTGAAGTAGTCGATTTTCTTAGTTGTGATTTAGACCTACCTTTCTTTTTACCACCTTTTGCACTAGATTTTCCTTTGTTGGAAGATGATGTGGTATCCTTAAACGAGCGTACAACAAAGTTCTCTGAATACCTGTAAGTATTATCATTTTCTTCCCTAGTTGCTAATGGTGAAGACGCAGAGCTGACGTCACTTAGATCCCAGTGTTCACTACTGATTGGCGATAGCCTGGACGTCCATTCTTGAGATGTAGAAGGTTTCGGAGATGACGGTGGTTGACTTGACTCATCTGAGATAATTATTACCGATGACTCGTTCAATGGCTTTGTCTGTATCTTGGATGATGTTGTAGGAGATTGTCTCTCACTGTAATAAGCCAGGGTGTACAAGGGTTTTAAAATACATAACAGTGACTGATAGCAGCATATATATATAGGGAAATATGCTAAAGTCTGCGAAATACTGTTCCTCGTGCTTACAGTTCATAAAAGGTGACCATATGTTTTGAAACCAAACCAATGTTTGAAAGAAAAAATAGTGAATCCCCATTTTCAGAACTTTAACATATCATGGTGAAGGTTTTCCTACAACTGAGAAAGCAACAAAGATAGGTTTTTACTTTTGTAGGGATTACAGGGGTGTAGAATTCCTAGGCTCGACTTGTCCGACTCGTACATTTATGTCTATGGACAAGTAAATAAATCAATCAAGGACATGTGATATTTAATCTCTAAATATATTAGATAAAATAAATGTCTAAATGTTTTGTTTAATTCAACAGTGAACCCAATTGTTTTCTATTGCCAATTATTCTTTATTACTAGTAAGGAACTAATGCAACAAATTTATATAATAGTTCTAAATACATTTATGTTAAATATTGACCTTCTGGACAACTGCAGTTTGACCCCGGACAAGTATATTTCAAAATATCTCCTGTTCGAGGACAAGTGGAAAATAACCAGGTATTCCACACCCCTGGGGATGCTCTTTTATGTCACAGGCTTAACAAAAGTTACAGAAACTGGAAGAACATGTGTTACATGTAGTATAAAAGGAACCCTATAAACAGGAATGAAATTTTACAAAATGTCTCTCAAATCACCACTGTAAGACTTATATCACATTTGATGACATTATTGAAGCTCAAATCCAAAATCAAAATATTAACACTCACTTAGAACAATTAGGATTCATAACATTCAGGAAATTCTATAGAGTTCAAACAGTTAATTACCAGGGGATCACTGTATTGGTATACAAATCTATATTTGAAGAACAATATTCAACCCTTCAATGGTCGTGACAAGGGCCAAAAGCGGTCATTTTTTACATTAGTGCGGCAGGGCTATTTTAAAATGCTTTTATTTCATTACTAACTGACTGAAAGATATACAACTTGGCCAGGTTATTTCCCGGATGATTGCTACTCAAACATGCTACTGAAGTTCAGATCCCAGTTACCATGGCAATGCTGGGGTGGAGAAAAAAGGGCAAAAAAAGCAATTTTGCTTTCTTCAACCCAAATTTGCATTTCAGTCAGTAATATTTTCCAAAATTGAGGTCTAAAGTACCAGTACTTTATAGAAACTGAAAACATGTTCCCTTATCAGCAGTTAGTGCCATTTCTGCTTTCAATGACCAAGATTTTAATTCTGGCCATCAGGGGCACTGCACCCCTACCAAACCCCAGTAACAAATGGGCGCACATCTCCCTTTGTGACCCCTTGAACATTTTTTGATGAGACAGGACTGCAAAAAACATTTTTGAGATATTTTTTTCTCAAACGAAATTTACTAAATCTTGTAAACAAACAATTTCAGGGGGGTCCAGCCACCTAAAACTGTGGGATTGACCAGTTAAGGGTTAATGAAAATTAGGTAATGGCTTAAAAGAGGGGCAGTAGAAATTGGGACATGTTTACAGTTTGCAACAACTCTTTAACAATTACGACCTCACAAACATTGACTTTTTCTTGTATATCCTAATGCAAATGAATATTTTCATAAATTTTTTTTGGAAAAGTACAACAATATAAAACATTTAAATGGTCATTTAAGAAAGTTTCTGTTATTCAGCAAATTCATTTCTTGCAAATGTACATAGAAATGATTTTGATTCTCAAACACCCCCCTAAAAGGGACAAAATAAACCAGATATACAAGAAAGTGATGTCAATGTTTTCAAATGTAAATGAAGTGAGAAACAGTCATTCTGTCATAATACTTTAGCTAGAGGTTTTAAAACAAATCATCTTTCTTTAGCACAAAGTATCATGTTATACACATTATAAATACTGTAAGAACATTTACCATCATAAAAGTACTTACAAACAATTACCACACTTTCACATTCCATAGGGGTAATTTTAGTGGCTATAGTTATTCTTAAATGTCAAGGTCTTAGAACTTCAGAAGTTACAGGAACTTGAAGAAAATGTGTTTGTAAATTGATATAAATGTAAGATAGTCTTACCAGATGTTATAAGGCCTACATTGAGCCAGGTCTGACAAGCTTTGCATCAAATGTTTAGCAAACTTAAGACAAAACTAGATGGGAGCCCGTGCAAGCACGGGCTTAAGGTAATGACAGTTCTCGAAACTGTTCCTCGAAACAGGCATGTTTAAAAAGCATGGGTGAGTATGCCGTTTATGGGTATTATTTCGAGAACAAAGAACGCATGCTTGGTGAATATTCAAAAAATGGCAAGAAGGTTGCACGTATTCTGGGTGATTCCCCATAATAATACAGCAGTTACAGTCATGTGATTACATTCGATTCAGTAAAGATCAGAAATATTTTACTTCACGTCGAGAATCAAACTCGAATTTTACTTGTGGTGGCAGTGGTTATTGATTTGATAAAGGGAGATAACCGCTCCGGGGAGTTTGGTTTGACGTGTCTATTTTTAGTTTTATCTAGAACTATTTTTAGACACAAAAAAACCCACTATTTTTGTTGATTTTTGGCAGTTTTTGCAAATATCAAGAGGCTTTGTCAAAAAAGAATTGTCAACTTAATATGCCGGTATATAGGTGCTCCAGTGACAAACAAAAGATTTATTCAAAGCTGCGCAGTTTCTTCCACAAAACAGGAAACTCGCAAATTTAATTGTATAGATACATAAGTTAATCAGAAATTGCAGTCATTACAAATTTGTGAAGTATTCATATAAACACTGCTCAAATATTAAACCATGGCTACTGAGACTGACCAAATGTTTTCATAACAGATAAAGAGTACTGCAGAGTATATTTTTTGGCATATCCGAGATGAATATGGATCAATTTTACATAATTATCAATGCAACTCATGGAATATATATAACATGAATAAACTCATTAGTCTTGTATAGGTGACTAATGCCATGTTAAGCGCATAGTCTTATAATACATAGAGAAGAGTGCTTTATTAGTGATAAAATCTTAGCAGTAGATTAGCATTCAGAAGGGATATTTATAGATGAAAGAGAAAGAATCTTCATGGAATCATTTGTGTATTAATAAAGGGCAATTTGAGACAAAATGCAAACAATAAATGCTCATTTTACATTTACAGTTACAACTTATATGGTCAACCAATAGAGCAGCTAATTTTTCAAACTTCAATAAAAGTACCTATTTGCCTGCATGTAATTAAAACAAATATTAAGGAGAATATTTATACCAAACTGAACATATTCATAAAGACTTACAACAAATGTAGTCCTTTTATTGACATTCAATTATCATGAAACATTATTAGATGTGTTAGTAAGTGAATCAACTAAAGGAAATTAGTAAAAAAGGCAGAAAGCATTTTTTCGGCGTAGCTGTCTAAGCTGGATTTTGATCTACATTTCTGTATAATGACGTCTCTGGGATTTCGGAAATCCGCCGTTCTATTGGATGATTTTATAAGCACTGAGAATGACGTACGGGGGAAACAGAGAAAACCCCCTCTTCGATTGGATGGCCCTGACACGCGCGAAAAAATAAAGGCCACACTATTGTAATGCAGTGTTTTACGAAATTTTGCTTCGTTCGTAGATTATTTTTTTTGGGTAGACTTCTATTGCTTTCCAACGTGTTTTTTTTTTATTTTGTAACAATAAAAAGTTACGTGTCAAACACAATATTTTATGGGTAAAATGAATTACGTCTCCAGATGTGAACCGGCTTCTAGTAAAAAGTCTGACATATTACCCAATAATTATTAAATTAGCCTCACTACGTGCAGTTTCCGGGGTTTACACTTTGAGAGTCTCAGCTCCACATATAGACCAGTTCATTGTTATTGTTATGATGTCTATAAATAGTAACAAGGAGCTGATAAAGACTACAGGTAACCGTTCGCTGGTTGGCAAGAAATGATAGCGAGTAAATAAAATGAAAACACAGTAATTTTAAAATTGCAATTACTAAGTCATTTTTCATCAAACAATTTTGCATTTTATATCACTAGAAAGGTCTTGAAATTCATATTTTGAATATCTAAAAATTATTTGTCAAAAAGAATTGTTTTTTGTTGGCGAGTGTTTTAATGATCTGCCCTATGAAACATTTAATATTCATAGCTCGAAGAGTTATGTTTAATCAATTTAATCGTGCGGTTAAAGTGCTACTAGGGTATCAGTATTTTTTGTGAGCCACAAAATAAGAAATCTAGATGAATCGGTCTAGTAAACGCAGTTGTACCCCTTGTATATAAGTATATTAAAGGTATGTTGGAAAAATCAAAGGGAGGTAACTGGACAATTCCCTGTGGTTATCAGTATACGGCAATTGCATTGGCTGTCATATTGTTTACGGTAGGCAATCATGTGCCAAGTCTGCGAAACTGGTCTGCAAATGTTGTTGATGAAGTGATGATGCGTGGTCACAACTTGTATGAGCAAATACTAACGGAATCTGGCAATCCATCACCACGTCAAAAAATAGGTTTTAACATTAGTGGTCCTATGTAAATGGCTCTTCTGTGACCTTTGACCTTTTCCTCAGGTGAGCACCTAGGGCCCTTTGGGCCCTCTTGTTTTTAAATCGACGCCGTTTGTCTTTTTTAAAGACATTTCTTGTTTATTATCAAGATGGACAAGTTCTCATTTTTTGGTGGACTAAAAGATGACATTAAACAGACTAAACACTTGTCTTATTATCATGATGGACAAATTTTTACTATTGGTGGACTTAAAGGTATCAGTAATACTTGTTTTATTAACATGATGGACAAATGTTTACTTTTGGTGGACTTAAAGATATCAGTAATACTTGTTTTATTAACATAATGGACATTATCATACTCAGAACAGGGTCAATGGGCAAAATGTATTTTATCTTCACTAATGAAAAAGCTGAAACAAGCTATTTTGATCATACAACTACAAGGCCCTTGACCAAAATATATATAGTATAGTAGTATATGTAGTATAGCATGCTTTGTTATATCAGTTTTTGTCTGTGATAAACACTAATAACTTTTAGCTTTACTTCTGGATTATATATCAAAGAAAAAGAATAAAAATAGAATGATTTGAACCTAACGAGTGATGAAGAATACAAATAGGGGTCAGTTATTGGGTTATAATCATAATAAAAAAGGAGACATATGACATTACGATCAAACTTACACAATATTAGCCGTACTGGTTCTTATGTCACCTGGAATCAAGAAATAGGAATTTTAGTACATGTATATGTTTTTTTTTATTGCATACGCCATTTCAACACAATTTTGGTCATTTTACGGCGTCCAGCGCACCTAATCTAGCTTTCCTGGACCAATGTCTATACCCAGTACTCACTTACATGTACCCTTCCACTAGGTCGGAGACTTCTCCATGTATCTTATAAATGGAGGAAAATTGATATTATTGTCAAATTTCCATGGAAGGGTATATCCTCCCCAGATGGGATTTGAACCTGTAACCCGATCAGGACACGAAATTACAAATCCCAGCGCGCTACCGACCCGGATTTACATGTATATGATTTATCGTTTCTTGTCTTTAGAGTATACAGAGAACTTCAGATTTAACAAAACTACATCAGTAACTCAGAGATGCTTATTGTGTCACATTGACTTCTGAATTCTTAAATAGTATCTAAAATTATTTTATCAGACCAAAAACAAACATCTAAATAAGATATCGAGGGCTTAACGGAAGACTGTTGTAACTCACTTTTTTCAAAAGTGAATTTTCGGCCTTTTTCACTTTATTTTATACTTCCCCACAACCTCACTAAATATCAAATCCATAAGTTTACTTTAACTTTCAAAAATCATAGGTTGCTGAAGTGTTGTATCTCACAAAGGCCTTTTTGGTAAATGGAAAACTATTGTAACTTGAGATACAATTGTATTCCATTGGAATTGTGTGAATATCTATATTATGTTTAATGATAAACTATTGTCACTTACAAAAATCACTGTTATAAATTGATTGAAAGTCAACTAATGGTTTTTATTTCAACAAGTATGTTGATATGGATATCCATCTAGTTCAACTATGACTTAAGAAATATTTAAATGTAATGAAAAACATTTACACTGAATTCAATTTTGTCTTTCATATACATTGTGTACCTCTTCAAGACATGCATTGTTTTGTACTTTGTTTAATGAAGGCTGTGCATCTTTTAGAGAGCTTAAATTATGGCAAAAATTGATTAGCATATCTGGAATAATAATATGGCTGGAGAAAAAAAGCCCAAGATAAGACTGAAGGTCTACAATATAGCAGCTGCCTGCCTTGATCTACATGAAGTTCTAGTTATTCCAAAGAGTAATAATTACTTTTAATGTTATTAGCCAAATTTTTCAACAGATATATTCGGCTTATAGTTTGCCAGAGCTGACAAATGAGCGAACAGAAGTACCATGTTCATAACAATAAGGTTGAAGTTCTTAATATGTCCAATATCTCTGCTATTTATGGTAAGATCTTAATTAAACTTTATAGCTTCAATGATTACATACCAGTAGATGATCAGAAAAATAAAAAGACCATTACTTTGGTTGGCTTAATTTTGGATTATTGCCCTTTGTATTTTTGTGTGTCATTTTTCAAAATGTCTGATATGTGATATCTCTGCCGTTTATTGTCAAATTTTAACAAAACTTCATGCAAAGATAACATACCATGTGATAAACAGAATTATGAAATAATTATAACTCTACCTAGTTTAATTTGGTATTATTATACTTTGATTTTTTCCAAAAATGTTTTGTTTGTTTTATGCCTTTTTTATTAAATTAATTATCTTATTTTATTTTGACATTTTTATAAAAAGATACTATGAGATGATAATGATAGTCATTGGCTTCATTAATAAATTATCTATACTGTCCATACTGAAATATTATAACACCCAGAATAGGGGAGATAAAGCCCATGTCACCAAAGAGACTGTTCACAGAAACACTGCATTAAAGCCAGGAGGTAGCAATTGTAACAACATCTAAGTCAAATAAACCATATAATCGACCACCGTCCACTGGCTAAATTCAAAGACTGTTTAAAGAAAAACTATTTTCTTTAGACTACTTACCATTCCAAACAGCCTTACAACGAGGACATGTCTTATTGGACATTGATTTAAAATATTTTCTAGCACAATGATAATGTATTTTTATATCACACTTGTCACAGGAACTACCCTGAAATTCATGTAAGAAAAGATGAATTAAACACATTAATAGAAGATACTCGTCAACTTTGGTGTTAGACAGATTTTTATATCACCAAGTGGGCTATGAAAACATATTTTCATGAGTGGCATAGTCATAAACAGAAATGTCATCTTCTGAGCTTGTGAATTAAGCCAGTTGTGCAAGGGCAAAACCAACTGCCATATAACAATTTTCTATACAACTAGTCGCAACGATGCATGGGTGAAAGTTGGAAGTTTTGAAAATACTGAAAACCTGTTTTTAAAATACTGATTTCATATACATTTCATACAGTAAATCTATTCTCAAAATACTGCAATCAGTATTACTACTGAAAACTTTTACCCATGACAATGTAGCGCTATGCTAGCTAGCAAATATGTTTTCGCCAGTCAAGTGCATTTACAACATTTACGAAGCTACAACCTTGATTTTATTTCCTTTAACTTAAACAGGGCAGCATATTATCATAACTCTTACGATTATTCAACAATACAACATAGAAGGATTTAAGACTAAAATCGGTCGTAAGGACATTTATTTATTTATTGGAGTTAACGCCGTGTCAACACATTTTAGGTCATTTTACGGCGTCCAGCGCACCTAACCTAGCTTTCCTGGACCATTGTCTATAACCAGTACTCACCTACCCTTCCACAAGGCCGGAAACTTCTCCATATTATCTAATCAATGGAGGAAAATCGACATTATTGTCAAATTTTCATGGAAGGGTATAACCTCCCCGAGTAGGATTCGAACCCGCGTCCCCTTGGGCACGAGATTTCAAATCCCGGCGCGCTACCAACTGCGCTATCGACCTGGGTCGGTCGTAAATAGCAAAGTACTCAGCTAACAATTCATTGCATTAAATTTTCTTCAACACTAGCCCAATTTATTGAATTATATAGTAAAGGGCATAATTATAAACTAGTCTGACTATATGAAATAGAAATTTCATTTGCCCCTATCAAATTTCCACTAGAATAGGCTTGTGGCAAGAAGCTTAATTTAATGACTGTGGCTAACACAAAAAAGTAATTCTCATAAGAGCAAAATTAATGTTATCCATTCAAAACATGCTGCTTATTACTACAACTTACCTGAGTACAAAGAGATTTACAAAGATCACATCCACTAACATTTTCTTCATACATTGTTCTAAGATATTGATCTAATTCTACAATAGATCTACAACCTAAATATACCCGCCCTTTCTCTGTCTGAAATATATACATGTAGTATAATCATGATAATAAGAATAATAATCATCATTGTCATCATAACAATCATAATCATAATAATAATGATGATAATAATAAAAAGAAGAAGAATAATGATAGAATAATAATAATAAGAATAATGATAGAATAATAATAATCATAATAATAATCATCATTATCATAAGAATAATAATAATAAGAATAATGATAGAATAATAATAATCATAATAATAATCATCATTATCATAAGAATAATAATAATAAGAATAATGATAGAATAATAATAATCATAATAATAATCATCATTATCATAAGAATAATAATAAGAAGAATAATGATATTTATTTGGCATAGTGTACACATAGCAAATTTACAAAGAACATATATATCACTAACAGCATGTGGTAATTTACTATGACAAGCACACCAACACCAGGGATAGCACAAAAAGTGCAAGCCAATATACTAACATATAATCCTTAACGATTATATTATAAAATCCCAGTAAGATCAAACCCACCACTCTTCTATTCGTATGTGGATACTGTACCAAGTATCCATTTACATTTAGCCTGAAGTAAAAGGAGTGGAAGTATAATACAGGGTGTCCCAAAGAAAGGTAACACTTCAATAATTGATATATACATGTAGTATTAAATTTTATCTGATACATTTCATAATTTATTCATGTACAGGAAAAAAGTATGTGACAAATTTATGCAAGACAATCTTCAGGTGCAATCACACAAGCAAGCCAAAAAACTTTCTAGTCAGGAATTTGACATTTACAGAAAAATCAGGAAGCACTGAAATAAAACCTCCTATTTTATTCCAAAATGTATTATCTACTTTCAAATACAGTAAAAGGTACAAAGTTAAACCAATAGCTGATTCAAGCAGTTGAGGTTCAGAACATATGACTTCATTTTAGTGAAGGATGCACAATAAAAAAGTTGGGTTTCACATCAGCCCCTCCCCTCCTGCCCAGAATTCAAAATTATACCCCAATGTAAGGTTTTTGTTGGGTTTAACGCCGTAGCAACACATTGTATAGGTCATATAACGGCGGTCAGTCAACCTACTCACTGTTCCTAGAAAGGCTAAATCTCTGGCTTTAGCTGTTAACCAACTACTAAGCACATACTTTCGTCAGTGACTGACGACTGCCCTACATAATTAAAAATCATTAGTAAGAGGGAGAACGACCGTAGAAATAATTTCATGACCAAGCTCCACGAAAGTATGCCCCGCCCGGGAATCGAACCCACGACCCCTCAATCAGTAGACATATGGGCTACCAACTGCGCTAGCCAGGCGGCTTCCCAATGTAAGAACGTGGAGCATTTAGTGTAAGAAATCAAGATTCACTACTGTATCATTCATACCTTTCCTAACCATTTTCTTTGTATAAATCTCTCAATCAAATCCTCAGCACCAGATTTAGACATTTTCTTACTTAAACTATCGCTGATGTTTACTGCAGCCATAGATCCTATATTACCATTATCTGATGTTATAATGGATTCCACCTGTAATAATAACAATATATTGGTTAAGTCTAAACACCATAGCAACACATTGTACATGTCATATCATCCTAACAGGGTAGTCAGTCAACATACTCACTGTTCCTGGAACTGCTAAACCTCTATAGACTAAGCTGTAAACCAGCTACTAGGTGCATACTTCCTTTAATGACTGACAACTGACCTTTATTATTATGAATCAGTGATAGGAGAGAATGGCTGTGGAATTTATTTAATGACCAAGCTCCATGGAAGTACAATGTATACCCCATCCAAGAATTAAACCTATTACCCCTCAATCAGTAGACATATGTGCTACCGACTGAGTTACATATACTATCTCATAAAATTCTTGTTTTTGAAGCCTTATGTTTATTTTACGCTTTACAGTGATGAAAATATATAATGAAAATATATTGTCTTCATTACCATTGAAGTGAAAATATAACATCAAAATGACTTCATCTTAATATGGGTTTAATTATTGATATTTAAAGTCGATTGCCCAGTTGGACAACCAGCTACATGTATACATTTAACTTCCCTGAACCAAATGTTTAGTAGCAATTACAAGCTGCCCTATCCCAATATAGGACTTCAGGGGCAACATAACTACCTTTAATGACCTGCCCTGTGAAAAAAGAGTTAAAAGATACATGACATCATCATACAGGAGAAATGATGTTAGATTATTTACAAGAAGTGTATGCTGGACATGATGCACAACTGGGGTGAATAGCTCCTCTATTCTCCATAAAAAATGAGCTTAAAACATAGTTGATTATAATATTAGATTCTACAGGGCTTAGTATATTATAATCAGCAAAAACAAACTTACCAATTTTTTGTAGAATTCTAATTCATTTTGAGTGTATATTGAAGAGAGTATTGTAAAATTTGTTTCTTGAGAGTTAACCTGCAAGTATATTACAAGCACTTATATTAGCAGGGCTCGACAAATATTTGGAAGCAACTCATCCTGCAGGACGAGCATCTTGGAATTTGTACCCGTTTTGCTGCAATTCGAACTCATCCTGTACTTCACTAAAATGCAATTTATTGTGAACTTGTATGAAACAGTAACAAACATGTTATTTGTTGTACTGTATATAGCAGTCATTTCTAGAAATTAAAGGCAATTTAATCAATGTTTTCGGATTGCAAGTAATGAAATTTGCTTAATTTGTTGTGTTTTCAATATGACCCTGTATTTAAAACTTGAAATTTTAACATTTCTGCTAGAAATCTCACTCGTCCTGCAGGACGAGCGCTACCCGAAGATAAACACATCCGGAGTCAATTTCTAATGGCAATTACGAGCGGATGAGTGGATTTGTTTGTAGAGCCCTGATTTGTCTATTTTCTATGTAACTTATATATATACTACTTATGTATAATGCTTTATACCACGTTGTCAACACAATTTTTCAGCCATATTGAAGCAGTCAGTCGTCCAACTGACATTGGCTAGACTAGGCCTAGGTCTATGGATCAAAGCTTTATTCACATTCTAAGCTCATATCTTCACCAGTGGCTGGCAACTGCTCTACTGAATACAGAGGTATTATAAGCAGGAGAATATCAGTAAAAATCACTTCATGATCAAACTCCAGGAAAGTGTGTAGAGTACTTCCTGGATATCAAACCCACCAACCGTGGATTTGCAGTAATATGCAAAAAACTGACTTTAATACATGATTACTTTTTATTGACACAGTATTTGCTTGCTCAAATTGGAAGTGCAGTCTATGACTTATATTCTAGACAGTCTATTGAGCTAAAAATATCACTGAGAAACTAAACCAATGGTTTTACATACTAAACAGTAATATGCAGTTGCGTCAACTTCATCAACTGCTTCTTTAATTCTAAGTCCAAACGCACCGACCGCCTCATTGATGTCTCGTACATAAGAAACTAATCGTTGTTTTTGATCTTCTAGTGGAACTGAAATATATTAATTACATGTTAAGTATACGTTTTAAAATTAACATATACATGTATACTGCTGTTAATTTTAAAACCATGCTAGTAGCAAAATGACCTTTTCTGACATCCACTTTAATATCTTAATTGCATACTGTTTAATTGCAGTAAATGAGTAATCACTAAGCTTTACCAGAGATATGACTAAAAATAAAGACGTTACTTCCACCTTAAGTTTGGGCTGCCTTAAGGAAATACACTTGTACATCCAGTATTAAAATTTTGTATGACAAATTAACATGAAAAAGGTACCGAAACATTTTTTTGGTAATATTGATTTATAAATATCAATTTCATGGTACATGATTTTTATAGTGACTGAAAATTAGTGATATAGTTATCTCAAGCAGAAACTAATAGATATAACTATAAATACAATTCTCATTGTTGATTGCCAGCTGGGCCATCATTACTAATTGTTTAGTAACCCGTCAAAAATATTGAGCAAGTTTTTATTTGGAACCATGTGACCACAGAGATTGGTAACTAAAAAAGGTATAAAATATCCGACTAATCCCTGTAGTAGAGGACGTTAAGATGAGAGATAAATCTTACTATCATCTTCCACACAGCATTGTTCTAATATCTCAAATAAATCTGATTCATTCAGAATACCATGTGACATGAGAGCTTGTAATAGCATCTGCTGACTCTGATTAGGAGGCATGATGTACCTGTAACCTGAAATAGAAAAGTTTGTACCATGGAAATCACTGTGCTGCATAACATAGGTTTGAACATTGACCCTATATACTTTAATTATAGGGTCTTTGGTTTGAATGGGTCCTCGGTTTGAATAAAAAGTTTTAAAGGGATATTCAGGCAAATGACTGTGCCAAAAGTATAGAATCAAGTTTAGTCATTAAAACAGTATTAGGAACGTAAAAAATCACTTACTAATAACATTTGTCACTTATAACATTCAACTGAACAAATCAAAACATGTGGCGGCATACACATTGTTGAAAACGAAAGTAGGATACTGAGGGAATCACCAAGCTATTTATATATTTGTTAAATGTCGTACTTGCTGAAATTAAACATTATCATTGGTGGCTTCTTGTCTTTTCAACATTCTTAAGCAGTTAGGATATCTTTTTAATAGAATTATACTGATGTTGCACAATAACAAACTCTAGTATCTTCTCATCAGTAAATGCACATTCTAACACTAATCCGTTTAAGATAACCTGACCCACATAGGTCTAGTTAGGAACAGACATTCCGAAAAGTGGCGGTCCAACAGACCTGACCAAAGAAATTCAAGTCGGTCCAGGAAAAACTCTGTCCTAATGTCCAGTTAAATTTCATTTTTTAAAAATTGAAATGAGGTCAACTATCTGTCCTTTTATCTTAATTATTGGTATGTATTGAACTAATTTGGATGTATGTCGATCGTTAAGGCAATGAGTGATGTTTCAAAATTTATGGACTAAAACCGAAACATCACTCATTGCTTAAACGATCGTATATTTGTTTACTTTAACACCGGTAATTTCAAAATAGCGTCTAAATATGTTCGAGATTATTCGCAGCGAATGGCCGAGGAGTTCCGAATCTATCGTTACGGAACGTTTTGGAACATTTAGTGTAATTGAACAGGCTACTGGTGTTTTTATTATATGTCGGAGGGGAATTTTCGTGTGATATAAAATGTCAAGCTCCTGTGATTTATGATTAGAACATGGAGTGTAAGAAAATATCCTTTTCCATCAATATGCCAAAGCCTCTATTTGTATGTAACAAACACATTTTGTGCGATACGTCATTAGTGCGAAAAATTTGGGGGCGAAACATACGCGCGCGTATTGGCTACATTCGTTTCATGACCGAAATCAAATGAACTAAATTAATAACAGCGACTAAATTTAAAACTTACTTTAGTTAATAAGTGTAAATACTTAAAAATTTAAAGACAAACAGATCTACTATCTAACATTATGTTCCCAGCTTGTTTACTTTCGTTTTCAGAACAGCGTCTTGTAGGTTACACACCACTAAATATAATCCTTCTTTGTTGTATATAAAAAGTCTCATTTTCAATGTCAAATTACAGTATGACCCAGGGGTGTTAGATACCCCAAACCATATATAGGCTGAAAGATCTATCTATTCCGCACAAAATGATCAATATTACAAAAAAAGTTACGTTACTTAAAAGAAAATAAAATTTGATTGAAAGTTCCTACCATGAAAACATCTATGTTTTTCCTTCATCACAAGTCGTACAGAGTTACCTCCCATTTAACCACTCTTCAAGAGCAAACAAAGTAGATCCATTGATTTTTTGCATAGTTTCATAGGAAAAGCAATGCCAAAGACATAAATACTCTTCAATATAAAAGCACCCCAAATGAGGACACCAGGTACTCTCAAATAATGAATATGCGGCATGTCACACTTTCTTTTTCCGGCACACTTTCTTTTTCCGGCAAATTACTGCTTCCGGTGAACTTTTAGTGGTATGTAACCTTGTAATACTGACCAGAGTTGCGTATAAAAACTAATCACCGGACAATTTCCGGATCCAGAGTTAGCGTTAATGTGAGGCACGAGAATTTCATGTCCGCCTCAGACAAAATAAATTAGATTTGTCATAAATGTTCTCTTGGCTGCTTCTCGTGAACAGCTTTACAAAGCAGCTTTTACTCTTTTTCAACGAGTCCAGCCTCTTTTTAGATCTTTTTAGACATTAACGATTAGGCATTTCTAGCTGTAAAACATGTACGTTACAAAGTATCTGAATCTGAAGGAATGCGTTGAAGTAACCTGTCTTGGCTTTAACAGGGAGTGCGCATGAAAGTTTTAATTCGACAAACATCCAATTTTGCTGTTAATAGTGCAGTTTAAAACACTCTGTTGATGTTGATAATACAATATCGTCACTCAGTAAATTCCATCTTGAACAATTCTAGGGGGAAAAAGATTTTTTAAAGTTAACAATTTTTGTATATACAGGTTGGTAGCACTTAGAATTATTGTTCACAAATTTTAAAACAATGTTTTTATAAATATAGTTATCAAATTATTGTTCTTAATAAGCAGTCTTTCCCTCTTTTCCAGAGCTATTTTATTTTATAAAACATTTGTGTATTCAAAAAGCTTCTGGTAACTCTTGATAAATTTCAAGATATAAATTTGTTCATTACATATTATATATGTAGGAAAAACTCTATGTAAATTATACTGATAAAAAACACCTTGTCTATTAATAAGGTAACTAAAATGATTTGTCTACTTTATTAGCATAATAAGTTTTTGGTTTATTTTACATTGTTTATCAACACTTGGCTACTTACATCAATCTGCTTACCAAACCAGCTTTCCTTGACACACTTGACTAGTACTCACCTTCCAGTAGAACTAAAAAAATGTCACCTTATATGAAGAAAATTTACAATATTATTGTAGTAAAACTCACAAGCGTCAGACACAAATTTTCCTTATTATAGTTTATGGAGAGAATATATACAATATATAGAAAAAGTTGTGTCTGGCACCTGTGGTAATACTGTCGCATAGCCGCTTACGTATAGCAATGTATTAACAATCCAGGATACAACATTTCAACACAGATAGTTAACAAGTTTAATGTTCATCCTAACATCACATGTAAATGCATATCAAATGTCCTGATTGTAAGGTAAACAAACATACAAGTACAAACATCCATAGTCTACGGTACCTAAGTATAAGCCTTATGTCCGGCGTGGACCTAAGGTTCTGACCAAAGACCACCAGGCTGTCTGGCTCGACTGAGCAATGATCGTACGATTGCAATACCTTTTATACAGTTGACAGCTCAACACGTGTCCAGACATCAACCATAATTATGTTAGCGGACGTTCACATAAATAATATGTAATCTGTCTAGTAATTGCATGCATAATATGCACTTAACTTGACGATTACATCACAATACTAATAGAGACCTGCCATGGCTAGGATAAAACACACAGTTGCATGCTGGACTTATAATCAATCGACGATAATTTGTACTTGCTTTTCTTAGTCATTTATCAACACTTACATTAAAAGGTCATGACTGAATACATGTGGGCCAACTCTTCGAAAAATGCTTCCCAGGGTCCTTTTCTTTACTAGTACATGAACTCATGTGTCGTTCTAGAAGTAGCAGACAACTTCTGCTAATTTAATTCTACTTAAGGCTCTTTGTAGTATCTGCGTTAGGATTAAAAAACTATCTAAACCCATCACTGTTAAAAGCTGCATAAAGTATAAGACTTAAAAAGAACTACATACCGAAGTTATTTATTTATATATTTTTATTGAAGATAATAAAATTATACAATAACAACATTACAATATAGCAGACAATTATTTCATGATTCAACTAAAAACAACATGGAAACATCAACAATAATGATGTAAAAAACTTTGTAGAGTACAGAGAGAATTAAAACATTAACACGTCTATGGAACAGTTTGCCAGTTAATCTTAAAAACATAAAAAGTCTTACATATTTTAAAACTGAAGTTAAAAACCACTTATTTACATTATCTAAGTAAACTGTGATACCGTTAGTTATTTTTGTGTTATTTTTAAAATATATTTTTCCATGTGATATTTAATTGTATTTTGTATACTTTTTTACATATGTCTAATTCTTAATTTATATTAATTATTTATTGTTAGGAGCCTTCCTGAGCCGAGTCATTAATCCCAATTTCATTTCTTTTGTTTATTACCATGGACCACAATGGAAATAAGAGTGTTCTCTTTTTTGTGTTTTCCATAGTATATAAACACATTTAACATGGTTGTACTCCCCATTTATTTAAATAATAATGAATATGTTTTATAAAGTACTATAAAAATTTAATGAGTGCAAATTATTAACAATCTTGTGATATTTAGTTTTTATATTTTATTCTATTTAATTGTATAAATTCTTAAATTGAAATGTTATAAATTGTTTTATGTCAAATTGATGTATTTTATATTTTGTAACATGTTGACTGTGATTCATGCTGAATAATAAATAAATAATAATAACTTTAACGTCCCCTTTTCCTCAATCAACTTTATGGAAACTTTTATTATTTCTTTCCATTTATTAAATCCCTATACAACTTTAATGAATCCCTAAACAACTTTAATGTCATCTTCCTTAATAAATCTCTATGGAAACTTTAATAAATAATAAATAAATAATAATAACTTTAATGTCCCTTTCCTTAATAAATTTCTTTGGAAACTCTTTAATAAATAATGAATAAATAATAATAACTTTAATGTCCCTTTCCTTAATAAATCTCTATGGAAACTTTTTAATAATTCTTTCCATTTAGTCTTCTTTTTCCGCAATAAATCTCCATGGAAACTTTGCATTTTCTTTCTTTCTACTTATAACTAGGTCTCTCATACCAAGTCTCTCTGTTTCTGTCATTACCTCTACCTCTAAACCTACTACCACCTCTTCCTCTATTAAATCTCCTGTTGTCATGGAAACCAGATTGTTCCGGTCTTCTTGATTCTATATATCTACTTTCTCTGTCAGACACCCCCTGAAATACCAAGATAAGTGAAGATTTTTATTTCCATACAATGTTTGAATGAATTTGAGTTTAAGGGCCTTTTATAACAGTCAAAGTTTTAGTTAAATGCATTTTGTTACAGCCAGAGTCATATAAGATTTATATGTATCAGTCATCACGACAAAATTTCATTAGCACTGGACATTAAGCTCAGCAAAATGGTTTTTTCACAGGACCGAATGAAAAATTACTGGACCAAAAATAGTGATATGTTCAACAATGCAGTCCAATATAATGATTTAGCATAACATATCCTGAAATTAAATAAACAATATAACAACAAGTAATGCTTTTTAAATAGGGAAAAATGGTGGCTGTAAAAAGCTGGTGGACTGTTGAACAACTAACATGTTAAATGTGACTGGACCGATAGCAATTTTGATGGACGCGGTCCACGGTCCACTGGCTAAATTTGAAGACTGATGTTTGGGTTACCAAACCATTAAAGTCCTTAAATCAAGACTGATGCTACCCATGGGCTGCAAAATAAAATCAAGCATTTTACTGGAACAAGTGTTATGGTTTATTTCTAATGACTCTTCAAAAAAACCCAAACAAACAATTTTTCAAATGTAGTTTTCACTCCCTATAAAGATTTAATAATGTCATAAAAATTGTGTTGGGAACCTCACAAACAACATACCCTTCCTGATTTAGACACATGTATCTGTAATGAGTGTGATGCCATACTGTCTTCGTCGACTGAAAATATAGGAAAAAAGGTTATTGTAACAGTGTGAATATTCCTGTTAAGGAATCCATTTGTACGCATTTAGCTTGTCTAAAAAATATTCTATAACATTTTGCATCATTCTTGGTACACATATTTAATTCCAAATGTATTTATAAGACTTCGCACATTATTGCTGAAAATGACTTTACTATTACTTCTTTAAATTCCAGATAAAGTCTATTGGGATCCACTTAATGTCACAGATAGATAGATGAAAGTTTTTATACAAGAAAATTTGACATCAGATTAAAGAAAAATAAAAATATCTGAAGCACATAGATAAAACCTTGAGAGGTAATACCTACATGTATCAGGTTGCCTTGACGACCTGTATGTTGATCTAGATGAACCATGAGCAGACGGCCCGGGTAAATGGTGGGCAGACTGTCCTGATCTATGTTCATGTCTTGGAGATCTTTGTCGTGAACTTGATCTAGATGAGGTCAGATTTGATTCAGTCTAAAACACAACAAAAACAAGTAATAACACGTACATCTTAACTTTAAATTGGAGCAAACAGGGTCAATATGGTTGATTGTTTAGTTGTTGCAAGTACTATAATGACCAGAAATATTTTTTTACATTCAGGAACAAATGCTAGAGCATTATTCATATGTAATTATGACCACTTTTTAATTTGTTGCCCTCCTATCTGACAAGAATCATAGGCAGATCTAGCGGATGGTCAGGGGGGTCCGGACCCCCTTTGAATTTTCAAAATATACCTGTCCATTAGTGTATTTCTTGACTGTATGTCATTTTTAATAGAATGGAGCAATTTACCTCGGTGCTTAACATAGATTTAACGGTTATGTAGTTTTTATTATTAATATGTTGCATTATTCTGCAAAATGTGTATAATGTGGCTGTGGTTCGAAATTTATATATCAATATATTGACAAACAACATACCCTTCCTGATTTAGACACATGTATCTGTGAAGACGATGATGCCATTCGTTCTTTGTCAACTAAAATATAGGAAAAACGGGTATACTTAAGTGTGTGAATATTCCAGTTAAGCATGTCTATGCATTCAGCTTGCAACATTTTGCATCATTCTTGGTACACATATTTAATTCCAAATGTATTTATAAGACTAAGTCTACATTATACACACTGTTAAAGTTATTTTTTTCTATCAAAACTTTATTTACAAACAAAGCCTTAGTAATACATTTGTAGTGCAATAGTTGGCATGCTCAACTTTGAATCTGGAGATCTGGGTTCTTTCACTGGTTGCCTCAGGTCATTCACAAGTATAAATATTTTATCTAGATCTTCAAATATCAATTTCTCCACCGTGTCTGACAAGGTACTAACAATATTTTTACACATTATCACTGAAAATGACTTCACTATTACCCCTTTAAATTCCCGATAAAGTCTATTGGGATCCACTTAATGTCACAGATGGATAGATGAAAGTTTTTATACAAGAAAATTTGACATCTGATAAAATAAAAATAAAAATTATCTAAAGCACATAGATAAAAACTTGAGAAGAAAAACCTACATGTATTAGGTTGTCTTGACGACCTGTATGTTGATCTAGATGAACCATGAGCAGACGGCCCGGGTAAATGGTGGACAGACTGTCCTGATCTATGTCCATGTCTGTGAGATCTTTGTCGTGAACTTGATCTAGATGAGGCCAGATTTGATTTAGTCTAAAACACAACAAAAACAAGTAATAACACGTACATCTTAACTTTAAATTGGAGCAAACAGGGTCAATATGGTTGATTGTTTAGTTGTTGCAAGTACTATAATGACCAGAAATATTTTTTTACATTCAGGAACAAATGCTAGAGCATTATTCATATGTAATTATGACCACTTTTTAATTTGTTGCCCTCCTATCTGACAAGAATCATAGGCAGATCTAGCGGATGGTCAGGGGGGTCCGGACCCCCTTTGAATTTTCAAAATATACCTGTCCATTAGTGTATTTCTTGACTGTATGTCATTTTTAATAGAATGGAGCAATTTACCTCGGTGCTTAACATAGATTTAACGGTTATGTAGTTTTTATTATTAATATGTTGCATTATTCTGCAAAATGTGTATAATGTGGCTGTGGTTCGAAATTTATATATCAATATATTGACAAACAACATACCCTTCCTGATTTAGACACATGTATCTGTGAAGACGATGATGCCATTCGTTCTTTGTCAACTAAAATATAGGAAAAACGGGTATACTTAAGTGTGTGAATATTCCAGTTAAGCATGTCTATGCATTCAGCTTGCAACATTTTGCATCATTCTTGGTACACATATTTAATTCCAAATGTATTTATAAGACTAAGTCTACATTATACACACTGTTAAAGTTATTTTTTTCTATCAAAACTTTATTTACAAACAAAGCCTTAGTAATACATTTGTAGTGCAATAGTTGGCATGCTCAACTTTGAATCTGGAGATCTGGGTTCTTTCACTGGTTGCCTCAGGTCATTCACAAGTATAAATATTTTATCTAGATCTTCAAATATCAATTTCTCCACCGTGTCTGACAAGGTACTAACAATATTTTTACACATTATCACTGAAAATGACTTCACTATTACCCCTTTAAATTCCCGATAAAGTCTATTGGGATCCACTTAATGTCACAGATGGATAGATGAAAGTTTTTATACAAGAAAATTTGACATCTGATAAAATAAAAATAAAAATTAACTAAAGCACATAGATAAAAACTTGAGAAGAAAAACCTACATGTATTAGGTTGTCTTGACGACCTGTATGTTGATCTAGATGAACCATGAGCAGACGGCCCGGGTAAATGGTGGGCAGACTGTCCTGATCTATGTCCATGTCTGGGAGATCTTTGTCGTGAACTTGATCTAGATGAGGCCAGATATGATTTAGTCTAAAACACAACAAAAACAAGATATAACACGTACAACTGAATTTTAAATTGGATCAAACAGGGTCAGTATGGCTGATTGTTTAGTTGTTGCACGTACTATGATGACCAGAAATATGTTTTTACATTCAGGAACAAATACTAGAGGATTATTCATATGTAATTATGACTTTTCTTTTTAATTTGTTGCCCTCCTTATCTGACAAGAATCATAGGCAGATCTAGCGGGAGGTCAGGGGGGTCCGGACCCCCCTTAAAATTTCTAAAATGTACCTGTCCATTAGTGTATTTCTTGACTGTAAGTCATTTTTAGTAGCATGAAGCAATTTTTCTCGGTGCTTAACATAGATTTAACGGTTATGTAGTTTTTATTATTAATATGTTGCTTTGTGGTTCGAAAGTTTGGACCCCCGTAGAAGAAGTTCAGACCCCCCTTAAAAAATCCTGGATCCGCCCCTAAGAATAGAATCAACATCAATATCTGCTCCAGTTCAGGAACCAAGCTGGTCACATTTTTTGCAGACCTTTGTACGAAATCTCAAGTAAGTTTTGTGTTTTCAAAATTTACCCAAACATTTTCAATTCTCTTTTTATCAGCCTCTTTTCCCAGGACTTGAAAGTTATAGGCAGTCGAGTTACAAAAGCAAACCTACCCTAACTGTCAATGTATCAGTATTTTCTTCCATCCTGCTGCTGGAACTTGATGTCTCAATAGTCTGAAAGCATAAACAAGACAACAAAATATTACTATTATTTAAACACTAAGTACAATGTATATAACACACTTTACTTTTACCTATCTAAACTAGTAAAATAAAACCCTACTACAACATCTTAACTTCTCAAAATCATTTACGTAATATAACTACAAATGAGCCAATCCTAACTAAACTTTAGATTCTACTAGTTAGTTGCAATATCAGTTCAAATGTCCTGGTATTGGGTCGAATATAAGGGTCAGCACTCTAGTCAACATCCAACTTTATTAACATGTACAGTAGGCCTACAACCTCTCTTGAGCAACACCTACTAGAATAACTAAAGTGTGTTGTTGTTCAGAGGTTAATTCTCTGCAATGATAAAATTCAAGTAAACTTACAACAGTCCTAAGGAAAATATAAAAAAGCTGTGGTTGTGCAGAGGACTTGCTGTAAAGAGGTTATCCTATAGTTAGATTAGTCCCATGCTGACCCATCAACATAGATGAAAGGCATATTGTACATGCTGTACATAGTACAAGTATGACTTACAAAAACAACTTTATGTATTTGCAGATATCAGAATGCACCATCTGATGCCAAGCCATTATGTTATCATCAAACTAGCCACTTGCACCCAGCAAGCTGATCACATTTAACTAATCAATACAAAATGAAAAAAAAACGATGTCAAACTCAGACACATTTCATCAAAGTATGAAAAGGGATCCGATAGTTAGAGAAAACACGACTTGGGAAAGTGTTTAAGCCAGTAATGTATTTATGGTCATGTAATACTTAGTACATTTACTCCATTGTCGTCTTGATGTGATGAATATGTGTTTCATAAAATCTTTCAAGGTGGTCAAGAGATGCAAAGCAAAAACAATTTCATTTCACCCGCCAATCTAAATAGCCAGATTTTTCAAAATTGAAACTCTGGTTAATTAAGACACCTAGGGAAGGTAATCATAAAAACTTCTTTTTCTAAAATACTGGAGATATACATTGACAAAAACACTGTAAGTGACCATTAAAAATTTCATGTTTAGATGGGATTTTGTCCAAGTCAGTTGGTCAGGTCAAACCATAAGCGCATGTAAAAAGGTCAGGGCTACCATCATCTAGATTGATGAAAGAGGTCAACTAATACTTAAAAAAAATATTTATTCTCTCTTGAAAGTGTTGCAAAACATCTGTCAGATAACCCATTATTTGACTTTCAAGAGTAGTTGTGAACCTTAGATTTGCAAAGTGTTAAGCTAAGTTGAAGAGTATTTTGACCATGTTTAACCAGCAGGGCAATTATCCTGGGCACAGACTGCATTCTATCCATGATGTTCATTTCTACACATTAGGCTTTTACACCAGAGTTGGTGAGTCGGCATGTCTATCAGCCTATCTTGCCTGCAAACTTAAAAAAACCTCCACACTATGGCATGTAATGCTAACTTCAAGACATTAAACATTGCCATAAAAAAAGATAACTCTGATCCAACAAACATACAGGATGAGAACCATTACCCACTTCAATTTCAAACAGTAATAAAAGCATATCGATTTAATCAGATTTCTCAAGTACATGCACAATAATAAGTACGTATTTAACAGCCCATACATAAGGTCAGAACAAGTTGCTGGCAGGAGTTTGTCACCTGCAATTAAAATTATAGAAATACTTATAAAACTACTTAAAATACAATGTAATAACAAAAAAGGTGCTACCTTTAACTAACTACATGTAACTACAGGTATGAGAATAACCTTATTATTGTGAACAAGAATACATAATATTATACTAAAGTTTTCAAATATATAACATTTCTTATTTCTACATTCCATTAAGTTCAAGTTTACAATTAGTGAAGGATAAAAGTTATACTGACAATTGCATTGTGAATAGTATAAAATATACATAGCTCAACTTGTCATAACCAACATTGCCATACATATAAAATTGAACATCAGTGTAACAAACCTGTACAGTTGATACATCTAAAGTAGTAACCTTCACACTGTCATTACATGATTTAGCAACAGTATCAACTTTTACCTTATCAGCTTCACTGTGTTCAATATCTTCTACAAGTGATATATCTTCAGTTTCTTCAGAGCCTATCTCATCAACAATGATAAGGTCATCTATATCCATCCTTTCTTCATCAATCTCACTAACTTCATCACTTTCATAAACATCCACCTCCTCAAACTCTTCATCTTTGTTCTCAGTATCATCCACTTCAGGTTTGATATCATCTCCAATTTCCTTAATATTTTCATTTTCAACTTGATGGCTTTTAACATCGCCTAAATTGCTCTCTTCTATTTCTGTCTTTTCAATGACATTGTTAGAAGATTCAAGATCTTTAGGAACATCATCTTGGACTTTTTCGACTGTTTCAACAGACGTATCATCAACAGACATGTTGTCATTAGGGAAAATCTTGTCTTCATCAACATCAATAAATTCAGAGTTGAGAAATATTTCCTCAATGTCACTATCTGATTCAGAAATATCTTTAACAAGCATGACTGAATCTAAAGATAAACTTTCCTCAACATTCTTTTCATTGTCTTCCTCTCCACTGAGTTCACTGTCTATCCCAGTTTTCTCTATTTTGTCTGTGTCTCTTTCATGCTTTTCAACTTTATTGTCAACTAAATTTGCAGTGCCAAATTGATCACTTTTCTGACCAAGATCAGCATCTACTTTATCTATTTTGACTGTAAATATTGAATCTGATGCTACAGATGATGGAATATTATCTTCACCTGAACTTGGTTCAGAACATACTTTGTCAGTATCTTTTAAAGTATCAGCACATTCTTTCTTCGAATCCTTAATACTATCACAAGATATAGCCCCAGCCTCATGTTTAATGAAAGTTGATTGGCCATCAGCAATACTATTATCACTTTTAGCTCTTGACTTATCTTTTACATTTCTGTTGGCACTTGCAATATTTTTTGATCCCTCAATAATTGAATTAGACTTATCTTTATTATCAGCATCTTTCTTGTTATCAATCAAAAGCTGTTCAGGCTTACTGTCTTGTTTTATAGATATATCAGTTTTAGATGAATTAATATTCTTAACATCTTCTGAGTCTTCAGTTATATTTTCTTTTTCCTCATTTTTCTTTGCCCGAGATTCATTATCAGGAACAGCAGAACTGTCTCTATTTTGTTTGGCATAACTTTTTTCTGTATCAAGCACTACTTTATCAACATCTGAGCCTTTTTCATTTCCTACAGAGCTATCATTTGTTTCTTTAAGTTCATCGGATTTCTGTTGTGATTGTTCAACTTCATTTGTACCATCAAATGTTATTATATCTTCTGGTGACTTATCTACTTCTTTATCTGATTTTTCTGTTTCTTTCACATTTATATCATTATCAGATTGTTTGGTAGTCGTTTCTTCCATGTCAGAATGACTAGTCAACAATTTAGCACTCTCAGCAGCAGCATCTAAGTTGATGTCATTGTCACAATGAACAAGCTCTCTTCTTCTGTCATCAGTTCCACTAATCTTGATTCTTGGAGACTGTGGTACAACATCTATCTCCATGATGTCATCAGTGTCTCCAATTTCATCTGTGACTTCAAATTCACCATTAAACGTATCCTCACCAAATTCCATAAAACATTCGTTGTCAAGTTCACCGTCACTCACTGCTTCAAGAGTATCTACTGGATGGGGATCAACATCTTCTTGTTCTTTAGTTGACTTATCACTATTCTTAGAAAAGCCAACTTTTGCTGATGACTTAGGTGACCTTGTCTTGTTATCTTCATCCAATGTTAATCCATTAACTGTTGAAGTAGTCGATTTTCTTAGTTGTGATTTAGACCTACCTTTCTTTTTACCACCTTTTGCACTAGATTTTCCTTTGTTGGAAGATGATGTGGTATCCTTAAACGAGCGTACAACAAAGTTCTCTGAATACCTGTTAGTATTATCATTTTCTTCCCTAGTTGCTAATGGTGAAGACGCAGGGCTGACGTCACTTAGATCCCAGTGTTCACTACTGATTGGCGATAGCCTGGACGTCCATTCTTGAGATGTAGAAGGTTTCGGAGATGACGGTGGTTGACTTGACTCATCTGAGATAATTATTACCGATGACTCGTTCAATGGCTTTGTCTGTATCTTGGATGATGCTGTAGGAGATTGTCTCTCACTGTAATAAGCCAGGGTGTACAAGGGTTTAAAATACATAACATTGACTGATAGCAGCATATATATATATATAGGGAAATATGCTAAGGTCTGTGAAATACTGTTCCTCGTGATTATAGTTCATAAAAGGTGACCATATGTTTTGAAACCAAACCAATGTTTGCAGAGAAGAAAAAATAGCGAATCCCCATTTTCAGAACATTAACATATCATGGTGAAGGTTTTCCTACAACTGAGAAAGCAACAACGATCGGTTTTAACTTTTGTAGGGATTACAGGGGTGTAGAATTCCTATGCCCGATTTGTCCGACTTGTACATTTATGTCTGTGGACAAGTAAAAAATCAATCAAGGACATGGGATATTTAAGCTCTAAGTATATTAGATAATGTAAATTTCTAAATGTTTTGTCAAAATCAACCGTGAACTTAATTGTTTTATATTGCCAATTATTCATTATTACTGGTAAGGAATTAATGCAACAAATTCATTTTAAATATTGACCTTCTGGGCAACTGCAGTTTGACACCGGACAAGTATATTTTTTAAAATATCACTTGTTCGAGGACAAGTGGAAAATAACCAGGTATTCCACACCCCTGGGGATGCTCTTTTATGTCACAGGCTTAACAAAAGTTACAGAAACTGGAAGAAAATGTGTTACATGTAGTATAAAAGGAACCCTATAAACAGGAATGAAATTTTACAAAATGTCTCTCAAAGCACCACTGCAAGATTAATATCACATTTGATGACATTATTGAAGCTCAAATCCAAAATCAAAATATTAACACTCGCTTAAAAACAATTAGGATTCATAACATTCAGGAAATTCTATAGAGTTCAAACAGTTAATTACCAGGGGATCATTGTATTGGTATACAAATCCATAATTGAAGAACAATATTTAACCCTTCAATGGTCGTGACAAGGGCCAAAAGCGGCCATTGTATACATAAGTGCGGCAGGGCTATTTTAAAATGCTTTTATTTCATTACTAACTGACTGAAAGATATACAACTTGGCCAGGTTATTTCCCAGATGATTGCTACTCAAACATGCTACTGAAGTTTAGATCCCAGTTACCATGGCAATGCTGGGGTGGAGAAAAAAGGGCAAAAAATACAATTTTTGCTTTTTTCAACCCAAATTTGCATTTCACTCAGTAATATTTTCCAAAATTGAGGTCTAAAGTACCAGTACTTTATAGAAACGGAAACATGTTCTCTTATCAGCAGTTTGTGTCATTCTGCTTTCAATGACCAAGATTTTAATTCTGGCCATCAGGGGCACTGCACCCCTACCAAACCCCAGTAACAAATGGGCGCACATCCCCCTTTGGGACCCCTTGAACATCTTTTGATGAGACAGGACTGCAAAAACCCATTTTTGAGATATTTGTTCTCAAACGAAATTTACTAAATCTTGTAAACAAACAATTTCAGGGGGGGGGGTCCAGACACCTAAAACTGTGGGACTGACCAGTAAAAGGTTAATGAAAATTAGGTAATGGCTTAAGAGGGGCAGTAGAAATTGGGACATGTTTACAGTTTGCAACAACTCTTTAACAATTACGACCTCACAAACATTGACTTTTTCTTGTATATCCCAATGCAACTGAATATTTTCATAAAAAGATTTTGGAAAAATACAACAATATAAAACATTTAAATGGTCATTTAAGAAAGTTTCTGTTATTCAGCAAATTCATTTCTTGCGAATGTACATAGAAATGATTTTGATTCTCAAACACCCCCTAAAAAGGGACAAAATAAACCAGATATACATAATAGTGATGTCAATGTTTTCAAATGTAAATTAAGTGAGAAACAGTCATAATACTTTAGCTAGAGGTTTTAAAACAAATCATCTTTCTTTAGCACAAATTATCATGTTATACACATTATAAATACTGTAAGAACATTTACCATCCCCCAATAGATTTTTGTCCAAATTGTGTAAAAAGTACTTACAAACAATTACCAAACTTTCACATTCCATAGGGATAATTTTAGTGGCTATAGTTATTCTTAAATGTCAAGGTCTTAGAACTTCAGAAGTTACAGGAACTTGAAGAAAATGTGTTTGTAAATTGATATAAATGTAAGATAGTCTTACCAGATGTTATAAGGCCTACATTGAGCCAGGTCTGACAAGCTTTGCATCAAATGTTTAGCAAACTTAAGACAAAATACATAAAAGGTAATCAGAAATTGCAGTCATTACAAATTTGTGAAGTATTCATATAAACATTGCTCAAATATTAAACCATGGCCACTGAGACTGACCAAATAACAGATAAAGAGTACTGCAGAGTATATTTTTGGCATATCAGAATGGATCGATTTTACATAATTATCAATGCAAGTCAAGGAATATATACAACATGAATAAACAACTCATTAGTCGTGTATAGGTAACTAATGCCATTTTAAGCACATGGTCTTATAATACATAGAGAAAAGTGGTTTATTAGTGATAAAATCTTAGCAGTAGATTAGCATTCAGAAGGGAAATTTATAGATGAAAGAGAAAGAATCTTCATGGAATCATTTGTGTATTAATAAAGGGCAATTTGAGACAAAATGCAAGTAATGCAAATTCAAACAATAAATGCTCATTTTACATTTACAGTTACTACTTATATGGTCAACCAATAGAGCAGTTAATTTTTCAAACTCCAATAAAAGTACCCATTTGCATGTAATTAAAACAAATAATAAGAAGAATATTCATACCAAACTGAACATATTCATAAAGACTTACAACAAATGTAGTCCTTTTATTGACATTCAATTATCATGAAACATTATTAGATGTGTTAGTAAGTGAATCAACTAAGGGAATTTAGTAAAAAGGCAGAAAGCACTTTTTTATCAAGATGGACAAGTTCTCATTTTTTGGTGGACTAAAAGACGACAGTAAACAGACTAAACACTTGTCTTATTATCACGATGGACAAATTTTTACTATTGGTGGACTTAAAGATATCAGTAATACTTGTTTTATTAACATGATGGACAAATGTTTACTTTTGATGGTCTTAAAGATGTCAGTAATACTTGTTTTATTAACATAATGAACATTATCATACTCAGAACAGGGTCAATGGGCAAAATGTATTTTATCTTCACTAATGAAAAAGCCGAAACAAGCTATTTTGATCATACAACTACAAGCCCTTGACCAAAATATATATAGTATAGTAGTATAGCATGCTTTGTTATATCAGTTTGTGTCTGTGATAAACACTAATAAATTTTTCCTTTACTTCTGGATTATATATCAAAGAAAAAGAATAAAAATAGAATGATTTGAACCTAACGAGTGATGAAGAATACATATAGGGGTCAGTTATTGGGTTATAATCATAATAAAAAAAGAAAGAAATATGAAATTACGATCAAACTTACGCAATATTAGCCGTACTGGTTATTATGTCACCTGGAATCAAGAAATAGGACTTTTTAGTACATGTATATGTTTTATTTATTTATTTTTATTGCGTTTAACGCCATTTCAACACAATTTTGGTCATTTTACGGCGTCCAGAGCACCTAACCTAGCTTTCCTGGACCAATGTCTATACCCAGTACTCACTTACCCTTCCACTAGGCCGAAGACTTCTCCATATATGTTATCAATGGCGGAAAATTGACATTATTGTCAAATTTTCATGGAAGGGTATAACCTCCCCGGATGGGATTAGAACCTGTAACCCGTTCAGGACACGAAATTACTAATCCCAGCGCGCTACCGACCGGATTTACATGTATATGATTTATCGTTTCTTGTCTTTAGAGTATACAGTGAACTTCAGATTTAACATAAATACATCAGTAATTCATAGATGTTTATTGTGTCACATTGACTTCTGAATTCTTAAATAGTATCTAAAATTATTTTATCAGACCAAAAAACAAACATCTAAATAAGATATCTTTTTTTCAAAAGTGATTTTTTTTGCCTTTTTCACTTCATTTTATACTTCCCCACAACCTCACAAAATATTAAATCCATAACTTTACTTTAACTTTTAAAAATCATCAGTTGCTAAAGTATTGTATTTCACAAATGCCGTTTTTGTAAATGGAAAACTATTGTAACTTGAGATACAATAGTATTCCATTGGAATTGTGTGAAAATCTATATTATGTTTAATGATAAACTATTGTAACTTACAAAAATCACTGTTATGATTTAAAGTCAACTAATATTTTTTATTTCAACAAGTGTGATGAGATGGATATCCATCTAGTTCAACTATGACTTATGAGCATAAAGATTTTTTAAAAATACTTAGAAATATTTAAATGAAATGAATCAGGCTTTATGTTTAAGCGTCAAAGAACATGTTAATTTCCAGCTCTGGTTCACATAAAATTATAAATGAAAATAATTTACTCTGAATTCAATTTTGTCTTTCATATGCCTCTTTAAGACATGCATTGTTTTGTACTTCGTTTAGGGAAGGCTGTGCATCTTTTAGAGAGCTTAAATTATGGCAAAAAATTGATTTGCATATCTGGAATAATAATATGGCTGGAGAAAAAAGGCCCTAGATAAGACTGAAGGTCTACAATATAGCAGCTGCCTGCCTTGATCTACATGAAGTTCTAGACATTTCAAAGAGTAATAATTCCTTTTACTGTTATTAGCCAGATTGTTCAACAGATAAATTTGCCTTGTAGATGGCCAGGGCTGACAGATGAGCGAACAGAAGTCCCATGTTTATAACAATAAGGTTGAAGTTCTTAATATGTCCAATATATCCAAGATCAGAAAAATAAAAATACCATAACTTTGCTTGGCTTAATTTTGGATTATTGCCCTTTGTATTTTGTGTGTAAGTTTTTAAAATGTCTCATATCTCTGCCGTTTATTGTCAAATTTTAACGAAACTTCATGCAAAGATAACATACCATAGGATAAACAGAATTATGAAAAAATTATAACTCTACCTAGCTTAATTTTGTATTATTATACTTTGATTTTTTCCAAAAATGTTTTGTCAATCTCTCATACAGAGTTGTCGATCCTTAAAGTGATCTATATCTCTGTAAACGTCTCGGGTTTTACAAGATTCTTGTAAAATAGTAATATAATTTAGATTTTGTATCTAAAGCGTAATTCGTCTTTTATATATATTATCTTAAAGTTTTACGTGAAATATAATTTTATTACAGGCGAAATCCAATTTTTAAAGAGTTATATTTACAAGAACTATTTTCTTGTGAAACGTCTTCCTATTCTGAGTAATTTGGCTTTTTTACTCATCCGCAAAAATGTCAACCATAGATGATATTGCTAAAAATTATGACAAAAATTTAGTGCTAAGGGACTGTCAACGACAAGCCTTTGAACATCTACAAGACAAGAAAGGTGATCTGTTATTTAGTTTGTCTGTTGCGTTTGGACAAAATTCAAAAATTGTCACATGATCGTTTTAAACGATCACGTGTTTGGGACTACTTTCGAGACGTTAACAGAGATAAAGATCACTGTAAGGATCGACAACTATGTATGAGAGAATGATGTTTTGTCTGTTTTATGCCTTTTTATTAAATTAATTATCTTATTTTATTTAGACATTTTTATAAAAAGATACTATGAGATGATAATGATAGTCATTGGCACTTCATTAATAAATTATCTATACTGTCCATACTGAAATATTATAACACCCAGAATAGGGGAGATAAAGCCCATGTCACCAAAGAGACTGTTCACAGAAACACTGCATTAAAGCCAGGAGGTAGCAATTGTAACAACCTCTAAGTCAAACAAACCATATAATCATCCACCGTCCACTGGCTAAATTCAAAGACTGTTTAAAGAAAAACTCTTTTTCTTTAGTCTACTTACCATTCCAAACAGCCTTACAACGAGGACATGTCTTATTGGACATTGATTTAAAATATTTTCTAGCACAATGATAATGTATTTTTATATCACACTTGTCACAGGAACTACCCTGAAATTCATGTAAGAAAAAATGACTTCAACACATTAATAGAAGATACTCGTCAACTTTGGTGTTAGACAGGTTTTTATTTCACCAAGTGGGCTATGAAAACATATTTTCATGAGTGGCATAGTCATAAACAGAAATGTCATCTTCTGAGCTTGTGAATTAAGCCAGTTGTGCAAGGGCAAAACCAACTGCCATATAACAATTTTCTATACAACTAGTCGCAACGATGCATGGGTGAAAGTTGGAAGTTTTGAAAATACTGAAAACCTGTTTTTAAAATACTGATTTCATATACATTTCATACAGTAAATCTATTCTCAAAATACTGAAATCAGTATTACTACTGAAAACTTTTACCCATGACAATGTAGCGCTATGCTAGCTAGGAAATATGTTTTCGCCAGTCAAGTGCATTAACAACATTTAAGAAGCTACAGCCTTGATTTTACTTCCTTTAACTTAAACAGGGCAGCATATTATCAAAACTCTTACGATTATTTAACAATACAACATAGAAGGATTTAAGACTAAAATCGGTCGTAAGGACATTTATTTATTTATTGGAGTTAACGCCGTGTCAACACATTTTAGGTCATTTTACGGCGTCCAGCGCACCTAACCTAGCTTTCCTGGACCATTGTCTATAACCAGTACTCACCTACCCTTCCACAAGGCCGGAAACTTCTCCATATTATCCAATCAATGGAGGAAAATCGACATTATTGTCAAATTTTCATGGAAGGGTATAACCTCCCCGGGTGGGATTCGAACCCGCACCCCCTTGGGCACGAGATTCCAAATCCCGGCGCGCTACCAACTGCGCTATCGACCTGGGTCGGTCGTAAGGAGCATAGTACCCAGCTAACAATTCATTGCATTAAATTTTCTTCAACACTAGCCCAATTTATTGAATTATATAGTAAAGGGCATAATTATAAACTAGTCTGACTATATGAAATAGAAATTTCATTCGCCCCTATCAAATTTCCACTAGTATAGGCTTGTGGCAAGAAGCTTAATTTAATGACTGTGGCTGTAATTCTCATAAGAGCAAAATTAATGTTATCCATTCAAAACATGCTGCTTATTACTACAACTTACCTGAGTACAAAGAGATTTACAAAGATTACATCCACTAACATTTTCTTCATACATTGTTCTTAGATATTGTTCTAATTCTACAATAGATCTACAACCTAAATATACACGCCCTTTCTCTGTCTGAAATATATACATGTAGTATAATCATGATAATAAGAATAATAATCATCATTGTCATCATAACAAGCATAATCATAATAATAATGATAATAATAATAAAAAGAAGAAGAATAATGATAGAATAATAATAATAAGAATAATGATAGAATAATAATAATCATAATAATAATCATCATTATCATAAGAATAATAATAATAAGAATAATGATACATGTATTTATTTGGCATAGTGTACACATAGCAAAATTACAAAGAACATATATATCACTAACAGCATGTGGTAATTTACTATGACAAGCACACCAACACCAGGGATAGCACAAAAAAGTGCAAGCCAATATACTAACATATAATCCTTAACGATTATATTATAAAATCCCAGTAAGATCAAACCCACCACTCTTCTATTCGTATGTGGATACTGTACCAAGTATCCATTTACATTTAGCCTGAAGTAAAAGGAGTGGAAGTATAATACAGGGTGTCCCAAAGAAAGGTAACACTTCAATTATTGATATATACATGTAGTATTAAATTTTATCTGATACATTTCGTAATTTATTCATGTACAGGAAAAAAGTATGTGACAATTTATGCAAGACAATCTTCAGGTGCAATCACATAAGCAAGCCAAAAAACTTTCTAGTCAGGAATTTGACATTTGCAGAAAAATCAGGAAGCACTGAAATAAAACCTCCTAGCTTATTCCAAAATGTATTATCTACTTTCAAATACAGTAAAAGGTACAAAGTTAAACCAATAGCTGATTCAAGCAGTTGAGGTTCAGAACATATGACTTCATTTTAGTGTAGGATGCACAATAAAAAAGTTGGGTTTCACCTCAGCCCCTCCCCTCCTGCCCAGAATTCAAAATTATACCCCAATGTAAGGTTTTTGTTGGGTTTAACGCCGTAGCAACACATTGTATAGGTCATATAACGGCGGTCAGTCAACCTACTCACTGTTCCTAGAAAGGCTAAATCTCTGGCTTTAGCTGTTAACCAACTACTAAGCACAAACTTTCGTCAGTGACTGACGACTGCCCTACATAATGAAAATCATTAGTAAGAGGGAGAACGGCCGTAGAAATAATTTCATGACCAAGCTCCACGAAAGTATGCCCCGCCCGGGAATCGAACCCACGACCCCTCAATCAGTAGACATATGGGCTACCAACTGAGCTAGCCAGGCGGCTTCCCAATGTAAGAACGTGGAGCATTTACTGTAAGAAATCAAGATTCACTACTGTATCATTCATACCTTTCCTAACCATTTACTTTGTATAAATCTCTCAATCAAATCCTCAGCACCAGATTTAGACATTTTCTTACTTAAACTATCGCTGATGTTTACTGCAGCCATAGATCCTATATTACCATTATCTGATGTTATAATGGATTCCACCTGTAATAATAACAATATATTGGTTAAGTCTAAACACCATAGCAACACACTGTACATGTCATATCATCCTAACAGGGTGGTCAGTCAACATACTCACTGTTCCTGGAACTGCTAAACCTCTATAGACTAAGCTGTAAACCAGCTACTAGGTGCATACTTCCTTTAATGACTGACAACTGGCCTTTATTATTATGAATCAGTGATAGGAGAGAATGGCTGTGGAATTTATTTAATGACCAAGCTCCATAGAAGTACAATGTATACCCCATCCAAGAATTAAACCTATTACCCCTCAATCAGTAGACATATGTGCTACCGACTGAGTTACATATACTATCTCATAAAATTCTTGTTTTTGAAGCCTCATGTTTCTTTTACGCTTTACAGTGATGAAAATATATAATGAAAATATATTGTCTTCATTACCATTGAAGTAAAAATATAACATCAAAATGACTTCATCTTAATATGGGTTTAATAATTAATATTTAAAGTCGATTGCCCAGTTGGACAACCAGCTACATGTATACATTTAACTTCCCTGAACCAAATGTTTAGTAGCAATTAAAAGCTGCCCTATCCCAAATATAGGACTTCAGGGGCAACATAACTACCTTTAATGACCTGCCCTGTGATAAAAGAGTTAAAAGATACATGACATCATCATACAGGAGAAATGATGTTAGATTATTTACAAGAAGTGTTTGCTGGAAATGATGCACAACTGGGGTGAATAGCTCCTCTATTCTCCATAAAAATGAGATTAAAACATAGTTGATTATAATATTAGATTCTACAGGGCTTAGTATATTATAATCAGCAAAAACAAACTTACCAATTTTTTGTAGAATTCTAATTCATTTTGAGTGTATATTGAAGAGAGTATTGTAAAATTTGTTTCTAGAGTGTTAACCTGCAAGTATATTACAAGCACTTATATTAGCAGGGCTCGACAAATTTTTGGAAGCAACTCATCCTGCAGGACGAGCATCTTGGAATTTGTACACGTTTTGCTGCAATTCGAACTCATCCTGTACTTCACTAAAATGCAATTTATTGTGAACTTGTATGAAACAGTAACAAACATGTTATTTGTTGTACTGTATACAGCAGTCATTTCTAGAAATTAAAGGCAATTTAATCAATGTTTTCGGATTGCAAGTAATGAAATTTGCTTAATTTGTTGTGTTTTCAATATGACCCTGTATTTAAAACTTGAAATTTTAACATTTCTGCTAGAAATCTCACTCGTCCTGCAGGACGAGCGCTACCCGAAGATAAACACATCCCGAGCCAATTTCTAATGGCAATTACGAGCGGATGAGTGGATTTGTTTGTAGAGCCCTGATTTGTCTATTTTCTATGTAACTTTTATATATACTACTTATGTATAATGCTTTATACCACGTTGTCAACACAATTTTTCAGCCATATTGAAGCAGTCAGTCGTCCAACTAACATTGGCTAGACTAGGCCTAGGTCTATGGATCAAAGCTTTATTCACATTCTAAGCTCATATCTTCACCAGTGGCTGGCAACTGCTCTGCTGAATACACAGATACTATAAGCAGGAGAATATCAGTAAAAATCACTTCATGATCAAACTCCAGGAAAGTGTGTAGGGTACTTCCTGGATACCAAACCCACCAACCGTGGATTTGCAGTAATATGCAAAACCAACTGACTTCAATACTATATTTATATTTACTAATATTTAATCTTTTTATTGACACAGTATTTGCTTCCTCAAACTGGAGGTGCAGTTTATGACTTATATTCTAGATAGTCTATTGAGCTAAAAATATCACTGAGAAACTAAACCAATGATTTTACATACTAAACAGTAATATGCAGTAGCGTCAACTTCATCAACTGCTTCTTTAATTCTAAGTCCAAACGCACCGACCGCCTCATTGATGTCTCGTACATAAGAAACTAATCGTTGTTTTTGATCTTCTAGTGGAACTGAAATACATTAAAAACACGTTAAGTCTACCTTTAAAAATTAACATATCAGGGGTTTAGCGCAAAATGGTCGTAACTCTTTTTTTATTGAGTTACAACTGTTTTGCGCTAAACCCTTGATAAATACTGCTGTTAAATTTAAAACCGTGCTGGTAGCAAAATGACCTTTTCTGACATCCACTTTAATATCTTAATTGCATACTGTTTAATTGCAGTAAATGAGTAATAACTAAGCTTTACCAGAGACAAGACTAATAATAGTAAAGGCGTTACTGCCACCTTAAGTTTGGGCTGCCTTAAGGAAATACACTTGTACAACCAGTATTAAAATTTTGTATGACAAATTAACATGAAAAAGGTACCTAAACATTTTTTGGTAATATTGATTTTTAAATATCAATTTCATGGTACATGATTTTTATAGTGACTGAAAATTAGTGATATAGTTATCTCAAGCAGAAACTAATAGATGTAACTATAAATACAATTCTCATTGTTGATTGCAAGCTGGGCCATCATTACTAATTGTTTAGTTACCCGTCAAAAATATTGAGCAAGTTTTTATTTGGATCTATGTGACCACAGAGATTGGTAACTAAAATAGGTCTAAAATATCCGACTAATCCCCGTAGTAGAGGACGTTAAGATGAAAGATAAATCTTACTATCATATTCCACACAGCATTGTTCTAGTATCTTAAATAAATCTGAAGCATTCAGAATACCATGTGACATGAGAGCTTGTAATAGCTTCTGCTGACTTGGATTTAGAGGCATGATGTACCTGTAACCTGAAATAGATAAGTTTGTACCATGGAAATCACTGAGCTGCATAACATAGGTTTGAACATTGACCCTATATACTTTAATTATAGGTTCTTTGGTTTGAATGGATCCTCGGTTTAAATAAGAAATTTTTAAAAAGATATACAGGCAAATGACTGTGCCAAAAGTATAGAATCAAGTTTAGTCATTAAAACAGTATTAGGAACGTAAAAAATCACTTACTAATAACATTTGTCACTTATAACATTCAACAGAACGAATCAAAACATGTGGCGGCATATACATTGTTGAAAACGAAAGTAGGATACTGGGGGAATCACCAAGCTATTTATAGATTTGTGATTAGAATATGGAGTGTAAGAAAATATCCTTTTCCATCAATATGCCAAAGCCTTTATTTGTATGTAACAAACACATTTAGTGCGATACGTCATTAGTGCGAAAAATTTGGGGGCGAAACATACGCGCGCGTATTGGCTACATTCGTTTCATAACCGAAATCAAATGAACTAAATAAATAACAGCGACTAAATTTAAAACTTACTTTAGTTAATTAGTGTAAATACTTTGAAATTTAAAGACAAACAGATCTACTATCAAGCATTATGTTCCCAGTTTGTTTACTTTCGTTTTCAGAACAGCGTCTTGTAGGTAACACACCACTAAATATAATCCTTCTTTGTTGTATAAAAAAAGTCTCATTTTCAATGTCAAATTACAGTATGACCCAGGGGTGTTAGATACCCCAAACCATATATAGGCTGAAAGATCTATCTATTCCGCACAAAATAATCAATATTAGAAAAAAAGTCACGTTACTTATAAGAAAATAAAATTTGATTGAAAGTTCCTACCATGAAAACATCTATGTTTTTCCTTCATCACAAGCCGTACAGAGTTACCTCCCATTTAACCACTCTTCAAGAGCAAACAAAGTAGATCCATTGATTTTTTGCATAGTTTCATAGGAAAAGCATTGCCAAAGACATAAATACTCTTCAATATAAAAGCACCCCAAATGAGGACACCAGGTACTCTCAAATAATGAATATGCGGCATGTCACACTTTCTTTTTCCGGCACACTTTCTTTTTCCGGCAAATTACTGCTTCCGGTGAACATTTAGTGGTATGTAACCTTGTAATACTGATCAGATTTGCGTATAAAAACTAATCACCGGACAATTTCCGGATCCAGAGTTAGCGTTAATGTGAGGCACGAGAATTTCATGTCCGACTCAGACAAAATAAATTAGATTTGTCATAAATGTACTCTTGGCTGCTTCTTACAGCTTTACAAAGCAGCTTTTACTCTTTTTCAACGAGTCTAGTCTCTTTTTAGATCTGCATTATTGAATTTCAGACATTAATGATTAGTCATTTCTAGCTGTAAAACATGTACGTTACAAAGTATCTGAATCTGAAGGAATACGTTGAAGTAACCTGTCTTGGCTACCTTGTATACCTCGGCCAATCTTTCTCCCCTGGCTAATTTTCCCCCGCTGATGAAACTGTTGTTTAAATGCTATATTTTTTGAATATCTCAGCCAATCTTTCCACTGGCTTTTTTCCCCCGTAGATGAAATTGTTGTTTCTGTTGTTTTCAATGCTATTTTATTGTATATCTCGGCCAATCTTTCCCCCCATGGCTAATTTTTTCCCCGCTGATGAAACTGTTGTTTAAATGCTATATTTTTTGTATATCTCGGCCAATCTTCCCCCCTGGCTAATTTTTCCCCGCTGATGAAACTGTTGTTTAAATGCTTTTTTATTGTATATCTCGGCCAATCTTTCTCCCCTGGCTATTTTTCCCCCGCTGATGAAACTGTTGTCATTATATGCTTTTTCAATATATATCACGGTCAATCTTTGCCCCCTGCCTTATTTTTTCCCCTGTTGATGAAACTGTTGTTTAAATGCTATTTTATTGTATATCTCGGCCAATCTTTCCCCCCTGGCTAATTTTCCCCCGCTGATGAAACTGTTGGTTAAATGCTTTTTATTGTATATCTCGGCCAAATCTTCCCCCTCCGGCTAATTCCCCCCCCCCTGATGAAACTGTTGTCATTATATGCTTTATCAATATACATCTCGGCCAATCTTTCTCCTCCTGGCTAATTCCCCCCCCCTGATGAAACTGTTGTCATTATGCTATTTCATTGTACATCTCCACCAATCTTTCCCCCCTGGGTAATTTTCCCCCACTAATGAAACTGTTGCCATAATATGCTTTTTCAATATACATCTCGACCAATTTTCACCTCGGCTAATTTTCCCCCGCTGATGAAACTGTTGTCATTATATGCATTTCAATAAACATCTATGCCAATCTTTCCCCTGGCTAATTTTCCCCCGCTGATGAAACTGTTGTCATTATATGCTTTATCAATAGGGTATGCATCTCGGCCAATCTTTTCACCCTGGCTAATTTTTCCCCCGCTGTTGAAACTGTTGTCATTATATGCTTTTTCAATATACATCTCGACCAATCTTTCCCCCCTGGCTAATTTTTCCCCCGCTGATGAAACTGTTGGCATTATGCTATTTCATTGTACATTTCCGCCAATCTCTCCCCCTGGCTAATTTTTTTTCGCTGATGAAACTTTTGATATTATGCTATAGCATTGCGCATCTAGGCCAATCTCTCCCCCTGGCAGATTTTTCTTTGATGAAGCTGTTGTTATAAGCTACTATTAAGATAATAATAGCTGTCTTTACAATGTTTACATTTTTAATATTTCTATGTCTTTTGAAGTTGGTGGACAATACCATTTGCTTCATATAATTAATGTTTACATGAATAAGTGACAACTGTAGTTCTGCTAATCTGATGTATAATGTACATGTATATGTTCACTCCATCACTTCTTTGACACCTTTAAATCTAGCTCACGACAGAATAAGAAGTCCTTATAGTGGACAAGTAGTGTTACGAATAAAGTAAAACCTTATATAATATATAACAATGAGTCAGTATTGTTAAAAATTTATTTATTTAATTTACTTAAACATAATAATATTTTTCAGAACACTTCAATTAAATACATAAAATTTCATTTTCAAATAAATCACAGCAATATAGATGTTAAAAAGTAAAAATTATAGAAAAGATAAATAATATATATGACAAAAAACGTCATTTTAATAAATTATTATAGTACTTAAATAAAAACAAGCAAATAGACTATGTATATAGTGACAAATAACAATTATAAATTTGCCTTGTGTCTTTCTAAAATTGCAAGTTATATCTATTGTTACTACATGTACCTTTATTGTTTTGTATCTAAAATAAAAAGTACCAATGTCTGCCATATACATTATATTACTTCATTGATTTTTAAACAACCTATATAATAATGATTATATTCAAAGATGCATATAATTTAATATTAGTGTTGTAGTAGATGCATTGATATGTAAACAAATATTGCAATAATTTTTTCATGATAAAATTTGTGAAAACAAAAAATTGTTTTCAAAATTACCATGTAATTTATGAACAAAATTTACAACACAGAATCATAAGGCATGTCTAATGGAATATTTCTGATAAACAGTATTGTATGTATTCAATTTTTCTAAATTATGGACTTAATTTTAATTCATACACCAAAAAAAGAAAAACGAACAGCAGCTGACAATGTGATAAATCTTTCAAATTAATTCACATTTAATGATAAGTAGGCTAGATGAAAGTTTCATTTCTTTATCAGATTATTCAGTTCAACAAAAGAAAATATGCAGTTTATAAACTAATTGTGCATTGGGTATAGATCTAATTGGCAACTGTGGTATCGCACCTGACTATGACCAATGCACATCCAGTGCACATAAACTGAATTATAAAATGTTTCCGATAGACAAAAATAATATAAAAATGTGATTTTCTTATATAATATATTGTTTCTTACATTAGATGATCACTTAGAAAGCTTCTGTGTGTTATTAAGTAGTTAAATAAAACAACTTGTCCCATTCACAGTAACATGAACAGTACCACTTCAAACAAATGATCAATGTTTCAAATTATAAAAGTTGTATGCTGAAAGACCAACAATATAAACAATCATGAAAAATATTGATAAAAATGAAATGTAAAATTATCATTAAATAAAGTAGTCTTATTTCAACACTGGATAAAAATTGATAATGATTTAAAACTCATAGTGACTCAACAATAATTTTAACATGGTTGGAATACCTTATTAACAAATAACATTACATGAAATGCATCAATTTCTTGAAAAATCCAAATAAAATGAATCACTGCCCTGTCTATCTACATGTTCTAAATATATTATACATATAGAAGGTTAAGAAAGGCATTTTTAATTAAAGGCTAATATCAACAGAATGCATTATTCACATAACAAGTAAATTGATTATGCAAACCCATGTTCATGCAATTGATGAGTTTCAAAAATCAAATAAGCACTTAAATATATCAATTTAAATAAAATACTATGCTGGAATCTTAAGGAGTATCAAATATATGCATGTACAGAATATGGCTACTGTATCTACTATCTATCAATATTTATACAAATACATTTCACTATTTATGAGTGTACATTTTCAAATTTAAAACCAAAGTAATCAATACAATTTTACTACGGGGTACATTTTGTATACATTGTATATCAGAACAATTTTAACACAATGTTTAAATTTTTCAAAATTGCGGGTTCTGCTGTAGTAAAGAAAGAGAGACATCACAATTATTATGATTTTACATTCAAATATGCCTTTTAAATAGAGAAATATTTTTGATGATCAAAACTTAACCGCTACTGTTACAAAATGTAATGAACCACATTGTGGAGTATGTTCTTATATTATAGAAGGCTCAAATATTAAACTTAATGGTAAAAATTTTCATGTCAAAGAAAAAATGAATTGCACAGTTGAAAATGTTTTATATGTTTTAATATGCAATGGGTGTAAAGAATTTTACATTGGACAAACAGGGGATAAACTTAGAAATAGACGGACGGTGCATGAACAACAGATAAGAGACCTAGCAACAAGACAAATACCTTTAAGTAGTCATTTAGATAAGTGCTCAAATGTGTTCACTAAATTCTCAATTTTTGCATTTTACAAATTTTACCACAATGTTGTTTCAGCCAGGTTATTAAAAGAACGTTACTTTATCAATGTATTTAAACCTAAATTAAACGTAATATAATGACGTTGCTGTTTATGCGTACACATGTGTACGCAACATTGCTATAGACAACATAAAATAACGTTACGTCATATTGATATATACCCTTTGATAATTATGAAACCGGTAGGGTTGAAATATATGTATTGAAACGTCCATTTGGATGATGTTTTTGTTTATATATATACATAATATATATATATATATATATATATATATATATATATATATATATATATATATATGCCACCCTTTTAAATATTGCTTTCTGTGTAAATGCAAAGTTTGCATTATAAGTTAGTATACATGAATTCAGCCCAAAACAACATTAAAATGATCATTTCCTATATTTTCTAGAAGAATTGATTCTTCCGTCAGCTTTTCTAAGCTGAAACTGGCTGGATATCTAGGCCAAGAATACTCATAGCCATGCCTTGTATACACACATATATCCGTTTCCAAAAGTGAAGCAACACTCATTATTTCAATATCAGTAGCCCAGGTACCATCATTTTTCATATTTGATTCTGTTATATATTTTTTAACTGACTTATTATTCAGGAATGGTTTCAATTGATTGGATGTTTCATCAGACATCATATGGGCAATAGTTTTTGTTCTGATTTCTTTATGATGATCCTGTGTTCCAGATATGGCATAAGAAATCGCTCTAAAAAAGCAGTTGCCGTCTCCTATAATACGTTTTATATCAATAGGTTTGTCTCCAATTTGTTTGTACTTAGGGTATTCCACACACTTTATATTAAGCTTCTTGCATAGCTTCTGGTTTAAGCTTTCTGATGGAGGTATAAGTTTCTTAGCTTCATTTGATGACTTTTGCTTAGATTTCATAATAACTTCAGTTACTTTGCTTGGGAGACATTTCATATAATTTCGGTCCAACTTCTCAGTTCCATGCACTAATTTAGGGTCTCGTCCAAACATTACTTGAAAAGGTGAAACCTTGGTAGAGCTGTGGACACTTGTCCTGTATGCGAACATAACAAGATCTAGGTCCTCATCCCAGTTAGTAGAGTTATTATCAACATGCTTAGACAGCATTTCCTTTAGCGTGCGATTATCTCGTTCCCGTTGCCCATTTGTTTGGGGGTGGTATGCCGACGAGATTCTATGTTCTATATCAAGAGACTGAGTAACTTTATCAATAATGGAATCTGTGAATTCTTTTCCCTGGTCACTAATAATGGAGTCCATAGGACCGTATGTACAAATCATACGCAAAAGAAACTTTGAGACACATTCAGCATCTTTGTAAGGAATTGCTTCAGCTACAGACCATTTTGAGAAGTGATCTGTAGCTGCCACTATATACTTGTTGCCAAATTTAGAGCGTTCAAAAGGCCCAATGATGTCTATACCAATTAGACTCCAAACTTTAGCAGGAACTTGAATAGGGTTAAGAGGCGATGAACTGTGAGATGGAGCAATATTAATTCTAGAACAATAGTGTTGACGGATTTTATCATAGGTCTTATCTCTGCCAAGATGACCTCCTGCAAACTGACCTATAAAGAAAAAAATTATTGAACTTAATTATCAACTCAAAACAAGAATTATCACTTTACAGTCATACAGTCACACTTCAGTATTTATGTACAGACATATGAACAGATACAGGTATATTAACATACCAACATATGAACAGATACAGGTACATTAACATACAGTCATATTAACAGTTATAGGTATATTCACATACAGACATATTAACAGATACATGAATATTAACATACGGACATAATTATGAACATATACAGATATATTCACATACGGACATATGAACAGATACAGGTATATCAACATACGGACATTAGAACAGATACAGGTATATTCACAAATGGACATACGGTCATATGAACAGATACAGGTATAGTAACATGCGGACATATGAACAGATACAGGTAAATTCACTTTCGGACATATGAATGGATACAGGCATCTGAACAGGTACAGAAATATTAATGTACGGAAATTAGAACAGATACAGGTATATTAAAATACAGACATATTAATAGATACAGGTATATTCACACACGGACATATGAACAGATGCAGGTATATAAACATACGGTCAATTTCTCCACATTGTCTGACAAGGTACTAACAATATTTTTGCACATTATTGCTGAAAATGACTTCACTATTACCCCTTTAACTTCCTGATAAAGTCTATTGGTATCCACTTAATGTCACAGATGGATAGATTAAAGTTTTTATACAAGAAAAATTAACATCAGATTAAAGCAAAATAAGAATATCTGATGCCCATAGATAAAAACTTGAGAAGAAAAACCTACATGTATCAGGTTGCCTTGACGACCTGTATGTTGATCTAGATGAACCATGAGCAGACGGCCCGGTTGAATGATGGACAGACTGTCCTGATCTATGTTCATGTCTGGGAGATCTTTGTCGTGAACTTGATCTAGATGAGGCCAGATTTGATTCAGTCTAAAACACAACAAAAACAAGTAATAACACGTACATCTAAACTTTACATTGGAGCAAACAGGGTTAGTATGGCTGATTGTTGTTACATTGTACAAGTACTATGGTGACCAGAAATATCCTTTTTTCATTTAGAAACAAATACTAGAGCATTTTTCATATGTAATTATGACCTTTCTTTTTATTTTGTTGCCCTCCTTATCTGACAAGAATCATAGGCAGATCTAGCGGGAGGTCAGGGGGGTCAGGACCCCCTATAGTATTTCTAAAATGTACCTGACCATTAGTGTATTTCTTGACTGTAAGTCATTTTAAGTAGCATGAAGCAATTTTTCTCGGTGCTTAACATAGATTTAACGGTTATGTAGTTTTAATTATTAATATGTTGCATTATTCTGCAAAATGTGTATAATGTAGCTGTGGTTCGAAAGTTTGGACCTCCCTGGAAGAAGTTCAGACCCCCCTTAAAAAATCCTGGATCCGCCCCTGAGAATAGAATCAACATCAATATCTGCTCCAGTTCAGGAACCAAGCTGGTCACATGTTTTGCAGACCTTTGTACGAAATCTCAAGTAAGTTTTGTGTTTTGTGTTTTCAAAATTTACCCAAACATTTTCAATTCTTTTTTTATCAGCCTCTTTTCCCAGGACTTGAAAGTTATATGCAGTCAAGTTACAAAAGCAAACCTACCCTCAATGTATCAGTATTTTCTTCCAACCTGCGGCTGGAACTTGATGTCTCATTAGTCTGAAAGCATAAACAAGACAACAAAAATATTACTATCATTTAAACACTAAGTACAATGAATATAACAAACTTTACTTTTTCCTATCTAAACTAATAAAATAAAACCCTACTACTACATCTTAAATTCTCAAAATCATTTACGTAATATAACTACAAATAAGTCAACCCTAACTAAACTTTAGAGTCTACTAGTTAGTTACAATATCACTTCAAAGGTAATAGTAATGGGTCGAATATAAGGGTCAGCACTCTAGTCAACAACCAACTTTATTAACATGTACAGTAGGCCTACAACTCTCTTGAGCAACACCTACTAGAATGACTAAAGTGTGTTGTTGTTCAGAGGTTAATACTCTGCAATGATAAAATTCAAGTAAACTTACAACAGTCCTAAGGAAAATATAAAAAGCTGTTGTTGTGCAGAGGACTTGCTGCAAAGAGGTTATCCTATAGTTAGATTAGTCACATGCTGACCCATCAACATAGATGAAAGGCATGTTGTACATGTTGTACATAGTACAAGTATGACTTACAAAAACAACTTTATGTATTTGCAGATATCAGAATGCACCATCTGATGCCAAGCCATTATGTTATCATCAAACTAGCCACTTGCACCCAGCAAGCTGATTACATTTAACTAATCAATACAAAATGAAAAAAAAAACGATGTCAAACTCAGACACATTTCATCAAAGTATGAAAAGGGATTCGATAGTTAGAGGAAACACGACTTGGGAAAGTGTATAAGCCAGTTATGTATTTATGGTCATGTAATACTTTTACATTTACTCCGTTGTCGTCTTGATGTGATGAATTTTTGTTTCATAAAAATCTTTCAAGGTGGTCAAGAGATGCAAAGCAAAAACAATTTCATTTCACCCGCCATGTGCCAATCTAAATAGCCAGAATTTTCGATATTGAAAATCTGGTTAATTAAGACACTAAGGGAAGGTAATCATATATAACTTCTTTTTCTAAAATACTGAAGATATAAATTGACAAAAACACTGTAAGTGACCATTAGAAATTTCATGTTTAGATGGGATTTTGTCCAAGTCAATTGTCAGATCAAACCATAAGCTTTAATGACTTTAATGAGTAGTTGTGAACCTTAGATTTGCAAATTGTTTTAACTAAGTTGAAGAGTATTTTGACCATGATTAACCAGCAGTGCAATTATCCTGGGCACAGAATGCATCCTATCCCTGATGTTTATTTCTACACATTAAGCTTTCCTTAGTTGGTGAGTCGGCATGTCTATCGGGCTATCTTGCCTGCAAGCTTAAAAAAACCCTCCACACTATGGCAAGAAATGCTAACTTCAAGACTTTAAACATTGCAATAAAGAAATTATAATCCTGATCCATCAAACATACAGGATGAGAACCAGTATATCATTACCCACTTCAATTTCAAAAAGCAATAAAGAGCATATCGATTTCTCAAGTACATGCACATTAACAGAAAGTATTCAATAGCCCATATACAAGGCCAGAACCACAAGTTGCTGGCAGGAGTTTGTCACCTGCAACTACATATATATATACTAATACAACTACATAAAATACAATGTAATTACAAAATAAGTGCTACCTTTAACTAACTACATGTAACTACAGGTACAAGTAAAACCATATCACTGTAAACAAGAATACATAATATTATACTAAAGTTTCCAAATATATTACATTTCTTATTTACACAGTCCATTAAGTTCAAGTTTACAATTAGTAAAGTATAAAAGTTGTACTGACAATTGCATTGTGAATAGTATATCGATATAAGAGCATATCGATTTAAACAGATTTCTCAAATACGTGCACATTAATAAGTACGTATTCAATAGCCCATACATAAGGCCAGAACAAGTTGCTGGCAGGAGTTTGTCATCTGCAATTAAACTTATAGAAATACTGATAAAACTGATAAAATACAATATAATAACAAAATAAGTGCTACCTTTAACTAACTATATGTAACTACAGGTACGAGTATAACCTTATTATTGTGAACAAGAATAAACATATATATATACATGTACTAAAGTTTTCAAATATATAACATTTCTTATTTATACATTCCATTAAGTTCAAGTTTACAATTAGTGAAGGATGAAAGTTGTACTGACAATTGCATTGTGAATAGTATAAAATATACATAGCTTAACTTGTCATAATCAACATTGTCATACATACAAACAAACAAGCAAACAAAATTGAACATCAGAGTAACAAACCTGTACAGTTGATACATCTAAAGTAGTAACCTTCGCACATTGTCATTATATGATTTAGCAACAGTATCAACATTTACCTTATCAGCTTCACTGAGTTCAATATCTTCTACAAGTGGTATTTCTTCAGTTTCTTCAGAGTCTATCTCATCAACAATGATAAAGTTATCCATATCCATCATTTCTTCATCAATCTCACCAACTTCATCACTTTCATGAGCATCCAACTCCTCAAACTCTTCATCTATGTTCTCAGTATCATCCACTTCAGATTTGATATCATCTCTAACAAGCTCTCTTCTTCTGTCATCAGTTCCACTAATCTTGATTCTTTGAGACTGTGGTACAACATCTATCTCCATGATGTCATCAGTTTCTCCAATTTCATCAGTGACTTCAAATTCACCATCAAAATCATCCTCACCAAATTCCATAAAACATTCGTTGTCAAGTTCACCGTCACTGACTGCTTCAAGAGTATCTACTGGATGGGGATCAACATCTTCTTGTCCTTTAGTTGACTTATCACTATTCTTAGAAAAGCCAACTTTTGCTGATGACTTAGGTGACCTTGTCTTGTTATCTTCATCCAATGTTAATCCAATAACTGTTGAAGTAGTCGATTTTCTTAGTTGTGATTTAGACCTACCTTTCTTTTTACCACCTTTTGCACTAGATTTTCCCTTGTTGGATGATGATGTGGTATCCTTTAACGAGCGTACAACAAAGTTCTCTGAAGACCTGTCAGTATTATCAATTTCTTCCCTAGTTGCTAATGGTGAAGACGCAGAGCTGACGTCACTTAGATCCCAGTGTTCACTACTTATTGGCGATAGCCTGGACGTCCATTCTTGAGATGTAGAAGCTTTTGGAGATGACGGTGGTTGACTTGACTCATCTGAGATAATTATTACCGATGACTCGTTCAATGGCTTTGTCTGTATCTTGGATGATGCTGTAGGAGATTGTCTCTCACTGTAATAAGCCAGGGTGTACAAGGGTTTTAAAATACATAACAGTGACTGATAGCAGCATATATATATATATAGGGAAATATGCTAAGGTCTGCGAAATATTGTTCCTCGTGCTTACAGTTCATAAAAGGTGACCATATGTTTTGAAACCAAACCAATGTTTGCAGTGAATAAAAAATAGTGAATCCCCATTTTCAGAACATTAACATATCATGGTGAAGGTTTTCCTACAACTGAGAAAGCAACAAACATAGGTTTTAACTTTTGTAGGGATTACAGGGGTGTATAATTCCTATGCCCGACTTGTCCGACTTGTACATTTATGTCTATGGACAAGTAAATAAATCAATCAAGGACATGTGATATTTAATCTCTAAATATATTAGATAATATAAATGTCTAAATGTTTTGTTTAATTCAACAGTGAACTCAATTCTTTATATTGCCAATTATTCTTTATTACTAGTAAGGAACTAATGCAACAAATTTATATAATAGTTCTAAATACATTTATTTCAGATATTGACCTTCTGGACAACTGCAGTTTGACCCCGGACAAGTATATTTCAAAATATCACTTGTTCGAGGACAAGTGGAAAATAACCAGGTATTCCACACCCCTGGGGATGCTCTTTTATGTTAACAAGGCTTAACAAAAGTTACAGAAACTGGAAGAAAATGTGTTACATGTAGTATAAAAGGAACACTATAAACAGGAATAAAAATTTTACAAAATGTCTCCCAAAGCACCACTGCAAGATTAATATCACATTTGATGACATTATTGATACTCAAATCCAAAATCAAAATATTAACACTCGCTTAAAACAATTAGGATTCATAACATTCAGGAAATTCAGGAGTTCAAACAGTTAATCACCAGGGGATCACTGTATTGGTATACAAATCCATATTTGAAGAACAATATTTAACCCTTCAATGGTAGTGACAAGGGCCAAAAGCGGCCATTTTATACATTAATGCGGCAGGGCTATTTTAAAATGCTTTTATTTCATTACTAACTGACTGAAAGATATGCATCTTGGCCAAGTTATTTCCCAGATGATTGCTACTCAAACATGCTACTGAAGTTCAGATCCCAGTTACCATGGCAATGCTGGGGTGGAGCAAAAAGGGCAAAAATTGCAATTTTTTGCTTTTTTTCAACCCAAATTTGCATTTCATTCAGTTATATTTTCCAAAATTGAGGTTTATAGTACCAGTAATTTTTAGAAACGGAGTAGATGTTCCCTTATTAGCAGTTAGTGCAATTTCTGCTTTCAATGACCAAGATTTTAATTCTGGCCATCAGGGGCACTGCACCCCCACCAAACCCCAGTAACAAATGGGCGCATACCCCCCTTTGGGACCCCTTGAACATCTTTTGATAAGACAGGACTGCAAAAACCCATTTTTGAGATAATTTTTTCTCAAACGAAATTTACTAAATCTTGTAAACAAACAATTTCAGGGGGGGTCCAGACACCTCAAGCTGTGGGATTGACCAGTAAAGGGTTAATGAAAATTAGGTAATTGGCTTAAGAGGGGCAGTAGAAATTGGGACATGTTTACAGTTTGCAACAACTCTTTAACAATTGACATTTTCTTGTACAGTGTAACCTCTGCAGAGCGACATTCGGCGGAGTTTGAAAAAAGTGCCGCTCTGCAGAGGTGCCGCTCTGCAGAGGTATACTTTATCTACCGATCACGAAAAACGGCCGATTTTGGTACGGAAAACTGGCCGTTATCCGTTCCGTAATGTAAATACAGATATAAGCGGGCGCTGATCGACAAAAGTAAAAAGTTTTAATATGATTACAAAGTTTTTCAATTAATCATTATAACCGTTAAAATCCCCAGCATGATGGTTAGTTTTACACAAAAGAAAGCAATACACTAGTGAAACTAATCGGACTCTATTTCTAATCTATGACTAGATGTACGAAGCCTTGTTAAAGCATATCTATATTTAACCACTGATATTTTATCGAGATATGTTTGAAATGCAAATTCAGCAAATAGTGTGTATGTCTGGGCTCTAGTTGAATCATTGATTTGTGACTGCCAGTTTTGAATGAAATTATCTTTAACCCTTTGCTTAAAAATCCTAAGAAACAGATTATTATTTTCAACGCCTTGATTCAACCATACATGATTAAAGCCAAACTTCTGTAAGATATATTGAACATTTGAGGCCCAATTTTTTATTCTTGGATTATTATCAAGGTCTTGCAGCATAATATCATATATAATTTTTGACAGTTTACGATTATCAAGGGAGACAATTTTAAGCCAATAGCGTATAACGCTTACAATTCTGTAGGTTTGTAGCGGGAATCTACCTTCTTCGCCATAATCAAAATTATTTTGGGTTTTGGTTCTTACCCCCAACATTTGTTTTAAAAATTGTAAATGAATCTTTTCTAAAATGCATGCTTCGTGATACCCCCATACTTCCGAGCAGTATCCAAGAATCGGTGTGATAAGTTTATCAAATAAATCTAGGCGTTGACTTACAGTCATGGTGGGAAATTTGTACATATAAGATTTTAATTTAAATATTCCCTTTAACGCTTGACCCTTTAAGGATTCATATGTTTTAATAAAAGAACCTCCGGTAGTAAATACAATACCTAAATACGTAAAATGATTAACTATTTCAACTTCAGTATCATTCAAGTTAAATTTTAAATTTTCTCTAATCAGACCACTCTTTCTAAATATCATTATCTTGGTCTTATTAGTATTAACTATTAATTTCCATCGTTCGCAATAACTATGTAATACATTTAATCCCAGTTGTAGACCCTTTTCAGTTTCTGCAAAGATAACTATGTCATCTGCATATAGAAGTAAAAAAAGCTTTAATAAACCTATATCAACACCCTCGCAACCATTTATGTACATGTAATCTTCCAGATCATTTACATATAAGGAAAATATCAAAGGGGATAATGAGTCACCTTGAAAAACACCAAGGTTACATTCAAAGGTATCGCTTAAGTTATTATTGTGTTTTACTCTTGATTTTATATTACTGTATCACGAATGTATCAAGCTTAACATTTTTCCACGGACCCCATATTGTATAAGTTTATAAAAGATGTTTTCTCGGACTAAATAATCAAATGCTTTAGTGAAATCAACAAAGCATACGTATAATTTTTTATTTTTAGATATGAAATGGTTAATTAACGAATGTAGTACAAATATGTTATCTACAGTACCCATTTTACTACGAAAACCTGCCTGAGACTCGACGTAAATGAAATATTCCTCAGCCCATTTATCTAATCGATCATTAATTATTTTTGTAAACAGTTTACCAATGACACTTAACAGAGTTATCCCTCTATAATTTTCAGGTGAATTGACATCTCCTTTCTTGTGGAGAGGAACTATATAGCCTTCAGTCCATTTACTTGGAAAATACGAATGGTTTAATAAGGTATTATAAAGACAATGAAGATAATCAGATATAAAATCATAACCGTATTTGATAAACTCGTTCATGAAATAGTCTGAGCCTCCTGATCTATCATTGTTTAATTGTTTGCATGCTTTTTTAATTTCTGAATGGCTTATTTGATGGTCTAGTTCTGAAAACATGACTTGTAGTTCTCCGTTTAGGAATCTTTCATTTAATAAATGCACGTCTTCTTCTGGTTGGAAGAAAACTGATTGTGGGTCATTAATTGCCCGGAAATATTCTGAGAAGCGTTTTGTTGAAATATTTGTATTATTTGTGTTATTATTTGATGTAGATTTCAATAATCGCCAGTCCTCTTTTGCGTTTTTATAGCGCAAGGACTCTAACTTTTTTGTTTGTGTTACATTGTATTTATACTTTTTACTTCTAATCATTTTTTTATATTTCGATCGAGAATGTACCATATCCTTCCTATTTTTAATAGTATTCATATTTTTATATTTATTCAGATTTTTATAATATTCTTTTCTTGACTGTTTGCAATCATTATCATACCATTCATGCTTGGTATTTTTAGTATTACAATTATTTATATTTTTCTTAAATAAAGGATCACAGACATTGTACATTAATGTATAAAAACTATCAAGATTTTGGTAAATATCATCTTATGACTGTATATTTTCCATGTCATGCCGTATTGAATTAATTGAATGCGTAAAAAATCACTTCCAAGATGGTTAATAAATGATCCTTTCTTTTCGTCGTTCCATTTATAATGAAAGGAAATGTTGTCAACATATTCGTCTTGTTCATTATAATTAACATCATTTACAATCGATTCATAACCATGTAAAGTAAAACTAATAGCGCAAATATAATGAAAGGAAATGTTGTCAACATATTCGTCTTGTTCATTATTATTAACATCATTTACAATCGATTCATAACCATGTAAAGTAAAACTAATAGCGCAAATATAAACATTGCTCAAATATTAAACCATGGCCACTGAGACTGACCAAATTTCTTCATAACAGATAAGGAGTACTGCAGAGTATATTTTTTGGCATATGAGAGATGAATATGGATCAATTTTACATAATTATCAATGCAACTCAAGGAATATATATTACATGAATAAACTCATTAGTCTTGTCTATGTGACTAATGCCATTTTAAGCGCATAGTCTTATAATACATAGAGAAGAGTGCTTTTTTAGTGATAAAATATAAGCAGTAGATTAGCATTCAGAAGGGACATTTATAGATGAAAGAGAAACAGTCTTCATGGAATCATTTGTGTATTAATTTTATTTATTTATTGGATTTAACGCCGTATCAACACAATTTAGGTCATTTCACGGCGTCCAGCGCACCTAACCTAGCTTTCCTGGACCATTGTCTATAACCAGTACTCACCTACCCTTCCACAAGGCCGGAAACTTCTCCATATTATCTAATCAATGGAGGAAAATCGACATTATTGTCAAATTTTCATGGAAGGGTATAACCTCCCCGGGTGGGATTCGAACCCGCACACCCTCGGGCACGAGTATCCAAATCCCGGCGCGCTACCAACTGCTCAATCGACCCGGGTTTTGTGTATTAATAAAGGGCAATTTGAGACAAAATGCAAGTAATGCAAACTCAAACAATAAATGCTCATTTTACGTTTACAATTACAACTTATATCGTCAACCAATAGAGCAGCTAATTTTTTCAAACTGCAATAAAAGTACCTATTTGCCTGCATGTAATTAAAACAAATAATAAGAAGAATATTCATACCAAACTGAACATATTCATAAAGACTTACAACAAATGTAGTCCTTTTATTGACATTCAATTATCATGAAACATTATTAGATGTGTTAGTAAGTGAATCAACTAAAGGAAATTAGTAAAAAGGCAGAAAGCACTTTTTATTATCAAGATGGACATTTTTTGGTGGATTAAAAGATGACAGTAAACAGACTAAACACTTGTCTTATTATCACGATGGACAAATTTTTACTATTGGTGGACTTAAAGGTATCAGTAATACTTGTTTTATTAACATGATGGATAAATGTTTACTTTTGGTGGACTTAAAGATATCAGTAATACTTGTTTTATTAACATAATGGACATTATCATACTCAGAACAGGGTCAATGGGCAAAATGTATTTTATCTTCACTAATGAAAAAGCTGAAACAAGCTATTTTGATCATACAACCACAAGGCCCTTGACCAAAATATATATAGTATAGTAGTATATATAGTATAGCATGCTTTGTTATATCAGTTTTTGTCTGTGATAAACACTTATAACTTTTTCTTTACTTCTGGATTATATATCAAAGAAAAAGAATAATAATAGAATGATTTGAACCTAACGAGTGATGAAGAATACAAATAGGGGTCAGTTATTCGGTTATAATCATAATAAAAAAGGCGACATATGACATTACGATCAAACTTACACAATATTAGCCGTACTGGTTCTTATGTCACCTGGAATCAAGAAATATGACTTTTTAAGTACAGGTATATGTCTTATTTTATTTTTTATTGCGTTTAACGCCATTTCAACACAATTTTGGTTATTTTACAGCATCCAGCGCACCTAATTTAGCTTTCCTGGACCAATGTCTATACCCAGTACTCACTTACCCTTCCACTAGGCCGGAGACTTCTCCATATATCTTATAAATGGCGAAAAATTGACATTATTGTCAAATTTTCATGAAAGGGTATAACCTCCCCGGATGGGATTAGAACCTGTAACCCGTTCAGGACACGAAATTACTAATCCCAGCGCGCTACCGACCGGGTTTACATGTATATGGTTTATCGTTTCTTGTCTTTAGAGTATACAGTGAACTTCAGATTTAACATAAATACATCAGTAATTCATAGATGTTTATTGTGTCACATTGACTTCTGAATTCTTAAATAGTATCTAAAATTATTTTATCAGACCAAAAAACAGACATCTAAATAAGATATCTTTTTTTCAAAAGTGATTTTTTTGCCTTTTTCACTTCATTTTATACTTCCCCACAACCTCACAAAATATTAAATCCGTAACTTTACTTTAACTTTTAAAAATCATAAGTTCCTAAAGTATTGTATCTCACAAATGCCGTTTTTGTAAATGGAAAACTATTCTAACTTGAGATACAATAGTATTCTATTGGAATTGTGTGAAAATCTATATTATGTTTAATGATAAACTATTGTAACTTACAAAAATCACTGTTATAATCTAAAGTCAACTAATATTTTTTATTTCAACAAGTATGATAAGATGGATATCCATCTAGTTCAACTATGACTTATGAGTATAAAGATTTTAAAAAATGCATTGATCTACATGAAGTTCTAGTCATTCCAAAGAGTAATAGTTTCTTTTAATGTTATTAGCCAAATTTTTCAACAGATATATTCGGCTTAAAGTTTGCCAGGGCTGACAGATGAGCGGACAGAAGTCCCATGTTTATAACAATAAGGTTGAAGTTCTTAATATGTCCAATATCTCCAAGATCAGAAAAATAAAAATACCATTACTTTGCTTGGCTTGATTTTGGATTATTGCCCTTTGTATTTGTGTGTCAGTTTCTAAAATGTTTGATATCTCTGCCGTCTATTGTCAAATTTTAACGAAACTTCATACAAAGACAACATACCATGTGATAAACAGAATTATTATAACTCTACCTAGCTTAATTTTGTATTATTATACTTTTTTCCAATAATGTTTTGTCTGTTTTATGCTTTTTTATTAAATTAATTATCTTATTTTATTTAGACATTTTTTATAAAAAGATACTATGAGATGATAATGATAGTCATTGGCACTTCATTAATAAATTATCTTTACTGTCCATACTGTAATATTATAACACCCAGAATAGGGGAGATAAAGCCCATGTCACCAAAGAGACTGTTCACAGAAACACTGCATTAAAACCAGGAGGTAGCAATTGTAACAACCTCTAAGTCAAATAAACCATACAATCGACCACCGTCAACTGGCTAAATTCAAAGACTGTTTAAAGAAAAACTCTTTTTCTTTAGTCTACTTACCATTCCAAACAGCCTTACAATGAGGACATGTCTTATTGGACATTGATTTAAAATATTTTCTAGCACAATGATAATGTATTTTTATATCACACTTGTCACAGGAACTACCCTGAAATTTATGTAAGAAAAGATGAATTCAACACATTAATAGAAGATACTCGTCAACTGTGGTGTTAGACAGATTTTTATATCACCAAGTGGGCTATGAAAACATATTTTCATGAGTGGCATAGCCATAAACAGAAATGTCATCTTCTGAGCTTGTGAATTAAGCCAGTTGTGCAAGGGCAAAACCAACTGCCATATAACAATTTTCTATACAACTAGTCGCAACGATGCATGGGTGAAAGTTGGAAGTTTTTAAAATACTGAAAACCTGTTTTTAAAATACTGATTTCATATACATTTCATACAGTAAATCTATTCTCAAAATACTGAAATCAGTATTACTACTGAAAACTTTTACCCATGACAATGTAGCGCTATGCTAGCTAGCAAATATGTTTTCGCCAGTCAAGTGCATTTACAACATTTACGAAGCTACAACCTTGATTTTATTTCCTTTAACTTAAACAGGGCAGCATATTATCAAAACTCTTACGATTATTCAACAATACAACATAGAAGGATTTAAGACTAAAATCGGTCGTAAGGACATTTATTTATTTATTGGAGTTAACGCCGTGTCAACACATTTTAGGTCATTTTACGGCGTCCAGCGCACCTAACCTAGCTTTCCTGGACCATTTTCTATAACCAGTACTCACCTACCCTTCCACAAGGCCGGAAACTTCTCCATATTATCTAATCAATGGAGGAAAATCGACATTATTGTCAAATTTTCATGGAAGGGTATAACCTCCCCGGGTGGGATTCAAACCCGCACCCCCTTTGGCACGAGATTCCAAATCCCGGCGCGCTACCAACTGCGCTATCGACCTGGGTCGGTCGTAAGGAGCATAGTACTCAACTAACAATTCATTGCATTGATTTCTCTTCAGCACTAGCCCAATTTATTGAATTATATAGTAAAGGGCATAATTATAAACTAGTCTGACCATATGAAATAGAAATTTCATTTGCCCCTATCAAATTTCCACTAGAATAGGCTTGGGGCAAGAGGCATAATCAATGACTGTGGGTAATACAAAAAAGTAATTCTTATAAGAGCCAAAATAATGTTATCCATACAAAACATGCTGCTTCTTTCCCCAACTTACCTGAGTACAAAGAGATTTACAAATATTACATCCACTAACATTTTCTTCATCCATTGTTCTTAGATATTGTTCTAATTCTACAATAGATCTACAACCTAAATATACATGTCCTTTCTTTGTCTGAAATATTTAGTATAATAATAATAATCATTATCATAATAATAATAATAATAAAAATAATGATAAGAATAATAATAATAATGATAAGAATATTAATAATTAGAATAATGATAGAATAATAATAATCATAATAATAATCATCATTATCATAAGAATAATAATAAGAAGAATAATGATACATGTATTTATTTGGCATAGTGTACACATAGCAAAATTACAATGAAAACATTTATCACAAACAACATGTAGTAATTTACTATGATAAGCACATGCAAGCCAAAAAACTTCTTGGTCAGGAATTTTACATTTGCAGAAAATTAGGAAGGAAAATGTCCCAGTTTCTTTCCAAATAGGATGTATTCAAGCAGTTGATGTTCAGAATAAATGACTTCATTTTAGTGTAATATGCCCAATACAAAAGGTGGGGTCTTACATCAGCACCACCCCTCCTGCCCAGATTTCCGAATTATACCCTAAGGCCACAACGAGTTGATGATGTGTTCTACGGATTTTTTCTGGAAAAAAATGGGTCGAGTGAAGAAATTAAAAAAAATATCTTAATTTAGTTGCTTTATATAGAGGTTTGACCAAATTTTCGTGAGTGAGCGAAGAAATAAAAATATTTTTTGTAAAAAACCGTCAAAATTAAGGTGCAAGCGAATTCAGGGAACACATGATCAACTTGTTGGGGCCCTGTGTAACAACTTGGAGCGTTTAATGTAAGAAATCAAGATTCACCACTGTATCATCCATACCTTTCCTAACCATTTACTTTGTATAAATCTCTCAATCAAATCCTCAGCATCAGATTTAGACATTTTCTTACTTAAACTATCACTGATGTTTACTGCAGCCATAGATCCTATATTACCATTATCTGAGGTTATAATGGATTCCACCTGTAACAAGAAATGTAATGTGGAAACCACATTAAAGCCAGATTAAAAAACCTTAATGCAAAACTTTCTAAGGGTAATAGTCCATAATATAGGCAGGTAGAGTTAAGGTTACTTTCTAATTGTGTTCATCACATGGTATGTTATCATTGTATGAAGTTTTATTAAGATCTGACAATAAATGGCAGAAATATATGGAAAAGCTTTAACGCAGTTGTTAACGACATCGGATGACCTCCCGCCCACCTGCCCGTGTTTCCCAGGGGCCACTTTCACAAAAAATCTTAAGTTTTTTCATAAGTCAAGACTTAAGCTTGGACTTAAGTTAAAAGTTGTGGTGAACTTAAGTTTTTACTAAGTCAGTTTCTCGAAAAAACTTAAGACAATCTTATCTGTTCCTGACTTAAGTCTGGTCTTAAGTTTTGACTATATCAATGTTTCATAGTTACGCTGTTAAATCTGTCAATTTTAAACCGATAATGTGTAAATCGTCAATAGTATGATGTAATACATGTATAGTCTTTTAGCAAGGACTCATATACACATCACACAAACACATCAAATATCAACACACGATGTCTTCGTGTCATCCTTGTACAAGCAAGGAACGAAAGTAAAGCAAAAAGGGATTTATGTAATATATGTATATTGAGTTTGAAAAACAAAACAAAATTACTTGGCAGGTAAAACTTTCATGACTAATTAGAAAGCAGCCAAAAAATTGGATTTGTGAGGTTATCTCTGAAAAGGTAAATCAATATTTTCTTATTTAAATTCTGCATTTCGTTGCTTTTTAACATTTACTGATACATAATTTAATTTGTTGGCTTTTATTTTGCATTCAAACCTCAATTTTGTTGTCGGATAGCTTTAATCGTCTTTGCACGCATTTTATTTGTTCGCCTCTTCATAGAAATAGTGGTACATATATGTATTTGAATGCCATTTATTCTATGGATCATTCAAATTGAATTCTGTTATAATTGCCAGTAGCATAGAACTTTAATGCAACAAGAATTGTCATGTAAACTGGTAAACTATGTGACCTGCTTGTAGGTAACTTGCTGGTCTGAATAACATGTACATACGTATTTATTAAGTATTGGTCGTCAAACACTACTAATGGGTTAAATAAATTCTAATTATTCGCGGCCTACATAAATGGCATCTCCGAATTAAAAAATTGGGCGCAGCCATATTGAAATTTCTGACTTAAGTCACCTGTTTTAGACTTAAGTCACCTCCCTAGGTGACTTAAGTTATGTCGTAAGTTTATGTTTCAAAATCGACTTAAGTTTTTTTGTGAAACAGTGATAAGATAAAAACTAGACTTAAGCAACAACTTAAGTTTAAAATTGAACTTAAGTTGTTTCGTGAAAGTGGCCCCAGAACTATAAGCCAAATGTTTTCGTTGAAAAACCTGGCTAATAATAAGAATATATATTGGTTAAGTTAAACACCATAGCAACACACTGTACATGTCATATCATCCTAACAGGGTGGTCAGTCAACCTAAACACTGTTCCTGGAACTGCTAAACCTCTATAGACTAAGCTGTAAACCAGCTACTAGGTGCATACTTCCTTTAATGACTGACAACTGGCCTTCATTTTTATGAATAAGAGAATGGCTGTGGAAATTATTTAATGACCAAGCTCCATGGAAGTACAATGTATACCCCACCCAAGAATTAAACCTATTACCCCTCAATCAGTAGACATATGTGCTACCGACTGAGTTCTCATAAAATTCTTGTTTTTGAAGCCTCATGTTTCTTTTACGCTTTACAGTGATGAAAATATATAATGAAAATATATTGTCTTCATTACCATTGAAGTAAAAATATAACATCAAAATGACTTCATCTATGGGTTTAATAATTAATATTTAAAGTCGATTGCCCAGTTGGACAACAAGCTACCTGTATACATTTAACTTCCCTGAACCAAATGTTTAGTAGCAATTACAAGCTGCCCTATCCCAAATATAGGACTTCAGGGGCAACATAACTACCTTTAATGACCTGTCCTGTGATAAAAGAGTTAAAAGATACATGACATCATCATACAGGAGAAATGATGTTAGATTATTTACAAGAAGTGTATGCTGGAAATGATGCACAACTGGGGTGAATAGCTCCTCTATTCTCCATAAAAAATGAGATTAAAACATAGTTGATTATAATATTAGATTCTACAGGGCTTAGTATATTATAATCAGCAAAAACAAACTTACCAATTTTTTGTAGAATTCTAATTCATTTTGAGTGTATATTGAAGAGAGTATTGTAAAATTTGTTTCTAGAGTGTTAACCTGCAAGTATATTACAAGCACTTATATTAGCAGGGCTCGACACATTTTTGGAAGCAACTCATCCTGCAGGACGAGCATCTTGGAATTTGTATTAGTTTTGCTGCAATTCGAACTCATCCTGTACTTCACTAAAATGCAAATTTGTATGAAACAGTAACAAACATGTTATTTGTTGTACTGTATACAGCAGTCATTTCTAGAAATTAAAGGCAATTTAATCAATGTTTTCGGATTGCAAGTAATGAAATTTGCTTAATTTGTTGTGTTTTCAATATGACCCTGTATTTAAAACTTGAAATTTTAACATTTCTGCTAGAAATCTCACTCGTCCTGCAGGACGAGCGCTACCCGAAGATAAACACATCCCGAGTCAATTTCTAATGGCAATTACGAGCGGATGAGTGGATTTGTTTGTAGAGCCCTGATTTGTCTATTTTCTATGTAACTTTTATATATACTACTTATGTATAATGCTTTATACCACGTTGTCAACACAATTTTTCAGCCATATTGAAGCAGTCAGTCGTCCAACTAACATTGGCTAGACTAGGCCTAGGTCTATGGATCAAAGCTTTATTCACATTCTAAGCTCATATCTTCACCAGTGGCTGGCAACTGCTCTGCTGAATACACAGATACTATAAGCAGGAGAATATCAGTAAAAATCACTTCATGATCAAACTCCAGGAAAGTGTGTAGGGTACTTCCTGGATACCAAACCCACCAACCGTGGATTTGCAGTAATATGCAAAACCAACTGACTTCAATACTATATTTATATTTACTAATATTTAATCTTTTTATTGACACAGTATTTGCTTGCTCAAACTGGAGGTGCAGTTTATGACTTATATTCTAGATAGTCTATTGAGCTAAAAACATCACTGAGAAACTAAACCAATGATTTTACATACTAAACAGTAATATGCAGTAGCGTCAACTTCATCAACTGCTTCTTTAATTCTAAGTCCAAACGCATCGACCGCCTTATTGATGTCTCGTACATAAGAAACAAGTCGTTGTTTTTGATCTTCTAGTGGAACTGAAATACATTAAAAACACGTTAAGTCTACCTTTAAAAATTAACATATCACGGGTTTATCGCAAAATGGTCGTAACTCTTTTTTTTATTGAGTTACAACTGTTTTGCGCTAAACCCTTGATAAATACTGCTGTTAAATTTAAAACCGTGCTGGTAGCAAAATGACCTTTTCTGACATCCACTTTAATATCTTAATTGCATACTGTTTAATTGCAGTAAATGAGTAATAACTAAGCTTTACCAGAGACAAGACTAGTAATAATAAAGGCGTTACTGCCACCTTAAGTTTGGGCTGCCTTAAGGATATACACTTGTACAACCAGTATTAAAATTTTGTATGACAAATTAACATGAAAAAGGTACCTAAACATTTTTTTGGTAATACATGTATTGATTTATAAATATCAATTTCATGGTACATGTTTTTTATAGTGACTGAAAATTAGTGATATAGTTATCTCAAGCAGAAACTAATAGATGTAACTATAAATACAATTCTCATTGTTGATTGCCAGCTGGGCCATCATTACTAATTGTTTAGTTACCCATCAAAAATATTGAGCAAGTTTTTATTTGGAACCATGTGACCACAGAGATTGGTAACTAAAAAAGGTCTAAAATATCCGACTAATCCCCGTAGTAGAGGACGTTAAGATGAGAGATAAGTCTTACTATCATATTCCACACAGCATTGTTCTAGTATCTTAAATAAATCTGATTCATTCAGAATACCATGTGACATGAGAGCTTGTAATAGCATCTGCTGACTTGGATTAGGAGGCATGATGTACCTGTAACCTGAAATAGAAAAGTTTGTACCATGGAAATCACTGAGCTGCATAACATAGGTTTGAACATTGACCCTATATACTTTAATTATAGGGTCTTTGGTTTGAATGGGTCCTCGGTTTGAATAAGAAATTTTAAAGGGATATACAGGCAAATGACTGTGCCAAAAGTATAGAATCAAGTTAAGTCATTAAAACAGTATTAGGAACGTAAAAAATCACTTACTAATAACATTTGTCACTTATAACATTCAACTGAACGAATCAAAACATGTGGTGGCATATACATGGTTGAAAACGAAAGTAGGATACTGAGGGAATCACCAAGCTATTTATAGATTTGTTAAATGTCGTACTTGCTGAAATTAAACATTATCATTGATGGCTTCTTGTCTTTTCAACATTCTTAAGCAGTTAGGATATCTTTTTAATAGAATTATACTAATGTTGCACAGTAACAAACTCTAGTATCTTCTCATCAGTAAATGCATATTTTAACACTAATCCTTTTTAGCTAACCTGACCCACATAGGTCTAGTTAGGAACAGACATTCCGAAAAGTGGCGACAGGTCCAACAGACCTGACCAAAGAAATACAAGTCGGTCCAGGAAAAACTCTGTCCTAATGTCCAGTTAAATTTCATTTTTTAAAAATTGAAATGAGGTCAACTATCTGCCCTTTTATCTTAATTATTGGTATGTATTGAACTAATTTTGATGTTAGTCGATCGTTAAGGCAATGAGTGATGTTTCAAAATTTATGGACTAAAACCGAAACATCACTCATTGCCTAAACGATCGTATATTTGTTTACTTTAACACCGGTAGTTTCAAAATAGCGTCTAAATATGTCCGTGATTATTCGCAGCGAATGGCCGAGGAGTTCCGAATCTATCGTTACGGAACGTTTTGGAACATTTAGGGTAATTGAACAGGCTACTGGTGTTTTTGTTAGATGTAGGAGGGGAATTTTCGTGTGATATAAAATGTCAAGCTCCTGTGATTTATGATTAGAATATGGAGTGTAAGAAAATATCCTTTTCCATCAATATGCCGAAGCCTTTATTTGTATGTAACAAACACATTTGGTGCGATACGTCATTAGTGCGAAAAATTTGGGTGCGAAACATACGCGCGCGTATTGGCTACATTCGTTTCATGGCCGAAATCAAATGAACTAAATAAATAACAACGACTAAATTTAAAACTTACTTTAGTTAATAAGTGTAAATACTTTGAAATTTAAAGACAAACAGATCTACTATCAAACATTATGTTCCCAGCTTGTTTACTTTCGTTTTCAGAACAGCGTCTTTTAGGTTACACACCACTAAATATAATCCTTCTTTGTTGTATATAAAAAGTCTCATTTTCAATGTCAAATTACAGTATGACCCAGGGGTGTTAGATACCCCAAACCATATATAGGCTGAAAGATCTATCTATTCCGCACAAAATGATCATTATTAGAAAAAAAGTTACGTAACTTATAAGAAAATAAAATTTGATTGAAAGTTCCTACCATGAAAACATCTATGTTTTTCCTTCATCACAAGTCGTACAGAGTTATCTTCCATTTAACCACTCTTCAAGAGCAAACAAAGTAGACCCATTGATTTTTGCATAGTTTCATAGGAAAAGCATTGCCAAAGACATTAATACTGTTCAATATAAAAGCACCCCAAATGAGGACACCAGGTACACTCAAATAATGAATATGCGGCATGTCACACTTTCTTTTTCCGGCACACTTTCTTTTTCCGGCAAATTACTGCTTCCGGTGAACATTTAGTGGTATGTAACCTTGTATGGTATGTAAAAACTAATCACCGGACAATTTCCGGAGTTAGCGTTAATGTGAGGCACGAGAATTTCATGTCCGACTCAGACAAAATAAATTAGATTTGTCATAAATGTACTCTTGGCTGCTTCTCACAGCTTTACAAAGCAGCTTTTACTCTTTTTCAACGAGTCCAGTCTCTTTTTAGATCTGCATTATTGAATTTCAGACATTAATGATTAGGCATTTCGAGCTGTAAAACATGTACGTTACAAAGTATCTGAATCTAAAGGAATATGTTGAAGTAACCTGTCTTGGCTTCAACAGGGAGTGCGCATGAAAGTTTTAATTCGACAAACATCCAATTTTGATGTTAATAGTGCAGTTTAAAACACTCTGTTGATGTGGATTATACAATATCGTCACTCAGTAAATTCCATCTTGAACAATTCTAGGGGAAAAAAGATTTTTTAAAGTTATAAATTTTTGTATATACAGGTTGGTAGCACATAGAATTATTGTTCACAAATTTTAAGACATTGTCTTTATAAATTTAGTTCTCAAATTATTGTTCGTATTAATCAGTCTTTCCCTCTTTTCCAGAGCTACTTTATTTTGTAACAAACATTTGTGTATTCAAAAAGTTACTGGTAGTTATAACTCTTTATAAATTTCAAGATATAAATTTGTTCATTACATATTATATATGTAGGCTAAACTCTATGTAAATTAATTAACAAAACACCTTGTCTATTTATAAGGTAACTAAAAATAATTTGTCTACTTTATTAGCATAATAAGTGTTAGGTTTATTTTACATGGTTTATCAACACTTGGCTACGTACATCAATCTGCTTACCTAACCAGTTTTCATTGACACCATTGACTAGTACTCACCTTCCAGAAGAACTTAAAAAATGTCACCTTATATGAAGAACATATACAATATTGTAGTAAAACTCACAAGCGTTAGACACAAATTTTCCTTATTATAGTTTATAGAGAGAATATACACAATATATAGAAAAAGTATTATGTCTGGCACCTGTGATAATACTAATAAGAGACCTGTCATGGCTAGGATATAACACACAGTTGCATGCTGGACTTACACTGGGGTCCAAAAGTTTCTTTACACTAGTTAAATTTTGATGTTATAGAATATACTTAGATATACTTCACATGTTGTTGTTAGTTTCACAAACTATATACTTTTAAACAAGATACCTCAACTGGGTCTTTCATAATATCTCTTCTTTTGTCAAAATGTAGTTTGAAATGACAAAACTGACTCTATTGCATACTTTAGATATTTTACATAAGTTTGTCAGAGTAAAAAAAGCACATATGTAAAGAAACTTTTGGACCCCAGTGTATAATCAATTGACGATAATTTGTACTTGTTTTTCTTTGTCGTTTATCAACACTTACATTAATAGGTCATGACTGAATACATGTGGGTCAACTCTCCGAAAAATGCTTCCCGGTGTCCTTTTCTTTATCGGTACATGAACTCACGTTTCTAGAAGTAGCAGACAACCTCAGCTAATTTAATTCTACTCGAGGCTCTTTGAAGTAGCTGCGTTAGGATTTAAAGAAAAAATCTATCTAAACCAATCACTGTTGAAAGCTGCATAAAGTATGACTTAAAAAGAACTACATACCGAAGTTATTTATTTATATATTTTTATTGAAGATAATAAAATTATACAATAACAACATTACAATACAGCAGACAATTATTTCATGATTCAACTGAAACAACATGGAAACATCAACAATAATGATGTAAAACACTTTGTAGAGTACAGAGAGAATTAAAACATTAGTTAACACACATGTACTGCCCGACAACATTACCCTGAAACAGGTCAACCTTATATAAAAATTTGAAACAATCGGTTTGATTTAATCCCTAAATAGTTACAAAAATGTACAGATTGTAAAAAATCCTGTTTATGTAAGCAATACAATGAACAAATCCACAAAAGGGGATGCTCAGTATGACAGTTAAATATCATACAGTATTAATTTAAAAATATATCTTTATGAGTGTCTTCTTGGTGTAATGGAAAAGCTTAAGCATTTTATCATTAAAATCACTGATAAATAGTGCCATAAAAATATTTTAACATGGGTTTCATTAATGCAATTCATTTTTTTTCCAGATATATTTATGCATTAGGATGAATATAATAGATTGTTACATTTAAAAGTGGAGTAACAATATTTTTAACAATTGTAAGTGTAATACAAGCGCATGTATTTTAAGATATGTCTTTCATTTGTTGGTAAGTGGTAAAAATTTAAAGACAAATCATACGTTCATGTAAGTGTGAATGTAATTATGGATGGCATTATAGTTTGACTGCCTTATCATGATAAAATCAAAATCACTTGTTTGACTGACTTGAAATTAATGTTAATAAAGGTCGAGTATCAGCATAAATTATCAGACCATGGATTAGTGTTAACAATTATGATAAAATATAGAAGAAGAATAACTGATGATGTATAAGCACAATGTATATGAACAACTATGAAATAATGAGACAATTTTAATATTAACAAAATGATGAAAGAAGTTCTAAGTCAACGACTTATAACAATTGAATCAGGGCTCGAATTAAGGCTCGCTTACTCTCAAAATGCGAGTGGATTTTGAAAATTGCAAGTAACTTTTATTTTAACACACAAATGTTTGCGAGTTGAAACCACCACATAAATATTAATGTCTATACTTATTAGCCTCAAATCAGCATTAAAATGGCCAGATAAATCAAAAGTATTATTAAAAGAGTCATAGTAAAAATATTTTTGATATTCTTTGTCTGTCCCACAAAAACACCCTCGTTTTATTTATGGTTAAACACAGTACTTTGTTTTTGTATTGCATATATGATCAGTTACTATGTATACTATTAAACTTTAGAGAGAAAAATCGAGCTTTTTTCCATTTTGCGAGTTGATATAAAATCAACTCGCAAAAAATTGCAAGTCCAATTTTTTGTTAAATTCGAGCCCTGACTGAATACAATAATTTGTGTCTAAAAAGATTCTAAACACTGCTACCATGGAAACAAATTAACTTTATGGATATAATGCGATCAATGTTTTCTGATGCTTAGATAACAACACTTGTACATATATCATAATTTACTTACCATTAAAACTGGTTACATCATAAGCACGTGAATTCTCAGATTATTTTTTGCACCAAACAAAACTGGATAACCATAATGGTAACAGACATTTGTATAAAGGTATGAAGTAAAATATGTTTAACAATTTAAGAAATACAATATGACACAAAAGTTACCAACATGAATGGCAAAACTATCATAATAAAAATACTTTGTTTTCATATAAAAGGTAAAATTAAAAAAGGAATTCAATGATTGGAAATGTTAACTGCTAATTCTCAAATGAGACGATTTTTTTCAATTTCTTCTAATTCTTTAAAAGGGAAACTCTTTCCATTCTCCATAGAATACTATCTCAATAAAAACATTATCTCTTTACTAATTCAATCTCAATTGTAAATTTTCCTTCTTCTTTTTTCTTTACAAAATCTCAATTGGAAACTTTCCATATTTCCACAACCTTTTCCTTATATCCCGGAAACTTTCCTTCCTCTTTTTCCTTACTTTATCTCACTTAAAAAAGCTCCATTCTATTTTTTCTACTAACCTATATCTTTTTCCTTACTCAATCTCATTTGTAAATATTCAATTCTTTTTTTTCCCTATATATTAACTCTTTCCATATTATTTAATAAATCCCAACACAACTTTAATGTCATTTTTCCTCGATCAAATTTATGGAAACTTTAAATATTTATTTCCATTTAATAAAACCATAAACAACTTTAATGTTCCTTTTCCTTAATAAATCTCTCTGGAAACTTTTAATATTTCTTTCCATTTACCGGTAATAAATCCTTATACAATTTACATGTTCTTAATCTTCAATCAATCTCTATGGAAACTTTACATTCTCGTTCTTTCTTCTTATAACTAGGTCTCTCATACCAAGTCTCTCTGTTTCTATCATTACCTCTACCTCTAAACCTACTACCACCTCTTCCTCTATTAAATCTCCTGTTGTCATGGAAACCAGATCTTTCCGGTCTTCTTGATTCTATATATCTACTATCTCTGTCAGACACCACCTGAAATGCTAAGAAAATTGAAGTCGATTAATTCCATTCTATGCTGGATTGAGTCTGAGTTAAAGGGCCTTTTATAAAAGTCAAATTGTTGATTAAATGCACTTGGTAACAGTAAGAGTCATATAAAATTTATATGTATGGTTTACCTAACAAATTATTAAGTTCCTATATCAAGACTGATATTACCCATGGACTGCAAAATAAAATTAAGCATGTAACTGGAACAAGTTTTTATTTTTGTTTTATTAGTAATTACTCTACCAAAAACCTAAACTAACAACTTTTAAATATATTTTTCACTCTCTTTAAAAATTAAATCATTTCATGATTAATTTGTAGGAAACCTCACAAACAACATACCCGTCCTGATTTAGACACATGTATCTGTAATGAAGATGATGCCATACTCCCTTTGTCAACTGAAAGTATAGGAAAAATTGGTTATTTAAACAGTGTGAATATTCCAGTTAAGCATTTGTACGCATTTAGCTTGTCTAAAAATATATTTACTAACATTTTGCATCATTCTCTGTACACATATTTAATTTCTAATGTATTTATAAGACTCTACTACAAAATTAGGAAGCATTATTTAATGTGAGTTTTACAACTCAGTACTTAGAATATTTTACAGCAATAAAGCCTATCAGTTTAAATCAGGAGATCTATATGTTCTTTCACTGGTTGCTTCAGGTCATACACAAGTAAAAATATATTTAATCAACTTAAAATATCAATTTTCCAACTTGACTGACAATGTACTAACAATATTTTTACACATTATTGCTGAAAATGACTACACACAACTACCCCTTTGAATTCCAGATTAAGTCTATTGGGAGCCACTTAATGTCACAGATGGATAGATCAAACCTTTAAACAAGAAAAATTGACATCAGATTAAATAAAAATTATCTAAAGCACATAGATTAAAACTTGAGAGGAGAAACCTACATGTATCAGGTTGTCTTGACGATCTGTGTGTTGATCTAGACGAACCATGAGCAGACGGCCCAGATGAATGGTGGGCAGACTGTCCTGATCTATGTTCATGTCTGGGGGATCTCTGTCGTGAACTTGATCTAGATGAGGCCAGATTTGATTCAGTCTAAAAAACAAAAAGTTATAACATGTACATCTAAACTTTATCATTGGAGCAAACAGGTTCAGTATGGCTGATTGTTTAGTTGTTACATTGTACAAGTACTATGATGACCAGAAATATCCTTTTTTACATTAAAAAACAAATACTAGAGCATTATTTATATGTAATTAAGACTTTGATGTTTTTTAATTTGTTGCTCTCATCATCTGAGAAGAATATAATCAACATCAATATCTTCTCAGTACCAGGAAGCAGAATAATCCCATTTTGCAGACCTTTGTAGTAAATCTCAAGTAAGTCTTGTGTTTACAAAATTTACCCAACCATTTTCAATTCCCTTTTTATCAGCCCCTTTTCCAAAAAGTTTAAAGTTATAGACGGTCAAGTAACAAAAGCAAACCTACCTTAACCGTCAATGTATCGGTATTTTCTTTCAACCTGCTGCTGGTACTTGATGTCTCATTAGTCTGAAAGCATAAACAAAGACAACAAAAATATTAATATCATTGGAACACGAAGTACATGTACAATGTATACAACAAACATTTACCTATCTAAATCTCATAAAATAAATCCTATGTCTACATCTTAACATATCAAAATTATTTACATATATCTAACTACAAATGAGTAAATCCTAACTGAACTTTGGATTCTACTAATTAGTTACAATATCAGTTCAAAGGTTCTGGTAATGGGTAGAATCATTGGGTCAGCATAAACCTAGTCAACCACCAACTATATTAACAAGTACAGTACAACCTCTTTTGACCAACACCCATTTGAAGGGGCTAAAGTGCCTTGCTGTTAAGAGGTTGATGTTCTGCGTAGATTAAATTCAATTAAACTTACACCTAAGGAAACTATCAAAAGTTGTTGTTGTGCAGAGGACTTGCTCTATAGAGGTTTGTTCTTTAGTTAGATTAGTCACATGCTGTCATATCAACATGGATGAATGGCATGCTGTACATAGTACAAGTATGACTTACAATAACAACTTTATGTTTTAGCAGTTATCAGAATGCATTATCTGATACCAGGTCATTATATTGTCATCAAACTAGCCACTTGCATCCAGCAAGCTAATACCATCTAACTAATCAATACAAAAATGACAAAATAGTGATGTCAAGTTCTGACACATTTCATCAAAATATACAAAGGGATCCAATAGTTAAAGCAAACACGATTTGGGAACCTGTATAAGCCAGTTATGTATTTATGGTAATGTAATACTTAGTACATTTACTCTGTTGTCGTCATGATGGGATGAGAATTTGTTTCATAAACAATTTTCAAGGTGGTCAATAGATACAAAGCAAAAACAATTTCATTTCACCCGCCATGTGCGAATCTAAATAGCTCGAATTTTCAAAATTGAAAATCTGGTTAATTAAGACACTACGAGAATGTAATCGTATATAACTTCTTTTTCTGAAATACTGAAGATATAAATTACAAAAACACTGTAAGTGACCATTGGAACTTTCAGTTGGAATTTTGTCCAAGTCACTTGGTCAGGTCAAACCATAAAGGCATTCAAAAAGGTCAGGGCTACCATCATTAAATTTTAGATTGATGAAAGGGGTCAACTACTTCTAACAAATTTATTTATTCTCTCTCGAAAGAGTTGCAAAACATCTGGCAGATAGCCCATTATTTGTCTTTCATGAGTAGTTGTGAACCTTAGATTTGCAAGTTGTTAAGCTATGTTGAAGCGTATCTTGACTATGATTAACCAGCAGTGCAATTATCCTGGGCACAGACTACATCCTATCCCTGATGTTCATTTTTAAGCATAAGGCTTTCCTTAGTTGGTGAGTCGGCATATCTATCAGCCTATCTTGTCCGCAAGCTTCCAAAAGCCCCCAAAACTATGGCAAAAAATGCTAACTTCAAGACAATAAATATTGCAATTCAAAAGAAATGATAATGCTGATCCATCAAACATACTGGATGAGGACCAGTATATCATTACCCACTTCAATTTCAAAACGCAATAAAGAGCATATCGATTTCGCAAGTACATGCACATTAACAGAAAGTATTCAATAGCCCATATACAATGCCAGAACCACAAGTTGCTGGCAGGAGTTTGTCACCTGCAACTACATATAGATATACTAATACAACTACATAAAATACAATGTAATTACAAAATAAGTGCTACCTTTAACTAACTACATGTAACTACAGGTACAAATAAAAACATATCACTGTAAACAAGAATACATAATATTATACTAAAGTTTTCAAATATATTACATTTCTTATTTACACAGTCCATTAAGTTCAAGTTTACAATTAGTAAAGTATAAAAGTTGTACTGACAATTGCATTGTGAATACTATAAAATATACATAGCTCAACTTGTCATAACCAACATTGCCATACATATAAAATTGAGCATCAGTGTAACAAACCTGTACAGTTGATATATCTAAAGTAGTAACCTTCACACTGTCATTACATGATTTAGCAACAGTATCAACTTTTACCTTATCAGCTTCACTGTGTTCAATATCTTCTACAAGTGATATTTCTTCAGTTTCTTCAGAGTCTATGTCATCAACAGTGATAAAGTTATCTATATCCATCATTTCTTCATCAATCTCACCAACTTCATCACTTTCATAAGCATCCACCTCCTCGAACTGTTCATCTTGTATGTTCTCAGTAACATCCACTTCAGATTTGATATCATCTCCAATTTTCTTAACGTTTTCTTCCTTAATCTCACCAACTTCATCACTTTCATAAGCATCCACCTCCTCAAACTGTTCATCTAGTATGTTCTCAGTATCATCCACTTCAGATTTGATATCATCTCCAATTTTCTTAACATTTTCTTCCTTTTCAACTTCTATTTCTGTCTTTTCAATGACATTGTTAGAAGATTCCTGATCTTTAGGAACATCATCTATGACTTTTTCGACTGTTTCAACAGTTGTATCATCAATAGACATGTTGTCACCGGATAATATCTTGTCATCATCAACTTCAATAAATTCAGAGTTGAGAAATATTTCCTCAATGTCACTATCTGATTCAGAAATATCTTTAACAAGCATAGCTGAATCTAAAGATAAACTTTCCTCAACATTATTTTCCTTGTCTTCCTCTGCACTGTGTTCACTGTCTATCCCAGTTTTCTCTATTGTGTCTATGTCCCTTTTATGCTCTACAACTTTATTGTCAACTAAATTTGCAGTGCCAAATTGATCACATTTGTGACCAAGATCTTTTTTGACTGACTCTATTTTATCTATTGAATCTGATGCTACAGATGATGGAATATTATCTTCAGCTGAACTTGGTTCAGTTTCAGTACATACTTTGTCAGTATCTTTTAAAGTATCAGCACATTCTTTCTTGGAATCCTTAATACTATCACAAGATATAGCCCCAACCTCATGTTTGTTGAAAGTTGATTGAACATCAGGAATACTATTATCACTTTCAGCTTTTGACTCATCTCTTTCCTTTGTGTTGGTATTTGCAATATTCTTTGATCCCTCAATACTTGAATAAGACTTATCTTTATTATCAGCATCTTTCTTGTTATCAATCAAAAGCTGTTCTGGCTTAATGTCTTGTTTTAAAGATATATCAGTTTTAGATGAATTAATTTTCTTAACATCTTCTAAGACTTCAGTTATATTTTCTTTCTCCTCATTTTTCTTTGCACCAGATTCATTATCAGGAACAGCAAAGCTGTCTTTATTTTGCTTAGCATTACTTTTTCTTGTTTTAAGCACTTCTTTATCAACATCTGAGCCTTCTTCATTTCCTACAGAGCTATCATTTGTCTCTTTAAGTTCATCTAGTTTCAGTTGTGACTGTTCAATTTTAATTGTTAGATGTGTAGATATACTATTAGAAGTTTTAAAATCTTCATCTTTATCTGATTTTTCTGTTTCTTTTACATTTGTATCATTATCAGATTGTTTGGTAGTCGTTTCTTCCATGTCAGAATGACTAGTCAACAATTTAGCACTCTCAGCAGCAGCATCTAAGTTGATGTCATTGTCACTATAAACTACCTCTCTTATTTTGTCATCATTTTCACTACACTTTAGTCTAGGAGATCGAGGTACAACATCTATCACCATGATGTCATCAGTTTCTCCAATTTCATCAGTGACTTCAAATTCACCATCAAAATCATCCTCACCAAATTCCATAAAACATTCGTTGTCAAGTTCACCATCACTGACTGCTTCAAGATTATCTACAAAATGGGTATCAACATCATCTTGTCCTTTAGTTGACTTATCACTATTCTTAGAAAAGCCAACTTTTGCTGATGACTTAGTTGACCTTGTCTTGTTATCTTCATCCAATGTTAAATCAATAACTGTTGAAGTAGTCGATTTTCTTTGTTGTGATTTATACCTATCTTTCTTTTTACCACCATTTGCACTAGATTTTCCCTTGTTGGAAGTTGATGTGGTATCCTTTAACCATTGTACAACAAAGTTCTCTGAAGACTTGTTAGTCTTATCATTTTCTTCCCTAGTTGCTAATGGTGAAGACGCAGAGCTAACGTCACTAAGATCACAGTGTTCACTACTGACTGGCGATAGCCTAGACGTCCATTCTTGAGATGTTGAAACTTTCTGACATGATGGTGGTGGACTTGAATCTTCCGAGATAATTATTACAGATGATTCATTCAATGGCTTTGTCTGTATCTTGGATGATGCTGTAGGAGATTGTCTCTCACTGTAATAAGCCAGGGTGTACAAGGGTTTTAAAATACATAACAGAGACTGATAGCAGCATTAATATTACAATGAGTTTGAAAATGATATACGTAGAGTAATATGCTAAGGTCTGAGAAATACTGTTTCTCATGCTTACAGTTCATAAAAGGTGACCATTATATCTTTTGAAACCAAACCAATGTTTGCAGAGAAGAAAAAACAGTGAATCCCCTATTTCAGAACATTAACACATCAAGGTATAGGTTTACCTACAACTAAGAAAGCAACAAAGATAAGTTTTAACTTTTGTAGGGAATACAGCGGTGTGGAATTCCTATGCCCAAATGCCCAACTTGTCGGGCTCGAACATTTATGTCTGCGGACAAGTAAATAAATCAATCTCACTTGTTCAAACACAAGTGATATTTAAGCTCTAAATATACTAGATAATATAAAATGTTCAGTCAAATTCGACAGTGAACCCACCTGTTTTATATTGCTAACTATTTCCTATCTATTATTGCTTGTAAGGAATTAATGAAATAAATTAATAAAATAGTTCTCAACACATTTTTTTTAAATATTGAGCTTTTTGGCAATTGCATTTTCACCCTGGACAAGTATATTTTAAAACATCACTTGTCCGAGGACAAGTGAAAAGCTAGGAATTCCACACCACTGGGGATACTCTTTTATGTCACAGGCTTAACACAAGTTACAGAAACTGGAAATGTGTTGACCGCCGTTATATGACCTATATAATGTGTTGCTATGGCGTTAAATCCAACAAAAACAAAACAAAAAAAACTAAAAGAAACGAAGCTCAAATCCAAAATCAAGATATTAACACTCACTTAGACCAATTCATATTTATTACATTCTGAAAATTTTATAGAGCCCAAACAGTTCATTACCAGGGGATTCACTGTATAGGTATACAAATCCATACTTTAAGAATAATATTAAACCTTTAAATGGTCGCGACAATGGCAAAAAGTGGCCATTTTTTTACATTTATGTGGCAAAATGCTTTTATTTCATTACTAATTGACTGAAAGATGTGCAACTTGGCCAGGTTATTTCCCGGATGGTTGCCTCTCAGAAAATGCTACTGAAGCCCAGATCCCAGTTACCATGGTAATGCTTGGGTGGAGCAAAAAAATGGCAAAAACTGCAATGTTTGCTTTTTTAACCCCAAATTTGCATTTCATTCAGTAATATTTTTTTCAAAATTGAGGTCTTAAGTACCAGTACCAGAAACTGAAAACATGTTTCCTTATGTCGCCATTTTTTTGCTTCCAATGACTCAGCTTTTATTTCTGGCCATGAGGGACACTGCACCCCTCGCAATCCCCAGTAACAAATGGGGGAACAACCCTTTTGGGACCTCCTGAACATCTTTGATGGGACAGGCGTGCAAAAAAAACCCATTTTGGAGATAACTGTTCTTGCACGAAATTGACTAAATCTAGTAAAAAACAATTTCAAGGTCTGTGGTGGCCATTTTGAGGGGGATCCAGACACCTAAAACTGTGGGATTGCCCAGTAAAGGGTTAATGAAAATTAGGTAATTATTTAAGAGGGACAGGTAAAGTTGGGACATGTTTACAGTTTGCAACAACTCTTTAACAAGTAGATCTCACAAACATTGAATTTGTCTTGTATATCATAATACAATTGAATATTTTCATAAAAAGATTTCGGAAAAGTACAACAATGTTAAACATTTAATTGGTCATTTAAGAAATTTTCTGCTATTCAGCAAATTCATTTCTTGTGAATGTACATAGAAATGATTTTTATTCTCAAACACCCTCTTAATAAGAGCAAAATAAACCAGATATACATAATAGTTATGTCAATGTTTGCAAATGTAAATTAAGTGAGAAACAGTCATTCTGTCATAAGACCTTAGCTAGGGGTTTTAAAACAAATCATCTTTATTTAGCACAAAGTATCACATCATTACACACTATAAGAACATTTATCATTCCCCAGTAGATTTTTGTCTCAATTGTCTAGAAAGTACTTACAAACAATTACCACACTTTCACATTCCATAGGGGTAATTTTAGTGGATTTTTTCTTTAATGCCATGGGCTTAACACAAACAGAAGTTACAGGAACTTGAAGTGACGGTACGTTGATATAAATGTGAGATAGTCTGACCAGATGTTATAAGGACTAAATTTCATTTAGCTAACCACACTGAGCCAGGTGTAACTAACATTGCATCAAATGTTTAGCAAAATTTAAACAAAATATGGAAGTTAATCTGGAATTGAAGTCATTACAAAATTTAGTGAAGTATTCATATAAACACGGGTCAAATATTAAACCATGGCTACTGAGACTGACCAAAAGTTTTCATAACAGCTAATGTGTACTGCAGATTTTTATTTTTGGCATATGAATATGGATCCATTTTACGTAATTATCAATGTAACACAGGGACTATATATGCGAGAATTAACTCATTAGTCTCGTATAGGTGACTGATGCCGTTTTAAGCACATGATCCTTTTTTGCATAGAGAAGAGTGCTTTACTAAAGATAAAATCAAGTAGATGACATTCAGAAGGGACATTTATAGATTACACAGAGAATCTTCATAGAATCATTTGTGTATTAATAAAGGGCAATTTGGGACAAAATGCAAGTAATGCAGACTAAAAAATAAATGTTCATTTTACATTTACAGTTACAAATAAGGTAATGGTCAACCAATTTAAACTGTTCAAGCTGTTAACTCTGCAAACTCGTATAATATTAAAGTTTTCATTTACCTGCATGTAAATAGAACAAATACACTGGGATCCAAATGTTTCTTTACACATTTTAAATTTTGATGTTATTGGAAAATACTTCGATATACTTAAAATGTCGCTGATAGTTTCACAACTAATGTGCAGTTTACAATGTATAGTCAATTATGTTTTTAATGCATTAAAGTTATCTAAATATACAATAAACATATAAAACAAAAATGTGTCAGCAATATTTTTGCAATAAAAAAAAGAATGAAAATAAAAATACATGTGTTAAAGAAACTTCTGGATCCCAGTGTAATTAGGGAGAATATTCATACCAAGCTGAACATATTCATAAAGACTGACTACAAATGTAGTCCTTTAATTGACATTCAATTATCATGAAACATTACTAGGTGTGTTAGTACGTGAATCAACTAAAAGAAATAAGTAAGAAGGACAGAAAGCACTTTTTATTATCAAGATGGACAAGTTCTCATTTTTTGGTGGTCAAAAAGATGACAGTAAACAGACTAAACACTTGTTTTATTATTATTATGGACACTTTTTCACTTTTGGTGGACTTAAAGGTATCAGTAACACTTGTTTTATTATCATGATGGACATTATCATATTGGGAACAGGGTCAATGGGCAAACTGTATTTTATCTCCACTACTACTAAGCTGAAACAAGCTATTTTGGCCATACAACAGGGCCCTTCGCCAAAATCAATATGACAAGATAAAAAGTCCAACTGATTATAGCATGCTTTGTTATATTAGTTTGTGTCTGTTGTAAACACTAATTACTTTTTCCTTTACTTTTGGATTATATATCAAAGAAAAGGAATAAAATAGAAACGTTTGTTTCAAGTTTTGATGAAAAATACAAATAGGGGTCAGTTATAGTTCGTTTTTTCTCAACTGTCAAAACATGAATAAGTTCACGGTGAATGAGTTTGTTAAAATTATTATTGTAATACATTCACGAGTGTCCGAAAGTGTGTATTATGATCGAGTAAAGCTGCTTATGTCATATGATATGTTTTAGTCAAAATATTTTTAATAACAATTAGGCCGCTGGTACAAAAACAATGCATTCAGTCACCGTTAAATTATTCAAGCTTTGTCAGTTGAGAAAAAACAGACTATATTGGGTTTTAATTATAATAAAAAAGAGAAATAACAACATTACAATCATACTTACACAATATCAGCCGTACTGGTTTTTATGTCACCTGGAATCAAGAAATAAGTCTTTTAGTACATGTACATGGGTGAAAGTTGTGAAACTGAAAATACTGAAAAAAAAACCCTGGGGGCTAGGGGGCTGCTAGGACCCCCAGTGGGTCCAGGGCAACGCCTTGGCAGGGGTCCAGGAGGCAGATGATTAATCATTTCTTGTTTTTAGAGTATATAGTGAACTTCAGATTTAACATAAATACATCAGTAACTCAGAGATGTTTATTGTGTCACATTGACTTCTGAATTCTTAAATATGTAATATCTAAAATTATTATCTCAGGCCAAAAGCAAACAGCTAAATAAGTTATAAGTCTGTTATAATATTAAAACAATTGAATAACTTTTATATTATAACTACTTAAGCAGCGCTCGAATTTAACAAAAAATTGGACATGCTAATTCTTGAAAGTTGATTTTATTACAACTCGCAAAAAAAAAGAAAAAGTCACGCATATTTTTTTTCTTGCTCAAAATTTTAATAGCATATATGGATACAAATCATATACATGCAAACACCATGTACATGTAGTACTATTATTTAACTGAAGATAGAATAAGGGCGTTCTTGTGGGATAGACCAAGAATATTGAATATGCTTTTTTGTTGAATCTTTAATTTATTCTATTGCTCTGACCGTTTCAATGCTGATTTGAGCTTCATTTTAGACAGTACAAATGTAATATTTTTGTGAGTTGAGTTTTCAAAATCCACTCGCATTTTGAGAGTATGTGAGCTTAAATTGGAGCCCTATACTTGTTATTAAATTTAAACTGACAAAAGTATGCACCTTGTAACTGGTTAACAGCATGTCAAGAATGGTAAGTTGGTGACTGACTGCCATTATATGATCTATACAATGTGTTGCTATGGCATTAAACCTTCACCAAAAAACAATAACAAGGTTTTTAAGGAAAGAGAAAACGATGTCAGTGACTTACCAGCTCCAGCAGCATGTGTTACTTCAACCATAACTTTAATAAATGGAGCTTTACCACTTTTTCTCATCACTGTCTGTGCTAACCATTCTACTTTCCTTTTCAGTGCAGAAAATGTGGCAAATTTTGTTTGTGTAACATGAGAGTAAAATGCTGGATGAGTCAATCTCTGAAATAATAGTAAAAACATTTTATTTCATATGTACATGTAGATCATTTTAAAGCTGAATAATGTAATTTTGTAGATTTTTTTCCTATCACATGACTTCTTAGCATATTGTGTTCAAAGCTAGTGTTTTAAGTATTGACAACCAGAGCCTTCTTTTGGTTTCAATCTATTTCACTATATTAACTATTGAACTATATATGAAATGCAATAAATAAAATTGGCCTACTTGAGTGGATTTTCATTAATTCTTTTTCATTAGAGGTGTTTGAAATGATACAAAACACATTTGTACCAGATTAATGTCATTTTCTTTGAAGCCAATGGTGATTGTTAGTTTTAACTGAATCTGAGCAAGCATCCTATTACTGAATCTCTGCTCATACATACCATGTAGTTAACTCTATGTTTGATAGATATTATATGTGAATTTATTCGTTCAAATGTAACTTTATCTTCACATAATTCACATATATACCAAGGATCTATTCTTATATCTCTCTTCTGAAACTCTGTGATCCACTGTAAACCTAAAATATAATAATTCATTTCCACTGTAAACCTAAAATATAATAATTCATTTCCACTGTAAACCTAAAATATAATAATTCATTTCCACTGTAAACCTAAAATATAATAATTCATTTCCACTGTAAACCTAAAATATAATAATTCATTTCCACTGTAAACCTAAAATATAATAATTCATTTCCCAACATTATTATGATTGATAACTAGTGAGGTTTTTCCCCAAAAAATATCGGAACAGCTTAAGTCATTGTTTGTTTGTTTGGGTTTTACGGCGCACCAACACAGAAAGGTCATATCGCGCCGAAAACAAATAATGACACTAATAATTGCTTAAGTCATTGTAAAAAGAGTCTATCCACAAGTGATCAACAACAACTAATGGAGTGGGCGTGGCCAAACAGTTCAACGTTGGACTGGTATCATTGGATAGCCAGCTCTGTGTGGGTTTCGAATACCACCCAAAACATACATCATTGTTTCATTGAGCAAGAAACTTCATCCTACTAGCTCAGTACTGGTGAGCTAGGAAAGCAGAGGACTCGTAAGTGATAAATTAAAGTTGTAAGAACTTGTACATTGTATCACAATCAAGCTAGAATACATTAATTTATAGACTCAGATTTATCAGGTAAACACATATTTGTTTTTCATTTTTACATTCTGTTTCCAAACAAGTAAATGACTAACATGAAATAGCACAATCATGAAATAACTACTACATTCGTTTCCCTGAGGATCACAATTGATCTCAGTCCATGGACAGGAATAACTATAACTAAGCACATACCATTGTCAAAGGCTGACAACTGTCCAACCTAATACAGAGTTAAGCAGCAAAATGGCCATAGAAAATATTCATGACCAAACTCTACAAAGTAATGACGTTCCCACTCGGGAGTCAAACAAACTTCCTCCTGAATGGTAGCCAGACGCTCAACAGAGTTAACTCATCAGGCAGGTACAATATAAAACCTACCTATGACAGGATATGAAGAGAAAGTTGAAGTATAATTTAATACAAATTTAGATTTTCTAGCAGATGAGATCATATATCCAAATTCCATCTTTTCTACTATTTTATCTGAAAACAAAATTAAAATTTTATAATTATTGTACTTTTTCACACAGTAATTCAAATCACTTACAAGTTACCATGACTGGCTGAAATTTTCTATTCCCTTTATTCAGCAATGGCTCCCTTACCCCTCAAATTATGTACAGGAGATAAGTTAAAGCAAGGTTTTTGAAGTCTATTTTTAGTATCACTATTCAGTCGACTCTTGACATTAACTTCCCGATCATCGAGTCACACACCAACTGTTAACATATGGCGCAAATTGCAGCCACAGCATTCGAACCCATGACCTCTCGGTCTCTAAGCGCCCGTCCTACCACTGGACTACTGCTCCTACATCAACAAATATTGAGCATTGAAATCACTGTTGTTAATGTATGCACCACTGAAAGTTGAATAAAATTTATCAATATATTCTAATTAGGAAATTATCTGCAAAAATAGTTAAGAACATTAATAAAAGTATAAAAATCTCAAAGTAAAATGAAGCCAAAAATATAAAATACAATTACAACAAAGTAAATAAAATACTAACCATATTCTGAATCCCAATCAAACGATGGATCCTCTTTATTAGATACTGTAATATAAAAACAAATTATAAAAATACAAACAAATTATAACAAGTAAATCTGTGAGCTAATGCTCACTAGTGATACCCCCGCAAAAATCTAAAAATATGCGACAAACAGGAAGTAGATGAGCAAGGAGCATGAAATCGCTTTACACCACATGGGACTATGGGATGAAGCAATATGCAAAGTATTAGGCTGCTGCATGTTATAGTTGCTGAGAAAACTGCGACGGAAATTTTGTAACGGACGGACACACGGACAAGGGTAAAACAGTATACCCCCCTCTTCTTCGAAGCGGGGGTATAAAAATAAACAAATTATAAAACAACACGATACTATTGTCTGTCTTTTCTCAATGGTCAAAACATGAACAATTTCATGATAGCTACATGTATGTGTTTTAAATTGTTTGTCTTGTTATACTTGTTACATTGTAAAAGCCTGCATTCAAGTCACCGTAGAATTATTCAAACTTTGAGACAGTTGAGAAAATCTATACTATAACACAATGGGTTTTATTCTTTTATTTTTGTGGACTTTTTGCCATTGATCAACTATTTCTAAATGGTTATATATGACAGCTGATTTGCGAAACAAGCATATTTTGACAACTATCTTTCACCAGGACACATCCCCTTTAAACATACCCTTCAAAAATGTCTCCCTATGTGGAAGAAAGTCAAATTTCTTCACAGAAGGTTAGGACTTTCAGCAACCAAGACTTAAACCTACATTGTTCAATTTGAAAACTGACATACTACCCACTAAATCAAGATTTTGAGGTGAATATTCACACAGAGAGCAGGGAAGTGTGAAATTTACTTGAAATGTTGACTAAAAAGTGGCAGGTTGGAAGTTTATGTTAGTCAAAATGAGACCAAAATGTAAAACAAAAGTTTGAAACAACATTTTGCATAGAAAGTTCACGTAAGCCAAAATGAGACCAAAATGTAAAAACAAAAGTTTGACCCAACATTTACTGAGAGGGTTTCAGGGTAGCCAAAATGAGACAAAAATGTTAAAGAATGGTTTGACCCAATATTTGCTGAGAGTGGTTCAGGGTAGTCAAAACGAGACAAAAATGTTAAGGAAAGGTTTGACCCAATATTTCATACTTACATATTTTATCTAAATCAGGAGGTGATGTTTCACCAGGACCAGTCACAACAATGTCAGGATCTTCTATCTCAAGCATTTTATATTCTTCTTTTTCATAATATTTCTTCTTTACAAATTGTACTGCTTCCTCTGTAATAACATCAGTTTATGAAATTATACATTGAAATAGTTAGGAATTGAGTTCATTTCATTCAGTATGAAAGAATTAGCACATTAGGTTTAAAGAGGGTATACTTAGCAAGCAAAGCAAAAAGGCTACATCTGAATAATTTTTTTTTGGTTTAATACCATAGCAACACATTGTATAGGGCATATAAAGGCGGTAAGTCAATCTACTCACTCCTCCTGGAAAGGCTTAATCTCTGGATTTAGCTGTTAACCAGTTACAAGGCTTATACTTTTGTAGGTGACTGACAACTGACCTACATAATTAAAATCATTGGTAGGAGGGAGAATGGCCATAGAAATAATTTCATGACCAAGCTCCACTAAAGTATGCCCTGCTCGGGAATCGAACCCTCGATCAGTAGACTTGTGTGCTACGGACCGAGCTAGCCGAGCAGCTAAACAGTATGAAAGAATTAGCACATTAAGTTTAAAGAGAGAATACTCAGCAAGCAAAGCAAAACGGTAAGATCTGAATGATTTTTGTTAGGTTTGGTTTAATACAATAGCAACACGTTGAATAGGTTGTTTAACTGCAGTCAATCAACCTACTCACATTTAGCTGTAAACCAGTTACTAGGCTCATACTTCTGTCAGTGACTTACAACTGCCCTGCATGCTTTAGAATCAGTGGTAGAGTGGAGAATGACTCTAGAAATGATTTAATAACCAAGCTCCACAAAAGCATGCCCATTCTGTGAATCTATCTTACAACCCCTATGTCAGTAGAGTTGTACTCTACTGGCTGAGCTAGCAAAGTGGTAATGATCTGACTAATAGCTGACACCTTGTATTGAAAAGATTTAAACCAGAGGGGCTTTTAATAAAACATGATACAAGAGCAGATGTTATCTTAACAAAACATGGCACTAAGCAACTTTTGGGGACAGTTACCCATATTCTCAGGAAGAGGACTTTTGCATCCTTTTAAGAAAAAAAAAACAACAAAAAGGGGAATTTTAAGTCATATACACATGTTTTGACTTTCAAAGAGTAAATTATTCTTGAATCACAGTAAGCTGGCTGTTATATATATTTCATCCAGCAGAAGATAAATCATCTACATGTACTAGTGCAAAAAAGATTTTTATAAACCAAAAGAAGCATTCGGATTCTAGACAAGTGACATCAGAGCTTTTTCAGGGGGTTTTGGGATAAAAGCCCTTGCTCAAATTGGGAATTTTTAAGAGCAAAAGGCATACTGTTCAAACAGAAATTATTAAACGAGATAGGGAATTTTTTCTTGAAATTGGGAAAGATGGTCGCTATTTGGCATTGGGAACAGGGTTGATATTCGGACCTGTGAGATAGTCTGAAAAAGCCCTGAACATACTAAATTTCAAATGGTTTTCTAAATTATTAGTAGAGCTCCTTAAATTTGAGAACTCTGGAAGTTAGCTTTAAACCTTGTATTTAGCACACATCTTCCCAATTAACACCAACGCCAAAACAAAAGTTACTAACAGCATAAGCTCTCATTGTCTATAAAAAGTCAAGACTTTAAAATGATACAAATAAAACTTTTACCTATTGGAATACGTTTTCCATCATTCAAAACTACATCAAAACATTCATTGAATGAAATACTTGGTTTGTTGATCTCCAGTTTCTTGTGATGTCTTTGCCACCAATGATCTTCAAGTAGATTTTTCTTAATAAAATGAGACCCACATTTTACACATCGATATAAATGTATTTTCTTGTAATGACTTATAGCACCTTCGATTACTTTAAATGCATTATAGCATTTTTTACACAACAGTGAACGGATTTCTGGAAATAGAAAAATAAGAAGAAATGTAATGTGGAAACCACAGTAAAGCCGGATTTAAAATCTTTAACGCAAAAATTACAAAGGGAAATAATCCATAATAAAGCCAGACTGGTAGAGTTGTGATTACTTTCTAATTCTGTTCATCACATGGTATGTTATCATTGTATGAAGTTTCATAAAGATCTAACAATAAATGGCAGAAATATATGTTCAATTAAAAACTTTATCGCAATTGTTAATGACACTGGACACCCAACCGCCTGCCTGTGTTTCGCCAAACTATTAGCTGAATATTTTCAATGAAAAATCCTGCTAATAACAAGGATAAACTAGTAAATACAGATTGTATACTCAGTAATGTCAGGTATATCTATGCAGTTAAAAAAATAGACTTGCCCACTTAACAGGTGAATAAAGTAATTCACATACATTATTTTACCAATTTAAACAGACCCCTTCAACATTCAACATTTTTGGTAAATAGAACACACATACCATGTATGTCAATAACATATATTAAAACTGTCTAAACTTGCTGACTAAATTGTTAAAATGCTCTTCACTGTTTCTGGGAAGGCTTAATCTGTGAATTTAGCTGTAATCCAGTTTTTTGGCCCAAACATCTGTCAGTGACTGACAACAGCCTTACATGATTTAGAATCAGTGGTAGAAGGGAGAATGGCCATAAGAATAAGAAACATATTTCAAAACCAAGCTCCACGAAAGTATGCACCAACCGGGAATCAAACCTACAATTTCTTGATCAATAGACTTGAGTTCTACTGACTGTCAACTAGCAGGGCAGATATAAGAGCAAACCAATTAAAATACCATTATTTTTCTTACCTTTCATAATTTTTTCCTGCATGTCGCTAGTATAGAAATCAAGATCATCACACCAAGCAACTGCATTATTTTCAGATGATGTAACCTCATCACTGGGTGTAGTAGTGTCCTTATTACTTTCCTCATTAATACTAGGATGAACTTTAGTATCACTAGTGTTTGGCTGTTTACTAGGAACTATGCTTCGATTCAATATAACTGAGATAGGTTTGCAGGAAGTAGGACTTGCTGTTGTCATGGAAACACTAGGAGTAACTGTTGTAGAAGAACTGGATGTACCACATGTCGTAGTGGATGTTGTTGATATAACAGAGCTATTTGGTACACTAGTAGATGACGTACTAGACAAACTTGTAGATATAATACTTGATGTTGTACCAGAACCACTAGAAATAGTGGAAGGTTTACTAGAAGATGAACATGATGTTACTACATAAGTAGAAGTAACACAAGCTGTTGACGTAACATTTGAAATACTTGAAGTTACTTGACTAGAAGGTCCAGTACTGATTGGTTTACATGTGGATGCTCCAGTACTGACTGAGTCACTTGATTTGGTACTTAAGGTACTAGCTACAGTTGTCTTAACACTCGTAGTACTAATTGTACTTGCCTTAGCACTCACAGTACTCGGTAAACTTGTCTGAGCACTTGATTTGACACTAGTGGAGTTAGAAACATTTGATTTGCTGGTTGTAGAACCAAATAAATTTGCTTTAACACTTGCTGCATCAGTGACTGAGGGTATTACACCTTTATTAGAAGTAATGTCTTGTTTCACAGGAGAAGCCCCAACGGTTGCCATAGCAACTATAGGTTCACTGCTAGACACATTAGGTGAATCAATCTCCATGGCAACTGTAACAGTGTCTTTGTCAGGTGATGTTTCCCCCATATTTTCCACATTTATTTCAGGTGTCAGACTCGTTGTAGAAGTGATTCTATGTACTTCAAAGAAATATAAATTCCAGCTTATATCTGCATTTATTTTCTCAATTTTATCTAACTTTGTGATATTATGAACAGAGTTCAGATGTTGTTTCAGATTTCTTATAGAGCCATGTGGTTTGTGACACTCCTTACACTGGTACCCTTGTATATAACATTCTATATAATGACTGGAACCACTCATGAAATCAACACAAATGTCACATCTATCACACATAAGATGTAATGTCTCTGTAAAGAGAAAAAGATGAGTGTAAATATTTGAACAATAAAAACAATTAAAATGATAATGTTTAAAATTTAGTCTACAAAATTAGTTCGGGCAACCAAAATTTATTTTGGGCAACAAATAAATCTACAAACAAGATATAGTGCGTGCTCTTAAAATGATCTGCTCGGACAACCACTTTCATCCAGCCGGGGGGGGGGGAGAATTTGGAAAATATGCCTGTCCATTACTGTATTTCTCGCCTGTACGTCATTTTTAAGTAGCATGAAGCAATTTTTCTCGGTGCTTAACATAGATTTAATGATTATGTAGTTTTTATTAACAATATGTTGCATTTTTCTGCAAAATGTGTATAATGTGGTTGTGGTTTGAGGTTCTGTTCTTCCTAGAAAAGTTCAGACCCCCCCCCCCCCCCCCCCTAGAAAAAAATCCTGGATCCGCCCTGTCGTGGAATGCTGCTTATCATAACTAGTCACAAGGGTGTGGATTATCAAGTTTTTTCCATTTGTCAGAGAACAAGTGAAATCTGAAATTAAACTTGTCCTGAATCAAAACACACTGGTAAGGAAGTTCAATACTCAAAAAGAAATATTGAAAACTATGTTGTAAAACTCATTCACCATGTTATTATATAAATGAATGGTGATAAAATAGTTCTCAGTTAAATATGACTGAAAGTTTGAATAATCTTCATTTTTTTTATATTTGGGTTTAATGCCGTGTCAACACATTTTATTGTGTCCAGCTCACCTGACCTAGTGTTCCTGGACCCTTGTCCATAACCAGTACTCACCTACCCTTCCACAAGGCCTGAAACTTCTCCACGTACCTTATTAATGGAGGAAAATTGACATTATTGCCAAATTTTCATAAAAGGGTATAACCTCCCCGGTGGGATTTGAAACTGTACCCCCGTCATGACACTAGATTCGAAATCCTGGCGCCTTACAGACTGTGATACCTACCCATGTTGAGCCATCTACATTATCAAGTATTACTTTGGTATATTTACAGTAAAATGGTCTTAATAGTGATTTTTTGCATCTCAAATTACGCATTTAGGACTTCAATAATTGTCATAAATTGCATGATTTTATATTAACCTAAGTGGTCATAATAGTTAAACTAAACAGTATATTGTTTTAAGATAAAAACCCAAACAAACAGAAACTAGACCTATCACTGAAAGTCGCGGCCCTGGTGTAGTGGTTAGCATGTCTGACTTCAAATCCGGAGATCGTGGGTTCATACCCTATACATGAGTTGTCGGCCTCGTGGTAGGGTAAGTTAGTACTGGTGATAGAAAAAGTGTCCAGGAAACCTATAGTAGGAAGAGCTGACCGTCGTGTATATGACCTATATATGTGTTGAATGCGACATTAAAAAAAAAAATAAAAAAAAATAACCTATCACTGAATGTGTTGATATACCCCCAACAGGTCTTTGTCAAGAAATTTGAATCAAATCTGTACAACAGGTGCTGAGCAGACAGATTTTTTCATCAAAGGACCATAACTCTGCGAAAAATCAATGGACTGTAACCAAAATGGGACATGCTTGATAACCGGTCTATGTGTGAAGTTTGGATGAAATCTGTAAAGTAGGTTCTGAGAAATTGAGCAGACAAGTACAAGCTACAGACTGACCGACCCACAAAACAATAAGCTGACTCCTATATACCCCAAAACATAGTTTTCTTTGGGGAGGGCAAACCTGGGTCGATAGCGCAGTTGGTAGCGCGCCGGGATTTGGATACTTGTGCCCGAGGGGGTGCGGGTTCGAATCCCAACCGGGGAGGTTATACCCGACCATGAAAATTTGACAATAATGTCGATATTCCTCCATTGATTAGATAATATGGAGAAGTTTCCGGCCTTGTGGAAGGGTAGGTGAGTACTGGTTACAGAATGGTCCAGGAAAGCTAGGTTAGGTGTGCTGGACGCCGTGAAATGACCTAAATTGTATTGATACGGCGTTAACTCCAATAAATGAATAAAATATCTTTGGGGAGGGGGGGGGGAGTATATCAGCAAGAAATAAAAACACTTACTGGTAGTATCCACTTTTTTAATTCTTCCATTCAATGAATGATATTCAAACCAGTCAGTTAGTTTTATTCTACAACCTTTGAATGTATTGGTAACATCATCAGGGTTACCATGTCCCGACTGAATGTAATGACGTTGTAACAAGAAATGTGCTGGGAAACTAAGCAAACATTCTTTACATCTAAACCAATGTAAATGTGCCGAGATAGTATGATAACGTCTGTTGTCCATGGCAACCAGTTGTTTACATCTTTTACACAAATATTGATTTTGAGCTAAAAAATATAAGAATATTCATTAGCATGACATTACCAGGAATGTCATTGACCACATATCCCTAAGCCTGAAAATGTCCTGCTTAGACCAGAAAATACAATGTTTACTAATACACAAAGAAGACAACAGATGGAATCAAAAGCCTGAAATTAGGCCCAAGCCTGAAAACACAATAAATGTGGTCTTCTAGATTCATGAACAGTTTTAATATATTATTCAGTATTTTGATCTAAAGTGGTTTCATCTTGTTTGACTATGCAGGTTATAGTGTTATTTTTTAATTCCTATTAAAACATTCAGCTCTTACTGGCAAGAATATTTATCTTTAATTCCCATTTGATGTTTTTGTTTGAAAAAATAGCCAATGTTTGGGGCAATGAGTTGCTTTTCGAACTCACTGTTTCTGAAGAGGTTCAGATCTTTACACATACTTAGAAGGTCCTATATGGTCAAAGTCCCTTCTGTGTCCTTAAATGTTAACAAAAAAGAAAGTTTTTCCTATTCTACAGTAAATGTTTAAAGTGTTTATCTATAGCCTAATGTGACGTCACCAGGTGACAATCCATAATGTTACCCCCGGACATCACCTATCGGCTCTCTGAAATCGATTGGAGACTACTACTTTGGAGTTTGCTTACACCAGGACCCAAGGTTTAAGCCATTCAATTTGAAACACATCTCTTGCGCAGACCCTTCTTACCATAGGACAAACTTAACTGCGTAAAGTTCAGAAGCAAACAAGTAAATCTGTGAGCTAATGCTCACTAGTGATACCCCCGAAAAAATCTAAAAATATGCGTCAAAAAGGAAGTAGATAAGCAAGGAGCATGAAATCGCTTTACACCACATGGGACTATGGGATGAAGCAATATGCAAAGTATTAGGCTGCTGCATGTTATAGTTGCTGAGAAAACTGCGACGGAAATTTTGTAACGGACGGACGGACAGACACACGGACAAGGGTAAAACAGTATACCCCCCTCTTCTTCGAAGCGGGGGTATAATTAAACGGGTTGTGCCTATTAATTTGTTAACAATTTCTGTTTTTGTTGTTCAGTACAATAAAATAAATATCACATTCTATAAAGGGTGATAGAACAGAATGCTCACCCTTAACAAGTAATGTCAACCTCGGCTAAAGCCTCTGATGATACTACTTGTCACAGGTGAACATTTTGTTGTATCACCCTCTGTAGGATGTGATATTTATACAATGAATGGCACCCTCCCTCACTCCCTCCTTACTTCCACCCATGCCCTCCTCCTTTCCCTTACTCATATAAAATAAAATTTACCCTCATCTGGTCTTATAAGGAGCACTTTATTCTCTCCACTACTTGTTTTCAGATCACGTTTAGGTAAATCATGAAGCCTCCAGTAGTCTATACTAGGGGAGATAACTTTTTCAACAACTCCTCTACCAACTTTAAGCTCTATCTCTTCAGATCTCCTATCTATCATTTTCTTCCATTCATTTGGGTCAACTATACCTGTGATTTCTTTATACATATGTAGATAATTCTCTTTCTGAAAAAGTATATAAAAACCATGATGTGGTAGAACACACCCTTAAGGATCAAGAGGTCCCTAGTCCAAAATCTGCATCGATTGCAATGTAATGCCTTAGTCTTAAAAATCGTGGCTTGTTGCGGACCCGTACATGCAGACAGTCATAGGCTGTGGAAAATTTTGCATATTAAGATGATGGTAGGCACATAGAACAAAACATCACAGCTGCACGGAGCCGTAGCTGGAAGATATGCAAGTTTAATCCAAACTCAGCCACGATTTTGTTGATCAGGGCCTCGGGTAAAAACGTAACAGTCCGTGCGGGTACGCAAGAGTTTGTACAGTTCCTTGCAGGGCTTGATTGCACAGTGCCTGTACGGTGCCCTCGTGGCTACTTTTATGTTTATGGGACTGTAGCATTAGAATTTGGCCCAGGAATTTATTATTCAGTATAAAGCAGTTTTAGGTGTCATAAAATAGCAAAGTCTTAGATATGACACCATGAATAAAATTGTGGAATAGAGAAATTTATAATGGAGAAACTGGCCAACAATTGTACTTGGGTAAAAAAAACCAACAATTTTTGGAGTAATATTCCTTGTATGTATACATATAGTGCTTTTTACTAGCAATCAGGCTGGCTCCTATGACCTCACTCACACATGAATATACAAATATACATAATGACTTTCACATGCACAAACCAGAGTATTAATAATTAGGCCACTAGAAGATGATCATATGTTCTATCGGTTCGCTTGCACCTTAATTTTGATAGTTTTTACAAAAAAAAAATTTATTCCCTTGCTCGCTTATAAAAATTTGGTCAAACCACTGTTTAAGCAACTGAATTAAAAATTTTTTTTAAATTCTTCACTCGCTCACTCCATTTTTTTCCAGAAAAATCCGAAACACATGATCAACTTGTTGTGTCCTAAAAAAGATTAAGTTCAAAGTTGAGTCATTCTGAAGACCAAACTTAAAACACCTTTAATGTCATACATACCATATAGTTTAGTCTATGATCAGTCATACGGATGTGTCTTAATACAGTATCAACAGTGAGAAATGTATCATCTTTGATTTTACATACCAAACATTCATATACTGGTTTACAATTCCTTACTGGATGATGTACTTCTCTAATAAACTGTAAACCTAGATAAGTATATATGTACATTTGAATAATGAAAATTTTGAATGAAATTATGAAACCGTCTCTTTGAGGCTTACTGCACTTCCTTATTGCTTTGAGGATTATACGAAGTTGCTGGACAAAGTTCATAACTGGTTTAGGGTCACATATTTGCAGTAATAAATTAGAAATACATATATAATACTAGTAGGGCTCATGGTATACACAAATAGATTGAAAGGTTTTTAATCTGAATTGAGATTTACTGGCAACCATTCTGAACTCCATGGTGATATTCTATGCAAATATATATCCTACATCATTAGGAAAGAAAGCAGTTCCAAAATTATTGTGAAGTGATATTTATGTAGTGAATTCAAATTTCATCATGAATATAGATTCAGTAGAAGTAAAGTTGTAATTACAATAAATATGGTATTTAAGGCATGGTACTTCTAATGCATGGTACTTTTCCTGTCTTCTAGATGACTAGCAATCAGGTTCTGCCAACATGACGTAAACACTTTCTAAATTAATGGAAAACGTCAACTCAAATTTTCATGATGGTTACTTTCTTGGACTGGGAATCTGAGCAAAGCCCTTAGAGTTCAAAATCCTGAATTTTTTTCAACCTTATTACTTGAGTGGCAGAGATGGTTTTAATCAGAAAGGGGTAATACCTACCAAGCTGAGGGTGTGGATGATTGGTCACAATGTTGGACTAGTATTCATTGGATAAACATCTCTGCGTTGGTTCAAATCTCATCCAAAACCTACCCAGCTGTTTCTGTGAGCAGGAAACTTAATCCTACTCGCTTAATGCAGGATGGCCAGGAAGCAGACTCGAAAGTGATTAATCTAATTTGTAAGAACTCGTTTCACAAACAAGCTAAAACAAGTAAATCTGTGAGCTAATGCTCACTAGTGATACCCCCGCAAAAATCTAAAAATATGCGACAAACAGGAAGTAGATGAGCAAGGAGCATGAAATCGCTTTACACCACATGGGACTATGGGATGAAGCAATATGCAAAGTATTAGGCTGCTGCATGTTATAGTTGCTGAGAAAACAGCGACGGAAATTTTGTAACGGACGGACAGATGGACGGACGGACGGACAAGGGTAAAACAGTATACCCCCCTCTTCTTCGAAGCGGGGGTATAATGAATTAATATAACCAACCTACCAAGTAATGGTGTAGTATCACTAATCTTCAATAATTTATAGAATTCTATGTCAGCATATTCATCATCAATATCTAGACCAGGTATATAATCTTTCCTCCATGTTTTTAATGGTGATATTGTTAATACTGGTGGCCTGTATGTAGGGGCTGCAATAATAATAGGTTCTACTTATAGTAATTGTGTAATAATGGAAAGATAATAATCATAACTATTAGGGCTGTCACGATATACCGGTATACTGGTATATTGCAATACGCAGCTGCAGCAATACGTACCGTGGTACAATTTCAATGTACCGGTATTTGGCAATATTTTTTATTTCATTGAAAAAATTCTTCCCTTCGGAAAAAGAAGTAGCGAAACGTCAGTTTTTCCATTGTTCATTCCATCTAACCTGAAGATGCAAGAATTTAACCGATGGGGGGGGGGGGGGGGGGGCGTCTCAGTCTTAAATGACTGTAAATACTTTAAGAGGCTAGATTCTTAGCTGCATACAATATTTGCAATTTTTTCAGTTAAATACAGCGGAGGAACAATGAATCTAAAAGTCCGCAATATATCGTGGTACGTATCGCAATACGATGACAGCGTATTGCAATATATCACGGTAGGCTTCTGGTGTATCGTGACAGCCCTAATAACTATACAGTACAACCTCTCTTGAACAACACCCACTGGAATAGACATAGGTGTATTGCTGTTGTTGCTATATAGAGGTTGTTGCTCTGCAGAGATTTATTTAATCGACTATTCAGGGATTTCAAATATTTGGATTTTTCCCTGCGGTACTAACAAACTTTCATCATTACAATGAAATTGTGTATATATAGAACTTTAAGGATTTAATCCATATTTCATGCTTTCAACAATAAATTAATGTGTAGAAAACTTTGTTTGTACCGCCTGTGCACGGACAGAAAAAACATAGATTGAAGTTCTGTCTATTAGAATAACAACTAAGGGAAATACATGGGTGCAAGATGAAAATTTTGATAAACCTGAAAACTGTAATTTGAAACCATTTTTCTTCATAATTTAATAGCAAAACATTGTCTAATTTGTTGTGAAAAACCTGAACTTCAGGCATATGCCTGAAAGCTTGCACTCATGGAAATATCAAAATCTGTTGGTGAGCAGAGGATTTGTTCTGTACAGCGCTGCTCTGTAGATGTTATACTGTATACCTAACCTAATTTTAATACTGTCAGACAATACATAAGGCTTTTATAAAAATTCTAAATGCAAGGTTGGCAAAGGGCACTTTAAGAATATTTTAATCCAGACCTTAGTATAGTTAAACAGAACAATAAAAATAACAAAGCACACATAATATTTTTATATAATTTTATTGAATCACTTACTTAAGTGAATGTTTCAGTAACAAGAACAATGGAATAAAATACACATTTGTATATTGTAACAGTGAAAATAAAACACAATTGAACATTTAGTCAGCAGCTCTTTTCACAAAACATCCTACATAAAAGCATCAGATGGCAAAAGCAGGAACAAGAATTAGTTATCTATGACATTTCCCAACGAATTTTCAACGACATCAAATGAACCAAAATACTGAAAACATATTACACAGTCTTGATGCTGTGTAATAAGTAAAATATACAGTGCTCTGCACAAGTCCTTTGACAAATTCTGTTTTTAGAGAAACTGGTTAACATTTACCTGTAAAAAAAAGAGACTAAGAGTCATCTTGGAAAATTCTAAAATTCAAAATAAGTTTTTATCAATACAGTAAAACTCGGATATAACATACTCGGTTATAACATACACTCGGTTATAACATACCATTTTTTCTGGCCCGTTTTTCATCCTTATATATAACATAATATTCAGTATGCTATATGGATATAACATACCTCGGTTATAACATACCTTTTTTCTGTGGCCCAGCGAGTATGTTATATCCGAGTTTTACTGTAGTATGTTTGGTCAGTTTTCTCAATATTACATATGTCCAAGAACTTTTGGAGGGCACCTGTTTATCTTTTAATCAAACCAGAGACCTCTAGATACAAAATCTTGCACTCTGTCTTTGAGCCATGAATACTGTAATAATTCTTACTGTAAGATTTTTTAATGAAAAATTCTACTGACCAATAAAGCTGACAAGACACTACTGGGTTAGACCTCAGATAATGTCATATACATGATCAAATAATAAACCATAATATTCTAGCTTTGGTTGAAGGCACAAATACTAGATGTCATGGTCTAACACATGAAAAGTTCTACTGAATAATAAAGCTGGCTAGACACTACTGGGTTAGACCACAGATAATGTCATATACATGTAATAAATAACCATAATATTCTAGCTTCGGTTGAAGGCACAAATACTAGATATCATGGCCTGACACAAACTTGCTATAGTTGAAAATAAGACTAACAGCCTTAGTACAAAAAGGCAAACCCATAGTCTTAGATTTCAACTCTAACTATTAACAATATCAATAACAAATATCAAGAATGACTAAATGACTGCATGACCAAACCTCCTAGCTGGCTTTTATAAAGAGGGTTTTATAAATTTCATTTTATCAAAGCAAAGGTACACCATAGTGATTTTTTACCAATTTTCTTTGTGCTGGGTTTTTTGAATGCATGACAAATAAATAGTTGTACTCTTTTTTGAAATATATTTGATGTGACAATGTGAGTTAAGAAAGTATAGTCTTTATAACTGAATAATGACAGACCATCCAATAAATTAACATGATAAAAACAGTTTACTTTCTAAATTTAAATGTTTTCTGGAGATACCAAAAGTTTAAAAGTAGTTTTGAATAAAAAAAATGTTGTTTTTTTTTGCTAGGAGGCCAGTATGACTAGCTATTAGTCTTTTTTTTTACGTCATATTCAACACATATATAGGTCATATATACTACGGCCAGCTCTTCCTACTTTAGGTTTCCTGGACACTTCTCTATCACCAGTCCTAACTTACCCTACCACGAGGCAGACAACTCATGTATAGGGTATAACCTGCCGCGACCGTGTTTCGAACCTGCAATCTCGGGATACTAAGTCAGACATGCTAACTACTACGCCATGGCCGCGGCAAATATTAATCAAGATCTTTTATTAATTTGCCATGATTTTAACTATGGTTATATGGCAAGACAAAGTCAAAGTAGAACTATGACAAACTATTTCACACTAAGTTCATATTTATGGATTTTGCACTACAGGTACAAACATTTACAAATAAATCAGGACTAAATAAAGTATCTTTAAATGGGGAGGGTAAATTATTTTGGAAGTCAGATTCCTGAACAAGGAAAGATAATAATTGTAACACCCATACAGAACAAACAAAGCTTTTTACACATTATTGCTGAAAAGCACAAAACATGAAAGAAATTTTGTTGTTCTCTACACACAGTTCATAGTAAATGTAAAATTTTGACAGCACTGCAGTGAAAACCCATAAATTTGAAATTCTAGACTTAGTCTATCAAGCAGACACTTATGGTTTGATCCAAAATAGCGTCTGCTTCCAAGACTTAAGTAGATTAACAGTTGAATTACGATTTTTCTGAAACACAAGTTTTCCGAATTTGGGAAAATTTGAAGTAAATCTGCAGTCACAACATTTTCTCCTATATACTTGACTTTATAAAATCATAAAATATTCACAGTCGAAATGTTTAGAAGAATTTTACCACTCAAATGTCACTTTAAAAAATTGTAATTCAAATGTGCATCAATTTGAACACAGTATACAGTAAGACAATATTTAAAGTATTAAAGTATCATGACATTAATGGATTAGTCCAACGGCTGTCATTTTTATAGGGTTAAAAAATCAAAATATCAAAATCATAATGGATAAATTATCATAAAGTTTTTAATACAAGTTAAATCAGACAAAGTTTCAATTCAATACAGTACAATGTAAAGCAAGAAATGTAATGTGGAAACCACATTAAAGCTGGTTTAAAATCTTTATCGCAAAATTACTAAGGGAAATAATCCATAATAAGGCTATGTAGAGTGAAGGTTACTTTCTAATTCTGTTCATCACATGGATAGTTATCATTGTATGAAATTTCATAAAGATCTGACAATAAATGGCAGAAATATATTCTAAATTGAAAACTTTTAATGCAATTGTTAACAGCACTGGATTCCCGCCAGCCCACCCGCCCATGTTAAGCCAAACTATTAGCCTAATTTTTTCGTAGAAAAATCCAGCTAAAAACTGCAAGCCTAAGATCAATAGATTTCATTTTTCATTGGATTTTAATTGTCCACACTTATTTATACTTTTTATCAGGTTAGGTGTAACAACCAGCTCACCAAACCAGTTCCTCTGGGCAATATTCTTCAGCTAACCTTAGCACAAGGAACAGACAACCACTACCTTTATAGATAAAAACTGACAATAAATATCAAATTTTCATTGAAGACAATAATGTACCAGGGCTAGTCATTACAACTTTGGCAGCAGCATTCCAAAATCCATCCTCAATACTGTACCTAAGCTGGGGTAACAAAATATTAAAGATTTGAGTAGGTTTCCAATTTGGCATGCCAGGCATCAAATAAAGATTCGAGCATTTTCTGGGGTTCTTGATCCGCCTGGGGTGCCAACTTTCTAAACTTATTAAGCTGAAATTGCGACAGGGCTTCACAGACAGGATTTATTTGATCAGGGGTATGAGCAGCTTTAATAGCTACGTTCATTTGTAGACATTTCAAAGTTAAAATGCGAACAAAGTTCATAGTTATTGCATCATCACAGGACAATTCATTGATCATTTTTACAACTGCCATATTGCTACAATTAAATATTATTTTCTTATTTATCAACTTCTGTTGCCAAAGAAATATTGCTACAACAATAGGAAATAGACCAATTAAAATGTCATTTTTATTCAAACTATGAACTTGCCATTGATCCAGCCATCTTGCATGACACCATGCACCCTGGAAATAAACACCGAAGCCTTGACTTACAGATGATGCATAGAATAATTCAAGTTGTTCATTTGTCACCCAGGGATCTTGGAATGCTACAATACCATTGTGTTGCTTGAAAAACTCCACCCAAACCATTAAATCTTTCTTCAATTCTGCTGTGACCCTTATATGGTGCTTTGGGTTTGTTAAGTGACTGGTGTAATCATTCAGTCGCTTATAAAATGTGCGACCCATAGGTAGTGCTCTGCAGCAGAATTTCAGCTGACAAATCAGTGATTTTAAACTCTGTAATTTTGTCTTTGGTTTAAGAGCAATACATCTGACTACTTCCAGGAGGTTTTTAATTTTACCTAGAGGAATCTTCACACTCATATTTAAAGTGTCAAGTTCGAACCCTAAAAAATTAACGACTGAGCTAGGTCCCTGGGTACTCGTTTCAGAAATAGGAATCCGAATATCAGCTGTGACCTTATTGAAAACTTTCATAAGATTAGAACAACTTTCTTCATCTTTGTCCCCACCAATGCAGTGACCTTGATAGAGAACCAACTCTCCAGAATCTGATGTCAATTTTTGTTTAACACAGTATTCAAAAAGGCCTGAAATTTTTTTGAAAGTTCTAGCGCTGCATTCCGACCCTATAGGTAGACATTTATTAACATAAAGCCTATTCATATGTTTTAAACCAAACAGATGAAAATCAGATGGTCTTACAGGGATTAATCTAAATGCATTTACTATATCTGCTCTAAATAATTTACTGTTTTTCCCTAATTTATAAATCATGCTAACAACTCTGTCAAAACTTTCATTTTCCCCATCAACTAGCTCAGGATTACTGTCTGATTCTGAAAGCCTTTGTATCAACGTATTTCTTTCATATTCTGGTAGGTATCCGGTTTCATTTATAAGACCAATGGGAGATATGTGCATTTGTTCAAAAGGAGGCGAATCAAAATCATAAGGGCCAACAATTCGGTTAGCATTTATTTCTGCCTATATTTTTTGTAAAACAATATATGGTTTTTCGAAAGCAGATCTAAAGTTACAGCATTCACTAGCATCTAGTTGGCCAGTATCAATTGCAAAGCCATTTGAAAACCCATCTGTAACGATATGTAAATCTTTAGAGTCATAGCCTTCAGCATACAATAGTAATTGTTTAACATTAATAGATGTAGGTGCAGGGAATGTCACATCCAGATGTTTGACTGGAAGATATTTCACTATCCCAGTCTTGATACAATTTAAATATATGTCCGTTCCAGCTTCAGTCAAGAGAAATCCATCTTCTTGAAATAAGCCTTCTGTTTTGATATGAATATCTGGCTGAATTGAATACACTGGTCTATTTCTTCCACATCGATTTATTCTACGACGTTTTTGTTCCAGGGACAACCCACTTTTTGGAAGTCCGCTCCACCATCTTTTAATCACATCAAACCAAACTATGCATGCCTCTGGGTAAGCATTTTTCACAAATTGGATACCCTCTTTCACCAACCACAAAATTTGTACTGTGTCACAAAATTCAATATCATTTGTACCAAGGTTTATTATAATCAGTCTTGGAGGCGGAGTCACATTCAATGGAAGGTTAGGTATAAAGTCCGTCCAGTGCATACCAAGCATACCTAGCCAAGCAATGGTATGGTCAGGAAGATTCAAGTTACTGTCACTTTGACTAGCAGCAACTCCTGCCCAATATGCTAAGTCATCACCTATCACCCAAACATCTGAATGAAGATCTGAATAAAAATCAAACTAGATTTAAATATAGAAATCTTGGATACATGAAATAGCAAAGTATCAAAATAATAAAAAATATCACAAATTATGCTTGACACTGACACACAATTTAAGATCAAAGACTCTAAAATACTGCAGTTGATTAACCTAGTTATTTAACATGTTCCTTGGAAGTGAAGACAGTGCCCATTAAAGTCCTAGAAAAAATCTTAATTAGGGGTGAATCCGACTCACATCTATCCATTAGAAAAAGAAGTCATTAGAGAAAAGTCAACAAGTAAATCTGTGAGCTAATGCTCACTAGTGATACCCCCGCCAAAATCTAAAAATATGCGACAAACAGGAAGTAGATGAGCAAGGAGCATGAAATCGCTTTACACCACATGGGACTATGGGATGAAGCAATATGCAAAGTTTTAGGCTGCTGCATGCTTTAGTTGCTGAGAAAACTGCGACGGAAATTTTGTAACGGACGGACGGACAAGGGTAAAACAGTATACCCCCCTCTTCTTCGAAGCGGGGGTATAAAAGTCATCATTTAATACTTTATCAACATAAGACTCAACTATATTAAACTTATAAGCTTTAAACTTCAATCTTGCTATCAAAATTTTAAATTATGTATACATGGTAAATAAAGTTTCGGCTATTCCCAGAAGGGGGGGGGGAGAGGAGTACAATCATGTACCCTTAACAGAAATATCCCAGCCCCTAAAAACCCTTCATAATTACATTGTATATAAGACAAAATATATTCCTACCTTTGTATTCTTTCCAAAAGTCATAGGGGTTTATCAATGTCCTGTGTATAGTTGCTCTTCATCAAGCATGAACAAGGGTCAGACACTTGCAAAATTGAACATGCACCAATATAATGCAAAAGTAATTGCATTTCACACCTAATATTTCATAGATTTGAACATTCACCAAGCATAAACTAATTATCTTAGATGAACAAACCTCCATGAAAGTCTTCTATATTCTGAATATGTTAGGCATCCAAAAAAAATGCCCACATCAACTGTAACCAAAATGGAATATGCACATTCTAGCTTGATACCCGATCTATGGGTGAAGTTTGAATCAAATCTGTACAATGATACTGAGACAATGAGCATACAAGTAAAAGCTACACACCAATCAACAAGCTGACTCCAATATGCCCCCCCCCCCAAAAACAGAGTTTAGAACAATCTTTACCTTTAGATATAACAGGATCTGTGAAGGTCATCGAACCGTGTTGAGTATTTAATCTTGTTTTAACTCTAACAGATTCACGACCAAATTGTTCTTCTATTTCCTGACAATATTTAGCTGCTTCATCATAGCTTCCTTGAGCTGTACTATAAAATACTGGATAGTTTTCTTTCTGTAATACATAAAAATTACTGCTCCCTTTATTCAGAATATACAAAAACTAATCAACTAACTGTAACCCGGTAAAAATCCATGGTCCGAACTAAGATTCAAACCTACGACCTCTCGAGTTGTAAGCGGACACTGTACCATGTCGCCATAAAAGCTAGTTTGAAGGCAAGGGAGTACAAGTGCAGTATTATACCTCTGCTACACACACCCCCTCCAGAACACTTCACAATTGACCATCCTTGGTTTGACATTTAAATTTAAATAACTAAACATTTTCCCTCAAACACAGCCATGTGCTCTTTAGTTTAAAACTTGATTGTGGCAAAAAATATAGCCGTAAACCTTTTTAAAATATGTTAATATGGTAAAGTCATGGAAAGATCCATTCTAGATGCTTAATAAAGGATTTTAAAAAGTGAAAGTAACATTTATATTAACTCGCATTTTCATGAGTTGAAATCGAAAAATCAGACTGTCTAAACTAAAAAGGCTCAAATCAGCATTGAAATGGCAAGATAGATTGATAGTATTAATTACAGATTTTAAATACCCTAAAAAATGATTGATATTCTTTGTCTAACCTATGATAATGCCCTTGCTCTATCTACAGTTAAATATAGTGTTATGGTGCTTATGTTGCATACATGAATATTAATTATGGACACTATTCAAATTTGGAGAAAACAAGTAAATCTGTGAGCTAATGCTCACTAGTGATACCCCCGCCAAAATCTAAAAATATGCGACAAACAGGAAGTAGATGAGCAAGGAGCATGAAATCGCTTTACACCATATGGGACTATGGGATGAAGCAATATGCAAAGTATTAGGCTGCTGCATGATATAGTTGCTGAGAAAACTAAGACGGAAATTTTGTAACGGACGGACGGACGGACGCACGGACAAGGGTAAAACAGTATACCCCCCTCTTCTTCGAAGCGGGGGTATAAAAATGCCAGTGATTATTTTATTTTGGGAGTTGAAATAAAATCAACTTGCAAAAATTTGCAAGTCTTAATATTTTTGTTAAATTCGAGCCCTGATGATTGTAACTCTTATTTTACCACAGACATGAACCCACTGGCCTCTTCAATCAACAACTGATAAGACTACCCCATACAATCCTTCAAATAGCTTATCTAAAACTTGCACACAAAAAAACATCAAAACAGAGAACTTACCAGAAAGTTGAGCATATGATTATTACCAAGTAGATGTGCTTTGATATTATTTACAGATATGATGGCATCATGACATAGACAACATTGATATCTGGGTAATCCACCATCTTCTGGAATACCATGTATCTCTTCTACATAGTTTAAACCTAAAATATAAACATGGTACAAATCAGTATACTATTGAGACAGGTAAAGGCTTGACATTCAAGGTTATTGCCCCTGACATTTGAGTTTGGGCAACTTGCTACCGTTTACATTTGATAGAGATAATTGGCCCTAATGACCTACATTTGAGTTTGGGCAACTTGCTACCGTTTACATTTGATAGAGATAATTGGCCCTAATGACCTACATTTGAGTTTGGGCAACTTGCTACCGTTTACATTTGATAGAGATAATTGGCCCTAATGACCTACATTTGAGTTTGGGAAACTTGCTACCGTTTACATTTGATAGAGATAATTGGCCCTAATGACCTACATTTGAGTTTGGGAAACTTGCTACTGCTTACATTTGATTGTGAAAATCGCCCCTGATGACCTACATTTAGGTTGGGGAAACTTGCTACTGCTTAAATTTGATTGTGATAATTGCCCCTGATGACCTACATTTAGGTTGGGGAAACTTGCTACTGCTTACATTTGATTGTGAAAATCGCCCCTGATAACCTACATTTAGGTTGGGGAAACTTGCTACTGCTTACATTTGATTGTGAAAATCGCCCCTGATAACCTACATTTAGGTTGGGGAAACTTGCTACTGCTTAAATTTGATTGTGAAAATCGCCCCTGATAACCTACATTTAGGTTGGGGAAACTTGCTACTGCTTAAATTTGATTGTGAAAATCGCCCCTGATAACCTACATTTAGGTTGGGGAAACTTGCTACTGCTTACATTTGATTGTGAAAATCGCCCCTGATAACCTACATTTAGGTTGGGGAAACTTGCTACTGCTTACATTTGATTGTGAAAATTGTCCCTGATGACCTACATTTAGGTTGGGGAAACTTGCTACTGCTTAAATTTGATTGTGAAATTGTCCCTGATGACCTACATTTAGGTTGGGGAAACTTGCTACTGCTTACATTTGATTGTGAAATAGTCCCTGATGACCTACATTTAGGTTGGGGAAACTTGCTACTGCTTACATTTGATTGTGAAAATTGTCCCTGATGACCTACATTTGGGTTGGGGAAACTTGCTACTGCCTACATTTGATTGTGAAAATTGCCACTGATAACCTACATTTAGGTTGGGGCAACTTGCTACTGTTTACATTTGATTGTGAAATTGTCCCTGATGACCTACATTTTGGTTGGAGCAACTCACTACAGCGAACAAACATTTGGTTCATGAAAGTGAAATATACAGATGGTTGTTCAATTAGGCTCAATTTATCACTGCAGGGACCAGGAAACTTAACCATTTTGATTGGTCAGTGAATGTCCAGACTGAGTAGAAACATTCAAAAAGACTTAAATGCCTGCTAACTATTAAATGTGAGTCATATTGAACCAGACAGGTAATGTTCTAGCGATTAAAACTAAACAGCTTAAAGAAGTGAGCTCAGAAAACATATTTTCAGGAACTTTTAGGCATATCCATGAGTGAAAATATCATATTCTGAGCTTACAAGATTAAATAAAAAGATTTATTGTAAAATTGATAAATATTTTCTTTGTTCCTTTGGAAATATTTTTTAAGCCTTTCCTCTCTAAGATGATGTCATTTATCTTTTCACAAGCGCTTTTGAACATATATTCAATATACAATATACAAATGCGGTATATAATAATAATTATTATAATGACATCATTTTGAAGTTACATTTTCACTACAATGAAAATGTGGATTACATTCACATAGTATGTTTTCATTGAATAACATTACATTTTATAGTAAAAAAGAGCAAGCAATAAAAAATTATAAGAAAAGCACTTAACCTACCAACAACAGCTTTGTCTTCAATATCATCTATTATGGTATATATATGAGCAGTTTTAGTATTATAATTCTCATTTGTTTTCTCTGGCAGTGTTGCTATGGCAACAGATCCCATATCATCTTTATCTGCTCGTACATTAGCAGCACTCACTGCAGCAGCAGCCTCCACACGATTTCTCTCTAAAGCCTCAGCTTTAAGTCTATCTTTTTCTAGCAGAGCCTCAACCTCAGCTTTAAGTTTAGCCTCTTGTTCCTCTCTCTCAACAGCTTCTCTAGCTTTTCTTTCAGCTTCCTCTATTTTCCTTGCCTCTTCTAAAAGTTTGGCAGCTGAAATTTAAAATTCAATAGCTCTAACTACAGGGCTTGGCAAATTTTCTGGAAGCAACTTGTCCTGCAGGACAAGCAACTTGGAATTTTCACTCATCCTGCAGCAATATGTACTCGTTCTGTACATCACAAAAGAAAATTGTTAACTTGACTGAATCAGTAACAAACATAGAATTTGTAATACAGCAATTCTGTATTCATTATCTTATTTTAGCATTTCATGCGATAAATCATTGCCTTACAGGGACAGTTCTGTTTTATATGAGTTTAAAACTTAAATTTTGATACTTTTTTTTCGGCTAAAAATTCCATTCGTCCTGCAGGACAAGTTCTGCCAGAAGATCAACTTGTCCTGAGCAAATTTCTACACGTAATTACGATCAGACGAATGGATTTGTCAAGCCCTGAACTATACAGTAAATCCCCACAATAAAAATCAACAAATCCATTGTCTCAAGAGCCAAATGGTCTTAAAGAGGCCTTTATCTTCTCAAGTTAAGCAATTTGGACTAAACAATCATCAAATATCATAGGATGAATGAATGAATGAATAATGCATTTATATAGCGAAAAAATTATGTAGACATATTCTATTGCGCTTTACAAAAGTCCTTCCAATTTCAAATAGTATTAAAAACACAGCACACAGAGTTAAAAAAATACAGTTTCTAAACACGGTGAGACTTGGAATGTCACAATAACAGATCAATTATGAAACTGGCGGAACAGGTGTGTTTTGAGTTGAACTCTAAATAAGGCTTCACATTGAATGTTTTTGAGAGAACTTGGAAGATCATTCCATAATTTTGCACCAACTACAGCCAATGACCGGTCTGCAAGTTTTGTTCGTCATCTGGGAATAGAGAAGTTGATATTGCTTTGTGATCGCAATCTATAGCGACTTTTAATCTCATTAAACATTTCCTTTATATATATTGGAGCTGTTCCTGTGATGACAGAATGACTAATAAACAAGGTGGTCTATATAGCAGAACTTTACTGTGTAAAGTAGCAATTACCTAGAATTATAATTTCAATAATAAGCGATTTGATTGAAGAGTGGCATACATACATAAATACAAAGGTACTCTTTATTTATTGGAGTTAATGCCGTGTCAACACAATTTAGGTCATTTTACGGCGTCCAGCGCACCTAACCTAGCTTTCCTTAACCATTGTCTATAACCAGTACTCACCTACCCTTCCACAAGGCCGGAAACTTCTCCATATTAACTAATCAATGGAGGAAAATCGACATTATTGTCAAATTTTCATGGAAGGGTATAACCTCCCCGGGCGGGATTCGAACCCGCACCCCCTCGTGCACGAGATTCCAAATCCCAGCGCCCTACCAACTGGGCTATCGACCAGGGTTTACAGAGGTACAAACAGATGACTTGTAAAGTCGTAGCTTTCAAAACATCATTTTAGATTTAAAGTCCTACAGAAAATATTTTAGGGAACATGCCCAATGCCATAGAATGCTTGTTGTTTTTCGTTAAAATTTTATGTGTGGTTTAAAGTCTGCTTCAAAAGAATTGTTCAGATGACTTTACAATTGTGTATGATAACCACTGATCACTGATATCACCTTCAGACAGGTGATCTCTAACAGTACCCATTTACACCAAGGTGGAGTGGAATAACCGTAGGTGAATTTCTTTCCTCTTACGAGTATGAACCTGGGACCTCTTGATCCCTTAGTGAGTTTTCTTCCACAGGACCACAGCTCCTACATAATTTATGAATTTAAAGTTTAAAATCAAAACCACTTCACAGGGTCTAGGTTAAAACTTATTTATGTGATTTTAGATTTAACAACAGTATAGCAACTAACCTTTCTTTTCTTCCTCTAGTTTTTGAACATTAACCATATATATACAACGCTTACTGTGATCCTCAGATTGAATCACTAACTTAGCTTGGTTCTGAAGATAGGTTGTTTTAGCACTACTCTGCGTAATCAACTTTAAATGTATCATCTTATGAGGATGAAACTTATTCTGCAACAAAATAATATAAACTATATAAGGTTAGCTACTACAGCTGATGTTTAATGTCATTTTGGGGGTGAATTTTGACTTCATTCCCTTTTCATAGAGTAATGCTACAGTCGCCAAAAACATAATAAAAGGCGTGAGGGCACCGTACAGGTGCTGTGCAATCAAGCTTCGCAAGGACTTGTTGCACAAACTCTAGCGTACCCGTATGTTAAGTTTTTACCAGGGTCCTTTAGATGAGCAATGGATGCAACTCATAAATTATTATATTATCACCCCAAAACATTGGTTTTGAACAATTTTAAGAGTTCAATGTTTCCATTGGAAAAACACACTCCTTTTCATTCCTATCCTTTAGTTAGTCCAGTATATTTGTTTACTTTCTAATTTTCTTTACTAAAGCTCTAAGTCATTCATAGTCTTCTTTGTTTCATATCGCACTTTTATTAGATGAACTAGCCATGTCTACAGTAGCATTGATTATCCTGACAAGCTTTTTTGTTATATTTTATCATGGAATGTCTTTAGTGTGTGAGCTATATAAAATTATACATAGATCATACATCAGCCTTTCTATCCTTGCTCTCAACCTTATTTTTTGTTTTGTACTATCATGCTTTGTAATTTTTCCTATTATGTTTGTTACTCGTATGTTTTGTTGTTGCATTTTTGTGTAAGTGTACTCTTTGTATTTATTTATATTTCTATAAATTAGCATTACCTTCTAGTATAAGTGACTAGATAAGCCTTGTTAGGCTGGGTATGTTTGTTTGTTCGTGTATTTATGTTGTAATATGTTATGTACCATGTCACTATAATAAATAAAATATATATATAAGCTGTACTTACCAAATAGTTTTGCATATGTTTGTTTCCCGTCAAATGTTGATAGAAACTGCTAACACCATCTATTTTCTTATTTGGACCACACACATTACATATATATGTTACTGATTTTTTCTTACTTCCATATAAACCTTGGATTTCAATTACATGACTTAAACCTGTTATTATTATATAAATATTATACTTTATTAGGGTCATAAAAAATAAACTGTTAAAATTTTCATTCCTTAAAAAGTCCCAGCTCCATTGCTTTTTTTCAGGCATAAAAAGTTTTGAGAATGTATATGCATTCAAGTTATCTTCTGTTGTGTTTAAATAGAACAATAAGAGTGCCCATTCAACATATTTTTGTTTATTCGCTTTCTTCGGTTTATCACAACACTCCCAGGGCTGCATCATATAACTGATAATGCGAAAGAGTGCACCTTATCATAAAATTTTTTACGAAAAAATGTATCCCAAGTCAATTTCATAAATTTTGCAGTACAAAGTCAGAAGGATAATAAACATAACTATGATATGATATTCAAAAGGTCTACAATATTCTACATAATTCAATGCTATTTGGAATTGATTGGCCAAAAAATGACGGTATTGTTAATGTTTCTTGTTTTTGGCTTACGATTGGTTTTATCGTAAGATTTTTTGTGAAAAGTGCCACAGTATTGCATGTGTTGTATCCTTAGAGAAATCTATATAATATTGAAATTAAAATCAGGATATAAACTTATCTATTAAAGGTAAACTACTCTTACAAACATGAGTCTTGACCTTTAGGGGGTATAAAACTTGCCCTGTTTAGAAGACCTAAATTTGATGTACAGTATAACCTCTGCAAAGCGGCCCTCTACAGAACAAATAATCTGCACAACACCAGCGTTTTATATTACCCTTAGGCATAGTTTTAATTGAATTTAACCTCAGCAGAGAAACCACCTCTATGACAATGACAAATATTTATAAATTGTTTAAAGCACTTCGACCCATACAAAATTACAAAATACATGATATAAACATACTATTTTCCTCTAAACAGCAACATATTTGAGTCTTTCCCAGTGGTTGTTGCTCAAGAGAGGTTGTACAGTATATCACATCATTACAAGTATAATTTATATTGATACAGATAAATTTGCTGGGTTAACAATTTGCACTAAAATTGTTGACTACAAAAATTGCAAAAACTTAACCCATCAACCCTACAACGAAAAAATTACCCACAATAAAATACAAAAATTAACCCCCTTGTTTTCTTGAGCAAGAATTTATATCCTAGCAACTCAGTACTGGGGGGACCAGAAAGCGGACTTGAAAGTGATTAATCTAAGTTGTAAGAAGTTGTTTCACAATCCAGCCAAAATAATTATCCACAATACAATATAAACCAATACTTACCTAACAAAGGTACCCCAGGTTTCAACTTGATAAATTTATAAAGTTCAACACAATCAGTACCAGTTAATATGTCAACTTGTTTAGCATACTGTTTGACTTCATTGATTTGATCCCTTAAAGTGGGATCACCACTTGTCTCCTCTTCCTCTGGCACCGTAGGCTCCTCGATAACCTTCTCCATTTCTTTCAGTTCTTCCATTTTTGATTTATACTTTGTCTGGCCAAGGGTATTTACTGTCACAGCATCAGCTTTTGCTGCTTTAGCTAGACTGTGTGCCTGTAATTATAGTACCAACATGCTATACATACTGTAAAAAACTAGACAAAAACTCATGAACATTCAACCAAAAGGCGAAAAGAGTACATATTGAAAATTTCTATGTGTTGTCATTTTAAAGATTAAAATTCGCCGTTCATCAACATATTTCTACTTCATTATTTTGGGCAGCTTTTATCCATTTAACCACGGGCGAGTTGCCTGAGCATATCGCTAGGTATTGCTTTGTGTCCTGGTACCATTTTGTCAACAAAAGGAATAACTGTGTAACATTAAATTAAGGGTACCAGGGCACACAGGGATATATCACGATATGTTTAGTCAACTCGCCCCAGGACAATTTTCATTTTTAGTGATAACGTAACAGGATTATTGCCTGTTTTCCAGGTTTAACAGTATTCTACTCAAATTACACAAAAATGAGAACACAAAACACTATGGCAGTATTACAATGAGTTTATTGATTTACATCGTAGGAATTACAGCTTGATAAAATTTATACAAAAAACAAGTTCATCAGAGATATATATATATATATATATAACCAATTAACAATCTACAAAATTATGATATGAAAGTGGTTATTTAACAGATCATTTCAAGAGCAAGCACTGTATCTCATTTGCAGAATTTTGGTTGTCCGAAAGAAATTGTTGATTGCTCTGGACAAATAAAAGTTGTTGTCCCAGGCAACCAGGCAGCCACTAATTTCTTAGACTGAATTTGTATAAACCTAATTAAATAACCTTGATTTTGACCTGAACTCTGGACTAGAGGTACTAGCTACCTTTTATGTCCATGAGAACAGTATTAAAACAAAATTATTTATATAAAACATTTTAAAACAAAGATTTTATTGTTTTATTGCGCAAGAACAAAATACCAGACAAATTGCTTTTAAAACTGCATAAACAATCAGTACTGAATATTGTGATGTTATTATCAATAAACTGTACCATATTGGACTTCAAAAAAAAAGGGCGGATATAGCATTTAAAACAGCATTACAACCAAATACTGGGCCATAATGGGAAAAACATGACCTTTATGAAACACCCCGGCTATTATGAGATTAAGGCATTTTGACTGGTTCTGAATCTTATAATGGCCAAATTGACTCATAAGGTTGTGTGTCTTTCCACAGAAAAATGCCGCCATTTTGACTGTTGGTACAATTAGATAAATAAACGGTAAACCCTTCAGTGATATCCTTTATCTATTGTACTTTTTAACAAATTTTAAGGTTGATTAAGAAAATAATTGTCAATAATTAAGTGTTTTCATAACGACCTTGTACTTATAAGATCACTTCTAACCTACGTCCTGGAACTAACTAGTACACAATGTATAAGTGTATTATATTGTACACATTTACATGGGTACAAGATGAAAATTTTGAAAAACCTGAAAACTGTCATTTGAAACCATTTTTCTCCATAATTTAATAGCAAAACATTGTCTAATTTGTTGTGAAAAACCTGAACTTCAGGCATATGCCTGAAAATGTCCACCCATACATTTACTCATGTTAATATAAAAAACATGTAACACATAACATGTAATAATAATAATAATAATAATAAAGACTTTATTTAACGAGACTACACATTTGGATAAATCCAATCTTCCATGTGGACCTCAAGAAAACATGTACAAGTTATTTACATTATTTACATAGTGAAAAATAAATAGAAAGATAAGTAATATGATGCTAAGTCACACAAGCCTGAAATAGAAAGAGTGAATATATCCTGTGGACAAAGACCAATTTGCATTTATCGAGATTTCCATTTAAGGTATTGATTTTTGAATGATGTTAGACTTTCAGCCAGTCGAATGTTAAGAGTAATGAAACTGCTTTAATCAATACATGTAGTTATGACTACTTGTACAGTAATATATTTTCGCCATACCGACAGAAACATAAACATAGGTAAATAAAAAGATAAGATGCAAATCTACAGAAGAGCTTTCAACTAAATAAATTATAAAATTGTTGTAACATATGTTGATTAAAATGTCAGGGGATGTATCCAGTGTGTCTTCTATGGTTCCACTTTCGAATGAAATACATGTAAATTATTATCACTACGCTAAATTTTATCACATAACACTAATCAATGAATGCTTTAGAACTCTTCCAGGTTGTTGTTTCAACAGGCTGCCAGCAAAAAACAGTCCTCACAAGTAAATATTGTAATCACATACAAATATTATATATACAAATGTATATTATAGTAAAGGCATGTAACTCATCACCTCAAAAACTACGAAAGGACCAATCTCATTCAACAGGTTCCTGAGTTTTTATTTCTGGACTTATTTTTAAACACTTGGTCTTATTTATCAAAGAAATAGTTAATAGCTTTAATGTGTATAGAAATTTATGTATGAAAAGCTAATGAAGAAAGTTACATGGCATCAAACGGGAAAAAAACGTAGGTCCCCACAATGTGAACGACCAAAAAGACTACTTCTTGAACATAACTCATAGATGTGTTTGTGAAACTACAATAAAAATGAACAAAAACAGAGAAAATAACATTTAAAGTCACTAGTTTTGTCACAATCATCCATGGGTGAAATTTGAAAGTTTTGAAAATACTGAAAACCTATGATCAAGATACTGAAATAGACAGATTTCATATAAATTATAAATAATAATTAAATATCAAAATACTGAAATCAGTATTATTACTGAAAACTTATGACCTATCACCTATACTAAAGATAAATCATTTGATCACTATTCCCAAAAAGTGTGTTTTTTCCGTTGGCATTCATTTTCTGAAGAAGTTTAAAATAAAACTGAACTTATATGACTTTGCGGGCTGTACAACTCAACTCTGAGGACAATATTTGTGTGAACTGTTCAATGCCAGCAGCCAGTGGTTGTTCCATCTGCAGTAAATGTGACTACTTCATCTAGGCAATTTTCTTTTTGGTCACTGATGCATCAGTTAATCTTGCTGCTCTTTTTTCTGCAATCCTTTTGGCGTGATTCTGTTCATATGGGATTGCGCCACCAGGGTTTACATACTTGTTATTTGGCTCTTTTATAATGATCAATGATGCCATATCAAGAGGATGTTCTGTCTTCAAATGACGATTTGCACGATAGTGCCTCCAAAATTTCATTGAACAACGGGGGCAAGAATATGAAAGTTTCATTCTTTCATGGGTCTGTTCCCAGTGCCGGTAGAAACTAGAAAAACTGGAGTATGGGATAAAACAAGTCTCAACGGGACACTTGGTTGGCTTGTCAGGCCATATCGGTCTCCTTAAATCTAGGGAACTCTTTACTTCCATCTCTTCTCTTGTCTGGAAATTAGGAAAAATAAAAAACTCATTTATGAATACTGAATTGTTAATTGGTCGTTGGACACATGGACTGATCCAGTGTTGTAACTCAGACAAACTGCCTGGCCAGGACAACTAGTATCCTGGATAACCCTTGTCTATAATATACATGTATAATAGGAAAATGAATGGTTAATATCATATTAAGATACTTGTTCTTTTTCTATTATTTTGTCATAAATTCAAAAAAAATATATATTTGACAATGCTTCAGTCTTTGCAAATACTGTCGGACCGCCGGACATATCCGGTAAAAAATCGGCCGGTCTGACGTGAAAATTGGGATTGACGGACCGAATGTCCGGTAACAGTAAATAGTACCGGATAACGTATTTTTATAGGCAACCACGTAATTTTCACGGACGTGTCATTTTTATGCACCGTGCAAAAAGGTTGCAACATCGAGAGACTACATCATTGTAGATGACGAACCATCTTTCGATATATTGTACCAAAGTCAACAAGAAACTGATTATGATAACTATGATGACGATTGTCAATGTGAAGCTGACTTCATGTATATAAAATAACTGTTGAACCTCATTCATGATAAATAAAAGGCATTAAAACTCCAAATTTGTGTTATGCCTTTTTTGCTTCATATTTTTTGGTCTGGTAAACTTTCATTCGGTCTGGTATAAGTTTGTACTTTACCAGACTGAATGTCCTGTAAACTTTTAGCTTATTTGCAAAGACTGATGTTTCTAAGAGTCAGCTAAATGTTTATTTAACTCATAATTATTCATGACAGACACAGATCAACAAAAACATGCTGGCCTAGATAATATAAATTTTCCAGGATAAACCCAATTGTTGAACTCTCTAGTTCTAGGAAATGACAGAAATCTGTAAATGCCAAACATAGAATTGATCAGTTCCACTGTATTAGCAATGTACAAGAGATATCAAGTCATAAATCTACAAAATCTTCAAATATACAACATATGTCGGACATAGTGAATAATGCTATCCAACAAGTTTTAAAAAAACTATCTCATACGCTAAAATTCTTTGTCAGGTAAAATAACAGTTAAATATTGGTATAAATCTGATTGACTAAAACATCTATATGATAATGAATAAAGTAAAAGATTTTGTATTTATATGAGTCAAAGATTCACCTTACATCAGTTGGTATAATATTAACAGTCAATATAATGTAAAATGAACAAAAACATAAAAAACAAGTAAATCTGTGAGCTAATGCTCACTAGTGATACCCCCGCAAAAATCTAAAAATATGCGACAAACAGGAAGTAGATGAGCAAGGAGCATGAAATCGCTTTACACCACATGGGACTATGGGATGAAGCAATATGCAAAGTATTAGGCTGCTGCATGTTATAGTTGCTGAGAAATCTGCGACGGAAATTTTGTAATGGACGGACGGACGCGGGTAAAACAGTATACCCCCCTCTTCTTCGAAGCGGGGGTATAATAACAGTACCGGTAAGTAATTTGTTTGACCCATGAATATAGTTATTCCTTTGTAAGAGCCTTACAAATCATGATTGTGAAGCAGGAAAATGTTTCCTTTAAGCTTCTCAACATAACATAATAGTTGTATAACATCTATGTACATGAAATGATATTAAGAATGAGAGCTGTCATTGTTATGGCTTCAAGGGTATTGACAAAATCGATATATCAAGAACTAAATATCGACCATACATCGAAACATATCAATACATTCACTGCAGTACTATACAGACAATTGATGTTGTCATAAACTCATAGCAGATGTACTAGTATATATGTCATGAAAGAGATGCAACTAAGTACCATCAGTGGAATAAGGCCATTTTGTCAATGGGGTGCTGTCAATGTTTTGAATCTATCCGTTTTATCATAGATATTTCAGAAAACAAGAAATGTAATGTGGAAACCACATTAAAGCCAGATTTAAAAACTCTAAACGCAAAAATTACAAAGAGAAATAATCCATAATAAAGCCAGGTAGAGTTGTGGTTACTGTCTAATTCTGTTCATCACATGGTATGTTATATTTGTGTGAAGTTTCATAAAGATCTGACAATAAATGGCAGAGATATATACTAAATTGAAAACTTTAAAGCAATTGTTAACGACACCGGACGCCCGCCCGCCCAACCGTGTTTTGCAAAACTATTCATTGAAAAATCCGGCTAAAAAGTGACGATACATCAATATGGAATTGGTGACAGCTCTAATATTAACATATCAAAATTTAACCTTATATGATTTCATGTTAGAAGAATGTAGTTAAAATATGTAAATTAGGTCTCATATCAGGGAAGAGCAAATAAGATTCACTGTTATGAGAAGGATCTTAGAGAAACAAAACATTAGTAGGGGATTCCTGCAAAGAGATCCACCGTATCATGGTTGTACATGGTGTAGCCATTATGCAGAATATAAAACCAATGTATTTTTAAGTTCACTTTAATGAATAAACAGATCAAGTGAGGGAGTGGATAATTTTATATCCGGTTTTAATCAGACCTGATTTTGACCTGAACTCTGGACAAGAGGTACAAGCTACCTTTTAATGTCCGTGAGTACAGTATTAAAACATAATTTTTAGATACATCATTATCAACTTATAGAAAGAATGTCTATTCATTGAAATAATTTATGGAAGAGTAACACAGTGACTGAACTCTGAAACAATAGGTAAAAGCTACCTTTATGTTCATGAGAAGCAGCAAAACATAATTGACACTGCTAGCTTGTGCATGAAATTCACATGTACATGGACGTTCTTATAATTTATGAAATTCACATGCTGTATGTATAATCAGTGATTTGATTACACAGTGGCTAGTCAGTAAAGTTTTAGAGTGGCTATTAATTAACATACTGTACATTATTTATAATAACACCACACATAACAAACTTAACAAAACTTCTTAGTACTCCAATTTCCATATTGTCGGGAAATTTTATTCTTCAATATTTATGTCCGATGGATAATGGAAATGTGTATTGGTCATCTGCTTGCATGGTTTTCATGCTTTTTTGACGATGCAAAACCCGTTTTGTTGTCCAAAATTGAGGTTATTGTCAAATTTTCATGGAAGGATTTAACCCTCAAGGACACTAGATTCGAAATCCAGATGTGCTACCAACTGGGCTACCAACCCCGAGTTGATGTGGTCAAAGCAAATAAAATACACTGATGTTTATTTTATCTAAAATATTCAAATTCTTCACCAAGTCACCAATTTAGTGAGATATTTTCAACTCAAAGCAATGCTATTGAATTTAGCCTAACAAGTAAAATGAACAAAAGCTTAAAGCACAAAAACAAAATAAAATATATTTTACCTGTTTTTCTTTTAACTTTTTCTCTTTAAATGCAGCCTCAGACATAGTGATAACATTCATTAATCTTTTATTTTGATGAAGTTTCTTCGTCATATTTAAACATTCGGTATTTACCCAGGCTTTAAACTGAGCTGCAGGTTTAGATTTATAAAGTCTGTATAATTCTGTACAATGTGATTCCTGCAAGACAGAAAAATACAAATGACTACCTACAATAATCAGCAATTTTCTTGTAAAAATTTGCTGATAATATATCAGGAAATAGATTGTTTTTAAGTTTTATCTAATTGGATTAATAGATTGATAAAAAGTTAGTTTTGAATTCAGTCAAATTGTGTTTTATTTGATATTTGACAAAGCCAATTTACGTAAAAATTATCTCAGGGGCGATTAAAACCAGGCAATCTGTTGATCTGCAATCACTTTATCTGGAATCCTAAGAACCAGGAAACCAGTATGTGAACGTAAGAACCGGTTATTTATAACTTGTTTAACAACTTAACTTAAACAAATATTTAATATTATAACATATTTAAATCTACTGACCAATTTACAACTATAACAAGACAATTTTGTCGACTAGCAAGCCCTTGATTTCCTTATCAACATTTTCATATATTTTTACTTACTGTGGCACGGTCAAAACCTATTCAGTTAGCACCTGATTTCCTTATCAACATTTTTTTATATCTTCATTTACTATGGCATGGTTAGAAACCTTTCAGATCATGATGGAAGTCATTCTCATTAGTGATTACACTAAAGCAGAATAGCAGGTTTCTCCCCCCTGCCCAATTTTTCCGTCCCTACCCTATGCAGAAATAGTTACTATGAAACATCAGCCCCTGATGCACCCTCCCCATTTTTCTGCCTCACTGCCTTTTCAGAGTTCTAGAATAATCACTGTTAATTATCGACTATTTCATAATAGGTAAGACCTGTTACAGCCAGAAATCAAACCCTGGTTTAAAGATGAGCTTGCTAACACCTATAGCCTACAAAACAAGTAAATCTGTGAGCTAATGCTCACTTGTGATACCCCCGCCAAAATCTAAAAATATGCGACAAACAGGAAGTAGATGAGCAAGGAGCATGAAATCGCTTTACACCACATGGGACTATAGGATGAAGCAATATGCAAAGTTTTAGGCTGCTGCATGTTATAGTTGCTGAGAAAACTGCGACGGAAATTTTGTAACGGACGGACGCACGGACGGACATGGGTAAAACAGTATACCCCCCTCTTCTTCGAAGCGGGGGTATAATAAGGATGTACATGTAAAAGTGGTCATTTTAGCAGATAGCACTATATCTTGTTTGTAGATATTTGGTTGCTCAAAAGAAATTTTAGTTGCCCAAACTAGAAATTGGATGTCCCAAGCAACCAGACACCCACTAATTTCGTAGTCTGCACCAATGACAATAACAAGACAACCATGGCCTCTAGAAGCTAAAAGAACTTACCAAGTATTTACTACGATGTCTAAATCCAAACAAATGAGCAACAAAACCTTTACTAAGACCTTGTATACCACATAGACTACAATGATAGTTTAATTCTTCTGTTAGTGATCTAGGTATTATCTCTATAGCATATTCTAAACCTGAAAATATACAGACATAGACATGGATGATTGGATTAATACTAGGGACATCAACCAAAGTCTGGATATCATAATGTTCGAATAGTAAACGGGAATAACAATACAATTTCATGGGTGAAAGTTCAACATTTTCAAAATCCTGAAATTTCCAAATTTCATGTTTTTTAGGCCACATTACCATACAGAAAGAACCCTTTCTCTGCTCCAAAAATCCTGAACTTCAAGATCAGTCCTGAAAACTTTCACCCATGCAATTTACAGATCTGGATGTTTGTAGAAATATTACATTTGTTTTTAAAACGCTTGAACAATGTAATGAAGACATGTCATTAGTATAGCGTTGCGACAACCGATGTCGTCAAGGTGATGACAAATGGTCGCAAAAACTGGTTATGTCTATAATCGAACACAGACTTAATTGGATCATATTGTTCAATTTTATTTTAGGGAAAACGACTCCAAAAATGGCAAGAAGCATTACAATGCTTAATTCTATGAGTATGTAGCCATTAACTATATGAACTATATGAACTAACGTATTCAGACATTTGATCTGCATATCCCCAATCTCCGTAAACAGAGATCCTGTAGAGCCTTGTCGTACTGGATCTCTACTTAGTCAATGCAAGGTCACGTCTAGATGAACTTTGTGTCGACCAATCAAAGCGTAGCTTTCATCTAGACGAAAACACTATTAATCACATTTTGATTTCGTAATTTCTATTTTTAGACCTACGTTTGCATGCAAATTTAACAGCGGTATTATTCACAGTCTGCCATTGGGTGGCTCATTTCAAATTGCGTGACGTACACGATATAAACAAGTTACGTATCATAACAATTTCGTCATGAATATTATGATGAGAAAAGGTCACCTGAACGTGACCTTCGTTTGGAAAAGGCCAGATCTAAATTAGTGAGTATGAGATCGGGTTTTAATCAGATTGGCATATCCCAAGAGTGATTTCAGCGCCAGTTGACAGCCCAAATAAATACAAATGTGTAGCCTTATTACATAAAGTTGTTGTAATAAATATTATTATCACAGAAGTAAACATGAAACATTAATCACACTGTCACTAACCATTAAATTTGAGGGCAAGTTTACCACCTAGTTATATATCTGGAAATATTTTTTAAGGAGGTACAATATTTGCCATTGCAAGCTCGCAAACAGTCAAATTGATGACATGTTAACATAAATATTTATGTGAGTAGAAACGCTAAAACAGGTATGTAATACAGAATTGTTTATAAACAAACCCCAGCTAGCAAAAACCCAGGAAGGGGTGCAAAAATTTAATCAACTACAATCATAAGATATCTAAGGAAATCAGTAAATCAAAACTTTATACCCAGCTTTTCTACTCTAACATTTTACACCTAAAAATCTGTGATTCAGTGTTAAACAAGTCTATATTCTTCTTTATGTAGTTGATTAGTTTTACACTGACCAGTCAAAGTCCACTTACCTAAAAGTGTAAAGGTGGCAGGATCTTCCACCAAACGTTCATTAAGATGTTGTAATAACTTAGATCTAGGATGTAAACTAGGATTAGTTAAGACTATATTACAACTACCATCTTCTTTAAGTTCTGTTTCTTCTTCCATGTCCACTAAACCTTCTTCCAACAATTCAGCAGTTATAGCACCAGCTTCTGTTTTCATATCTGTAGAACTTAAGCCACCAGTCTCAGCCTTACCATCAGTCTTAGCTTTATCACCAGTGTCCACTTTATCAACTGTGTCACCCTTATTACTGGCATCAGCTTTATTACTAGTGTCAGCCTTAGCATCAACTTTGGCCTTACCAGTTGTGTCAGCCTTAACACTGATATCAGCTTCACTGCTAGTCGCACCCTTGCCACTAGTCTCAGCTTCGCAACCTGACTCAGTCTTACCATCATTCTTTGCCTTATTACTGATGTCTGCATTACTACTGGAATCACCTTTATTGTCAGACTCAGTCTTATTGTTTGTCTCTGCTTTTTTATCTTGAATACGTTCAGCAGCCTTACTTGAAGAAGTAGCTTCATTATTGCCTTTTTTACTTTCAGATTTATCATTAGAACTTTCTCTCACACTTTCACTAACATTTTTTGTTTTATCATCTTTACTAGCCTCCACTTTTTCACTGTCTTTATCCACATCCACTACATCTTTCACTTTATCTTCCATTTTGTCTTCACTTTCAAGAACATTTTCATCATCTCCAGTCTTAACTGCACTTTTGTCTTTATCAGTTTCATTTGCCTTGTCTTCACTATCTTCTACAGTCTTTTTAATTTCTTCTGCTTTAGCCTTCACATCTTTCATTGCTCTCTTTAGATCAAATTTCAGGTCTCTATTTTCTCTTCTATAAGTTCTATTATCAAACCTAGACCATGTTCTACCACTTGAGGTTTCCTTAGGCTTCTCTTTAGAGTCAGTGGTAAGCCTAGCAGATGTTATTTCAGCATTTATACTATCAGCTAAAGATTTATTACTTTTCTGTAAATCTTCAAATTTAGTAGATTTCTTATCAGCATCATCCTGTATTTTCTTACTGGAACTGTCAGATGGTTCAGCTACATTGGAATCTACAAACAAACAAATTTATACCCTTAAATCTACCTTTAACCATATTAAGTGTTAACAAGAGATGTAATGCGGAAACCTCATTACAGCGGGATTAAAAAACTTTAACGCAAAAATTACGAAGGGAAATAATCCATGATAAAGGCAGGTAGACTTGTGGTTACTGTCTAATTCCTTTTATGACATGATATGTTATCATTGTATGAAGTTTCATAAAGATCGGACAATAAATAGCAGCGATATATGGTAAAAAAAAATTAAATGCAATTGTTAACGACACTGGATACCCGACTGCCTGCCTGCCCGACCGTGGGGTTTAGCCAAACTATAAGCTAAATTTTTTCTTTGAAAAATCCGGCTAATAAAATCTTTACTTGCATATTATCAAGGTGAATACAGTTCTCTCAACATTGCACAATTTGCTCTGGGCAGAATTTCAAATCTAGCATGCTGATGTGGTAACTGGTACAAGAATCCTTACATGAAGATTTAACAATAATGTTTATTTTCCCACATTAATAAAGTTAACCGAGGTAGCATGCCGAGTAAAAGGGTGAAGACTGTAACTAGTTACAGACAAAAGTCTAGGAAAGCTAGGTTTGGTGCCCTGTTCACTAATATACCCATCAATTTGGACTGACTTATATCTAATTTAACTTCTTTCTTTCTTTTTTAATTGGTTTTTAACATAGTATTCAACACGTATTTAGGTTATATATACGAGGGCCAGCTCTTCCTACAAAAGGTTTCCTGGACACTTTCTATCACCAGTACTAACTTACCCTACCACAAGGCCAACAACTCATGTATAGGGTATGACCTACCGCGACCGGGCTCTAACGGCAATCTCAGTATTCGAAGTCAGACAAGCTAACCACTACGCCACATCTACGCGGCTTCTGATTAAACTAATTGTAGGATTAGTACAAACATTAAAGTCCTGAATTCTTGTAATCTAAAAATTCATTGATTCAGCTACTTTCATATAGATAAAGAACCCTGTCAATCAACGCTGCAGTCAATTTCTTCAAACACTATTGTCCAGTTAGTAAGTCATGACACCTATTCTACACAGATTCTCAATATGGTTGTTAATTATTGGCCCATAGTTTTATTTGTTCATTGCTGATCATATTTTAAACTAGTTAAGATAATCATAATGAATACTGAACGCTTAAATTTTTTGGTCTGAAATCTATGGTCCAAAAATCGAAAAAGTCAAGAGAAAATGAAAAGAGCTTAATGTAAGTTTCTCATTAAGATAAAGATGGAGTAAATGAGAACACATGATTTTTGTTTGGGATCACAAATAGTTAGCATAAACTTAGTACAATGATGTCAAATTAATGTAATAAGAAAATTCAAGATCCAGTCTCTGCCTTGCCCTAGAATATACATGTATCAAAGTTGTACCTTGTGTTTGGGCCTCAAACTTTTTCTTATAAGCAGCGATTTTCTGAAATATATCTGATGATGAATCTGAGGTTGTTTTCTTGCTGGTAGATGGTTTTGATTTGTTGCCTTGTTGACTTGAACTAGACTTTCCTGAGCTTTTACTTGAATCTTTGTCCTTTATTCCTTTAGGCTATAAAATAAAACACAGACTTTTATTTGGAATTCATTGCCAGGTTTTTTCAGTATTTGGAGAAGGGGCCTGGGGCCTTTCTTTATGAAGAACAATTGGGATATTTGTCGCAATTTCATAGATAGGGAAACAAAAATCCAAGGTAAATTCCAAATTTTGTAGAAACTGATTGATTTTAAAGAAATTTCAGTAGGGGAAGGCGCCTGTAAATGGCCCCTTTTATATAAGGAAAAAAGGTCTACATGCTGTTCATCAAGCATTAACTTATACGGTCATCTCTGTTTTCTAGCTTACAACTGTCTTCTGTGCTTCAGTCATCTACTTAGCAAATCTTGTCAACCTTACAAATTTTTTGTTTGACCTTCAGGAATACTCACTGGAAGATCATTGCTGAAAAACACTTTTTAACTTTGTTAGAACTTTGACCCAAACACAGGACTTTTGACCTAAATTTTACATAATTCAGCTCTACATTTGCAACTATAAACAATTTTAATATGAATCATAAGCAGTAAAATCTCTCTTGAACAACACCCACAATGAGAGACTAAAGTATCTTGCTGTTTAGAGGTTAATGCGCTGCAGAGGTTACATACAATTAAAATTACGCCTAAGGAAAATATATCAAAAGCTGTTGTTCTGCAGAGGATATATTCTGGGGCCCCTCTGCAGATGTTATACTAAATCATTAAATAACAAGAAATGCAATGTGGAAACCACATTAAAGACAGATTTTCATCAAGATCTGACCATAAATGACTGAGATATCCAAAATATTGAAAACTTTAACAAAAAATTACAAAGGGAAATAATCCATAATAAAGCCAGGTTGTAATTACTTTCTAATCGGTTCATCACAGTATCGTTGTACAAAGTTTTGTAAAGATCTGACAGTAAATGGTAGAAATATATGCTAAATTGAAAACTTTAACGCAATTATTAATAACACGGGACGCCTGCCCGCCGACCAACCACTCGCCCGGGTTTCACAAAACTATAAGCCGAATTTTTTCGTTGAAAAATACGGCTAAAAAGGAACTAACCAATAAACGACGTAAACAATTGATGGCAGCTTGTTCAGGAAATCTTTCTTCTATAGTAATGATAGGTTCATCATTTCTAGCATAATCGTGTGCTGCTTGTGTACATTTGTCAATCATTTCTTGTTTGTCTCGAATGAGACATATATTGTCATACTGTCTCATACTAATTCTTCTCTGAAAACAAAGAAAGAAACTAGACCTATTACTGAATGTGATGAATACCCCCAACAAGAACTTGGTCAAGAAGTTTGAATAAAATTGGGGATGCATATGTCTGCCTGATATCAGGTATATCTGTGAAGTTTGAATCAAATCCATAAAATAGGTGTTGAGAAATTTAGCAGACAAGTAAAAGCTACAGACCAACTGAGCAATCAACCGACCAACCAATCAATCGACCAACAAGCTGACTCCAATATACCCCTCTATTTTTTATTTTTTTGGGGGCGGGGATATAAAAATAAATTTCTAAGTGAACAAGCCTCTATAGATGGAATAATAATGTACATGTATGTCATTAACATTCATTTTTAAATGCTAAAATCGAGACAGAAACAATATTAATAATATCTAAATTTGTGTATTGATAATTTTATACAACTGTGGGCTGTGCTTATATTAACCTCCATTGATTTAAATACTCAGTTACTCACTACACTATTCATGTACTCACTCTCAATAATTGAGTATTTACATCAGCTGGGTTTAATGCATGTGTCATTGACAGTAGAATTAAATTTACCAATAGCATATTTGTATGTCATTGTACACATAACTAAATTTCTTTTGGCCAGTGTTTTATTACTTTGCCATAATCAAGTGAGTCAGTTTAATCATATAAACAAAGTTTTTAAAATGTGGACATTTGACTGTTATAACTTAAGTGTGTAGGTGTGACTTATTCAACATTGATAGATTTATACTCTTTAATATTAAAAGGTCATGAAATTTTGGATATGTGCAATCAATACGTTAAGACTTACTACCACAACATAACCAAAAAATAGTTAAAAAGTTTTAAAAAACATGAGTTTAAAGGGGGACATAAACCAAATCAAATTCAAACTTACGAGTGCTTTAAGTCTATGTTTATAGTTCATCACATGATCAGCTATATCTCTACTGGACAATAGTTTCTCACATATAATACATAAATAATGAGCTGTACTGTAGTCTAATGATATAAACTCTTTTATGTATCTACGACCTGAAAAAAAGAATTTAATAAGAAGAAACTGAGAATACCTCACAACGCCAGGACTGGCAATACTGTCCACTTTTTCGACTTTCCAGTTTTCTCAATGAGACATAAAACATAGAAATATTTTGCAGACCCAACTTTTTTTGCACTTTTCTCAATTTTCCCCATTAAACAGCATGCCAAATTCTCAACTCCTAATGTATAAAAAATAGGTTCCAGTGTTATTTTTTGGTCAATTTTATAGCCGTTTATGGGCTATATTTCCAATCTAAAATCATATATTTTTCCCAAATTTCAATCCAAAATTCCCAATTTAACAAGAACATTTTGAGTATGTTTTAGCTTAAAATTATACATTCCAGTAATCTTTCTTTTTAAATAAATAAATATTTTTTTCTATATCCAATCCTATATTTCAAATAAGATATTTGTTAAATTACCATACCTTAGTCTACCAATGTAAAATCAATGAAAACTAATATATAAATCTAATAGTGGCCCATACACTAACCCTAGTAATTTAAATATTAACAAGAAATCTAATGTGGAAACCACATTAAAGCCTGATTTAAAAACTTTACTGCAAAAATTACCAAGGGCAATAATCCATAATAAAGCCAGGTAGAGTTGTGGTCACTTTCTTATTCTGTTCATCACATGGTATGTTATCAGTGTATGAACTTTCATTAAGATCTGACAATAAATGGCAGAAATATATGGTTAATTAAAAACTTAAACGCAATTGTTAACGACACCCTACGTCCACCCACCAGCCCATTTGGGTTTTGCCTTTCTATAAGCCAAATTTTTTTGTTAAAAAATCCGGCTAAAGATTTGTTCAATAATCCACATACACAAATACAGATATCTATTATAAATTGTGAGTACATTAATTCTCACAAGAGTATTTAAATCAGCAGGGTTATTGTATATGCCACTGACAATCAAATAAAATATAACAATCAGGGCCAAAACACTCTTCTATGCAGAAGCCGAATACAGGCTGCTTCCCCAAACAAAAAAACACTGTTTTTCCCCAGTTTGAAAAACCAAACTCCCCATAAAGTCCCATGAAAAATTCCCAAGGAATGTTGAACCATAATTTGTGATATAGAAAGGGAAAAATATTAAGATTTCTTCACAACGCAGTCTACATTGTTTCTTTTACCACAAAATTTACATGATTTAATATTTAATTGATTTTGTAACACCTACAATTTAATACATCTTTTCCTATTTTACTGGCAATGAAGTGGGTCCATTTTCCCCCAATGAAGTGAAAACCGTGCTATTTTCCCTCAAAAAAGGGCTGAGGCCTCTTCCCTAAAAATGGGGTTTTGGCTCTTACAATAAAATGTTACCTAATATAGGGGCATTAGCATATGAAGCATCAACATAATCTTGAAATAAAGATTTCTTCTTCTTTGAACTTGTTAATCTTTCTCTAGTTGGGGATCTCTTTCTTTTACCTTTAATATATACAAGTGACTGTGTGATTAATGGTAAATAAACAACAGTATGCAAGGCTTCAAAAATAATCTACATACCTAATAGGTTCTGATTTCATATCTATAAGAAGCTGATTTCCAATCAAGCACAGGCTGCGGGCATGAAATGCATATACATGTATACTATAAATAAATATAAAAAATATAATAATAATAAATATGTATACATAAAAATATAATAAGAAACTTTAAAAATTTGAGTGAGAGGGGCAATCTTTAATGCCATCACCCAGTGCATTCAACAAAATAAGAGTACTATTCAACTTCAAAATAACTGGCTAAAGTACAGAAAGAGCATTCTGCTTATGTTGAAACCTTTTGTCTCTTTCAATGTCAAAATGAAATAGTTTATAGTACTGAAGTATTTTGACTTGAGCCCTAAAGCACAGACAATAATGGAAAATTTAGCCACCTAGACCACACAGGCCGTTACAGGTATTCAATTCAACAGTGGCCATGGAAAGTATTTCAAAAACCTTTATAAAGAACTTCCTAAGCATGAAAAGGCCATAACCCAGTCAAATTTGAGTCTAAGGTAGTAAAACTTTACACTTATACCTAAATGATAACCCAGTAGACATGTTTGAAGTCATAAGTGAATCCATTCTAAAGTTTGTATGATATAGAAATGTGGCAACAAATACCTCAACCATGAAGAGTTACACCAGGTTTTGACACTAATAGTAACAAGGTTCCGGGATCCCAAATATTTGGGAGTTACCCATGTTATTCTAGAAAGGGATTCTGTCAGGATCCCCAAAAAATTACACTGTGCTTATTATGAATTTGAGTTTTTAAGAACTGTTTTTCACAAATTGCAACTTCCCCCCAAAATCTGTTTTTTCTTTTACCGGATGAATCCCTAATGCTCAGGAGGAATCTCTGATTCACTGACTAGAGATTTCTAAGGATCCTGCGTTAAACAGTTTAGAGCCAAACCCTGGTTACATCAATGCCTTGTTTTTTTTGTTTGTTTTGTTTGGTTAAACGCCGTTGCAACACATTGTATAGGTCATATAATATCTGTCAGTCAACCTACTCACTACTCCTGGAAAAGCTAAACCTCTGGATTTAGCTGTTAACCATTTAGTAAGTGGCAGTCAGTGACTGTCAACTGCCCTACTATTAAAAATCATTGGTAGAAGGGAGAATGGCTGTAGAAATTACCAGACTCCACCAAAGTATAACCCACCCGGGAATGGAACCAAAAGACTTGCATGCTACCAACTGAGCTAGCCAGGCCGCTATACACCTATGTCCAACTCAAAAGAGCCTAGCAAAAACTGTTTTCTTACCACTAGATGTATTCTGTGTTTCAGACATTCTACCAGTTAGAAGTTTAACATCTAAATATACACCAAGAAATTTGGTATTATGTAAGTCTTTCACCATAAGATCAGCATCAGACCGATGATGTAATGTTACAGTCGCTGAAGCCTGTCCATCTTTTACAGTAAGACGTACACTACCATATCGATAGGAGTTCACTAAACTTTCAAGATCAGACTAGAAATTAAAATAGAACATAATTACATATACATAATAAAATGAATGCCATGCAAGACTGAGCATTTTATACTACTAAGAGTGGCATTCATTCTGCAGGTGTTGAATAGATCACTTTACGTCTGCTAATGGTCATTTTAGCGGTATGACCAGAGGCCGAGTCTTGATGGAATACCTTATCATTCTCTTTTACAGGAAAAAGTTGCAGAACATCTTTTTTGAGAAATGACTTAAAAACTTAGTTGTTGTAATATTTTGCATAGATTAATACCTCTAAATTGAAAAAAATAGAGATGTCTTGCCGTAGCAACTAAACCACGTCCAAACAATAAACTCAAGAGCAAATACATCTTGTTTTTAACAAAGTTCAGTTTGTTCAGATCTGTCTCATATGTTTGAACATAGAGGATACAATGTTGATTGTAACTACCCCATATATAAAACATGGCATCATCTGTGATTTTTCCACAGTTAAGACAGAGACATAGGGTGAGTTGCCTAAGCAAATTGCTACATATCACTTTGTGCCCTGGTACCCTTTATTTGATATCACACACTCAATCCTTTGTTGTAAGAAGGGTACCAGGACACAAAGCGATACCTAGCGATATGCTTAGGCAATGCACCCATAGATGCAAAAAATGAGCACATCATTCTAACAAATTATAACATAGTAAGTCCCTTTGGGTGTTATAACAAAAATACTGGGTACATATGAATAACTACAATAAAATGTTAAAAATACCATTGTATAGTTCGTTTTTTATCAACTGTCAAAACATTAATAATTTTACGGTGAATGCGTTTGTTAAAATTATCGTCGTGATACATTCATGAGTTTCCACAAGTGTGTACTATGAACCAGTAAAGCTTATTATGCTGAATAATATGTTTTAGTCAAGATATATTTAATAACAATTAGCCCGCCAGTACAAAAACAATGCATTCAGTCACCGTGAAATTATTCAAGCTTTGACAGCTGAGAAAAAACGGACAATAGATCATTAAGCAGTAAGAAATATATAAATAAAGTAGGTTTTGGTTAAAAAGGTCTATAGATGTAAATAGGAGTGGAGATCCCTATTGGGTGTATAAAAAGAACTGGTATTACTAACATCTTGTAAATCAGGTGGTAGATTACTTATATATACTTCATATGACCCAGGATTATCTTGAATACTTCTCTTATATGAACCATCAACACTCTGCCTGACTCTTTGTCCTGACGTCTGAGACCTTCTGTCTTGTTCTGGGGATGCATATGACCTTTGACTTCTTTTTGGAGAAATACTTGATCTTCGACTTCTCTTAGGAGAGTTGCTTGACCTTCGACCCCTCTTTGGAGAAATGCTTGACCTTCGACCTCTATGTGGAGAAATGTTTGACCTTTGACCTCTCCCTGGTGAAATACTTGACCTTCGACCTCTTTTTGGAGAAATGCTAGATCTTCTATGTCTGTTTGGTGAATTGCTAAACCTCTGACCTCTTCTTGGAGATAAACTTGACCTTTGATCTCGGTACAATGACCTATGCTCATTGTATGGGGAAATTGACCTCTGACCTCTATATGGAGAAATACTTGATCTTTGACTTCTATATGGAGAATAACTTGACCTCCTTTCTCTTTCTCTAGGTGACATCTCTTCACATTGCAGACTTACAGATGAAATAGTTGACCTATCAGATGAATCCATTCTGTTATACGGTATATTATCACCATAAGGTACCCATCCACCTGTAAAATACAATACAGTATTCATTCTGATACTGTTCATCTTAAATTCAAAACAGCAATACAAGCAGTTAACACCAGTGTAGTTATCATAATCTCAATCAGTAGCACATGATCTGCACATCTAATTACGAATCCAGGGATCATGGTTTTGATTCCCACGTGGGACCTACATATCTACAGTGTTTGGTCAGGAAATATTTTCTACAACAATTCTTCTGCCTACCACTATGTCAAGTATGGCATTTGTCAACCACAGAGGAGGGTATACCATATAATTACATTACTATAAGTGCCGATTTAAAATATCAGTTCCAGAGGTCTAGGCTTGTCCGAGCACCATGAATATGACAACTAATTGGACAACACACAAAGTGATTTGCAAACTAAAACTCCAACGACCTTTCAGTGCTTTAATTTTGTTATTGGACAGTTACTCCCCTTTTTGTTGCATGGGTGAATCGTGCAGTTTGTAAACATGACAAGTCTTACATGCTGTTTGTGATGAAGTTGTTTCATCAAGTTGTATTTACCATTCCCACTGAGGAATGCATTTTATTATATCAAATTGTTCTATCATATATTATTATATTGTTGTTTCAAAAGTTAATTCATTTGGATATGTTCAATTTGTCTTGATCTACGGGTCAAAGATGTTATTTTTGTGAGACCCTAGAATTAACTATGATAACTTTTTACATTTCTTAAGAATATTTTTCTTTATTATTGTAGTTTGATGGTAAATTCTTAGGAATTAACAGCAAATAAACTGTTGGGAATCAGAGATGTTGTTTTTGCGTTCGTAACAAAAACTATAAACAACAAACCTCCATATTGTGGTACAGGAGCCTGATATATAGGTACTACCATTGTAGGATACTCAGTACCAACATGTACCGGTGCTAGTATTTGTTCTACAGGAACCATAGCAGCTGCTGGCTGGGTAGGTATAGTATTCATTACTGGAGCTGACTCAATCGGTGGTTTGGAACTGGTACTTGGTCTACTGAACAATTCTCTATCTGTAAATAATGAAGTAACATATCAATACATTAGCTATACGGTCCAAAATTAAATATAAATTAGTCAAACATTTTACAGTACTTGAGAAATGGAAATACAGAGTGAACATTAAATTTCCAATAACAAAATTAACATTGTCAATCGACTGCAAAGAAAATAGACACTTATCTATCACAATAGTGTTTCATAATATTAGTACTACAGGTACCTCTAATGTAAAAGCTAATATCATTGCCAATTTTAAGACGAAAACTCAAATATGTTACAAAGACAAGAGCACCTGAAGTCAAATCAGAAAGGACATGACGACAAGAATAAAAAAAATGTTTACATTGTTAAAAAGAATTTATTTATTTATTTATTGGAGTTAACGCCGTGTCAACACAATTGTAGGTCATTTTACGGCGTCCAGCGCACCTAACCTAGCTTTCCTGGACCATTGTCTATAACCAGTACTCACCAACCCTTCCACAAGGCCGGAAACTTCTCCATACTATCTAATCAATGGAGGAAAATCGACATTATTGTCAAATTTTAATGGAAGGGTATAACCTCCCCAGGTGGGATTTGAACCCGGCTTGAGAATCCAAATCCCGGCGTGCTACCAACTGCGCTATCGACCCGGGTTGTTTAAAAGAAACAGTTTATATAAAAACCTTCATGTAAAACAAACCTTTGCTAGAGACAGTATAATCTATAAAGTCAGCAGCAGCACAAAATCTGATTTCCATCTCACGTCCTTTATAAGGAAATCCTTTCATTTCTGATATAACTCTCTTTGAATCTTTTAATGATGGTAACTTTACAAATGCACATCTGAAATAAGAACCATAGCTTTCACTCAAGTGTTTACAAGAGCTTATATTAGACTATATTAGAAATTCAAATATTGGGTTTCCCCTGCAGTATAAACAACTTTTCACCATCACAATGAACATAAGTGTACAAAGAACAATAGAATTTGATCTGTATTTTGTGCTTTTCAGCGGTAATGTAATACAAACTTTGTTTGTACTGTCTGCGCATGAACAGAAAAACCCATAAGTTTTAGTTCAGAAATAGTTCTATTGACTCTTTCTTCATTTAATTATGAACAGCAGTTTGTTCGCCAAACCAATTTTTCAAGACAATTTTCAAGATGGCTTACCAGCCATCACCTGAGGAACAGAAATCCCTGACAGCTTATCCTTGTAGTCAGAGTCGATACTTGCTCTTTTTATCCTAACACATCCCAAGTCAGTTATTTAGTGATTTTGAGTTAATGTACGAGGGATAGGGATTCCTCCATTATTAATACATCTTTTAAGTTTAGTTTTTTACCAAAAAACTCACAAAACCTTTACGAAGTAGAAAAAAATATGAGCTTCGAATTTATGAAAATATAAACTTACATTTCATTAGAACTTGTATGTTTACCAATCCATACTTTAGGTGATGGGAATTTATAATGATGAAGAATTTCTAAGATCATTTCCTGAAACAACAAACAAACATGTATTGCCTATGCATGCAAACTTGTACCTATATTTTAATCCAGTATAAAACATTTACAAATTCAATCCAGTATAAAAAATTACAAATGTATGTTATTCCCCTTAATTAAAAAAAATATGCTTATAAAGGTATGGAACATTAGTGTAGGCCATTAATTTAAAACTGTCATCATGAAATACATTACAATTATATTTTTCTTTATTTTAATTTGAATTTCATAAAATTCATAGAAATTATTCATGACCCAAGCTCCATGAAAGCATGCCCCATATGGAAATCGCACTCAAGACCTCTCAATCAGTAGACTTGTGTGCTACCCACTGAGCTATCCAGGTGGGCTAATGATATTAAAGAACTGATGTAAAATAATGTGTTACCTTGCTTGTATTAGCATCTATATTACTGATAAATATTTGAGCTTGAACATACTCTGGATCTTCTTCCACTGCAATATAATGATAATCATATTTTATCAACATTGAACTTTCATCATAGAAAGTCTGGTTATAGCTAGGGCTTATTTCAGTATTTAGGAAGGGGCCTGGGGCCTTTTTTATATAGAACACTTGGGAAATTTCATTGCAATTTCATAGATAGGGGTACAAAATACCAAGGTAAACTCCAAATTTGGGGAAAACTGCAAGATTTTAAAGAAATTTTAAGAGGGGATAGGGCCTGTAACTGACCACTGTTATATAATGAGGAAAAAAAGTCTGTTATAGCACAAAATTACAAAAGTATTGAAATATTTCTATACTGGCTTTTAAATAGCAAATTTTATTTCATAATTTTATTCACACATATTTTCAGATTGCAAGTGTATTAAGTCAGTATTTATTTACTGCAACAAAACCACTTTTAAATTCAGTCTTTGCCTTAAATTTTCACTGGACCAATTTATTATGTTTTATAGTTAAGAATAAATTAATTACATGTTACAGCCAGTCTGACTAATTGAAATAAGAAAATCTCACTAACTTAACGGTGCTCAGGCCTTTTTTTCCTTATATAACAGGGGCCGTTAACAGGCGATTTCCCCTCTTGAAATTTCTTTAAAATCATGCAGTTTTCCCCAAATTTGGAGTTTACCTTGGATATTTTGTTCCCCTTTCTAAGAAATTGGGATAAAATTTCCCCAAATGTTCTATATACAAAAAGGCCCCAGGTCCCTTCCCCAAGTACTGAAAAAAAGCTCTGGTGCTGGACATTAAATGTCTTCCAATTGCCCCTGATGGCTTATATTTGGGTTAATGCAACCTTGTACAGCTTGTAAACAATTGGTTCAGACAAGTAAATACATAGCTGGTTGTTCAACTGGGCAACCTACTTCAAAAATTAATTTGGAGCCTAGCTAGAATCCATTTTCAATAGTGCAAGGCTTCGGACTACTGGGTTAAGGCAATGGCTTGTAGAAGTAATTACTTCTTTATCTTTTTCAAATATTAATATTTCACACAGAAATCAAAACTAACCTTGTGTACTAATTTGTTCTTTTAAAGCCTGAAAAATAAAATGAATGAATGTTAAAAACAATTACAACTCATAGGCTAAAGTAAGCATTGTTTGGACAAAGACATGTTACAGTTATTTTATGGCTTTTTTTTACTGCTGAGAGAATTTGAAAGAAAACAAGAGTTAATTTACATTCTGAAAGTCATGCTTCCAAATACCCAGAACTTGGTTTGTCAACAGACAATAGTACAATAGCTTGTATTCAGTAGACTGTAATGCAGAGCCCTTTTTAAGGGAAAATGTGACAAAATGAAATTGGGGGAATTCTTTTCCTACATTTTCAATACTTTAGATAACATCCACAAGCAGAGTAACATTCTAAGGGAACATTTCTGTCTTCGTTATTAATATTTCAAGTATTACAGGGCTTTATCAGTGGGTTTTGGGAAAAAGGCCCCTACGCAAATTGAGAGTTTGTTCTGACAGTTCAGTGAGTCTCTCACAGCAAGTTCTCATGTATTTATTGAAATCATGTTCAAAGGGAATTATTTAACTAGATTGGGAATTTTTTCTTGAAATAGGGAAAAATGGTGGTTTTTTGGCATTGGGAATGGGGCCCATATTCGGCCCCGTGAGATAGGCTGAAAAAGCCCTGTATTAAAGCAACATATACGTTCCTTTGAGATTTCTCAACTAAACTTAAGAAATTTAGAAAGATGATACAAGAAGTATAAAACTTCAAGGACGGAGGAATATTGCTTCATGAAAGGAAATAATGCATACTTTTTGGAGAAGCATATGGGGTAGGGCTGGGTACCGCCAGGAATTTTTTACCACGGTATACCGTGGTTTTTTACTAAATACCACGGTATATACCACGGTATACCACAATACATGTATAATTAAAATTCACTTTTAAGAAGATCATTCATTAATTTTTTAAACACAAAAAAATAATTTAAGGGTAATAACTATTACAACTTAATCACAATTGATTTTGTTTATGTTTTTGCTCAAATGTATTGAAAATTTGATGATGTTTCGTAATCCAAGTAACCCAAAAAAAATAACGAACCTAGGTTAAAACGAATCAGTACGTCTATTAATTGTGTCATGACGCCATAGGTGTTGTTAATACGAGGCATTCAAAGGGGGGTTATGCTAAAACTTACTTAGGTTAATCGGGAATGAATACGGCATTTTTGTGGAAAAAATGAAAATGAATAAAACAATCGTTGAAGGAAACCCATGCATACAAAAATTGCGTCCCACTGTCTTTAGAACTCGACCCCGAAATCAAGAATTAAATCGAAATATTTTATTTATATATACTAACTTAAATTTACAATCAACTTATAACAGAAAATGACAACTGTCGTGAATTAGTCAGCGTTTCTTTCTTGCAGAATACAACTCTGCTAGGCGATTGCTACTATACATGAGATTGCATGTTTATGTAAAACTATAACAGCGTTGTGCAGTGGTGAAACTATTTTTAACTAACTAGAGCAGAACTTTTCACTTGTACACGGACACGTCAAAATTAAAGAACAACTTAATGTATGACTCGGAACCGTTGGTTTTGCCAACACTGACATATATAACATGTTAAATCTTAATCATGGGTACTACTCGTTCACGAGTACTGTAATACCGGTATTTCCAAAAATACCGCGGTACCGTACCGTGAGATAAAAAACCACGGTTACCGGTTTACCGGTAATACCGCGCACCTCTAATATGGGGCCCAATGTCTGTCTAAAAAAAGGCCTGAAGAAAATAACCATTGGTAAGCATAGCCATCAAACAGAAAAAAGTTACCACTGATATTTACCTGTTCTGTGATAGGTCTATGTTTCTTTACATCTGAAGTCTCTGTATAATCTGGTTTCCGTTTTCTGGTACCCGACACTAATGTTGGAATACTACTACCAGAAGAAGTAGCTGGTTCCCTTGATGATTGAGATCTTTGTGTCTGATTGTAATTACTAGCTCTGGAAGTACTTTGACTATCAGAACTTTGACGAATATTTTCCTTGGCTTGATTCACAGTAATAGATTGATAATCTGTTTTCTTTTCTGAACTTGTAGAGACTGATAACAAATTTGACGTATTTCTGGACTTATATGGGTCTGACTTATGGTCATCTGTATAATGTTTTGAAATACTGTACAATGATGACCCTGTCTCACTTCTTTTAGGTATATTTACACTGGAGACAGAACTAATAGGGATAGACTGAGATCCACCTAATGTCTGATTGGATTCAGTAACAGTTTGTGTTATATCACTGACACTACTAGTGGTTGGAACACTTTTTTTCAATATACTTTTGATAGGAGCTGAGACTGCTGTACTACTGGGTGTGCTGGATGAGGAAGTACTTCCACTCATAGGCATTGTACTGCCACTTTTCTTTAATATACTTCTCAAAGGGGCTTGTTCAGAGTTACTTACTGCCGGTCTGTCACTAGAACTTGCTGTTCCATGATATTGGCCTTGACTCATAGTTTGCCCTTGAGACATCATTCCTTGACCTTGATTAATCATGTGACCTTGAGCCATCATACCTTGACTTTGACCCATCATACCTTGACCTTGGGGCATCATGCCTTGACCTTGAGCCATCATACCTTGACTTTGACCCATCATACCTTGACCTTGACCCATCATACCTTGACCTTGGGGCATCATGCCTTGACCTTGAGACATCATCCCTTGACCTTGGCCCATCATATTCTGATTAAGACCTTGACCCATTATGTTTTGACCCTGGGGCATCATTCCTTGGCCCATCATACCTTGGTTATTGCCAAACATGCCACTTTGATTATTATATCCACTTTGATTGTTCATTCTCTGTTGTTCCATCAGTAACCTCTGATGTTGTTGTTGCATCTGTGCAATCTGGTTGCTAAGCAACATATTTATATTAGAAAATGGACCTTGGTTATTCATTTTGAAGAATAATTAGCACTAGTTATGCAAGTACTTTAATGTATATATGGCTTATTTTGTCATTGTGATTGTCCCATGTATCCAGTATCCACTCTGAAAAAACAGAAGCAACATAATCATACACAGACTCTCAGTGCTAAGAAATTTCTCATTTCTATTTTTGCATTTACTGTAACATGAACATGTTTCTGCACAGTATCAATGAATCATTACTAGAGATGCGCGATAATACCGGTATACCGTTATATTGCAATACGTTTCAAACACAATATGTACCGGTATGGTCCAGCAATATATCGCGATATTTTCATCTTAATCTAATGGACTAAAAGTGCATACTCAAACATGTTTTGCATTATTTGTGGAGGAATTTGACAGGAAACTATTTCATTTTTGGTTTTCCTTTAATCTACTTTAGCATAAAGGTCTAGTATGAAGTATTGACGAATCTACCAGTGACGACTTTAACATTATGTAGGGGTAGTTGAACTTGATGAATATTTTTTATGAAATGGCATCGAGTTAGATACGAAAAGAATATATGTTTTTGTTAAATTTAGTTGGCATCAATATTATTTTATTTCAATCTTATCTTTTTCTTATTTGGCATGTGTTCGCATTTTGCTCTTATTTTTTGTTGACTGCATTTTCCCTCTATATCTATGTCATCTATCTTACTTTACTGGACAAAAGCTGAGTATTAAGTCTTAAATGTTTGTAATAGCTTAAATAATGCTTTCATAATGTATAATTGTGTTGAATCTACATATTGTCAGTAAAATACAAGCATGGGTGCTGAAAAAAGCTTATATTCTTAACTCCGAATATATATCGCAATACATATTGCAATTCCCTGTTGCGTAATTTCCGGCAATATCCATCCCTAATCATTACAAATAAAGGGATCTTGACAAAAATGATCTTTTAAGTCGACTTTTAAACTAGCTGTGCTTTTGGAAAGAAATAAAATGCATTGAAGTGCTTGCATGGCTTCATCTCATTGGCTTAAAAAAATAAGTACTGCTTCATTGCGTTTTCTTTCTACCTGCAAAACTGCACTTACATGGATTTATACTATGCAAACCATAAGGGGTTAAATAAACACCATATAATTCCTAAAATAGTATCTCAGTGTTTATCCATTCCATCCAGGCCTCATGATTACTTTAAATCAGAAATACTTACTGATCTTGATTGGGTTACGGTGAAACATTTGTAACATTTACTCACCGCACCAGATGCAACCATAGTCCTATATATAAAACCCTCCGTAACTTATTTTTGATTTGGACATTGCTTCTGTTACGTAGGGTCTTATCGACTTCCATACAGGTTGATGTAGCAAAATGCGCAGAGATTCCCTTGCGCAACAAAAGCGAGCATAATTCAATATTTTTCGAAAATAATTTTGTTTTATCCATTTCTAACACTAAAAGACACATTTATCTAACATATTATAACATAAGATATAAAATAACCAACCGTATTTTGTAGAATTAATCCATTGTTTCCGTAACTCAAAAATCCAAACTTTCGTTTTGAATACTTCTAACACTTAAGTCCGGCTAGACCGTAACCGATACCGGATTGGTCATGATAAACGCCACACAATCCGTTTCGAATCCGGATTACAAATTCAAAACATTTGTACTAAACATTTTTTCCATTGTCATTGAAACAAAATTACCCTCTAACAATTCAATTAACACAATAATAGTTACATTAAGCTACATTTTTTGTCTCATGAAAATTAAAAATTATCAAATTTGTCATCCAGATTTGGTACGTCTAATTTGGCGTTTATCAGTAACGATCCGGGAAATGGTACCGTGTGACTGGAATTTAGTGTTGTTATTAAATGACTTAACGGAAACAATAGAATATTTCTACTTGCTGAGGTGACCTATTGTAATTCTTATATGATAATGTGATTAATTATTGTATATACTAGCGGTCTAATAGAGTTTGTTAAGAAAATTGCGTAATAATAACGAATTACACTCGTTTAAATTGCACACTTAAATCTGTGCACGTTTTGCTATATCAATATATATGGAAGCCGATAAGACCTAGTCCTAAATATAAGACCCTACCCATGTTTTTTATCATTTGGACATTTCTCTTTAACGTAGGGTCTTAACGGATAGCTTCAAAAACGCATAGCAAAAATTTTAGTGTACAGACATCGATTCAGGTCTGAACGTTCTACTCGTTTTAATTCGAAAAATTTGCAATAAAACGATACACCAATGGAAAGATAAATGAAAAATACACATGATAGAAGTGAAATTATTTCAAATTCTAACCTTAGATAGTCAAATAATCCATTTAAACTCCTTAACTGACGAGTACTTTCAGTTTGTCACAATAACCATGCAATAATAGCCAAAGCAATCCGAATTCAAATTGGGTCACAGGATTTGTAAGAATTGATTTTGAACGAATTTATAAGGCATGCTATTGAGGGCAAGAACGACAACTCTTGAAAAATTTTCGTTTAACCGAAGAGACACTTTATTTACCGGCAAGAATTCAGTTCAAAATGGCGGCGAACGGCGACAACCCTGGATAGCAGTGAAAGTAATTAGTGTTTCTGTAAGCGAAAAACCTGATTATTATCTTTTGATTTATGGAAAGAATAAAAATAAACTTTTTTCTATCGTTTGGTGCTAATTTGACCCACATTCATTTACTTTTTGAAAAAAATATTTTGCTATGCGTTTTTGAAGCAATCCGTTAAAACCCTACATAACAGAAAAACGTCCGTATGATAAAATAGTTATGTAGGGTCTTATATTTAGGACTAGATAAGACCCTGCCGTAACAGAATAATGTCCAAATGTGAAATGAGTTACGGAGGGTCTTAAATATAGGACTAATGCAACCGGTACTTCCTATGATATGGCTTAGAGATTTTCAAGATAAAACCAGTACAATCCTGTGGTGATTTTGATATGGAAAAATGAAGCTTGTCGTCAGTTTAGACAGAGACATCCCTGGTTTAGACTTTAAGTTTGCATGCAGTCACTTACACCGCAATTTCTGTGGTCTTCCATAGCTTATAAATAGCAACTTGATAAAGTATACACATACTGCCATATTTACAAGTAGAAATTTGTCGATCTTGCTCAGAGACTTTGCTATAGTAACATAAAAACATTTCTAGCCAAATATTCACGAAAATACAGGAACACTCAAGTCTATAAAAACTGTGAGTGTAAACACGACCAATTTGAAACCTCGTGTTCTTACCTCAACACGTGAACTTGTGATATTTTACTTTAGCATTGACATGTAGAATATCGACTGCTGTAAAACAAATCGCTAATGCTTCTAGACATCACCCCGGTGTCCCATATTTTATCAAAAAAGCATGTTGTTACTTTCGTGAACGAAAACAGAACGGCGTTTACGTTTTTTTAACACGCTGTGACCGTAATTATCTCCCCTGTTAAGATGTTTCGGATAAAACTTGCCGCTGGAAATGACATGCCAATTATCGGACGTAAGTACTGTTTGATGCGATTTATTTACATTCCTTATATCAAATATTTCCTCGAAATTGACATTCTTCCTTTGTTTTGCTAAATCTGCAGGATCGATATATGATTCGTCCCAGAGACAATTCGCCCTGCAGACGATTCGCACCAGTCATATTTGTTTATGTACCATTTTATTTCCTATTCTAATGATCAATGCCCAAATTATGTAATCGTAAAAATAAGTATGTTTTTTATAATTTTTTGCTTGATACATCTAAATTGAAAGCTGAAGGTAGCAAGTTAAGAATCCTCTTGTCTGTACCAATAACTTAACTTTTCCTCCTTGTGTTTACTATTATATATATGAAACTTTATATTGTAGTGGGGACCTTTAAAACAAAAGGAGAAGATTTAGTATTCAAGACATTAGAAGCTGCTTTAAGTGCTGGTTACAGATCTATAGGTTTGTTTCTTTGTTTCTCTACTTCCAGGGCTCCATTAACTTTTGAAATAGGTTGCTCAGTTGTAAAGTTGTCATGATATATCGGTATACCGGTATATTGCAATATGCAGCTGCAGCAATACCTACCGTGGTACAATTTTAATGTACTGGTATTTGGCGATATTTTTTATTTCATTGGAAAATTCTTCCCTTTGAGGCTTTGCAAAATAACAGTAGCAAAACGTCAGTTTTTCCATTGTTCATTCCATCTAACCTGAAGTTGCAAGAATTTAACCGATTAGGATGTGTCTCAGTGCTAAATGAATGTAAGTACTGAAAGAGGCTAGATTCTATCAGTAATTGCTTATAAGATTTGCAATTTTACTTTAAAAAACAGCGAAGGAACAACAAATCTAAAAGCCCACAATATATTGTGGTACATATCGCGATACGATGACGGCGTATTGCAATGCTTCTGGCGTATTGTGACAGCCCTACTCAGTTGGACCACATGGATTCTAAGCGATCACCAACCATGCATACCTATAATCATAGGCATATCTAGAGGGGGGGGGGTGTCAGGGGGAAGGATGATCAACTGCACACTTGACTTGACTCGACAAAATGTTTGCTTGCTGAAACCAAATTGTACATGAAGTAAAATTTGAGGGTTACAAATTTGTGTATTTTTGTATTGAAACAACTGATATGTGAATATATATAATGTTGATATAGAATATTATCATACAGGGGCGGAGCCAGGATTTCTTCTGGGGAGGGTCTGAATTTTTTCTAGGGGGGTCCAAACTATTTCTAGGGGTACGAACCAAAACCACATTTATATGTTCACTGTTTGCAGAATAACGCAACATTTTAATAATATAGAGTAAATAACCATTAAATCTACGTTATGCACAGAGAAAATTTGCTTCATGCTACTTAAAAATGACTCACTGTAGAGAAATACTCTTATGGACAGGTACATTATTGAAATTTTAGGGGAAGGGGTCTAGACCCCCCCCCTGACCACCACCCTCGCTAGATCCACCTATGCATATGGACATAGAATAATATCATATGCTTGTGTAAATTGCAGAATAATGTTACGGTAATGTAATGTTTGGTGCTTTATGATGCGTTTCAACATTTTTTAGTCATGTTGAGGCAGTTGGTTCTCTTTCTTTTATTGCAGATACTGCAAGTGTATACAGAAATGAAACTGATATTGGAAATGCCTTAAAGACATTGTTACCTAAATTTGGCTTGAAAAGAGATGACATATTTATCACAAGTAAACTGGGTAGGTTATTACTAAATTAAACCTTGCATGTTGTTACATATGGGCATTCTTAGGCTTAGCATTGGTTTTGTCTCTGCTAAATTATTAGACAACATTGTAGGACTCATATACTAGCAATTTAAGTACTCATGCATAATATGGGACAATATGCATTAACATCTTTAATACCATTTGTACCTTAAAATCACAGAAACATCTCTGAAAGTGAATGCTGACATTTTATTTTCCAACTACAACATTCGCTGAAGAATGTTGGTACAAAAGAAAACCAGAGAAAGTTGAATGTTGAGTTCCTATGAAGCCTTCGTCTGATTGGTCATTTCTCAAAGATACTGTTTGTCCAGCTGTCAGATTTATGACTAACATCTGGGAAGATTGGTCCTGGTTGGTGACCCAGAATACTGAATATGGGGTTCCATCAACATCAAAGTGGGCTCGCATATGTGCGTCGGAGTGTCCATCAATACCCATGATGGTAGCATGAAAGACGTACGTTCCAGCCACTGGTGCAATAAATGTACTGGAGTGATTGTTATAAGCATTTCCTACGTTTGTTAGGGCATTTCCAAATGGAATAATTTGGTTGACTCCAAGATGATGATTAGCATAGACTGTATGAACAGCATAAAATGCTGTCTCATTCTCAGGAATGGCACGACCTGTAATTAGAAAAAAAGTTAACAAATCATTTTATTATGACATTGTACAAAAATACACATAGCTTGAATAGAAATGTATGAAAAGTTTTAGAATCACCTGATGTAACAATGTTTACATTCATGGCCGAGTGCTTACAACATTAGACAATAATTATTGGATAACCAGCTTGGCATTGGTTTAAATTACATACCAAATGTACCTTGTTGCTTCCTTGGGCTAGAAGTTTTATTTTACTAGCTCAGCATTGGGGGAACAGAAAATGAACTTGGGATTTACCTCTGAAAACTGCACTGGGCCAGAATAACCCTTAATTTGAACTTGGTGTATTTAAGTTTTAAATATTGTTGAAATATAAACATTAAATTCTGATAAAAATCACAGTTTTTGGTACTGTGATGTCAAAGTAAATGACATCATTTCTTCCTATTGTTATTTCTGTGTCTTATCCCCAGTCATCCATTTCAAAACATAACCCAGTTGCTAACTGGCTGCTGCTTAGGCCAAATTAAATGTTTTCTTTTTCAATACCTAATCAGCATTTGCTTGACACCAAGTAACATATTTACTAAGACAACAAACTTTTGGTAAATACCTAAAATTCTTACGTACAATACCTCTCTAAACCGGATACCTCTCCAAACCGGACAATTGGTCCAGTCTCATGCTTGGAAAGTTCTACTGTATTTCAAGAATCAATAGGTTAACATGAAAGTAACAAATATTTAAAGTTGTGAAGAATGTTTACAGAACATCCTATATATACAAATGTACATACTAAATAAGAATGCTGATTTTAAAGTTTTATAAACCTTTTCTGATATGACTTTGATGTCTCTGATTGCTGCTACTTTCCGGAGATGTTTGGTCCACATCTTCATTGGCAGTAGGATTCAAAGGCATTTGTGTCTGTTCTTGAATCTTCTTCAGCAACATTTCCTCCCGAAGTTTAAAGTCCAATTCCATTTTTTCCATCTTCTGTTTCAGCATGGTTATTTCCTTCTCACTTTCCGATTGCTTCATTTTATTTTCAGCATCACTTGCTTCCAATGTCTCAATTCGTTTTATTAACGCATCAATTAAATCCTCGGCCACATCTGTGGGAACAGAATGAACTTGGTGGCATACAAACACTAGTAAATATGCACAAAAAAGATGACCAGCTTTTGTCATGATTAATGCTAACAGACATAATGTGAAATAGTTAGAATTTAGTGCAATTATATTCTTTATCTGTTAAAAACAACTAGGTCATTTTTATGGTGACATATTTGTGCCACCAATTCACTACATAATTAACTAGTTAATAGGTAATCATTTAACTAGATAATCACTTGGCGAAGAAGTATATTTTGTGGTTAACTAGTTATGTTTCTAGTTAACTACTAATTAGTAAGCAATTAGTGATTAAATACAAATGTAGTTGCACAACTAGATAATCAATAATAACAAGTTTATATTTATGTACTAGATAACTACAAGTTATATGTGTGGTTTACTAGTTATGTAACTAGTTAACTATTTACCAATTAGCAATTAGTGATAATTATTAACTAGTATTAAATGTTTCTTGATAATAACTTAGCTAACAAGTGTAATTTGAGGGTAACTAGTTATGTAACTATGTTACTATTTGCTAGTTAGTGATAAGTGATTAACTAGTCACATAAGTAGTTAACAAGGCTCAACATTGAAGGCCGTCCTATTGCCCCTGACTACCTATATTTTGATTCGGGCAACCTATTACTGCTGTTAAAGATATGATTCAGGCAAGTTAAAAGTATAGCTGTCTGTCCATTTGGGCAACCTAGATTAAAAATTAGCGTCGAGCCCTGGTTAACCAGTTAATTAACTTCTTTTGTAATCTGGTGGCAGCTGTATGCCACCATACATCTTTAAAGACATTTACCATAATTATGTCAGTTGATAAGAATATGGTACAGTCATTCTGTGAGGTCATCATTGTGCTATCAACACTACAAAATTATTTTAAGCTTGACTTTTACTATGTTTTCTTAAACCGTTAAGGTCTCTTTGAATCTAAATGTATTTGCTTCTTGCTTTTAGTCCTAAATTTTATAATAATACAGTAAAGTTCCACTATTAAGACCAGCAAAATTGATGGTGTTAATAGCGAAGCAGTCATATTATAGAGACTTTTTTGTTCACAAATTAAGCATTTAGGTCTTATTGTCAAAAATCACATGATTTTGAAATAACAAAAGTAGTCTTAATAGCGAAACATTACTGTATGATAATTTTGTTTTACCAAAACTACATATATGCAAACATAGTAAAATACAAAATATTGCCTTATTTCATATGGCCTTCAACTTGGAAAATCTTAATGACACATTTTTATGTAGAAAGAAAAGATTCCAATTTTATAAAATTACCAACTTTGTGACTGAAACAAAGTGAGTGCTTCAACACTTTGATTTTATTATTTTATCAAATTACTGTTAGAATATTACAGTGCTATAGTCATTATGAGTAACTTAGAGTAAGTAGACTAAAGAATGATGTACACTTAGTATTGTGCCAACCCATCAATATGTCAACAATCACCACAAAACTCAACAGTTTATTACTGGTCAGTAGGTCCTGTGAAGATCAAAATTTTACAGGACCTAATCAATTCTTACAGGACTCAAGACATTTTACTTATTTTGATAAATTGAAAATTGTGTGAATGAGATTAAATTCTTTGCCAGACAGTCTGTCCTGTAAACCTACAGATCTAGACAGACCTTCTAATTTTTACAGGATTTGCCCATAGTTCCACCGTGTTTGGTGTTGACTGTATGAAGATATGTTTGTTTTCAGGACCTAAAGACCAGGGAGCTGGTAAATGTCGTCAAGCTTGTTTAAAATCCTTAGAAAATTTACAGACTGATTATCTAGATTTATATTTGATACACTGGCCTGGTATACAAGGTAAAAAACCTGAGGACCAGTCAAATAAAGATCTTAGAGGTGAAAGTTGGAGGGATTTAGAAACATTACATAAGGAAGGTAATGCTTGTTTTTATACTTTAAAGGGTATGCATTTTTTTAAAGCAACTTATATACAGTAGATCATATTATAGCAGTCCGTCAACCTCACTGGCACCAGAGTCCTCATATTCTTTAAATACGCACTCATAAAATATTTTGATAACAAACACAATTAAAAATAGCACCCGTATACATTACCGTGTACGAGTTATAACTATACTTTCATTATAATATATTATATATAAGGTAGTGCACACGTGTGTATGCACAGGGATCTATGTATAAGGATGTATGCATTATTTTATGATATGGACTCTGGTGCCAGTGGTCAACTTTTGCACTGTTTCTGAAATGACTTAATCTTTTGATTTTGCTGTTAAGCAGTTACTGGGCACTTATTTCCATCAGAGACTGATAACTACCATACCTGGTTTAGAATCTGTGGTAGGAGTGAGAAAGTCTGTGGAATTATTTTCTTGACCAAACTTCACAAATCCTACCAAAAACCCCTCCATCAGTAGACTTGTTAGCTACCAAATGAGTTATCAGGGCAGGCTTTATAAATCCATAACTGATGGATTCAGTCACATAAATTTCACCATTTATAGATATCATTTGGACTTGCATTCAAACTACCACTGTGCAATGTATATTAACTGTAACAAGAAATATCTTTGAAAAAGATATTCAGCGCTCTGCTGGGTTCATTTTCAACAGTTTGAAGTATAAATGTTGGTCATGCATGGCGTACATGTATTAACTGTAGGTCAAATGTAGTTTGTTCGAAATTGCAATTCAGCCTCAACTGACAATTTTTGTCTGAATATATTGCCACTTCGCTGATTTTTCAATTTGAAAATTCTGTCCGATTCTAAAATTAAAAACATATTTAATAACTATGCCATGAATTTTTTATTAAAAATCACTTCTTTCCAGAATGACCAAACGATTTGTTACTTTTCTAGCAAACATAAAACAATTTGATGGAAATGCTCAATAGCGGCCTACATATGACAAAATGAAAACCCATTCCGAGCGTGCGCTGAGTCATATTCGCAGTTTAGTTATACCGCAAGGGGCGTACCACGACAAATGTGTGATCAATTAGCATAGTGAGTCACTGATTATACACAGAGTAAATAGTCAGCAGCAACTATACGTGCTACGCACCAGTTTATCACAAATAGCCAATGCTTTCATGTGTTTAACCATTTCTTTATACCGTAAAGAATTTTCATTGGATAACAGCTATGGTAGAGCAAATTGTATTGGTTGAAATATAGGTCAAAAGTTGGCTTAGACAGCTGCGCCGAAAAATATGTCTCTGTGATTTAATAGACTCCATTTAGCGTGGCAATTAAAACAACATTCATTAGTCAACTGAAATTTAGCTATATTTAATATTTAGTGTGGAATAATGTGGAATAAAATATGCTACACATTCAAATAGTTGTGTAGTAAAGTCGAGAGCACATAATGTGTGTATTATACATGTATTTGTTTTCATTTAAGTTAAATGCTTATAATTCCTATATTAATGTAATATATTTCAGGTAAATTACGATCTATTGGTGTATCTAATTATGAAGATTCTCATTTAAATGATTTACTGTCTAATTGTACAGTACAACCATCTGTATTACAGGTATATGTCTATGTTTTATCTTCAAATACTGTCAAAACCCCTCATAGGAATGTAGACAGACTGTTTGTTTGTTTGACATTTAATTTTAACCAAGGTGTGTCCGCTACATAAGGATGCATTATGTGCAGACCCTTGCTAAAAACTTAAGGTGTCCATTAGTGACAAATTGTTGGAAGCGCATTCTTCTTCTGCTTATCTTGTTTATTTCAGTGGTGTTGGTTTGCATCTCCATTTCTCAATCTGTCTTTGGACCAACTACAGCTTGGTTGTGTAGACAGATTGATGTTTTGTTTTCAAGCTTAAATACTTCTTTATATACTAACTAGTTAAGTTTGATCATATTTTATTGTCATCTTACACAATTTAAAATAAACTATAATTATTCACTGTAATACAACATGAAATGGAGTCTGTCTAGGGTTTTAGTTTGAACAATTTCAACTGAAAGGTTAACACGAGCATAATTTATTAGGATTGTAATAGTTATGTTTTGCACTATATTTGTATGTATTTGAATTGAATACTTGACATTTTCTGACAGCTCTTAGAATTTTATGAAAAACAAGTGTTTGTTAACATTCTGATGATCATGTGTCTATAAACATGCACTCTAAAAAAGTTCAGCATTCAGATATACCTCAGTCATGCATTGAACGAGTGATGCACATTGAATGGCCGAGGAGTTAAGCATGTAAAAATGGGTGTAAAACAAAACAAACCTAAGCAATAACCATTATATTATTATTTCAGATAGAGTATCACCCACATTTAGTTCAAACATCTCTAGTTAAACTATGTAAGAAACATAACATACATTTTCAAGCTTATTCATCTCTAGGGACCACAACTGAGGATAATAAAGTTAGTTTAATAGTTTTTTTTTATATAATTTCAGTAATTAATATAGTACACTTCTGAGGCATCTTAATTAACTTATTTAATTCTATTGGGGGCAAGTGTGAGATTGACTCACCCTAGAACCAGGTTTAAATCCCAATTGGCAAATGTTTTGCCACTGTCTGTTTCAAGGCATAAACCCCTCAGGTTCTTGTTTTTGTTTGTGGTGACCCTTTTATTAGTAGAGTTTAAAATCTAAAACATCTCCTTCTTAAGACTTTTTGGCTATAGAAGGTCTGTGTTATCAGACTGTTGCTGTTCCTGACATGTTTTTCCTAATTGTGCAATTGTTCTTTAGAACATTTGCATGAACCCTGTTAGACCACAGGGAAGTGTTCTTGTGGGGTACTCATCGTAGGATTCATTTAAGAGCTTAAGATTGGCTTAAAATTTATGTTGACCAGGTTTTGAGAGCTTCTCAATTATTGTAGATTTCTGACCCAAATTTCAATGGGTATACCAGATATATATGTTACTTTTCTAGAATGTAAACTTTATCTATGTGCATGTTATTCTTTGACAAGTGCTTGCCTAAGTTCTTCCTGATCCATTTTTTGGTTGACATTTGATTAATGCCGCAAATGGACAAATGATTCTTATACCTGTTATATTTTTAATTTTCTTTTTAGTTGTTAAATGATTCTACAGTATTAGATATAGCAGACAAGTATAAAAAGACTGTTGCTCAAATATTGTTAAGATGGGCTGTACAACAAAACATAGGTAAACGTTATTATATTATTTCTGTCTCTACAGTTTGTTGCCAAGATTTTTAGCATGGTTCAACTTTACTGAAGACACTTTAATTTATACATGTAAATTTAGTTTGTTTGATGATTCAGAATCCTGCAGGATACCAGTGGTATCCATAACTATATTATATAGTCGGACAATATCAACCTGAGATTGACCTACTTTATTATGATAATTACACACTTCACTTTCATTAAATCATGATTTTCCGTATGCGTGTATACGATAATACACCTGTTTATAACAACCTATGTAAGTTGTAACTATTTATATAAATCAATTTTGTTAACTTGACATTTTATTGTAACTTTTAATTTTGGACTCATTGGTTTATGGGGAAACATGTATGTCTGCAATTTTGAGGAATTTCAAAGTATTTATTCTTATGAAAACAACATTACAAAATTAGCATGTGTATTCTGCCAAAAGCTTCCAATAAAGCACGACTTACATACAAAGACAAAAATAGACAGTAAGTACTAAGTTTACTATATTCTTGCATAAAGGTCAAGCTCAGGTTAATATTGTTGCATTATACATTTGAGTTAATAATATGTAGGTGTTATTACTTAGGGGATTATTGAGTTTAAGTCTTTGTAGATCTATAGCCTGCTAGCAGGTTCATGAACCATGCAATACATTTCATTATAAATTTTGCCAAAGAACAAAAAAGTTTTAGCTGACTGATGTATATACTATTTGTGCAAGTTATGTTATAGATAAATAAAATTGTGGACTATATACATGTATTAATAAAGTGAAAATAAGATTAATACAGCTTTGTTGTAAATTACATTGTATATTATATAAATACTGATAATGTTGTTGACCATCACTGAATATCTTCATGTAAGATGTTACAGGAGCAGTAGTCCAGAGGTAGGAAGTGCACTAAGGGATCCAGAGGTCCTGGGTTTGAATCCCGCTAGGGGCACTGCTGATTTCATTTAGCAAGAAATTTACCTGCGATTGCTTCACTTCACCCAGGTGTAAATGGGCCCCTGTTAGGGTCATGCACTGTATGGTGTGGCTACAACAGTTGGTGTGTGACTCAATGATCGGGGAAGTTAATGTCAAGAATCGACTGAATAGTGATACTAGAACTAGACTTCCAAAGCCTTGCTTTTAACTAACGTTTTTAAGATGTTTGTATTGCCTATGGATAAATGTCTGTAATTGCTATAAGATTATGTCGATGTCTATTTGTGTGTATTTCAGGTGTTATACCCAAGTCAACAAACCCAGTACATATCAGTGAAAACTTTGATATATTCTCCTTTACTTTATCACAAGAAGATATGGACAAACTAAGTAATTTAGATACACAGAAACATTATTGTTGGAATCCTTCATCTGTCACTTAAAGCTACTCATTCTTATTGTTTGTTGTTTTGTGATATTTTAAAATTACCTGTCATAGTCTGTAATTATTAATGTGGTTATTAAACATAGGAATTTCATTGATCCTTTTTGTTTTCATTCTTGTATGTACAGTTAGGACTTTAGTGCAGTGTGCTTTTTATTTTTAGACTTAAGTATCGGGGCCAATACACCATTTTGGGGAAGGGGCCTGAGCCTTTTTCTTGCAAAAATAGCACAGTTTTCTCCTATTTAGGGAAAATGGACCCATTTCATGCTAGTAAAAGTAAAAAGATGTTAGTTTATTGATCTTTTTTTTCATTCTTGTATGTACAGTTTGGACTTCAGTACATTTATCAGGGCCAAAAGACCGTTTTTGGAGAAGGGGTCTCAGCCTTTTTTCTCTAGGAAAATTAGTTTCACTTATTTAGGGAAAATGAACCAACTTCTTTGCTTGTTGAAAAGGAATAAATTTATTAAATTATAGGTGTTACAAAATTAACAAGACAATCTAAGAAATTATTTGATAAAAGGAACATAATATACTGTATTTTTCAAATTGACAAAAAATCAACTTTTTGTTCCTGGCATTTCAGGCCTAAGGTAAAGTTTGGGGATTTTTTATTGGATGGGAAAATTTCAAGACCAAAACTCAGGAAAACATTTCATTTGAGGAAGCAGTCCTTTTTTAGCCTCTTCCAAGAATAGTGTTTTAGTCCTGATATAATATCTGAATGGCTATAAAAAACATAAAAGCCATATGGTATGTTTAGCAAAGATATTTTACTTACAAATGGTATGAATACGAACATAATTATTGTACTTTCCACATGTTTTTACTCTATTAAATCATGCTTAGGGTTCTCACTAAAACTAATCAAAACCTTTATCTGACAAAAAAAATGAAATAAAAGTTAATAGTATTTTATATGTTAATTCACCAGTCAACATCGGATTCTTGGTTGCCTTTCACCTTAATGACCTTTTTCCCTTTTTTAGTTTTTGTATTACTTTCTTTTGATGCATCATTGGTCTGTGCTGTTTTCTTGCCCTTAGAAGTAGTAGGTGGAGATTGGTTCCAGTCTTCAGGGTCAGGGTCATCTGGGGACCTCAGGCACTGACAACATTTTTCATCACTTCTGGCACATTTCCATATGAAGATACTAGCTAGTACTGTAAATAACACTACAGCAACCAGACCTATTATTGCAAGTAGACCATACTTTCCTAGACCAGTTATTGTGTTAACTATTTCATCTCCTAGAGTACATCCAGCCTAGAATATAAAGAAATCAGACCTAGGGTAATGTTTGATACAATCTGATTAAAACCCGATCTAAAATTTCCCGCTCGCCTACTCGCTAATTTAGATCTGACCTTTTTCAAACAAAGGTCACGTTCAGGTGACCTTTTCTCATCATAATATTCATGACGAGATTGTTATGATACGTAACTTGTTTACATCGTCTACGTCACCCAATTTGAAATGAGCCTTCTAATCGCAGACTGTGAATAATACCGCTGTTAAATTAGCTTGCCAACCTTGGTCTAAAAATAGAAATTACGAAATCAAAATGTGATTAATAGTGTTTTCATCTAGATGAAAGCTACGCATTGATTGGTCAACACAAAGTTCATCTCGACGTGACCTTCCACGGAGACAGTAGAGATCCTGTACGACAATGCTCTACAATATATATGTTTACGGAGATAGTGTTTGATACAATAATTTATTTATTTTTTGTTCGTTGGGTTTAATGGCTTAGCAATATTGTATAGGTTATATCAGGTCAGTTAACTTACTCACTGTTCCTGGATAGGCTCAATCTCAATTTAGTTGTTAACCAACAACTAGGCACATACTTTCTACAGTGACTGACAACTTCCCTACAGAATTAAGAATCATTGGTAGGAGGGAAAATGGACGTAGAAATAATATCATGACCAAGCTCCTTGAAAGTATGTTCTACCCGGGAAATGAACCCTTGATCTATTGGTCAGTAGTTTTGCATGCTACCAACTAAGCTAGCCAGGTGGCTTACAATAATCTATGCCTATGATTCCTGATTAGTGAAACTGTTTTTTAAACCATTTGTTAACCTTTTTTGTAGTGCATGACAGCTGCTCATCTTACCAGCTTTCAAGGGCACTTCTTAACTATTACTTATCTACCCTTTCACAAGTTATATAAAAATCACATTTTCTGATTTGATTACTGAAAACTGGATTTTACACCATTTGTTAGCACTTTATTTGGTTATGCAATTTGGCCAACTTAATTGTCTTACTACCTGGATATTTTCTTTAACCAGTACTTGCAAGAAGTTGACATCTCTGCCATCTTATGAGGAAAATAGATACTGATAAAAAAACTTTTGTAAAAAAATAAAACCTGGCCAGGAAATAAACATGGAACCTACAAATTAGAAATCATGAATTATCCTAGTGCCATGCTCTGGCTTAGTTTTACTCCCCTTTGCTTCATTCAGAATAATATGACTAAATTACTTCTGACCAGGTCTATCCAGGGAAGGTGAGGGGGGCTGGACAACTGGCTGCTGTAATATGACTGATAGATTGTGAAACACAGTGTAAAACACTATAAATTATGTATTATTTCTCAACATACCAACTCTTTACTTTCATCTGATTTGTCTACACATTGGTTTTCTCCATCACACTTTAAGTCAGCAGAAATACATCTTGAAATAAAATAATATCATGTAAGTCAATACAGTTAGTGTCCTTCAAAAGTCCTTTGACAAAATCTTGCTTTCGGAATAAACTGATTCTCATTTACAAATGAAAAAAGAAACACAATGAAATTTCTAAAATTTAGTTTTGTTTAGTTTTTCAACATATTATGGTTTCAACTATGTTTCACAAATAAGCTTTAATCATTGTAAAATTACTTGCAGTTCCGGGCTCAGTTTTTCTTTTTTAATGCTGCAAGGAACACTGTTTTTCATGACCAAGAAATTTACCTGTAATTGCATCACTCCACCCTGGTGTAAATGGGTAGCTAGGCTGAATGGGTGGTATAATTACATTGTGCCAGTGTCTGCTGCACATAAGTGAAGTAAACACTCATTAGGGAGATAGATCTATATTGATAACAGTAGACCTCACCTATGTCCAGAGGTAATTTTATGCCGAAGACTGGTGATTCGCTGATTGAGCCAACTGAGTACTTTTCAGTAGTGGTTCCTGGTTCGAACCCTTTGTCTCAACGAAATGTCGACAGTTGCGGTGTTGAGTGATTACTGGTTATGAATTACACAGAGTTGCGACCCTTGATTTCAATTACTTAGCTTGCTACTTGATAACGCACTAACAGTTCTCCAGATTTTACTACATATTTTAATTTTATTGAAATTTGGCAGTATACTGTTACTTGTTAATTAATAATTTAGAATTTTTAATTAACAAGTAACAGTATACTGCCAAATTTCAATAAAATTTGCCGCATAAAAGTAATAACTGTAAAGTTGCTTAATGTGCATGAGCATCAAAGCTTTGACTTTAGATACAATTACATGTTTTACTTTTTTGTAAGCATACCTAGTTGTATCACACAGAAACTCAGAATCTGTACACGGTGCATCATGAAAACTAGCTGCAACACCTTTAAAACCTTTCCTTTGTGTGCTTGAGTCTGTTTGAAAATGCACCTTTATTTTATCAGTTACTGATTCAAAATCTGAAATAGGAAGAAAAAAGGCAGTTGAAGAGTAATTGTGAAGTTTTTATTCCTCTCCAGTTCTGACAAAAAAAACCCACCAACTTACATTTTTTTTTGCTTGTAGAAAAAATATTAAAACATTGTAGATCTGACCACTAATGGCAGGTAAATATAAAAAAATTAATGCAATCATTTACAACTCTGGATGCTGGCATGCCCAGGTTCTGCTAAACTATAAACCAAATATTTTTGTTGAAATGCAAAACATTTGCAATATGACTACAATTCAATACTATATTACCAGGGCTTTTTTCAGTATATGGGGAAGGGGCCTGGGACCTTTTTTATATAGAACACTTGGGGAAAATTATAGCAATGTCATAGATAGGGGAACAAAAAATCATAGTAAACTGCAAATTTGGGGAAAACAGCATGATTTTAAAGAAATTTCAAGAGGGGAAGGGGCCTGTAAGCAGCCCCTGTTATATAAGTAAAAAAAGGTCTGATCACAATCACTATACACTACATTACAATTTCATTACAATGTATTGTAGTTTACAAATGCAATTGGCCTACAATACAATACAATACAATACAATACAATACAATGCAACACAATATTGTACAGTACAGCACTATACAATACAATGCAAAACAGTATTATTTAGAATGCTCTATACAATACAGTATCTCAAAATACAAAATCGTATCATTGAGTTTTACCTTGATCTGTACATATTTCAGTGGAGTCAGTGCTTCCTGCAAGTAAAATATACAATATGATTATAACAATGAGGTTAAAATTAATTTGAAGAATCTGGCATTAAGTTACTTAATGTTACTTAATTAAGTTAATTACTAGGTTATTACTTTCCTTCTTATGCTCAAACACTTACATTTTGGATACCTTTTTCAACAGTTTATGAATTTCCAGGGTGATTTGAACTCTTCACTATCAATGTCACCAGAACAGTTCAGCTAACCCTTGTCAACAAAATATCTTATTAATTCTAATCTTTTACTTCAAACTTTTCATGTAGATTTGACCTATAAAAGGCCCCCGTAATCATAATCTTAGTCAATTTCAAACTCTTCAACTTAGAGTATACTCAAGATGACCTTTATGGATTTGAGGTCCATTGATCAAAGGTCAAGGTCACATGGACAGTTAACAGGGTTCCCACAAAGATGTACCTTTAAATTTTATTCACCAATGAATTGGAAAACCCCTCTACAGTTTCACTGTTTGATGTTTGCTTTGACAAGTAGAAGACATGTACATTTTGTATTGATTTTAGCCTTTTATTTAGGGTCAAAGGTCAAGGTCACGAGAACAGTTATTTAAATTTGATTGCCAATACTCTGATTTGATTTGTGGAAGTACATTCTGATTAAAGCCCAATGACTTTCAGATGACAATGGTGCTGGAAGCTACATGTATAATGCATAATTTAGAATCTAACGTCTAGAACAGCTGGTCTGAAACCTACCTGGGCTTATGTTATAATACCTTGCCATGAATTTCGATTATAGTGTCGTGTTTCCTTCATAAATAAGGTGAATAAAGAAGTTGTTGGCCTTCTTGCGGGATACATGTACTGATGTAGGTGATAAAGCCCTAAGTTTATACTCTAAGACAAAGGCCCAAGAAAACTATGGTAGGCTGCTTGTCGTAAAATGACTATAATTTGTGTTGACTAGGCATTAAACCCTACAAAAATCCCACTTTGTGCAATACATACCATCTCCCTGTTCTGTCACAACAACTTTATCAACACAATTAATGCCATCTGGAGCTTGCAGGTCAAAGAACGGAAACTGCAGCAAGATTTTTTTACCTAAAAAGTATAACAATCGGGAAATTTGTAACATAGCATCTGTCTAATAGGTCCTACTGAAAATTTGTGCATCAAAAGATATGTGTTTCATACAATGACATAATTATATACGCCAACAGTTAAGTTTCATTATTACCATTGGAACCATCATTTTTATGTCTAAATAACTGAATGGTAATATATTGGTATAAGTTTCTTCTCAAATTAAGCATTTGTCATGCTTTTATTTTGAAAATTATAAATCGTCAAGATCACATAATTTTGCAATAACTTGGTCAATATATAAGCGGAATTAAGAGTTAGAGTATCCTCCGAGGTCCTAATTTCGTCTATGTCCTAATTTCGTCACCCCACCTTAAATACATAAGGCATGTAGCAGTAATAAAATCTAGGATATAATTCACTAAAGTAAACTTATATTCACGTTTTTTGCTCGAAATCTAAACGTAGGGCGGAGCTACATTGTGGGCGGAGCCAAACCTGCACTGATTGTTATTTTGGTATACGGACGATCCGTCCCCAAGACTATTCTCCCTCTAGACGATCCGTCCCCAGTCACATTCGTCCTTGGACGATCCGTCCCCAAAATATCAGAGTTTAGACGATTCGTCCCCATTTTATATAAGTGTATACGGGAATTGATTTTATACGAATAATTATAGAAGATTTATGTACAGATATTCATCTTTTGATTAGATTTTGCCAATTGATGTTTTATTTCAATACAATCCTACATGTTTGAGGTAAGTATTCACCGAAGAAGACGTGACATAGATCTATATCAAAATTGTTATAATGTGATACAAATATGAGAATAAAACAAATATTTTAATACTAAATTTATTTTATTCATATTCACCAATCACTCAATGTCAAAAAAAGTGCACAATTAGAATTTGACAATTGATCAAAAATGAAGTAGGAGTTTAACATCTTTTATCATTATAATCTTTAACACTAACCTATTTGGAAGTAGAAAATACGCATCGGAGATTTTATAAAGGACTGTACTGAAAGTTGTCATGGCTTAACGAAAGGTAATATAAATGTAAAGTAAGATACGTTAAGATTTTTAAAATAAAATTTCTGGAACCGATAGACAGTAGCAAATCAAATAATCATTTATTAAAAGGTATTTCATAGTATGACGGTAAACTTTATGACAATTATTTATATATTTCTTATGACATGAAGTTCTATTTGTCCTTGATTTAACAAAAAACACATTGATTGTTTTTTTAATTTGAAGGTGTTTCTAAATCAATTCGTTTTATTCAGGAATTACTAGCGCTAATAAAACAATAAAACCGTAGCACAGGAGTCAATGTAAGAACACACTAAAAACCCAGTTCTAATGCCGCTACTATGTTCCTAGTGTAAGGTTTAATCACTTAATTTGTACAAGGTAAATAATAACGTATCTTACTAAAAAATTATTAACATATATCTGAGGTAAATGTAATCAATAAGCAAAAATTATGCTAGCATTTGCTTACAAACACTTCAAAACGATAATCTAAAATTAAACTTAAGTTTTTTTAGACAACAATCAAATGTTCACATTGGTAAACTTTAAAAGGTAACGTATCTTACTTTTTCAATTCACATAAGTTCCACTGCCGTTTATTTTAAAAGACGTTCTAGTTAAGGCACAATTTATGTTAAAATCAAAACAATGCTAGCTCTTTTGCTTCAAATATGTTTATTTATCAGAAAGAAGACATATCTATTGGTTTTTTCTGTTAACATTTATTTTGTATCTGTTAACGTATCTTACTCATTTATCAAAATCAATTCATGACTTAAGAGTTCAAAATATATGGTCCATTTTCATACAACTTTACATATTATCTGTTTCATTAGACAGCTGCTGTCAGCTTTATTGCAACAAAATTGTCGATTTGTTTTTCAACAAGGTAGAGGTTCTACAATTTGTTTTAAGAGTCCAACTATCTAAATATATTTTCAACTTGTCCTTCTTTCTGCTGGTGTACCGTTTTGGACCGTGGCGTTGTTATATGAAATTAAACTTTTTCGATTACATTATTTGCATAAAAAGTGTTTCTTGAGTTTCTGTGGAAATATGTCCGAAACTATACCTGCACCATTGAGTTTTAATTTGGTTTTGGATCCTGGTGTGCTGTACGAGGTTTTGTTTCCATTAGTTTTAGTCGTATGGTAATTCCTTACAATCTGAATTCATGTTAAGACTTTTGCATATTATTCTTTTTTAAAAAAGGTTCATAATTTTGTTTAAGCGTTTTCACCTGATCATTTCAATACCAACTTTTGTATGCCGCTGATCTTTGTCTTATATCTACAAGGTGGCCCTTTGTTTTTCTAGGTCACAAATTGGCATTTTAAAAAAAAACAATCTTGTTTTGTCTATCTGTCGTGTACATTGGACTGATGTACTTGCTCAAACTATATTCAGAACTTTTTCAATATAGAATTTACCTGAAACCTTATTTTTCTTTCTCATTTGAACTTGTAGATTGTGCTGGGTGCGTAAAAGCCTCATTTTAAATGCATTCTTCTGTTGTTGTTTTTTCCGAAATCATTCGGAATGTGTTTTTTTTGCAGATAATTTTTCTTTTGTTGAAATACTCGGACATTTTAGTGTTACTTTGTTTGATTAAGCGTTTAATTTTGCTCCATATTCAGAAGGTATATTTGACCATTTGTCATTTTTCATTTCTTGTACCCTTGCTGGTATTAAGCTCTAGTCTATTTTTTCATCCTGTACATTAGTATTTTAAGATACTTAAGCTGGACAGAAAGATACGTTAACCTTTACTACAATGTATAAGTTTTGTCAAATACTCAATGAAAGAAATGTTTTTTTAGGTTTTATATCAAAAGTTGTCCATTTTACTTTATAATTCTAATAAGTTAACATCCTATAACTTTGTATTTACTTTTTATTTCATGTCTTTTAAACAATGTAAGATACGTTAACATTGAGTAAGATACGTTGAACAAGTTTGTTCATGTCTGTTGGTATCAATTAGCAAATAAGACATGTACAATGCATACAATTGTTCTGACTTGTCTTTGTTACACATGAAAAGCAAGTTTAACTGTCTTAAATATAAAAAATAACTAAAAGGCTTCAGTTTTCTGGAGTTGTCATAAAATGCTTGATTGTTTAGTCATAATCGCCAGGAATACTTTACAACTTCTGTTTTGAGTGGAAATTTTGGTAATTAGCAACGCAATTGGCTAGAAAGTAAATCCAAAGATGATTTATTTTCGACAAATATTGAAATATCAGGTACGTGTTAACGTATCTTATGTTAACGTATCTTATTGACATTTACTATTTTTTACCATAAAGAAAGCATATCGGACTTTTCGAGGATGAAATTTCTCTGGATTATGCCTGCATGAAGTAGGCATTGTGAAATTAGGTAACTCTGCCTGCTTTCTGAACTAGCTTATGTGTTGTTACATATGGAAAGTTAACGTATCTTATCAAATCTTAAAGTAACAATTCAATTTTTCATTATTTAAAAAATATGGTTAATCTGTATTAGATCTTAGACGCCAAAAGCCTTTTTTATCTCTTACATTAACCAATTGGGAGTTTATATTGGCATAAATCCGAGTGAAATTGCCAATATTTGGACTTAATGCATGATGTCCATAACTGTTAACGTATCTTACATCCAATTTTGGGACACAGGAAAATAATTTTTAATTTTAGCAAATTTTTTTGTCTGATTTCGGAAGGTTATGTTTTCATTGAATTACCCCAAATGACCATTAGTAAAGGTAACATTTGCAGCAAAACGGTGTATTATTTCAAAATTATATTTTAGTCAAAACAAGTACCCTATGCAGGGACAACGCAAAATCAACAGTTTTTGTATTTTTGGATTAAAGTTTTCACCAGAAAGTATGTTCAATGAGGGACAAAACTCTTGTTGGAGGTACATATATGTTGTATACATCATCTAATGAGAAAAAATCTCAGATACCTTCTGTTTTAAAAAAATGAGGGCGAAGGGACATTGAAAATGTGAAATTGTTCACTTTTTTTGACATTGAGTGCAATACAAATTGGAAAATAAAACGAACAACTTTGAAATTAATTTTATTTTATCTTATATTCACCAATCTCATTAAATTGAACACATCTTTTTATAACAATGTAACATGTTCATAGGTCTATTGCTTACTTTTTTATTTTTCAATTTGAAGCAATGAATTATAATTGTATTAATCACGTTGATTAAACTACATCTTTATCAAAGGACGGATGTGACTGGGGACGGATCGTCTGACATTCATTATTTTACACTACTAGTAAACATGTCAATATTTAAAATGGCGGAATTTCGATGACTTGTCATAAAATTGTTGAAGAAACAACACAGACTGGAGGTAAAAGATCTAAATATTGCATATAAATAAAAACAACAGAGATTTGGTTCACATAAATGAAGAAACACTTATTTTTATTTTGCATTGTTGACTTTAGGACCTGCTTCAACTGTCGTCTGCATTTATACCCAGCCCCATAACTTTGTGTTTACTAACGTTAATTGACAGAATAAACCCTAGAAAAGTCAATAAAATAATACATGTGTAGCTTTATGATTCATTTACATATTTTACTAATAAAAAATCAGTTAAAAATTACAAATTTAACATTGTATTCATTCATTTCCTTAAGGTGGCGAAATATATGGTCTCCCTAGTATACTGCATGCATTTAAGATATAAATATTCAATTAATAACTAAAAACATTACAACAGTAATCTTCATGATACATCTTAATTGAGTGAAGCTAGTTTTAAAGAAAGTTAGATTCTTAACAGATATTCAAATTAAAAAATCCATCGTCCGATATTTTCAAAAATCAAAAAAAGAATCTTTCAATTAATTTCGATGGCCTTACATACGTATATTTACCATCTTCAACTTCATAAGTTATAAAACAATCTTGATCAGCTTTGTAACTTGTTAAGCCTCCAAACAATCCAGCCCCAGGTTGTGAAAGTAAAATTACACTGTCTATGTTTGTGATGTTCTCGTTGCAGTTTGATACAGCACCGCCATCTAAGACGTATTCAGATAATTTTATTGTTTCAGTTCCATCAAATATTGTACACATGAAGACTAACACAAGTGTGATACGCGAACAGACCTTCCATTTTGTCTGCAGAGTAAATAAGAAGTTCGGTTCCATGTTTTCATCTGAGTATGACGTAATTGCTAGATATGACGTCATTGATTTAATGAATACAGAGTAGTCGTTCTTGGATTTTAGAGTTAAAGTTACTGTTTCGAGCATCATATTTTTCTATTTATTATCTTGTTAATTCTTTTATGTTTTCCTTTCGATCTGTTATAATTATGAGGCTTTAAAATATCATTGGTCTAAGGGACATTACCCTGTCACACAAGTCAACAAGTATGTTCAATGATTACCTCCCATACCATAACATCAACATTGGCTTCATAGAGAAGTCAATCATTTATTGCTATCGCTGTAGAATGAGTAATAGCCTATCAGCTTATTTTGCGGCATGTATGGTTTACATAGAACACTTTCATTTTGTCTCCGTACACTTACTATTCTTAGTCGTTTCACTTCAATCGAACGTTTCATTGTACGACTTTCTTGAAATGGTAGAGCGCTGAATTTCGAACACAGGTGCCCCACGAAAATGATTTATTTGAATATTAATATATTTTTTTAGTAAAATGAACATTTCAATTTACTAAAAATACCATTTTTTCAAAAATACTTAGACTACTATGTATATGTTAAAAGTTTATTACAATTGGCAGTGGACACTCAATGTTATTCAGTGGGTTTTCGGAACTCAAAGGTTCCGGGTTAAAGGGCTTTCACGTCGTGAATTCGGGACCACAAGAATAGTTCGATGAGGATTCCTTTTTGGGGGTTCGATTTTCTGAGGATTCACTGTACTATATAAGTGGTGAAATAGGTATAAAATTTATTGAAAAAAAATAGTTACGATTTGTGCATTTTTTTATTTTAATCCACACCAGTTGATAACATCATGTCTCATAGTATAAGAACCGTACTGATGATATTTTAGTAAAATAATTCCCATGGTTACAAAAATATATCATAAGTGAACTATATTCATTATAATCATTGAAGACACATTCAATCGTTAAATTAATACCCCCGGCATGAATACAGCATCGTTTTACTGGTGGACGACACGAATGTCGAATCTAATAAAAAACGAGGAGACATCTTGATCCAGCCCTTGACCTTTATAACCCCTCTACTAGTTCTGGGTCAAATGTTTCCTCTTATTGAATGTCTAGAGTGCAGAGTCTAGAATACCTCTTTAAGTTTATTCGTTAAGCTTTGTAATAAACCTTATTTTTCTAATTACACCTGCATGTTAAAATCTATTGAACTCATTCGTTCGTATAATAAAGCTACATGAATGTGTTAAAACTTTGCTAAATCGTTCAAAAGTAGGCCTAGTCTTACAGAAACTTGATAATATCAAATTGTTTACTTGTACACGTAGTGGTAAAACTTTGCCTTTGATGTAATTATTTCGTTGGTTAATGCAAAGCCATATGCAGTATTTTAGAAAATAAATGGATATACATGTATTACACGACCCACATTCGGAACTACCTCGGATATAACTGCGTAACATACTTGGTTGATCGTCAGTTTACGGAATCACCCGAGTGGTTTTCCGAATGACACGACCCACTGAAATGCACGAGTTCAGTCTAGAGCGGGTCACTTGGATGTCCGTAAAAAGTAGTGTTGAGTATTGACTGGCCATTATTTAAAAAATAAGCGGACGTGAGGACATGAGCGTCAATGACGTCAGAAAAAACCTTAACTTTCTTTATTCTGATAAAAAAGCGGTGGAACTCATTTCTTAGACAATTCTAAATCAAATGAACATACTTTCCATGTCAAGAAAATATAACACATGGATTATATCAGAAATGTTCTGATTTTTTAGGTACAATGTAGTTTTAATAAATATAGAATAATTCAACATGTGTTAGTAACTTACTGATTTAGTTCCATGTTTGTTTACCGTTTTATTTCTATGTTCGATAATCGTTCAACAAGATGCAAACAGGAACATCGTGGAAATAAAGCACGGAATCAATTTTGGTTAATTTTTGTAACATGTTTTCAGCGGTTAAGTGTGGCGAGCCTCCCTTCCACAAAATAGAAATCAACGAAGTTTGTCTATCATTTGTGGCCAGACGAAAACTATTTCAAGTTCATTGGTCTGTTTACCTGAATCGAACATTGCAATAGTTCAAGTTGCATTTTATGAATGCTATTAAAATCAAATTGGGTTACAGAAGCTATCTTTTAATTCTATGAAACTTAAAATGTGTGATATAAAAGTAAATTGTAAATTTTAGATGAAACTTTGTTACTACACCTCGTTTGAGTTAAACAACTTTCTCAAAAATTCGAACATGCGAGTCGTATTTCAACTTTTTATTTTACTATTTGTTTAGTATCATATAGGTCTACTATTTAAAAAGAAAAGTTTTGTTTGAAGGATTTAAACATGCAAATCAGATAGTAACGAACTTACGATCTACGTCATGCTTCGCTGAAAAGCTTATGGTATCATATATCGATGCTCACCGGATAGTTCTGAAAGTATCTGAGAGAGAACGAGTCAACCTCATGTATAAGAGGAGAGCTTATTTCGTATTATCTTATTAGCGATATCAGTTTACTTCATATTATTTCATATTTTCAAAAAATATGTACATGTATTTGTTTAATATACGTTAAAGTTAAATGAATACTGTTTAACCAACTACAAATGGATATGGCCATGTTAGTAAAAACGATTTCCGCCGAATTCTTCCGAAATTAGCCGAGCGGGATATGTATGGATCCGGGATATGTATGGATCGTCATAAATAAAAAGATGCGAATAAACAGTGATATCTCCCATCCCACTATTTTATGAATTATCTACAATACATTCTCGTAATATAACATGAACAGATCAATAAATTCCATTGAAGATTTGATTAGCACCGGCCATAACTCACAAATAACCAAAACATTCAATGAAAACAAAAACACACGTGCAGTAGAATTGATAACACGTGTATTATACTTCAGAAAATCATTTCCTACCCATTCATCAAAAATCTTTCGACAGAACTCTGAAATATTTATTATATAGTGGCTAATATTTGAATCATTTACTTTGTACTTCGTATTATCATCAACCATAGCACAGGCGGTTCTAGCGGGAGTCAGGGGGTCAGGGAGGGGGTCAAGACCCCCCCCCCCTTGAAATTTTCTAAATGTCCATGAGTGTATTTTTTAACTGTTAGCCATTTTTAGGTAGCATGAAGTAATTTTTTTCTCGGGCTCGCTTCGCTCGCCTTTGTGCTAAACATATATCAAACGATTATGTAGACTTTACTACGAATATGATGCGTTATTCTGCAAACAGTGTATAATGTGGTTATGGCTTGAAAATTTGGACATCCCCAGGAAAAGTTTGAACCCCCAGAAAATATCCTGGATCCACCCTGAGTGATTAGTTTTTACGTGTCTTAAGACGAACAGCAACAGTAAGACCTATGATCAAATGGTATCCAACTTTTCCAGATTGAAGTACGCGTTCTTACAGTATTGATATGTATAGCCTGTTCACAATGGTTTAATACCAGAAAAAAGTTTAATATAACTTGTGAAAGAGGTAGCGATTACTGGTGAAGGAGTGACAAGGTAGTGTTACCAAATAAAGAGTTAAAACACAGTGTATACTCTAGTTTTCAGTAATTTAGGATTCAGTATGTTTAAAAACAATATCTATAGTTCGTACAAAAAACACTATTTATGTAAACAGTACATGGAATTAATCCACGTCAGAGATGCTCAGGAGGAAAATAAAATACATTTTTTAATATATTTTATGAATGTCTTGTTGGTGTAATTGTAAAGCGTTCTACCATTACAAGCACGATTGACCAAAGGGGTTGATGGTTTATCCGCCACACGAATTTTGTTAAAATGAACTATGAAACTTTTATTTTCAATACTGCCTACCTCTGGAATAGATTGGCTCTTCTTTATGTTTAGAGAAACACGTTATGTTATTTTGTTCAAACTATGGCGTCAGATATTTATATTTCAGACCGGATGTACTTTAGAAAATGGAAAAGTAACTTTTTTTTAGGAAAGTACGGTCGTGAAATGAAACTGGTGTATACTGATAATACAGTATAACCTGCATTAACAGCTACCTGTTATAAGCGGTCACAAACTGTAAGTAGCCAATCTGGCTTCCTCCCAATGAAAATTACAACATTTGGAACATGTCATAAGCAGCCACCTGCTGTCTGTGCACATGACCAGTAGTCATCTAATTCCTTACAAATTCACCAATTTACCTGTATTCAGTAGGCACAGTCAATAAAATTTTGAAATTAATCAAGTGCCACTATCATCGTATAATGGTCCAGTAGCTTGTTCAATTACACAAAGCGTTACAGAACGTTAATAACGATACATTCGGAAATCCTCGGCCATTCGCTGCAAATAACCTAATCTAATACACAAATATGAGATCGTTAAGGCAATGAGTGATGTTTCAAAATTTACGGACTAAAACGAAACATCACTCAATGCCTAAACGATCATATATTTGTTTACTTTAACACCGGTAGTTTCAAAAAAGCGTCTAAATATGTCCGAGATCATTCGCAGCGAATAGCCGAGGAGTTCCGAATGTATCGTTACGGAACGTTTTGTTACGTTCGCGGTAACTAAACGCAGGGCAGATGTGTGAAAACCAACCACTTAAGTTTTTTACACGAACGCAGCATCGTAATCAGCGTTTTTACAATATAAATAGAACCATCTCGTCAATACTATCAGTACTTTGATTTGTGTTAAACGGCTAACTCATCCAGATTATCTGGCAGATAGATGCAGAAAGCTGCTATAAGTCTGCATGAAACGTGTCTGAATTGATTATGGGACAAGTATAAGTGTATTGTATATAATATGCTTGCCACATTGTTATATCAAGATACATAAATAAACCAACTGGCAGGCAATATCACCTAAATGTATGACCACTTTCCGGTAGCAATTTAGCTTGATTTAGGATTTCCCGTCGTAACGCCTGCTACCCAAATGATTTTCTGAATGATTCGCGTAAATCTGATAATGTGTATTTAAGTTTTTTGGTACTTAGTTTTTTATCATTTCTGAAACAATGGTGAAGAGATAGATGTATTTTCGTATTCTAGTGTAATGCAACATGGTGCTTTACGCCACATTTCGCCAAATTTCTTCATTTAGTTTGTTACACCTCGGCGGGTTTTTTCTCCCTACTTATGGTCCCTGGAACTTAGACTTTTGTACCTAAGTATTAAACTAAATACCATTGCCAGTGGCTGATAACCATCCTACTTCATATATAGATAGACGAGAAAATGGCCGTAGAAAATATTTTTCTTATTTTTGTTGGATACATAGACATAACTTTATATATCTATGGTTGGATAGTTTTTTCACTATGCTACATTGAATTGTTTGTTTGTTTCACGTCATTGTATTTTCATGTATTGTAATTATTTCATGTTGTAAATGGTTATAAATGTACATAATTATTGGTATACGCTAATTAAATATTATATATACATGTATATCATTTCATGACTAAACTCAACGAAGGTATCGCGGGTTTACCGCAAAACGGTCGTAACATACTCTTTTCTTATATTGAGTTACGACCGTTATACGCTAAACCCGCGGTATATTTTTCCTGTCCGGGATTCGGATCCACAACCTCTGGATGTATGTTCAGTCGCTCTACCGATTGTGCTTACCAAGACGAACATTCTTAATATTAGGCCACAACAAGTTGATCATTTGTTCTACGGATTTTTCTGGAAGAAAATGGGGCGAGCGAGCGAAGAAAAAAAAATTAAAAAAAGTCTTCATTCACTTGCTTTATATAGCGGTTTGACCAAACTTTTATGTGCGAGCGAGGAAATAATTTTTTTGTGTGTAAAAACCGTCAAAATTAAGGTGCGAGCGAATCCATAGAACATATGATCAATTTGTTGTGGTCTTATTGGGACTTTCAATGTATGAAACCTAAATTCAAACATGTTTATGCGTGTTTTAAAGCCTGAAGTTTTCACACATCGAGAATTAAATATTGTTATTGAAATCAATTATTTCTTTATACTTGATTACAAAACCAAGCACAAACTTTTAAACTTAAGTTCGTTAAATTAAACAATGTTCATTCACAGAGTGTGGATGCACGTGTGGAACCGCCTATTCCTAATCGACTGTGTTTTTACATTATTTCTTCGAATTTTAGTAGAGAAAAACATAAAAAAAACCTGAAATTGTGCAAGGATGCGAATTTGATGAAATTTTGGTTCCATTTCTTTGCCTGCTTGGCACAAAAAGCGGACGTCAAGTTCCAGATTGTATCAAGAACACTTTGGAGCCACTGGCACCAGGGGCCCGTATTATCAAGCGCCTTACGACCGATTTTAGTCGTAAATCCTTCTATATTGTATTGTTAAATTATCGTAAGATTTTTGATAATATGTTGCCCAGAGTCTTCACACTCGTTAAATACGCACATATATAATATTTTGTATACATTACCGTGTACGAGTTATAACTATACTTTCATTATTAAGTAGTGTACATGTATGTATGCATAGAGAACTATATGGATGTATGCATTATTATCATAAGATATGGACTCTGGTGCCAGTGTTTGTAGCAGGACCATTCCGGGAGTCTGCGACTGGGTCCATATTTGGCATTGACTCTTGTTGTTTTAACGGTCTCATACTCATCAATTTACCATCATGGATCTGCAAAGACACCATGACCAAGCTCTCCTGTACACGTATATACGCTACTTAATTTACCAATTATTTTACAGCGTTATTTTATATTTCTCATTGTTTTGTTCGCTGAAGGTTGTTCGCCTTTTCAAGAAAACTGTCAGAAGGTCATTCGCCGCATGCCTTTTTATAACGATATTTGATAAAGAAAGTAGAACTGATATTTAAAATACAAATGCGGCTGCAAAAGATGTAAATTCGATGAAAATGCATTAGTATGAAACTTAGACTGTAAAATGTTATTTTTCTATTTTTGCTTGTATTGAGACTATTTGTTTTTCTTTTCTACGTCAATATGTATAGTCACGTTGTATGCCTAACTTTAAATCCGGGTCACTAAAGCTACAGTCCCATAAACATAAAAATAGCCGTGAGGGCACCGTACGGGCGCCGTGCGATCAAGCTCCGCAAGGACTCGTACGAACTCTTTCGTACCCGTACGTACTGTTACGTTTTTACCAGGGTCTGTGAGATGAGCCCAGGATACACGTATCAGTTCAAAGTCAAATCGTGAACACAATCGTGGCCGAGTATGAATTAAACTTGCATATCTTCCAGCTACTGCTCCGTATGGGTGTGTTGTTTTGTGCCATGTGCGTACGGTCACCTTAGCACGCAAGGCTTCCCACGGCCTACGGCTGTCTGCACGTACGGGTCCGCAACAAGCCACGATTTTATGGGACTGAGGCATAAGCAGTAAAGTTATTTCTATAGATATACATTAGTCCATAAGATTTTTATGTCCATTGTAATGGTTTCAAATATTTTTTAAATAGTTTATACTGAGATTTCAATGTTCTATAAAACGATGAATAAAATTACAATAAATGTTGATTAGAAGTCATTTTTTCGTATCATGTTTAATGAAATAAAATATATTAGTAAAATATACAACATTTTGTGGTTTTCAATTTCATGATGGCGTCGTTTTAAGTAATTTATTTTCGAATTAAATTTAAGATATAATAAGTTTAAATGAGCTTCTACTCAAAATCCCAGGTGGTATGCATTAGGAAGACACCTGTGAGCGAGAACTACTTCTTATTCGCGCATTTATACATACAACGCCTGTTATTAGTACCACGTGCTTCGACTACAACGATGCTTTGAAAAAGTGAAAGTTTTCACCCGTAATTCTTAATATTTCAATCAATTTTCAGGTGCCTAGATGTAATTATATTTTTGTAGCACAACTTCTATCGGTGTAATGAGATAACTGTTCATGAAGAGTTCTTCTTTCTCTTTAAGATTCCAGGCTTTAGGCTCTTTGATTCCTGTTCCCTTTTCTTAACTTCTATCATTATCGTATATGTGAAGAAAATTATCGTTTATTTCCGCTTATTATAATACACTTAATCGCCTTTAAAGTTAAAATTTAGTGAACGAGTTTAGAGATTATATGGTACGTGTTGTTGCGGCTTTAAACCCAACCAAAAATATTAAGTAAATGCATGTATGTACATGCATGTGATTAGTTAAGACGTAATGCACGCTTATGACGCGCAAAACGTGGCATACTCTAAAGTCTGGAAAGCAATGGCTCGTAACAATGTACTTCAATGACGCGCGCTTAAAGATCGACAAGTCTCGGGTCCGAATACTGCCAGAAGCATTGCATTGAGCAAGAACGGCTACATCCAGTTGCTTCATTCCACCTAAATGTAAGCTGGAGCAGTGTAAGCCATGTTGAATGAAATAGCGGAATAAATCCTCTTTGTGTGGCTTATTTATATGATGTTATACCCACTGGCACCAAAGTCCATATCTTATGATTATAAAATAACGCGTACGTCCCTATATATTATAATTAAAGCATAGTTATAACTCGTACACGATAATATATTTATGGACCGATTTTTAATTTCGTTTGTTGACTAATATTATATGTGCACGTATTTAACGAGTGTGAGGACTCTGGTGCCAGTGGTTATACCCTTCCATGAAAATCTGAAAACATTATACTGTATAATGTCAATTTTACTCCATCAATAAGGTATATTGTTGGGCGGCCGGCCTTGTTGAGGGGTAGGTGAGTACTGGTTATTAACAAAGGTCAAGAAAAGCTCGGGTAGGTGGACTGGCTTGTTTTTAAAATGACCAAACTTTTGTTGACACGGCATAAGCCCGGTATAAGGACGCCACTTTATGCTGCATTGTGGGACGTGACGTACCGTGTCACACCGAATCCTATTGTTACATGCATTAAGGGCTCGGTTCTTTAAGAATGTTTTGCCATCCTATTAATCTCACTGTTAAGCAATAACCAAGTTTATAGTCAAATATTTTATTATATTTATACTGTAACATTAGTGCATAAATTGGCAACATAAAAGAGCGAAAATGCCTTTTTGGAAGAAAAATTAGAATATAATAAACCAAACAATGTTTTGAATAACTCATGAAAACGGAGAATTGCGTATATTTGTCGAATTTTATCTTTCGCTAATTTGCAATCCTCGTAAAATCCTGTATACCGTGTTATTATGAACATGAAAATTTTAGGCACGGAATTGTGGTTCCTCCCCATAGACGTAAAACCAAAATTAAATTTCCCTACTAACACCTGTGCGTCTGTTGTTCATTAGCGGAGCCTTCAGAAGAAGTCTTTAATTATTTTGTTGCTGTGAAAACAATGGAATATTCGCTCATAAACACGTATTGGTATTTTATTTGTATTTGTGTGCCGGTATGTATATTGTGTATTGATGGATGTCTTAGCGAACAAAAAGATAAAATAAAATCAATTAATGATATTTATTAATTAACTACGCGATATCAGACGAAGAACAATACGACGTCGTTTGTGATGCCAATACAGCCACAAAAAGGAGTTACCGAAGCTATGGTGGCATATTTCTGCCATCAGATAACCACATAACTAACTAGTTAATTAAGAGGTTAACTAGTTACGGTAACTAGTTAACCTCTTAATAAACTAGTTAGTTATGTGGTTATCTGATGGCAGAAAAATGCCACCATACGAAGCAGACACAAAGTACCGCTCTATAAAGGACGCCGATTTTAGTCAGCGCTCAATAAAGATTTGTGATTAAACCATTCATTTATTTGTAATATGTCATAATATATAAGTAATTCTTGTTCAGACATTGTCCTTATGTTCATTAATTTCAGAATACACGATACGTCTGTGCAGGCAACTCTAGATGAAATAGAAACTAATTTTGGCGCCAAAATATCTCAACGTTTATTATGCAACGTGTATTTTATGCATCACAACCCCGAAAATAGTTACATGAACAAATTGTGATCTAGCTCGCATATTAAACAATTTCTGACGTTATTTTTTTTACTTTTTCTATTTCGCTACCCGTAACTAACATATTAATCGTTTAAGAAAAAATTGCTTGTATCAGAGAGCAACTAACCAGGCTTTTTAAAAGATTGGAACTTTTTTGAATACATGTACTTTGTGTTTGCTTAAATACTGTAAATCATGGAGTCTAAGTTTTATTTATTTAGTTATTAGATGCACTTGCAACTAAATATAGTGACACAATTTGGGGATTTTGGGTCGGTTACTTTGATAACATTAGACTTAAATGTTTAAGAATTTTTAATTCGTGAAAAACAAAACAAAAAAAGGCAAAATAAATAAAGATTTCTACAGTTATTCGTCCATTTCAATAAATTATGTAAATTCAATGGTTGAATTCGCATGTAATGAGAGCCGTTCAAACCTCTTATATTATATATATATTATTATATTCTATCACTTATTCAACAATGAGCTATACTGCTTATTACAAAAAAAACCCAAAAATATATATTTTGTCTATTTATTGACATTTACTTTGTATAAAACAAGTACGTCGGAATTACGCAACTTCCGGTGACGTATTACACTCACACACAGACTAATTGCAGACCACCACAATAAGAGGGAAAAGACGAACGCGGAAAAATAATCAAATGTTATGAAAACACATCAAAATAGATCCTCGGGACTAACAGTTTCCATCTGCAATAACTAGCTGAAGTCACTGTAAAGTCAGGATTAATGTTAGGTTGAAAAGGAAATGACTTTAAGTACGTTCTATGAAATATTCTCAGAATAACATCTAAGTTCAAGAGAAGTTCTATCAGTGTTTATGCGTATGTCAGATTAAACTGTCTTTGAGCTTAATTCAAGCGAAAATTTTAAAAAACACTTAAAGTTCTTAAAATAATATATGTTCTGTGATTCCATATTCTTCAATAGCATAAAATTTGATCAAATGTAAAAAAATCGTAGGTATTTTAAGATTTTTAACACACTTAATAATTTTTACAAAATTTATAACAATTATTGACATTTACTACACAACCATAAGCTTTAGATTTCAGAAAATTGTAAACAAACATATCAAGAACAACAACAGTAAAAACACATACCTGGCAATGTGATTAAAACCCGATCTAAAATCTTCCGCTCGCCTACTCGCTAATTTAGATCTGGCCTTTTTCAAACGAGGGTCATAATTCTCGTCATAATATTAATGACGACATTGTTATGATACGTAACTTGTTTACATCGTCTACGTCACGCAATTTGAACTGAGCCGCCCAATCGCAGACTGTGAATAATACCACTGTTAAATTAGCTTGCAAACCTTTATCTAAAAATAGAATTTACGAAATCAAAATGTTATTAATAGTATTTCGTCTAGATGAAAGCTACGCATTGATTAGTCGACACAAAGGTCATCTCGACGTGACCCTCCATTGAGATAGTAGAGATCCTTTACGACAATGCTCTACAGGATATCTGTTTACTGAGATTGACATACCTGCATGCCACACATTCTAAAAGCAAAAAGGGAAATGGTTTTGTGGATTTTTAAACCTTTCCATGAAAGGGACGCCGCAAACAAATAACAAAAACAAGAACTTAATGGATTTCCGCCTTGAAACGGACAATGGCAAAATAATCGCAAAATAATAAGCTGTGGACCTTCGGAATTTCTTATCACAAAAATACATTAATCGAAAGTTAAATAAAAACATTTTCAAATAGACGTAATTAAACCACATACTATTCTAGTGGGTTTTTTACTGCCTGACCATCTAATAAAACAATTATGTATTCTTTGAGATTTCTGCGACAGCTTGATGAAATGGACTCACGAATATATTACATGTATGTCAATGATTCACTTTCTTTTGCTTTATACTGGCATTGTTTGTTTGATATAGGGACTTTAAAGCCGATTTTGAGCATATTAGATAATTTTAGGGCAAACGGACTTACAACAATAAAGATGACGTTTTATGAACAAATTGTATACCGTTATTATCTCTTTAGATAGTTACACAGCGTATAGTGACTTTAATGTTATAATCTCATAATCTGTAGGCCAGTGCACCTTAAAATATTTAAAAAAACAACAACATTTTCTGTACTCAATTAAAGAAGCGCTGCTACTCCTGTCAGTATGGGTTTCTTTAGGTCTAAGAATGGTTGCTTTTAAGTCCTATATAATTCTTCTGTGATCTTTAGGTTCGATACTACCTTCCTGTCAAGTGCGACGTTTAGCGTCAGTTGCGACGTTTAGCGTCAGTTGCGACGTTTAGCATTAATATTGCGACGTTTAGCGTCAGTGAAGCGACGTGTTGTGACGTTTAGCGTCGTGACAGACAGGTAACTTAATATTAAAATATGTAACCTTATCTGTGGATGAGAAGCTTAAAGCTCATTTCTTTCATGAATCAAATCTAAATTTTCCCAAGACTCAATATCAACTACATTGTATATATACACGTGTATAGTAAATGTTCCGTTTTGTGAGAGTAAAATGTCGGAGTCTGTTATTGTATTTTATATATGACAGTTACTGTATGGATGGGGTCAAATATATGATAAATGATACATCAGCGTTGTAACAAGCCGGAAAATTACACTAAATTCTTGAACAGTTCTACATAGCTAGTTACTCCATGGCAACTAGACAAGAATTCTTCCTGAATACTAACTCAGGTGTCTGAAGATTGCAATGTCTCTGCTGAGGTTATTATAATAAGTTTATGTCACGGCCTCGCGGTCATAAATTCATTACCCCGTGCCATGTAACCCCGATCTAATCAAAACCTCTTTATTAAGATTGTAACCTAGTGCATAGAATAACAACAATAAAAATATATCATTAACTTGCCATTCAGTTACATCTAACCTTAATATTATTACAATATATTCGATACTCCACTATTTTTTCGCTACAGCGTACAGAAAGGTCAGAGGTTATAAGCCAGGAATAGGACCCCTGCATCAAAATATTGGGGGTACGGATCCAAATACGTACATGTAGACTGATTCATATGCTGAAACGTGGAATAGCGGCCAAACTGACCGCCGTGATATGACCTAACGATGTCAGTGTTGCTACGGCTTTAAAACCAACCAAACAAAAATCTCCAGTTTACAATGTATGCTACCATATCCCACCGTGAAAAGATATTGCTCTAAGCCATTGTGTAACATGAATAATAAGAAAACATTAAATTTTATTAATTCATTATTCATTGATAATAAAATACAACGTACGACTAGAATTATTGAGATACGTAATGGAATTCATCCACGTTAAATAGATGGCATGTTTTTTACTAGATATATTCAAACTTCTTGGCTGTAAAAAAAACTTTATGCATGCAATAAACAAGCATCATATCCCCTTCCTAACACTCGGAAAAACTCCAAATATTTTATGTAATTTAAGACTTGGCAGTGTAGCCACTAACAACTATGAATATTAATTAAAGATATGTCGTAGAGTATAGCCCAGGGCGAATGTTTATATTATAAGTATTATCATGATTGCGAACTATTTATTTTATTGCTTAGATAGGAATTCTACATTGTAATATTTAGCAAGAAAATAAATTCTACTAATACAAGTTACATAATTACGTCGTAATTTTGTTAACGAAGAATTTTAGTTTTTTAGT